>CM069922.1:21928857-23128857 GCA_036172225.1 Cryptocoryne crispatula var. balansae | reverse complement strand
GAATCTGTTCAGGACAAGGATGTCTGAGGGAATGTCTATGCATACACACGTTCTCAAAATGATAGAGTGGGTGGAGAGGTTAGCTAAGCTTGGGTTCTCTATGAACAAGGAGTTGGCAGTTGACCTTATCCTCCAATCTTTACCATCCTCCTTTTCCCAGTTCATCATGAACTTCAACATGAATAAGTTAGACTGCTCTCTAGCCGAGCTTTTAAATATGTTGAACACTGCTGAAGGCACACTAAACAATGGGAAACCTCCTGTGCTACTTTTTGGTAAGACCAACGAGAAAAGGATGGTTAAATAGATGGGGAAGAAGGGCAAAGCTAAAGTCAAGAAAGTAGCCAAGAAGACAAAGCCCAAAAAGAACAAAGGACAATGTTTCCATTTCCATAAATATGGCCACTGGAAGAGGAACTACAAGTTGTATCTTGCAGAAAAGGCAAAAGGAAAGCTTGGAGAAGCTTCAGGTATTTTTGTCATTCATGTCAATTTGCCATATAGATCTACATCATGGGTATTAGATACTAAATGTGCATCTCATATCTGCAATGACTTGCAGGTGTTGACAAGTAGTAGAAGGTTGCAAAAAAGAGAGGTTGATCTATGCATTGGAAATGGTGCAAAGGTTGCAGCATTGGCCGTGTGACAAGCTCACCTTAAGTTACCTTCAAGAGATGTCTTACTATTAGATAATTGTTATTATGTTCCTTCAATAGTTAAGAACATTGTTTCTATTTCATGCTTAAATAAATGTGGATTTATTGTGAGCTTTGAAAATGGAAGTTGTTCCATAACTATGAATAGTAAATTGTTTGTCAATGGATGTTTGATAAATTATTTGTATATATTAGACATGCATGCTCCAATAATGTGTGTGAATGCACCTCTTAAGAGGAAAAGATTTGATATAGATCAAACCTTATTATAATACCATAGACTTGGTCATATCAATGAGGAAAGACTCAAAAAGCTCCATAAGGATGGATGCATAAAGGTAAATGATTTTGAATCATTACCCACTTGTGAGTCTTGCCTCATGGGTAAGATGACCAACTCTTCATTTAGTGGACATGGAGAGAGAGCTACTGAGTTGTTGGAACTCTTACATTCAGATGTATGTGGCCCTATGTCAACTCAAGCCAAAGGAGGATATTCTTACTTCATTACTTTCATTGATGATTTCTCTAGATATGGGTATGTGTATTTAATGAAGTACAAATCTTATGCCTTTGAGAAATTTCAAGAATATAAGAATGAAGTAGAGAAGCAACAAGGAAAGAGTAATAAGACTCTTCGATTAAATCGAGGAAGAGAATACTTAAGTACTAAATTTACATAGTTCATAAAGGACAATGGGATATTATCTCAAAGGACACCTTCATACACTCCTCAGCTTAATGGAGTAGCTGAAAGGAGAAACCGTACATCGTTAGACATGGTACGAGCAATGACATCTTTTGCTAAGTTACCTTTGTCTCTCTGGGGATATGCACTTGATACTGCCACTTATATATTAAATAGGGTACCTTCTAAGTCTATTCCATCTACTCCATATGAGATATGGAAAGGGAAAAGGCCACACCTTAAACATGTTAAGGTATGGGGTTGTCCAACCCACATGGAAAGGCATAACCCTGATAAATTGGAATCTAAGACTGAGAAGTGTATATTTGTGGGATATCCTAGGGAAACCCATGGATATTACTTCTACCACCCTGATGACCAAAGGGTTTTTATTGCTAAAAGAGCTGTATTCCTAGAGGAAGAGTTCCTCTTTAAAGAAGATAGTGGGAGCATTGTAGAATTGAAAGAGGTTCCAAATCTACAACTAAAGGACACTTGTGCTAGGGTGCTTGATAAGCATTATACACAAATTCCACATAGGTCTACACGTGTGCCCATCCAACCTGATAGATATGTGGGACATATCTCGTATGGAATGAGGAAGGTGCAATATATTGAAGATGATGATCCTACGACCTATGAAGAGGCAATATCTGATATTAACTCTAAGGAATGGAAATTAGCAATGGAATCTAAAATGGATTCCATGTATTCCAACCAAGATTGGAACTTGGTAGATCCTCCTAAGGATGTTATACCTATGGGTGTAAATGGATCTATAAAAGAAAAATTGGAGTAGATGGGAAAGTTGAGACATTCAAAGCAAGATTGGTTGCTAAAGGATATCGTCAGAGGCAAGGTGTTGACTATGACGAAACTTTTTCACCAGTTGCTATGGTTAAGTCCATTTGGATTTTGCTTGCAATTGTAGCATACTATGACTATGAAATATGACAAATGGATGTTAAAACAACATTTCTCAATGGTAATCTTGAGGAAGAGGTGTATATGATACAACCTCAAGGATTTGAATCCCAAGAACATCCAAACAAAGTATGCAAGTTGTTAAGGTCCATTTATGGACTAAAATAGGCTTCCCGGACCTAGAATAAAAAGTTTGATGAGGCTATCAAATCTTATGATTTCTTTCAAAATGAAGATGAACCATGTGTATATAAGAAGGCTAGTGGGAGTTGATAGAAATATATTCCCAACAAGCCAATCATATGTGATATGATTTTACATTTCTTGTAATATCTTATTAAGTATAAATGGCATAATTTTCATTACTTGCACTATCTAGATGCGTCTATTGTAATGAAGTCCTAGGTTGCATGCTATTATGATTAAATCATGATGAGATCATGATAATGAGATCAATCATCTAGAAACCTGTACTATAAATGTTCCTAGTTGTAGGATCCTCGAGACGGAGCATCAAGGATCTGGTAAGACTAGTGTATATGATATCTTTTTATATGATGAGAATGACCGATCTTATTGGTCATCTGTGTGGGGACACTGAGATACATGTACAGGTGCTAGGGGTGTAAATGGAATTCGATATTCCAATATTTTGATTTGATTTTGATAAAATTAACGGGTTTGAAACTTATTTTTATATCCTATAAGCTATCGGAATCGGAATCAGATATTCCGGTAGCTTATCAGAATCAGAATTGGAATCAGTTGATTTCATTTTTGTTAATCTGATTTTGATAAAAAATAAATAAAAATAAATAAAACAAAGTTAAATAAATTATAAAATAAATTATATAATTTGAAAAAATAATTAAAATTAAGTTTTTAAAAAGATAATATCAAATTTTAGTAATTATATGTAAATTATTAACTTATTTTTAAATAAAAATTAATATTTAATATGTATTTCAAAAATTATCGGATTCGAATCCGATTTCGATAACAGAATCGATATCAAATTGAAATCGGAGCATAGTGATTCTGAAATTATCGGAATCAGAATCGGAACCCTTAACCCTTATCGAAATCGAAATCGGATTCTGGTGATTCTGCTACCGAATTTGACCCGTTTACAGCCCTAATAGGTGTTCATTAGAGGAATGAGTTCACTGAACTGACCAGTATAGAATTCCTGAATGGTATTTTACCGAACTGTCGATCAAGGTATTCTATCATCACGGTTGCACAGTTGGATCTTTGACCTGAGTCGCCAAAGATGTCTTGCCGGGCGTACCATGTACTTTGACTATTGACTTATAGATAACTTAATATTGTGGTCCTGTATAGTTAATGAATTGGGTATATGGGAAACCTAGTGGAGACAATTGAGCGGATAATAGGCATTGTCCACTCTCGGTAGGAGAGAGAATGTCCCATGTATAGTACTTTAAATCTTTGTCCAATGTAGATAGGATAATTGGAAAAGAGTTTTCCAATTGATCCAATTACGAGTACAAGATTCCAATAGTGTCGGTATATTTAAGAGTTGACAGTCAATGCCGTACTCCTATCCAATCGGGACATTGGATGGTCGAAGTTTTATAACCGTGTGGTAACCGATGATGGAAAGGCTCTTTAGAGAGGAGTTCATCCCCGAAGCTATTTGGGATCATAGGATGTGGCTTGTAACCTTTATGATCGGTAGGTCGTTAAATCTATTATGAGATAATAGAATTAATTTAAAAAAAGTTGTTCTTTTAATTAGGCCTTAACCAAATGAGCTATTGGGCCTAGTAGGTCACACACATAAGGGCTAATTCATAAGTTTAGGGGCAAGGGTGTAAATATAGAGAAATGAGGAGTTTTTGTGAAAAACTCCAAATTTCTTATATAATAGAGAATTGAGCATGAGCCCCACAAACCAAAGCTGAAAAATTCATCCATATCTCTCTCCTTCACGTTTTCCCATGTTTGAGGCCATCGAGAGTCGATAGGACTTCATCCGAGGCGAGTCGGAAGGTCCGACGCAAAGGAGAACCCGACTATGGAGGCAGCTCATGTGGATATGACTAGAGGCCGCACACTTGAGTGGCTAAACGAGTGTGAGAATACTCGATCGTCTTCAATCTTTGAGGATTATTTGAATCCCGCAAAGGTACGTGTTCAAAACTATTTCGAATGCCAGTTTTGGCGACGTCGTTCGGTTTCGATTGAGATCAACACAATGATACACAAGGAATTGAAAATTTTTCGCTGTGTCAATCTGATTGGATCGATTTCCAACATGAGTGCTATAGTTTTCTTGGTAGTGTATGTGGATGACATACTACTCATTGGGAATGATGTAGGTTGTAGACACGTCAAATTGGCCTGATTCGGAGCCCCAGACTCTTATTTTATGGACGATATTCTTATTTGACCGTTATCTGATCCGGATTACCTTATGGAAATGAGATAAGGATGTTGGTGGAGCCCTTTGTGAGTTGAGAATGGACCGATGATTTCTGGTAATGCCGTAACCTTCAAGCGAGAGCCGCGCATGAACCGTGAAATCACGAAGCCTGCTCAATGACCGACCATGAATGGTCCTTAATTGAAAGTCTCGGGAGTCTCGCATGTGTTCCGTAATGTTCAGGGTTTCCGAGAAGTCATTTCCGTATTCGTCGGTCAATGACGGCTTTCGTTATGGTTTTTTCAATCTATACTGACATGGTTATCCTGGACCACGCGTTAGGCCTTTACAATCATCACCGGGTCTTTTCAAGTCGTCCGGATCGATCCTAGCCGTATATTTCATCAACCGGGGCCATACGGCCATTTCGGTCGATTTTAGGGTTTTGCGGCTTTTCTGAGTTTCGGTTCACGTTTACCGGGTTAATCTCAAATTTTTCAATGATTTCGGGTTTTCTGATTGTATCAGACTTGTTCGGTCATCATTTTAAGTTATCCTGAGTTGACCCGAGATTCCTCGACCGGAACCATGCTCTTTCGGATCTTCGCCACTGTTTTTGGCCTTTTGCGAGAGGGTAAACCTGTAGAAAGCCCTGTGTGAACGTCACGGGACATGCTGGCTGGTTTACCGACTTGAGGAGGTGCTGTTGAAGGCCCTCTTTCCAATGCAACAAACGGGAGCCGAATCAGACATCCCGTTCGCAAGTTACAGCCCACGGAACGCTTGCGCATGAGAGAGAGTGTACCGCGCCCCCGCCCCCTTTGAAATGGGAGGGCATGGTCACCGCACCCTCAAACTGGGGGCATGCCCTACGCGCCCCCGCTTCCTCTGAAATGTGGGGGTGCGGTCAGTTTCCGAAAATCGGAAATTACCCCAGTCTACACCTTCTAAACCGGATTTTTAGAAGGTTACCATCGCTAATTTTCAATTATTTGTACCGTGCCCCCGGGTCGGGGGCGCGTTACGTTTGTCAAGTCAGATTTTTAGCAATTTACGAAAGGTTTTGGTAATTATAAGATGCGTAACGCGCCCCCAGTTTCTTTGAAACTGGGGGGCACGCAGACCGCGCCCCCAAGGTGAGGGCACGCCCTATGCGCCCTCATCTCCTTTGAAAAGCGAGGGCACGTTCTGTCTAGTTTCTATGTTTTGCACCGGTTTCTCTCCTCTATAAATTGAGGGACATTCTCAATGACCCAAGGTTAATCCCCTATGCCTAGCTCGTCCTGAGGTCATCCAAGCTCTCTCCCAAAGCCATCCCGACGTCCAAAGGCGATCCAACGTCGATGTAAGCACCCGAAATGGGGAATCCGTAGATCTCCCTTTTCCGGCCCCTACGCTTGCTTTGGGGTCTTGGTGGATGGGATGTTAGTGGTTGTGGTAGCCAGGAGCCAAAGGCTCCAAAATATAATAGAATGAAAAGAAATGAAATGGAGAATGAAAGTGACCGTCATACCTTTGGAAACAGGGGAGATTGTTGGGTTCCGACTTCTCCTCTCTCGGCCGGTCGAAAGAAGAGAGCTTAGTGAGTCCTTCGTCTTCAATCCGGTTGAAACTCCGCCTCGGCCAGATTCACCTAAAAATGTCCATGAGAAAACATAGAAACATGTGAAAAGATCATTAGTTCTAGTGAAAATGTGGAATCATGCTCAAATTCTAATGTAAACATGAAAGAGGAAAGGAACTGACCGGATTGGGACTAAATCCCAATCCCTATTTGGAAGGTTTAAATATGCATGAAAATGCAAATGAGTGGCTTAATGCATGCTAAATAATATGTTAATGAAAGTTAAAATGAAAGGGGGGAGTAAAAGATCGACCGGAAAGGTAAATAAACTCAAAAAAATGCAAAACGGGGTCTGCCCTTGCTAGTGCCCCATATATGGGGCGCCTGCTGCAGGTGTTCCCTTGATGGGGCGCGTTGACCAAAGTCAAAGCACCCTATTTATTGGGCACCAGGGACTGGTTTCAGCAGATTTTCTTCCCTTCTTCGCGGCGTCGCCCCGGAGTGTAGGAAGACCTCCAAGATGGAAGAAGGACTTCTTCAAGCAGCCAATACTCAAGTGAAGCTAATGGAAGAGTGTTTTGGCACTAGATGTAAGGGAAATGGAGTGTAGAGGCCCTCAAAGTCGGAGAAAAATCATATTTCTGAAGAAGAAAACTACAGGTTTTTGGGGTTTTTTAGAGAGGGTTTAGGAACAGTTTGAGAGCTTGGAGAGGGGTTGTAAGGCCTTGGGAGTGTTGTGGTGGATGAGAGGGTTTGGGGACGCCCTTGGTGTGTCCTCAAGCCTTCAAATGGGGGTCCTTTTATAGGAAAGAAGAGGGTCACTTTATCTGCAGAACTGTCCCATTGATCTGTCCAGTCAGTCAGACCAGGTGCAAGTGCCCTATAAGTAGGGCGCCAGGTGCCCTATATACAGGGCGCCAGGTGGCTTTGACCCTGGTCAACGCCTATTGATCTACATCGAAATGCGCCAAAAAACTTGATTTTTCCGGAAAACTCGGTTCCCTTGAAGGTTACTCAAATATTATTCATGAAAACAAGAATTCAAGCTCTTCAATTGGACCAAAATTGCGTGTCTACAGCTTGCCTCGCCTTGGCGTCGGCTTTATATGGGAGTGAGATGAATGAAGCGTAGGCGAATGTAGTGAAGCGTAATGAGGCGTAGTGGAATGAAGTGGTAATGGAGTGAAAAGGTGATGCCAAGGTGTAGATTTAGACACGCCCTCATTGGCCTAGTTGATTGGAATAAAACTTTATTGGACTTCGAGATAACCCTTTGTCTTATCGAAACCTTCCCTCCAGTTGATTGGCTAAAGAAAAGAACAGTACTAAAAGTAAATAACGAAAATCCCATGTGGGGGAGAATTGTTACCAGCCAGGACCCGAACTACATGGTGTGCTGGACTCGGTAGAAATGTATTTAAAAGTAAATTGTTAAAAGTAAAGAGGAGACAGCCAATCAACAAAGGTTGGGTTCTTCAAATTCATGATGTTTACTCAGAAATATCGGTTCAATTCGATATGGAAAACTTCTTGTTTCGATGAAATCATTGTTAAAACCCATTGGAAACCGATTCTCTGAAAAATCAAGACCTCTTCTCGGGCTATAAAAGACCATCTTTAAAATGTTCATAGTGGACTGGAAAGAGGTCATGGTAGGATTATGGTAGGGTGATGCATGTATGAAATGATGCATGCTGGGTTTAAAGAAATACAACTAAGTATAAGAAAATAGTTGAAGATATAGGTTGAACATAACGGGTCAGGACATCCGTGAAGAAACCGTCATCCCCGCATATTCAACTTTGGCCTATCCGCAAGCCTAGGGAATGACTGAGCCCTCATTGATTTTGTTGAAGGGGTTCTCAGGCTCAGCCCCCTCTAAACTTGAGGTCTTCAACATCTCAAATATTATTTATTTTGATAGATGCAATACTAAATGCAAGTCCTAATAGGGGTCGGGGTAGTCCACTTTTGTTTTTTTTTTCAATTTTTGATTTTTTTGTTGTTTTTTCTAAGTGTCTGGGGTGGCATGCCTTCTCCTGTTCCTGCATCCACTCGAGAGAAGATATTAGAACTTTATTTTGGCTTAGTCCCTTGCAAGGAGAGGGTAAAGTTGCCTTGATCTTTTGTCAAGGGACATTGGCCTTATCAAGGTAAAGATAACAGAAAAACATAAGTATGCATAAAATGAAATATGCAAGACTGAAATGAAACATGAATGCAAAGGCAGCTAGTCAATCTAGAAAGCAAATTTTTAGGTGTTTTAAAATTTCTGATTTGTTTGGGTTTTGATAGTTTTATAATGTTTTTGGTGTTTTCGGAACTATTATGATTTTTTTGGTGTTTTGGATATTTAATTTTAAGAGTTTTGATTTTATGAATTTGTTTGGCATTTTTTTTTAAGTATTCGATTTTTTTGGTTTGGTGTGAAGGAAACGACCATCTCATCCTTTGCCTTGCTTGCCATAGGTGCCCCTCATCGTTACCTAAGGGTTAAGAGTAAGCATCACATGTAAGAAAATGCCTAGTCCTAAATCTTCTGACCTTCCGCCTTTGATAGGCTATGGCTCTTTCTCGGATCCAGTCAGTCAACCCTGCTCGCAAGGTTAAAGAGGGAAGAGGATTGATGGTAAATCCTTAATAGGATTAAGGGGGTGTCGAATTTGTTTCTCTACTGGTGCCCGCGTTGCCCGTTTGGGATTTGACATCCTCGGGTCCTTCTTTCTAGCCCTTTTTCTTTGATGGCCCACATTCAGACAGGTCTTTTTTCTTCTGCTTGATTTTGACCTGTGGGGTTCATTGCCCATCTTTTGGAGCCTTTTCTTTTTGGGCTTTTGTTGCTATACATTCAAACAGGTCTATTCTTTTGCCGACCTGAGGGGTCATTGCCCATCTTTTGGCACCTTTTCTTCTTTTTCAAGAAGACGTCAGACCTTCAGAGGCATCTTCCTACTAAGGCAATGGGCACTTTCGATACTCCTCATTCTAACCCCTTCCATCTATTCTGGACCGAAATAATAAGAGAATGGGACAGGGTTGACCTTCTTTTGCCAAGTGTTGCCTAGCTTTCTCTCTGACTTCCAATCATCGGATTCCAAAACTAGGCGTGTAGTGTGTGTAGTATGATGCCTATCCTTATTTTCCTAAGTGACAAGTTGCTGCACCGAACAAGTAAGCATTAGATGTTATCATCATTCTTCACACCTTTGGGTTTTATAGATTTTTTGTTTTTTTGTGATTTTTGTTTTAAGGGAAATATTTTTTAAGGTATACACCATTCCAGGGATGAGCTAATTCTTCTCCTTCTGCATTAGTTAGCTTGTATGAATTACCAGGATAAATTGCCGAGATCACATACGGACCCTCCCAATTGGGTTGAAGTTTGGAGCGGGGACCGCCCGGCTTAACGAATATTCTTTTAAGCACAACCTCACCGATTTCAAATTTTCTCTCCACCACCCTCTTCTGATAAAATCTTTTAAGTCTATTCTGATAAGATCTAGCATGTTTGGCAGCGGCTAGCCTCCTTTCATCCAAGTGTTCGAGTGGCGCGAGAAGGGAATCTCGGCGTTCATCCATTGGGATGTCTCGATCAATCTGGACTCGAAGGGAAGGAATGAGTACTTCATATGGTACTACTACCTCCATCCCAAATGCCAAGGCATAGGGAGTTTGACCCGTTGGGGTTCGAATAGAAGTGCGGTAGGCCCATAGAGCATCAACTAACTTATCCGGCCAGTCTGCGAACTTGCTAGACTTACACGTTTTCTTAATGATTTTTATCAGAGTTTTATTAGTGGCTTCTGCTTGACCATTGCCTTGAGGATAATATGGAGATGAATTATGCAATCTGATGCAATACCTGTTGCAAAGGTCACGTAGCTCCTGAGAGTAGCTCCTGAGAGATGAATTGTGGTCCATTGTCGGTGATGATGTCGCCTGGGATCCCGAACCTGGCAATGATGTTGCGTTTGATGAAGGTGCAGACTATTGATGCCTTGATCTCCACGTATGCTTCCACTTCCGCCCACTTGGTGAAGTACTCCGTTTCCGTTAGGATGAAGGATTTGGTTTTGTTTGTGGAGCTTGGGTCACCAAGGGGTCCGATAACATCAAAAGCCCACATAGCGAAAGGCCACGGGGCATGAATCAGGTGAAGGGGAAATGCGGGAGAGTGAATCTTGTCGGCGTGAAGTTGACATTGATGACAGTGCCAGACAAATATCGAGCAATCTTCTTCCAGAGTAGGCCAATAATACCCTTGCCTGATGATCTTCTTGGCGAGGGCTTGGGCATTTACATGGCCTCCACATACTCCGGAGTGTGCTTCATTTATCACCAATTCAGCCTCTTCTTCATCTACGCATCTTAATAGAACGCCAGCCAGGCTCCTTTTATAAAGTACTCCACCTAAGATGGTGTATCTCTGAGAGACTCTTCTTATGGCTTTCTTCTCTCTGGCAGTTGATCCTGGTGGATATGTCTGATCCTGACAGTAATTCGCAATCTCATGATACCATGGTTTCTCACCCTTTTCTAGTTCCTCCAACTCGACCAAAGATACTTCCTCCTTTTGCTCAATGTACTCTTTCCTTTCAAACTCTTCTTTAACCCTCAAGAATCGTGCATCTTCCACTGCCGGAATGGTTCATCGGCGGACATAGATTGTCCTAACCTGCCTGCCTAGCGGGACAGATAGTGAAGATGCCAGGGAAGCGAGAGCATCGACAAGAATATTTTTAGCACGAGGGACATGAATGAATTCAAGTTTGGAGAATAGCTTGATGTAGCAGGTGGTGAGTTTTTGGTATGGCCTGAGCCCGGGATGAGATGTGCGGTATTTGGTAAGCACTTGGCGGAGAATCAACTAACTATCACCGATCACCCTTAGTTTAGTGACACCATAAAAGTGAGTGGCCTCCAGTCCAGCCAATAAGGCTTCATACTCAGCTATATTGTTTGTTACTGGAAAATGGAGCTGAAAATCCTGTGGAATGGTGACACCTTCGGGTGATAGAAGAACAATCCCTATCCCTCTACCCTGGGAGTTTAATGCCCCGTCAAAATATAAAGTCTATAGATTGGAAGATCGAATGGACATCAATTCTTCATCGGGAAATTCTGATAGGATAGGGTCAAAGATTGGGATAGGATGATGGGCAAGGTGTTCAGCAATTGCATAGCCCTTGATTGCCTTCTGTTGGGTGTAGGTGATGTCAAATTCGGAGAGAAAGCTCTGCCAGCATGCCAAACGGTTAGTTAGGACATAATTTTCTAGGAGAAACTTGATGGGATTCATGCGAGCAATGAGATTAACCTCGTGAGCCAGAAAGTAGTGTTTAAGCTTCTGGACCACCCAAACCAGGGCGGCACATGTTCTTTCCATGGTTGTATACTTCTGCTCACAAGGATCGAAGATTTTGCACATATAGTACACTGCTCGCTCCTTTCCTTCGTCATCTAACTGTGCCAATACTGCTCCAAGGGATCCTTCCAAAACCGAGATATATAAGATTAAGGGTTTGCCGGGAACCGGAGGTTTGAGCACAGGTGGGCTTGATAAATACTTCTTTAAACCGTCGAATGCCTCTTGACATCTTGAATCCCATCTGAACTCGGCCTTCGCCTTGGTTAATTCATAGAAAGGTTTACACCTTTGAGAGTGTTGTGAGATAAACCGGCGAACAAATTGTAGCCTACCAATCAACCCTCTAAGCTCTTTTAAGTTCATTGGTGGAGGCATATCAATGGTGGCCTTGGCCTTGTTGGGATCGATCTCAATACCTCTTTTACTGACGATGAACCCAAGTAACTTTCCGGATGACACTCCAAACACACTTCTCGGGGTTCATTTTAAGCTTATATTCTCTGGCTCGTTGCAAAACCCTTTTTAACACATCGGCATGCTCATCTCGGGTCCGAGATTTGACTACCAAATCATCCACATATACTTCCACAAGTTTATGCATCATATCATGAAATATCGCCACCATGGCCCTTTGATAAGTTGCTCCGGCATTCTTTAATCCGAAGGGCATGACGACGTAGCAATAGGTTCCCCAAGGTGTAGTGAATGAGGTCTTCTCTTGCTCCTCCTCTGCTAACTGGATTTGATTATACCCTGAATAACCATCCATGAACGATAGGGTTTCATATCCAGCTGTGTTATCAACAAGGACATCAATATGGGGAAGGGTGAAATCGTCTTTTGGACACACCCGATTTAAGTCCCTAAAGTCAATGCAAATTCGAACCCTTCCATCCTTCTTCATGACTGGGACTATATTTGCCACCCATTGTGGATAGAGGACAACTCTAATGAATTTTGCTTGATGTAGCTTATCGACCTCTTCCTTCATCTTTAATGCTATGTCTGGGTGGAATCTCCTTAACTTTTGCTTGATCAGGGTAGCTTCGGGTTTTAAAGTTAATCAATGCTCTACCAATGACCTGTCTCCAATGTATGTACAAACGAACGTGTCCTTGTATTCTTGTAACACCCCCATTAGCTTCTGTTCTTGCAAAGGGGTGAGGTTGGCATTGATGAGGATATTCTTAGGATCTTCCGGTGTTCCAAGATTGAGTTCCTTAGTTGGTTCATCCACCGTGGCTGATGGTTCCTCGAATCTTCTTAAACCGGATGCATAAGCATCAGCCAAATCCTCTCCTTCATCCTCGGTATCAAGATCTTTTTCCGATACAACCTCATAAACCCCTAAAGTTGGATCAATGTTGTCCTTCTCCTCATATCGGATTTCATCCAGTTGGATTGTATTTCCTAGATACTCCGGTAGCTTGGCACATTCTAAGCTTTTCTGAGCTAACCGATGCAGGTATCTTTCTAGAACTCTCCTACCTCTGATTTTTGTTTTGTTTTTATTGGAAACTAAACCTAAAGAAGAATAAGGTAAATAAGTGGAGGAAGAGGAGGTGGAGGGAGTGGAATTTATTGGAGAGAATGGAGGGCAAATGAGGTCAATCAAGGATCTGGGGGCTTCTTGGGTTGAATGCCCTTTCGAGGCAAGTTGAGATATTTCCTCAATCAAAATTTGAGTTTCGAGGAGGACATTTTTTTTGGGGAGTGCTAAACATAAAGACAGAATGGGCTTCAAGTGTCTGATTTAGGTTGAGATCAAATACGGGAGCCAAAGTTGGCGGAGATATTGATAAAGAGGGAAAGATTTCGAGCAATGTTTGATAGAGGGGGCTTTCGGGCCCAATGTTGACAGAAAGAGGTGATGGGCCAGTAGGCCGGATGATCATAGAAGAAGGTAGGTTTATGGACGCAATAAAAGGAGGATGCGAGCTCAAGGGCCCGAGTTTAGGAGATGGGCTCGAGAGCCCGAGAATTGGAGAAAATGGGCACAAAGTCCCGGATTTAGTAGAGGGGCTCGATGGCGCAAGAGCAACAAGTGGGTACGTGGACCCATAAGTTGGGCCTGAGGGCCTAGAAATAGGGATCGGGCCAAGAATCCCGGGGAGAGCATCACAGCGAGTTGGGGCGTCAGCCCCAAAAGATGACATAATGAGGGAAGGCCCTCGTGGAGTTGGTTGGACTTTTTCTCGAGTCGGTTTGGCGATATGACCCTCGGGTGGGTCAATAGGTGGTTCAGCCTGGAGTGGTTCATTGCTTGACCCTTCTTCATCGGTGGAAAATAAAAGAGATATTTCAGGATATGCTTCATCTTCAGGGTCGTCAGTTCTTCTTCTTTTGTCTTATTCTCAGCCAGTTGAATGGTTTCTTTCTTGATGAAAAACTTTTGTAAGCATCCATAAAAGTATCTGCTTTTGAGATTCTGACCATTCGCAGTCGTTCCATCATACCCAACCCCACTTTTTGGTTATAACCTCATTAGATTGATTGGCTCAGCTATGCCTTGCAGTTCTTTGCCTAGTCCTTGGCATTCTTGGTATCCCAAACTCTTCATTATGTGCCAACCAACAATTTCATTTTTCTCTCTTTTCCTTCTCCATACTTGCCTGGGATGCCTACTTATTTATGGAAGATCTAAGATTGTCAAAATCGGCTCATTTGGCAACCCAAGGGGTGGTGGAGGAGAAGGTGGATGATCTAGGGGCATGCTAGTCACCTTAATCAGTTGTCCCTTATAAGGGAATTTAAGACACTCGTGATTGGTGGAGGCGACTGCCTCTAGTGCTTCCAAATAAGGATGTCCCAGAATAGCTTTGTATGTCGGATCCATCTCAAGTATGTGGAAGTCAACAGTGACTGTTCGGGGTCCAAGCTTGACATCCAATGTAATCATGCCATCGGCAGGCTTTTTTGAATTGTCATATGCGGTCACTGTTATTTGAGATGGCCGGACATCCTCTTCAGAAATTTTACAAAAAACGTAATGTTTCTGGTGGCAGAACGTTAATGGAGGCTCCGGTATCGACCAAACATGACTTAAGGCCTACTCCATTGATGTGGACTGTAATGCATAAGGCACATTTCCTTATTTCCGAGTTGGCCAACTCTTCCTTTGTGAATGTAAGGGCCGGGTACTCACTTCTCGGGACCAGAACTGATGAGATCTTTTCTGGGGGAGGCTCTCATTCACCATCACCCACTGTAAGTATTGTTGGAGAACCTCTTGATAGACTCTGGATCTTTTGATCAATTCTAAGATAGAGATCCATGCCGGGGTTTTATCAAGATGTTTCAGAAAGTCATAGGATGTCCCAGGAAATGGCTCTTCGATGTGTTCTTCTTCTGCTTCTGGTACCAACCATGATTGACCGGCCTGGGGAAAGACCCTTTGGAACATGCGCTCACTCCTGAGTACCGTGGCAAGTTGAGGAGCTATAGTTGAGGTGGTAGTGATGGGTGGTGGGTTAGGTTGAATGACGGGAGCTCTTGCGATGGGTGTAATGATGGTGGTTTGAGGCATGGTAGGTTGTGAAGGTACAGTTGCTCGGGGCGGGATGATGATGGGTCCCAATGGTAGTGATGATTGTGGTGGATTAACCGGGCTGATTAGGGTCTGTTCTGGTTGGAGTTGTATGGCTGGTGGTCTTACAATGGGTCGTGATGGTGCTCGGATGATGGGTGGCCGGTTGAGAGTAATAGGGTTGGCTGATGTAGCTCGGGGCATGGAATGGATGGTTTGGTTGATGTGCATGGCAGAGGTGGCTCCTTCAACTTGCCAATTCTGGTCCCGATCATGATACTCCTCAGAAGAGATCAAGATGGGATTAACGTGTTGATTCCCAGGTGCGGGTGCATGTGTAGGTAAAGAGTTTTGAATGATCCCCAGGCCAGGGTTCTGTTGTTGTTGTTGCTGAGCTGGTGCATGTTGTCGTTGATTTTTCACTATTCTGATGTATTCTCCCATCTGGTCCCAGTCAATACTGCCTTGCTCATTAAGGTCGTGGATGTAGTCTTTGAACTGAAAACAATTTTCTACGGTGTGCCCAAGATATCTGTGAAACAGGCAGTATCGCTCTGTGTTGACATTTTGAGGCCATTCCAACTTCTCTCTTGGCAATGCAATTTGCCCTGCCGCCATGAGTGCATTAAAGATGTCCATGAGAGAGTATGGTAAAGGAGGATAATGGATTCTCTTAGGTCCTATTTTTCGGGGTTCATAAGCCATGGGAGGGGGTGCTTGGTTGTAGTTGGCAAGTTGTTGCCATGGTGGTTGGGGAACTGGAGCTTGCGGTCGCTAAGGGATCAGAGCTTGTTGTTGACGAGGCTGGAACTGAGGTTGATGCTGAGGTTGACGAGAGTTTCTAAATGGTTGATTTTGTTGAGAGTTCCTAAACTGGTGTTGATAATTGCTAGGTGGGTTCCCTACAACATTGAGGTTCTCGTTTGTCACTACGCCCTCAGTCACTGGGCCGGTTGTGGTAAAAGTGGTTTTCTTGACAGCTCAGGGTCTAGGATCAAACAAGTTCATGATAGGTGAGTCCCTAAGCTATGTATGAATGTACCGTGCCCTCTCATAGAGTTCACTCATGGAGGTGGGGTGATGCAAGGCCAACATGTTCTTTAAAGCTGGAGTGGCATTGGTGATGATCATCTTCACTTGCTCCGGTTCTGAAATAGAATCAATAAGCCTTTCCGCCATGGACCTCCACCTATCAGCATATCTGGTAAAATCTTCATCATTTCTCATTCTTTCGGCCATGAGGTCGGTGATGGAATATGTTGGTCCGACCCTGTCTTGATATCTCTGCAAAAATTTAGCTTTGACAGTTTTAAAGTTACTCGCCTCCAAAGAGTCAAGCGAGTAGAACCACTCTAAAGCTGATCCCTCTAATGATCTTCTGAAAAGAAAAGCAAGAGCCCTTGGATCATTTTGCCACATTACCGACTCATAAAGAAAGTCCTTGATATGAATGAATGGATTACCGGTTCCATTGTAGCGATGGTATACCGGCATCTCAGAGGGAGTTAGATGAAAAGTAGGGAGGGAAGGAAGAGAAATTTCAGGGGCTGCCTTTGTGTCGATCAATCGTCTAAGCTCTCTATACTGCTCATCCATGCGATTGATTTTGTTAACTATAGATTGATTGACAGAAGGTTCCCTAAGAGGAGGAGGAGGAGTGGGTGATTGGTGCACCGGAACTTGGATTGGATGGGCCGAAGTGGCCGGATAAGAAGGATACATTGGGGGATGCACCAAAGGGTGAGCAGGGTTGAGATAATTAGAGGAATGAACTAGTGGCCTAGAAGGAGCAATGATATTTGGATCAGGGTGATCTAGATTAGCTACCAGATGAGGAGAGATTGGGGCTACGAGCTCGGTATAAGAATGGCCATGAGTGGGCACATTGGGTTGATGTGCTACTGACCGAGGGGTAGAGATGTGAAGACCACCTTCGGGAGGGATGTGTTCGGCGGGCGACTTGCCCTTGAGAATTGCTTCAATAGCCTGAAGTTGAGTGGGGTCGGCATGAGAGAATGCCTCCCAAAGTGAGTTTGGATTGGGTTGAGGAGAAATTTGACTAGGTTCGGGGAGAATTTCGGGTTCATTGATGGCACATACGGCATTAGGGTAGAAATAAGATTGGTCATACTTCAACTGTAGTTGCTCGTATCTTTGATCTATCATTCCGATAACTCGTCTTGACCTTAAATTCATAAACACAACAGAAAAAGAAGGTTGACAAATAAAAGCTCAAGGATTTTTTTTGATTTTTGACCCCTTTTTTGTTTTGATTTTATTTTGTCGGACAAGCAAGTAATCAAGCAAATTAACCTCAAGCAAAAAATTTTTTTTGGTTCCTTTTAGGTGATTATGAGATTTTTGTTTAATTTTCAATTTTCGTTTGCAAACAAGTAATAGCAAAGACTTGGAATGATTAACGCAAAATTTTTTTTGTTGTTTCAACCTCAAATTAATGGCTTGTTAAGAGAAATATTGTCCACTCAAATAAATGGGTAGGACCCTATGCTCTCACAACGCCGAGCAATCTAAGGTTGCCACTCTTTTCACAACGATAGGTAATAGGTACTCCGGGTTTTGGGATAAAATGGTACAACCAGCCCGATCAGTGAAGAGGGAATCCTTCACGTCTGGGGACATACGGAGGCCTTGATGGAAGCTACCCAGTCCTTCCGAGAGGTAATCCCCGGAGGAGGAGTTGGCAACCACCAAGAGGGGTGTTTGGATGTGTGGGGCTTTGAGAGGAGAGAGCCTCCCTTCTCGGATGACCTAAGGAGCCGAAACTCTAATGCAAACTAAATGCGAGTGAAATGTCAAGGAATTAAGGAGCAAGCAAGAAGAAAATAAAAGCATACAATGATTAATGAGATATTGTAGGAAGCAAGTAAACAAGACAATTATATGAAATCAAATTAAGGTGAAAGAGAGAACTAATTTTGACTAAGCATGCTTTGAAAATTTACTAAAGAAGAACTAAACTTAGAAGGAAATAGGCAAGTATACTTAACAAGGGATGAAAGAAGATGATATCTAAGATGCTAAGGTGAAATAAGTTGATAAACAAAGCTAGAAATCAGATTGTATGCTTTAAAGAGGACCAACGAAAAGTAGGTAAATCGGAAGAAACTTGATGACACTCCAAGGAAACAAACAAGCATGTAAGCAAGTAAATAGCAATGCAAGGAAATGTAAATGGTTTAAATGAGAATTAGAGTGAAAATAAGCATGTTTTCAAGTGGACATTCTTAGGAAAGAAAAGAAGAACTCACTAAAGCAAAGTCGGTCCCACCGTGGTCGCCAAAAGGTGTAAGCACCCGAAACGGGGAATCCGTAGATCTCCCTTTTCCGGCCCCTACGCTTGCTTTAGGGTCTTGGTGGATGGGATGTTAGTGGTTGTGGTCGCCAGGAGCCAAAGGCTCCAAAATATAATAGAATGAAAAGAAATGAAATGGAGAATGAAAGTGACCGTCGTACCTTTGGAAGCAGGGGAGAATGTTGGGTTCCGACTTCTCCTCTCTCGGCCGGCCGAAAGAAAAGAGCTTAGTGAGTCCTTCGTCTTCGATCCGGTTGAAGCTCCGCCTCGGCCAGATTCACCTAAAAATGTCTATGAGAAAACATAGAAACATGTGAAAAGATCATTAGTTCTAGTGAAAGTGTGGAATCATGCTCAAATTCGAATGTAAACATGAAAGAGGGAAGGAACTGACCGGATTGGGACTAAATCCCAACCCCTATTTGGAAGGTTTAAATATGCATGAAAATGAAAATGAGTGGTCTAATGCATGCTAAATAACATGTTAATGAAAGTTAAAATGAAAGGGGGGGAGTAAAAGATCGACCGGAAAGGTAAATAAACTCAAGAAAATGCAAAACAGGGTCTGCCCCTGCTAGTGCCCCATATATGGGGTGCCTGCTGCAGGTGTCCCCTTGATGGGGCGCGTTGACCAAAGTCAAAGCGCCCTATTTATGGGGCACCAGGGACTGGTTTCAGCAGATTTTCTTCCCTTCTTCGCGGCGTCGCCCCGGAGTGTAGGAAGATCTTCAAGATAGAAGAAGGACTTCTTCAAGCATCCAATACTCAAGTGAAGCTAATGGAAGAGTGTTTTGGCACTAGATGTAATTGAAATGGAGTGCAGAGGCCCTCAAAGTCGGAGAAAAATCATATTTCTGAAGAAAGAAACTGCAGGTTTTTGGGGTTTTTGGGAGAGGGTTTTGGAACAGTTTGAGAGCTTGGAGAGGGGTTGTAAGGCCTTTGGAGTGTTGTGGTGAATGAGAGGGTTTGGGGGACGCCCTTGGTGTGTCTTCAAGCCTCCAAATGGGGGTCCTTTTATAGGTATGAAGAGGGTCACTTTATCTGCAGAACTGTCCCATCGATATGTCCAGTCAGTCAAACCAGGTGCAGGTGCCCTATAAGTAGGGCGCCAGGTGCCCTATATACAGGGCGCCAGGTGCCCTATATATAGGGCACTTTGACCCTGGTCAACGCCTATTGATCTTCTTCGAAATGTGCCGAAAAACTTGATTTTTCCGAAAAACTCGGTTCCCTTGAAAGGTTACTCAAATGTTATTCATGAAAACAAGAATTCAAGCTCTTCAATTGGACCAAAATTGTGTGTTTACAGTCGAGAGATCGATCCCGAGGCGAAGGAGAAGCCCGATCTGTGTGTTCTGCATCAACCAACTTTATCGGCTTCTGTAGAAAATCTGAGACTCCTACTGCAAAAGTCTTAAACAGAGAAGTTGTTCCTATCTCTGTCCTCTTTCATTTGCAACTGGCGGCACTCGATTCCGACTTGCCGCCTGTCCATGGAAATTGTTGCACTAAGGGCACGCATCCAGAAACAAACGGCACTTGATTCTGACATCAGGGTCGTCCGTAGCATTCTCTGCACCAAAGTCGTGCCAGAAGGGTGCAAAGCTACCCGAACCGACTTGTTTTACTCATCTCGGCTTCATCTCAAGCTGTTTCATTCTATAAGTTTCTCTTAACTCAGTTCATTTAATTGTTAGAGCATATTTTACTTAGTTTGAATCATTTTTACATAACCAAAAACACAAAAAAGGGGTTAGGGCTCACCCCAATCCGGTGAGTTCTATTCCAATTGCTGCTTTGTTTAATCTCCTCTTCTATAGTTTCTACACTTCCCATAGTTCTAATCGGTTTCTTTCACTTGGTTTATTGTTCTAGCTGCACAGGTTGATCAAGCTAGCATCGGTTGGACTCTCCCTCACCGGCCGGCCGACGAGGAAGAAGGTTTAACCCACATATCATCTCCCGTGCTAAGGTACACATGGTCAACTCATCTCTTGATTTACATTCCATAAAGCGGAGCCTGCAGCTCCTGGCGACCACCTATTTTATTCATGTTCTAAGTTCATCTCCTCCTCACTCTCCTCCCACATGACCTGAACCGTCTCTGGTGCTCGAGCGACGCCGTGAGATGAAAGTTCGGGGATCAATGTAAGTGTGGGACCGAGGTGAGGACTCTTTACCACTTTCTGAGTGTTTTTCGATTCACTCCCTTTCCCCCCCATTCTATCTTTCACCTTCTCTTGAGGTGCTGATCCAGAACCTATTTTCGGAGTTGACATAGGTATGTTATCATCAGTGAAAGCTTGGCTATCAAAGAACTTCTCCATGAAAGATTTGGGTGAAGCATCGTATGTTTTGGGGATTAAGATCTATAGAGATAGATCCAATATGATGCTTAGCTTGGCCCAATCAATGTACATTGACACCATTGTCAAAAGATTTGGCATGAAAAACTCCAAGAGAGGTCTTTTACCTATGAGACATAGAGTTTATCTTTCTAAGGAGTTATCCCCTAAAACTTCTGAAGAAAGACAATACATGAGTAGGGTACCCTATGCCTCAGCCATAGGATCCATCATGTATGTCATGCTATATACACGGCCTAATGTAGCATATGCTCTAAGTGTTATGAGCATATATCAGGCAGATCCTAGTGAGGGTCACTAGATAGCAATGAAGTGCATTCTCAGGTACTTGAGAAGAATTAAGGATGTATTTCTAGTTTATGGAGGAGCAGACTTGAGACTACGAGGTTACACAGACTCAAGTTTCCAGTTATATAAAGATGACAACAAATCAACATCAGGGAATGTATTTACCTTAAATGGTGATGCAGTGAGTTGAAAGAGTTCCAAGCAAGAGATGACTGCGGATTCTACAACTGAAGTAGAGTACATAGCTGCTGCAGAAGCTGCTAAAGAAGCTGTATGAATGAAGAAGTTCATCTCAGATTTAGGGGTGGTCCCTACTATCTCTTATCCTATCCCATTGCTTTATGACAACAATGGGGCAATTGCTCAGACAAAGGAGCCAAGGTCTCATCAGAAGTCGAAGCACATTCTGCAGCGATATCATTTGATCAAAGAGATAGCAGCTCGAGGAGATATAGAGATAGAGTATCTTTAGCTAATAACATTGCAGATCCACTAACTAAGGCTTTGACTCAAAGTGTGTTTGAAGGTCACGTTGAATTGATGGGGATCAAGCATGTAGGTGATTGGCTTTAGTGCAAGTGGGAGATTGATGGAAATGTGTGCCCTACAAGTCAATCATATATGATATGATTAGACATTTCTTGTATCATCTTATTCATAATAAAATGCATTTATTCATTACCATCTATCTTTAGATACACATAATGTAATGAAGTTCTTGATCACTGCAATGATGATTGAATCATGATGAGATCATGATAATGAGATCAATCATTTAGATGCTAGTGATCGAAATGTTCCAACTCATAAATCCTTAAGATAGGACATTAAAGATATGGATAGACTTGTGTATGTGATATCTTCTCATATGATGAGAATGATCGATCTCATTGATCATTAGTGTGGAGACACTAAGATACATACATATCCTCATTAGTAGAATGAGTTCGCTAAACTGACCATGATTGAAACCCTGATCGGTATCTTACTGAACTGTATATCAGGGTATTCTATCATCATTGTGGCACAGTTGGATCTTTGACCTGAGTCGCCAAAGATGCCTTACTGGGTGTATCTTTTACTTTGATTATTAACTTATGGATCACCACCATGATGGTTCAGTATAGTTAATGAATCAGGTGCAAGAGAAACTCGGTGGAGACAAGTAAGCGGACAACAAGGGATCGTTCAGTCTTAGTAAGAGAGAGAGAATGTCCTATGGAATAGTACTCTAAATCCATGGCCAAGATAGATAGGATAATTGGAAAAAGAGTTTTCCGGTTGATCCATTCTTGAGTACAAGATTTCATAGAGTCGGATTATTAAAGGGGTTGACAGTTAGTACCGAACCCTTGACCGACCGGGACATTGCATGGACGAGAATTTATATATGTGTGGTAACTGATGACTGAAAGGCTCAATGGATGTTATTTAACTCCCCAAAGTTATTTGGGATCATAGGATGTGGCTTGTACCCTTTATGATAGGAAAGCCATCAAATCTGTTATTGGATAATATATTTGATTTAATTTAAAAGAATTGTTCTTTTTAAATTTGGCTTTAATCAAATTGACTATTGGGCCTAGTGGGTCACACACATTAGAACTAATTCTAATGACAGGGGCAAGGATGTAAATATATGTAGAAGATTTGAATTTTTGTAAAAAATTGCGTCTTCTATGTATTAAAGACTTAAGAAGCTAAACCCTATCAAGCCAGAGGGTGGGAGAACGTCCTTGGAAGCCTCCCTCTCTCCTCTCTTCTCAGGAAGGAGACCCCGCATGTTCCAACTCTTTTCTAGAAGAGTTTTCGAGCTTGGAGTAAAAGTGAACCGGTCCTTGGAAGAAGTTCATGTGGATATTGCTAGAGGCCATCCATTTGAATAGTTTGAAGTAGCAATGAACATCCACTCTTCATCTCTGGTGAGAGATTTTTCAAATCCCAAGAAGGTATATTCGATCTCCTTCTTAATCGGTTCCCATTTTTGTTGTTTTCTTTCAATTAAGGCTAAGACCTTGAATTCAAGGAATCAAAATTATTTTAAATGTTTAGATTGATTCCTTACAGTATGGTCCTTGATACTGTACATTAAGGATCCGGATAGACTAGTGTATATGATGTCTTCTCATATAATGATGATAGAAATATATGTCCTACAAGTCAATCATACTTTATAGAATTTGACATCTTTTGAAATATCTCATTCAGTTAAATTGGTATATCTTTATCACTAGCTCTTATTAGATACGTATATCTTAATGAATTTTTTGAGATCATGTAATAATGTTTAGATCATAATGAGATCATGATAATGAAATTGATTATCTACAAGTATGTGATATAAATGTTTCTTATTTGATGGGGATAATTGATTCCAATGGTGATTAGTGTAGAGACACTACACTGACCAATTTATAAACACTGAATGATATCTTTCTTAACTATTTGATCAAGATTTTTATCATCATGGTTTCACGATTAGACATTTGACCTGAGTCGCCAAAGATATCTTATCGGGTGCTTCTTCTACTTTGATTATTGACTTATGGATTATCAATATGATGACCCAATACAATTAATGGATTGGATACAAGAGAAACCCGATGGATGTTTATGCAACAGTACTCTAAATCTCTAGCTAGGGTGAAGAAGATAATTGGAAAATGAGTTTTTCAATTGATTAAATTCTGAATATAAGATTCCAGAGTGTTGGTATACTAAAGGATTGATAGTTAATATTGTATCTCTATCCGATCAAGGTATTGGATGAACAATGGTTTATATCCATATGGTAATTGATGATGGAAAGACTCAACAGAGATAAGATTATCCTCATAGTTGTTATTTGAGATCATGGGATATGACTTATACCATTTATGATCGAAAACCCTTTAAATATGTTATTAGATAACGTATTTAATTTGAAACAAGTGGTTAGTTTAATTAAGCTCAACCAAATAGACTATTGTAAACACGCCAAATTGGCTTGATTCGGAGCCCTAGACTCTTATTTCATAGGCGATATCTTTTATCTGACCGTTATCTGATCCGGACTAACTCGTGGAGATGAGCTAAGGACATTGGTGGAGCCCCTTGTGAGTTGAGAATAGGACCGAAGATTTCCGGAATATTGCCGTAACCTTCAAGCGAGAGCCGCACGTGAACTGTAAAAACACGAAGCCTGCTCGATGACCGACCTTGAATGGTCCATAATTGAAGGCCTCGAGAGTCCCGCATGTGTTCCGTAACATTCAGGGTTTCCGAGAAGTCACTTCGGTAGGCGTCAGTCAATGACGGCTTTCGTTACGGCTTTTTCGATCTGTGCTGACACGGCTATCCCGGGCCACATGTTAGGCCTTTCCGGTCATCACCGGGTCTTTTCAGGTCATCCGGGTCGATTCTAGCCGTATATTTTATCAACCGGGGCTATAAGGCCGGTTCGGTAAATTTTAGGGTTTCGCGGCTTTTACGGCTTTCGATTCACGTTTACCGGGTTAATCTCAGATTTTTCGATGACTTCGGATTGTCCGATCATACCGGACTTGTTCGGTCATCATTTCAAGTCATCCCGAGTTGACCCGAGATTTCTCGACCGGAACCGTGCTCTTTCGGATCTTCGCCCGGGTTTCGGCTTTCCGCGAGAAGGTAAACCGGTAGAAAGCCCCGTACGAACATCTCGGGAGTCATGCGGCTGGTTTACCGACTTGAGGAGGTGCGGTTGAAGGCCCTCTTTCCAACGCGACAAACGGGAGCCGAATCGGACATCCGGTTTGCAAGATACGGCTCGCGGAACACGCGCGCGGGGAGAGAGAATGTACCGCGCCCCCGCTCCGCTTGAAAGGGGAGGGCGCGCCTGCGCGCCCTCAACCGGGGCGCGCCTGCGCGCCCTCAAGCGGGGCGCCCTGCGCGCCCCCGGTCCCTTTGAAAGGCGGGGGCGCGGTCAGTTGCTTTAAATCGGAAATTACCCCGATTAGCACCTTCTAAACCGGGTTTTTGGAAGGTTTCCGGGCGAGAATTTTCACTTATTTGTACCGCGCCCCCGGTTCGGGGGCGCGTTACGTATATCAAGTCGATTTTTAACAATTTCCGGAAGTTTCCGTCGATTTTTAGCAGTGAGACGCCGAACGCGCCCCCGCCCCCTTTGAAACAGGGGGGCGCGCAGACCGCGCCCCCGAACTGGGGGCGCGCCCTGCGCGCCCTTGGTTTGAGGGCGCGCCCTGCGCGCCCTCGTCTCCTTTGAAACGCGGGGGCGCGGTACATCCAGTTTCTAAATTTGCACCGGCTCTCTTCCCCTATAAATTGAGGGCCATTCTCAACGACCCAAGGTTGAAACCCCCGGTGCCTAGCTCGTCCCAAGGTCATCCAAGCTCTTCTCCAAAGCCGTCCCGACGTCCAAAGGCGATCCGAAGTCAAGAAATCGATCCCGAGGTGAAGGAGAAGGCTCGATCCGGGTGTTCTTCATCAACCATCTTCATCGACTTCTGGAGAAAATCCGAGGCTTCTGCTGCAAAAGTTTTCAACATACAAATTGTTCCTCTCTTCGTCCTCTTTTGTCCCCAACTGACGGAACTCAATTCCGACTTGCCGTTTGTTCGTGGCGGTTGCTACACCCAGGGCGCGCATCCAGGTTCTGTTTTCCACATCCGCCCCTTTCAGAATTTTTACTGACTTATACAGGAGGATTTCGGAGAAATCATCAACAAAGAAACTCTTCCTCTCTGAGTTCTCCGTCTACTGCAACAAACGGAAGTCGATTCTGACATCGGGGTCGTCCGTAGCATCCTCTGTACCGAAGTCGCGCCAGAAGGGTGCAAAGCTACCCGAACCGGCCTTTTCTCAACCAATTCGGCTTCAACTCAAGCCGATCCATTCTATAAGCTTTCCCAACTCCATTAACTCTGTTTATTCATTGTTTTAAAGAATCTTTTAGTTTATTTACATCATTTTTACCTAATCAAAAATACAAAAAAAGGGGTTAGGACTCACCCCAATCCGGTGAGTTCGATTCCAATTGCTTCTCTCTCATATTCTCTCTACAGTTACTACACTTCACAAGTCTAACCAAACTCTTCACTTGGTTTATTGTTCTAGTTGCACGGAGTTGATCAAGCTAGCATTGGATTGGAGACTCTTCTTCATCGGCCGGCCGAAGAAGAAGAAGGTTGAACTCACATCCCTTTCTCCCACGCTAAGGTACACACGGTCAACTTCTTTCTATTTCCATTACATAAAGCGGAGCCCGCGGCTCCTGGCGACCACACTTTATTTTTATTTCATGTTTTAATTTCATCTCCTCCTCACTCTCCTCCCACATGACCCGAACCATCTCCGGTGCTCGAGCGACGCCGTGAGATGAAAGTTCGGGGATCAATGTGAGTGTGGGACCGAGGTGAGGATCTTTTACAGCTTTCCGAGTGTCTTCCGATTCACTCCCCTTTTTCCCCTATTCCATCTTTCACCTTCTTATCTTGAGGTGCCGATCCGGAACCCGTTTTCGGAGTCGACAGCTATTAGGCCAAGTGGGTCACACACAATAAAACTTACACATAAGTATAGATGCATATATGTAATTCAGAGAAAGATTTGGTTTCTATGAAAAATTAATTTTTTTTATAAATAGTGGTTTATTAAGCGAAACCCTATTGAGCCAAGAGTTCCAAATTTTGTGCTCAACCTTTTCCTTCATGTTTTTTCACCTTGGAGGACACCGTGGCTAGTGGAGCTATCTGGCACAAGTTAGAAGGCCTGATAAGCACAAGAATCTGTATGTTGAGGAAGTCCATATGAATACTGCTAGAGGGTATTCACATGACCAAGTTAGAGATCAAGAAAATATTTATTAGTTATCAAGCATGAGGGATTTATCAAATACCAAGAAGGTATTTTTTATTTCATTCGAATCTTGTTCTCGGTTACATTGTTCAATTTTGATTGAGTTTAAGACGGTGAAATATGAGGAATTGAATGCTTGCGTTGCTTGGTACAATTCTTTACAATGAGGATGACTAATCTCATTGATTATTAGAGTGGAGACACTGAAATACATATACAAATATTTATTAGTGGAATGAGTTCATTAAACTAACTAATATAGAAGCCTTAAATGGTATCTTACCTAACTGCCTATCATGGTATTCTATCATCATGGTTGCATGGTTGAACCTTTAACTTAGTTGCCAAAGATGTCTTGCTAGGTATATCTTGTGCTTTGGTTATTGATATATGGATCATCGTACTTGATAGTTTAGTATGGTTAATGAATTAGGTACAAGAGAAACTTGGTGGAGGCAATTGAGCAAACAATTAGGAATCGTCCACTCTCGGTAACTGAGAGTGAATGCATGTAGGATAATACTCTAAATTTCTAACTAGGGTAGAAAGGATTATTTGAAAAGAGATTTTCATTTTAATCTGATCCAAGTATAGATTTCTAAAGTGTTGGTATACTTAGAGGTTGACAGTTAATGTCGTATCCCTATCCGACTAGAGCATTGATTGGACGAGTGTTTATATTTGTGCAATAATTGATGATGGAAAGACTTATTGAAGATGAGACTATCTCTAAGTTCATTTGAGATTATGGGATGTAACTTGCACCCTTCATTATTTTCAAAAAAAATACTCACACCCTTCATGAATGGAAATCAATTAAATATGTTATTAGATAACAGATTTAATTTAAAATAAGCTATTATTTAGTTAGACTTCAACCAAATAGACTATCGGGTTTAGTGTGTCACACATATAAAGACTGATCTGTATATACAGGGACATGGGCATAATTTATAAAAATGGAAAGAATTTTATAAAAACAATCTAATTTTTACAAATAGTACTGAATTTGGCCAAACCCTATCAAGCCAAGGGTTCCAAAGTTTATGTTCAGTCTTCTCCCAACACACTTCTCTTCATGAAGGTCACTGCCATAAGGTGGAGCTCCGTTTGGGACGAGTCAAAAGGTCCAACTAGTAGAAGTCACACACTTGGATAGCCTGGAGAGCATGAGAACGTTCATTCTTATTCGAGTTTGAGGGATTAGTTGAATCCCGTAAAGGTAATGTTGATTTGGTTCAAATCCAATTCTCGGTTACGTCGTTTGGTTCCGATTGAGACAACAATAATAAAATCCAAAGGATGGAAACATTTATGATGATATAAAAAGATTCCTTTCAATTACCATAAAAATAAATACCAATTGCTGCAACATAGTATAATGTATGTAGAATGCAAGATGGAGAGTGTGGTTAAGTATGTAAATAAATTATAACTATTTTCAAGAATCTAGCCACAACTAAAAATATGATTTTAGATAAAATATAGTAACTATTTTAAATAGTCTATCACTATCATTGGACATCATTGCTAATCTTAAGAATGACTAATTCTATTTTAACTATTGTTAAAATTGTCTTCAAGATTAGTAATAGAACAATACATCATGGCTAAAAAGAAATTAGAGGTCAATTTAGAAGAGGCCAATGCAATAAATGAAAAGTCAATTACTTGATATCAACACCACAAGAAGATTCCTAAATGTGCTTGTTACAATTGAGAAAATTTTAGCCATTTCAAAGTTAATTGTCCAAGTCAACATGGAAATATGAGTGATAATTTACACATGAAAGATATAGGAATCAGACAAAGAGAAAAATTTTATGGGCATAATTGAGTGTAATGCTATATTGACATATTCAAATGAGTGTAGATTGATTCAAGAGCTACTTAGCATATTATAAAGACAAATAAAGGAATTGTCTCTCTATAGAAATTCAATGTAGACGAATAATGGATATTGGAGATAAACACTTATCTCGATATAGTGAGTGTTGAAACTTATAAGTTGAATATTGGGGATAACATAATGATCTTTCATGATTATTACATGTGCTAAAAATTCAATGAAACTTTATTTTTTGTTCTAACATTGATAAAGAATTACTTTAAAGTTAGATCTTGGAATAATAGTGTAAATAAGAATGGATGGAAAGGTATATACTATAGAAAATTTGCCCTAGAACACAATTTGTTCTATATTCCTGCAATTGAGATGTGATAAATAATATAAATATTAGTTATGAATATTCCTTTTTTTATTTATCTAATGTGATCTTTGGCATTTTATATTAGGTCATCTAGATAAATTAAAATAGAATTAATGGAAAGAATGAATATGTTGTCATAGTTAAAAAATTGCTGCCTTGTGAATGTTGATGCACCAAATTGGCCAAATTACGGAGCCAAAAACTCTTTTTTCTTGAATAATCTTGAAATTTTACTTGCGATAACCAAAAGATAATTGTAATTTGTTTTCCAAATAGTGATTCAAGGTGCATATCTTTGATGCACCCCAGGATGAGGCATATAGAGGCTTGTGCCCTTTGACTAGGGCATGTCAAGTGATAGAAACGTATGCCCTACAAGCCAATCATATATGATATGATTCGACATTTCTAGATATATCTCATTCAATTAATCAGGCAAATCCTCATTATAAGCTCTTATTAGATGCGAATATCATAATGAAGTCCTTGATCAAATATAATGATGATTAAATCATGATGAGATCATGATAATGAGATTGATCATCTAGAGGTATTTGATCTAAATGTTCCTAGTCATAGGATACTTGAGACTGGACATCATCAAGGATTCGGATAGATTAGTGTATGTGATATCTTCTCATGTGATGAGGATGACTGATCTCATTGGTCATTAGTGTGGAGACATTGAGATACACATACAGGTGCTCATTAATTGAATGAGCTCACTGAACTAACTAAATTAGAAACCTTGAATGGTATCTTACCAAACTGTCAAGCAGGATTTTCTATCATCACGGTTACATAGTTGGACCTTTGACCAGAGTCACCAAAGATGCCTTGTTGGGTGAAACTTTTGCTTTGACCATTGTCTTATGGATCACTATATAGATGGTCCAGGATAGCGATGGATCGGGTACAAGAAAAATCCAATGGAGACAATTGAGCGAACAACAAGGGATCGTCCACTCTCAATAAGCGAGAGTGAATGTCCCATGGGATAATACTCTAAATCCCTGACTAGGGTAGATAGGATAATTATTGAAAAAAGAGTTTTTCAATTGATCCAATTCCGAGTACAGGATTTTATAGAGTCGGTATACTAAGGAGTTAACAGTCGATGCCATACTCTTTTCTTACTGGATATTGGATGGACAGTAGACACGCCAAATTGGCTTGTTTCAAAGCCCCAGACCACTATTCCATAAAGGAAATTTTTTATTTGACCGCTATCGGATCCGGATTACCTCGTGGATATGAGCTAAGGACGTTGGTGGAGCCCCTCATAAGTTGGGAATGGACCGATGATTTCTGGAATAATGTCGTAAGCTTCAAGCGAGAGCCGCGCGTGAACCATGAAAACACGAAGCCTACTCGATGACCGACCTTGAATGGTTCATACTTGAACATATCGGGAGTCCCGCGTGTGTTCTGTGACACTCGGGGTTTCCGACAAGTCATTTCGGTAGGCGTTAGTCTATAGCGGTTTCTTCGTTATGGCTTTTCGATCTGCACTGACACGGCTATCCTGGACCACATGTTAGGCCTTTCTGGTCATCACCAAGTCCTTTCGGGTCATCCGGGTTGATCCTCGCCGAATATTTTCATTAATCAAGGCCATACGGCCGTTTCGGTCGATTTTAGGGTTTCCTGGTTATTTCCAGCTTTTTCGAGCTTTGGTTCACATTTACCAGGGTAGTCTCAGATTTTTCGATGATTTTAGGTTTTTTTATTGTACCAAATTTGTTCGGTCATCATTTTAAGTCATCCCGAGTTGACCTGAGATTCCTCGACTGGAACCATGCCCTTTTAGATCTTCACCACGGTTTTTGGCTTTTCGCGAGAGGGTAAACCGGTAGAAAGCCTCATGCGAACATCTCAGGAGTCATGTCGGCTAGTTTACTAACTTGAGGAGGTGTAGTTGAAGGCCCTCTTTCCAACGCAACAAATGACAGCCGAATTGAACATCCCGTTTGCAAGTTACAGCCCGCGGAACGCGTGCGTAGGAGAGAGAGTGTACCGCGCCCCCACCTTCTTTGGCGCGGTGACCGCGCCCTCACCCTGGGGGCGCGCCCTGCACGCCCTCAGTCTAGGGGCGCACCCTGAGCGCCCCCGCTTCCTTTGAAACGTGGGGATGCAGTCTATTTCCGAAAATCAAAAATTACCCCGATTTACACCTTCTAAACCGGATTTTTAGAAAGTTACCATTGTTAATTATTAATTATTTTGACCGCACCCCCAGGTTGGGGGCACGTTCATCTTATCAAGTCCAATTTTTAGCAATTTCCAGAAAGTTCCGGCGATTTTTAGCAATAAGACGCTTAGCGCGCCCACGCTTTCTTTGAAACAGGGAGGGCACAGACCATGCCCCCACGGTGAGGGCCCTCCCTACGCACCCCCAGGTGGAGGGCGCGCTCACCTCCTTTAGAGGGCAGGGGCGTGGTCAGACCAGTTTCCATATTTTGCACCGGTTCTCCATCTCTATAAATTGAGGTCTATTTCCAACGACCCAAGGTTGAACCCCCCATGCCTAGCTCATCCTGAGGTCATCCAAGCTCTCTCCCAAGGCCGTCCTGACGTCCAAAGCCGATCCGACATCAAGAGATCGATCCCGAAGCGAAGGAGAAGCCCGATATGTGCGTTCTACAGCAATCAAACTTCCTTGGCTTCTGTAGAAAATACGGAGCTCCTACTGCAAAAGTCTTCAACAAAAGAGTTGTTCCTCTCCTAGTCCTCTTTCATTTTCAACCAGAGGCACTCAATTCCGAGTTGCCATCTGTCCATGGCAATTTCTGCACTGAGGGCGTGCATCCAAGTTCTGTTCTTTCATATCCATCACTTACATATTTTTTACAGACTTCTACAGGCGTATTTCGGAGAAGTCATACACAGTAGATCTCTTCCTCTCCGAGTTCTACATCCATAGAAACAAATGGCACTCAATTCTGACATCGGGTCATCTGTAGCATTTTCTTCACCAAAGTCGTGCCAGAAGGGTGCAAGGCTACCCGAACCATCCTCCTTCAACCAACTTGGCTTCAACTCAAGCCAATACACTTCATAAGTTCTTCTTAACTCATTTCAATCAATTTATTTACTGTTTTAGAACATCTTTTAGCTCATTTGTATCATTTTTACATAATCAAAAACACAAAAAAGGGGTTAAGGCTCACCCCGAAGCTGGTGAGTTCAGTTTCAATTGATTCCTTTCTCATCTCCTCTTTACAGTTACTACACTTCCCATAAATCTAATCCGTTTCTTCACTTGTTCTATTCTTCTTAATTTGCACAGATCGATCAAGCTAGCACCGGTTGGTCTCTTCTTCATCGGCCGGCCGAAGAAGAAGAAGGTTGAACTCACATCCCAATCTCCCATGCTAAGGTACACACAGTCAAACCAACTTATCTCTGGTTTCTATTCCATAAAGTGGAGCCTGCGGCTCCTGGCGACCACCTCTTTTGTTTATGCTTTAAGCCAATTCATTCCTCACTCTCCTCCCACATGACCCAAACCATCTCTGGTGCTCGAGCGACGCCATGAAATGAAAGTTCGGGGATCAATGTGAGTGTGGGACCGAGGTGAGGATTTTACTGATTTCCGAGTGTTTTCTGATTCACTCCCTTCCCCTATTCCATATTTCACCTTCTCTTGAGGTGCCGATCCGGAACCCATTTTTGGAGTCGACAGCTTTTTGGCAACCATGGTGGGACAACCAATGTCTTCAATCGTGCTAGCTTGATTGATTCGTGCAACTAGTTGTTTTCCGATTTGGTTCCCGCGCAAATCGGCTTGTCCTTTACCTTTTCTATGATAATTTACCTTTAAACTTGTTGTTTACTCTTTCTTTAATATTGTCCGCCATGTGGACTTGACTTGTTTGTCTTTAATTTCAACCCGGTTCCTGCGTGAACTACTCTTTTCTTCTTATAAACTGGTTCCCACGTGAACCACCTTTCTTTTCCAACTCGGTTCCCGCTTGAACCAACTTATTTTCAAATCGGTCCCTGCGTGGACCACCTCTTTAAAGCACCTTCAGATTGGCCCGACATGGCCCTCTTTTCATTTTGTCACCTTTTGAACCGGTTCCCACGTGAACCACCCTTTTCTTTATTAAAATCGATTCCCGTGTGAACCAACCCCCTTTCCTAAACTGGTTCCTGCGTGAACCAATCCACTTTCAGATCGGTCCCCATGTGGACCACCCCTTTACACCGCTTTAGATTGGACCCACGTGGCCCTCCTTTCCTTTTTCCAATCAAACAAACCAGTTCCCGCGTGAACCACCCCTTTTCCTTCAAAAACCGGTTCCCGCGTGAATCACCTACCTTTTCAAAACTTGGCTCCCGCGTGAGCCACCTTATTTGCAAATTGGTCCCTACGTGGACCATCCCTATTACCTTCATTTCAGATTTGTCCTCACTCGGACACTCCATCACAAGCCGGTTCCCGCGTGAATCACCTTTTAGTTGCTAGTTGCTAATTACTTGTTTTACTTTATCATTGCTTGTCTTGATTGCATTCACTTACTTGATATATTTAATAGCTTTCATTCATTTCATGTTTTCATATTGATTGCTTCTTCTCCTCCTACCTGTAGACACGCCAAATTGGCTTGATTCGGAGCCCTAGACTCTTATTCCATAGGCGATATCTTTTATCTGACCGTTATCTGATCCGGACTACCTTATGGAGATGAGCTAAGGACATGGGTGGAGCCCCTTGCAAGTTGAGAATGGACCAATGTTTTCCGGAATATTGCCGTAACCTTCAAGCGAGAGCCGCATGTGAACTGTAAAAACACGATGCCTGCTCGATGACCGACCTTGAATGGTCCATAATTGAAGGTCTCGGGAGTCCCGCATGTGTTCCGTAACGTTCAGGGTTTCCGAGAAGTCATTTCGGTAGGCGTCGGTCAATGACGGCTTTCGTTACGGCTTTTTTCGATCTGTGCTGACGCGGCTATCCCGGACCACATGTTAGGCCTTTTCGGTCATCACTGGGTCTTTTCATGTCATCCGGGTCGATTCTAGCCGTATATTTTATCAACCGGGGTTATAAGGCCGGTTCGGTCAATTTTAGGGTTTCGCGGCTTTTACGGCTTTCGATTCACGTTTACCGGGTTAATCTCAGATTTTTCGATGACTTCGGATTGTCCGATCGTACCATACTTTTTCGGTCATCATTTCAAGTCATCCCGAGTTGACCCGAGATTTCACGACCGGAACCGTGCTCTTTCGGATCTTCGACCCGAGTTTTGGCTTTCCGCGAGAGGGTAAACCGGTAGAAAGCCCCGTACGAACATATCGGGAGTTATGCCGGCTGTTTTACCGACTTGAGGAGGTGCGGTTGAGAGCCCTCTTTCCAACGCGACAAACGGGAGCCGAATCGGACATCCCGTTTGCAAGATACGGCTCGTGGAACACGCGCGCAGGAGAGAGAGTGTACCGCGCCCCCGCTCCGCTTGAAAGTGGAGGGCGCGCCCTCAACCCGGGGGCGCGCCCTGCGCGCCCTCAAACCGGGGGCGCGCCCTGCGCGCCCCCGGTTCCTTTGAAAAGTGGGGGCGCGGTCAGTTGCTTTAAATCGGAAATTACCCCGATTAGCACCTTCTAAACCGGGTTTTTGGAAGGTTTCCGGGGGAGGATTTTCACTTATTTGTACCGCGCCCCCGGTTCGGGGGCGCGTTACGTATGTCAAGTCGATTTTTAGCAATTTCCGGAAGTTTCATTCGATTTTTAGCAGTGAGACGCCGAACGCGCCCCCGACCCCTTTGAAACAGGGGGGCACGCAGACCGCGCCCCCGAACTGGGCCCTGCGCGCCCTCGTATCCTTTGAAACGCGGGGGCGCGGTACATCCAGTTTCTAAATTTTGCACCGGCTCTCTTCCCCTATAAATTGAGGGCCATTCTCAACGACCCAAGGTTGAACCCCCGGTGCCTAGCTCGTCCCAAGGTCTTCCAAGCTCTTCTCCAAAGCCGTCCCGACGTCCAAAGGCGATCCGAAGTCAAGAAATCGATCCCGAGGTGAAGGAGAAGGCTCGATCCGGGTGTTCTTCATCAACCATCTTCATCGACTTCTGGAGAAAATCCGAGGCTTATGCTGCCAAAGTCTTCAACATACAAATTTTTCCTCTCTTCGTCCTCTTTCGTCTCCAACTGACGGCACTCCATTCCGACTTGCCGTTTGTTCGTGGCAGTTGCTACACTGAGGGCGCGCATCCAGGTTCTGTTTTTGATATCCGCCCACTTTCATAATTTTTACTGACTTCTACAGGAAGATTTCGGAGAAGTCATCAACATAGGAATTCTTCATCTCTGAGTTTTCTGTCCACTCCGACAAACGGCACTCGATTCTGACATCGGGGTCGTCCGTAACATCCTCTGCACCAAAGTCGCGCCAGAAGGGTACCAAGCTACCCGAACCGGCTGTCTTCAACCAACTCGGCTTCAACTCAAGCCAAATCATTCCATAAGCTTTCTCAACTCCATTAACTCTGTTTATTTAATGTTTTAAAGCATATTTTAGTTCATTTACATCATTTTTACATAATCAAAAACACAAAAAAAGGGGTTAAGGCTCACCCCGAAGCCGGTGAGTCCAACTCCAATTGCTTCTTTCTTATCTTCTTACTACAGTTACTACACTTCTCACAAGTCTAACCAAACTCTTCACTTGGCTTATTGTTCTAGTTGCACAGGTTGATCAAGCTAGCATTGGATTGGAGACTCTTCTTCATCGGCCGGCCGAAGAAGAAGAAGGTTGAACTCACATCCCTTTCTCCCACGCTAAGGTACACACGGTCAACTTCTTTCTATTTCCATTACATAAAGCGGAGCCCGGGGCTCCTGGCGACCACATCTTTCATGTTTTAATTTCATCTCCTCCTCACTCTCCTCCCACATGACCCGAACCATCTCCGGTGCTCGAGCGACGCCGTGAGATGAAAGTTCGGGGATCAATGTGAGTGTGGGACCGAGGTGAGGAGTCTTTACTGCTTTCCGAGTGTTTTCGACTCACTCCCCTTTTTTCCCCAATTCTATCTTTCACCTTCTTCTCTTGAGGTGCCGATCCGGAACCCGTTTCTGGAGTCGATAGCTTTTTGGCGACCACGGTGGAACACCCAATGTCTTCAACCGTGCTAGCTTGATTGATCCGTGCAACTAGTTGTTTTCCGACTTGGTTCCCGCGTGAACCGGCTTGTCCTTTACCCTTTTCCATGTCAATTTACCTTTAAAAACTTGCTGATTACTCTTCCTTTAAGATTGTCCCCCATGTGGACTTGATTTCTTGTCTTTAATTTCAGCCTGGTTCCCGCGTGAACCACTTTTCTTCTTATAAACCGGTTCCCGCGTGAACCACCTTTCTTTTCCAACTCGGTTCCCGCGTGAACCAACTTACTTTCAGATCGGTCCCCGCGTGGACCACCCATTTGCAGCACCTTTAGATTGGCCCCACGTGGCTCTCTTTTCATTTTGACAACTCTTACACCGGTTCCCGCGTGAACCACCCTTTTTCTTCACAAAAACCGGTTCCCGCGTGAACCACCCCTTTTCCTTCAAAAAACCGGTTCCCGCGTGAACCACCTTTCTTTTCCAACTCGGTTCCCGCATGAACCAACTTACCTTCAGATCGGTCCCCGCGTGGACCACCCCTTTGCACCAATTAGATTGGCCCCACGTGGCCCCCTCTTTCCTTTTTCAATCAAACAAACCGGTTCCCGCGTGAACCACCCCTTTTCCTTCAAAAACCGGTTCCCACGTGAACCACCTACCTTTTCAAAACTCGGCTCCCGCGTGAGCCACTTTATTTTCAATTCGGTCCCCGCGTGGACCATCCTTTTACCTTTACTTCAGATTTGTCCCCGCTTGAACACTCCAACACAAGCCGGTTCCCGCGCGAACCACCTTTTAGTTGTTAGTTGCTAGTTACTTGTTTACTCTATCATTGCTTGTCTTGCTTGCATTCACTTGTTTGATTTATTTAATAGCTTTCATTCATGTTTGCATATTGATTGCTTCTTCTCCTTCTACCCTCCATTTTACATTTTTGCATTAGCTTTGCATCGGGTACCGGACTTGTTCCGATCCGTAGGGCATTAGAGGCGGGGGGCTCTCTCTCCCAACACACCCTCACCCTCCAAACACCTTCTTGGTGGATTCTTACCTCTCTTCTGGGATATTCCTTCCTAGTTGATTTGGTGGTTTCCATCAAGACCTCCGTAAGTCCCCATCCGTGGAGTATTCCTCTCCGCACGATTGGGCCGGTTGTACCACTTTCCCAAAACCCGAAGAACCCAAGTACCTACTCGTGGTGAATGAGTGATAACCTTAGGTCTTGAAGATTGAAGCAATAGGAACCATACCCAATTTGAGTGAACAATTGCTAACAATCTATCTAATCTAAGGTTTCAACCCAATAATTGTCGAGTAGTCATTTTAAAACCTCGTTTGCATAAACAATTGAAAAGAAAAAAAATTCTCTTTCAAAACACCTAAAAAAAAACCCTTTAATTTTTATGTTCAACTTGCTTGCCAAACAACCAAATTGAAACCAAATCAAATCAAACAAACAACCATAACCAAACAAAAGCTCTCTTTGCATTTACACCCTTCATTTGCCTTCTTTCAACCATTTTGTAAGGAAATTTGACAGGATGCCCACTCTAAGGTCCGGAAGACACATCGGGATGTCGGACTACTGCGGCCAAGAAGAGGAGTACGAGACAGGCCACTACGAGCTGCAACAACCCATGGCTCAACCAGAGGGCCATGTCAACGCCGTCAGGGAGCCAGAAATTCAAAATCTTACTCATCAACCCGCTTCACTTAGCGTGGAGCAACTCCTCCAGGGTCTATCTCTTCATCTAGACCCCGAATCTTTTTCGCTTGTGCAATCCTTGACAAAGGGCAAGATGCCCGCCACTCAAGATCCGGTCGAGGGAAATCAAGCCCCCTCACCACCCCAACCGGCAGTCAGGCCCCAAATCATCTCTTCTCCTGGGCAACCCTGCCGTGTCTCTACTCACCCCGTTGTGGGGCATTCACACAATTCTGTTCCAATTCCTATTTCCAACCTACCTCCTCCAACTTAGCCGCCTAAACACTTTGCTCCTGTGGCTCAGGAATCCAGCCTCACCCAGGCATTAATGAACAAACTCAACCAGATGGATGAGCATTTCGAAGAGATGAGGCATCGCCTCGATTCTAAAGCCATCCCCGAAATCTCTGTCCCATCCTTCCCAGTTCTACACCTTCCTCCTTCAGAGATACCAGTCTTCCAACGTTACAACGGGACTGGTAATCCTTTCAACCATCTGAAAAGCTTTCTCTATGACTCCTCATTCTGGAAAAATGATCGCAAAGCCCTTGCCTTCCTATTCCGTCGGTCATTGGATGGATCCGCCCTTGACTGGTTCTATTCTCTTGATTCCATTGAGGCGGCGGATTTCGACATTGTCAAGACGAAGTTTCTACAGAGGTACAAGGATCGGGTGGGGCCAGCCTGCTCAATAACTGACTTAATTGCCGAAAAGATGAGGCCGGATGAAGACTTTGCCAGATTTGCTGATCGGTGGAGGGGAATGGCTGAGAGGCTAGTAGATACCATCTCAGAGGGGGAGCAGGTGAGGATGCTCATAGGGAACACCACGCCTAACCTTCGCAACCTTCTGATCATGCACCGTCCAACAACCATGAGTGAGTTGTGTGATAGCGCCCGCTACCTCCAAGCCCACTTTAAGGATGCATCCATGATCAACCCGTTCGACACCAAGCCCCGTAATACTAGAAAGCCTACACTCGTAGGACCCACCACCGAAGGGGTAGTAAATAATGAGAGCATCAATGCCATGGGTAACCAGGGTGGGTACCGTCAAACCCAATACCGTAACCCACCACCCAATCAACAATACCGCCCAGCCCCTCAACCAGCTCCTCAGCCACAGCAACCCACCTACAACCGAGCGCCCCAGCAACCAAATGCCTACAACCGAGCGCCCCAGCCACCAAATGCCTACAACCAAGTGCCTCAACAACAACATATCTACAACCGACCCCAACCACAACAACAAGCCTATAACCAAGTGCCACCACTAGCCAACCGACTTAGGAGGGGGGACCCAAGAGACAATACTACCCTCAGCTGCCATTCCCCCTCACCGATATCTTCAACGCATTGATGGCTGAACTAGACTAGAGCTTCCAAAGGAGAGAGAAGGATGGCCAGCAAATGTTGACATGACAAAATACTGTGCTTACCATCGGTATCCTGGGCACACGGTGGATGTCTGTTTCCAGTTTAAAGATTACATTCATGACCTCAACGATCAGGGGAACATTGACTGGGCACAGATGGGAGAATCCATACAAGCAATGAAGGCACGTCAGAATCAACCGCGGCGACAACAAGTACAACAGCAGCCCGGCCTGGGCATAGTCCAAGATCCACTCCCGGTACATGCACCCGTACAAGCACCGGCACCAGCACCACCGAATCAATGACTCGGCCTCGTCCACTCCGCCATCGAGGAGTCAACCCACCATTCCCAGGGTTGGCAGGTCGAGGATCAAATCACCTCCATGCCCGCCATACCAACCCCACCTACAAACCGCACCATACTCTCCATACCGAGAGCTGCCCCCAGCCCACAAACTACCCAAACACCACTACCCTCACCAACCATTAACCCTCCACGGCGCTTAATCATTAGACCGCCACCCGTCTCCCAACCGCACCCCAACCATCACCCCAACCTAACCCACCAACCACCATTAATCCTCCACGGCGTCTAATCATTAGACCGCCACCAACACCCCGTACATCACCTAACCTACCACCATCGCCACCCCACGACCCCTCATCATTAGACCATCACCACCAACACCCCAACCATCACCCAACATACCGGCCTCCACCAATCCACGACCCCTCATCATCCGATCCTCACCACCCCTACCTACCATGGGCTCCTCAACCTACCAACCAACCCTACCATCACCATCATCCCCACTTCCCCCTACCACGCTGGCGCCGGTACTTCGTAGCGGGAGGATGTTCCAAAGGGTCTTCCCCCATGTCGGGATACAACAACAGGAACAGGCAGAAGAGGAGGTGGTAGAAGAACCGTTGCCCGGCACGGCATACGACCTATTGAAGCACTTGGACAAAATGCCGGCACGGATTTCAATTCTGGAGCTGATAAAGAGGTTAAAGAACCATCAGGACATCCTACAACAATATTTGCAGCGGGTCATGGTCAATGAGGACCTCCCGCCTGAGAAGATCATTGCTGTCCTGACCCCGAGGAGTGAGCATCCGGCACTCACCTTTACACAGGAGGAGTTGGCACGGCCAGAGATCAGAAAGTACGCCTTGCGCGTTGCAGTAGTCATCCGAGGCGTGGAGATCAAGTCCTGCTTGATTGATACCAGAGCATCCATAAATGTCATGCTGCCAGAAACATTGCAACTTTGCGGCATCTCCGATGAGGAAATCGAGCCTTCTGCCGTCACGGTGACCGCATATGACAACTCCCGGAAGCCGGCACGAGGGGTGGTTACATTGAAAGTAGGGCTCGGGCAGTGTGCTGTCACCACCGAGTTTCACGTTCTAGAATTAGACCCTACATTCAAAGCTATCTTGGGACACCCGTACCTTGAGGCAATAGGAGCTGTTGCCTCCACTAATCATCAGTGTCTGAAGTTCCCATACAAGGGCCAGGTGATCAAAGTAACCAACATCCCCATTCTGAATGACGTGGATGACCCCTCTTCTGCACTACCAATATCAAAATCTTTCCAGCCGTTGGTTTCAACTACAGAGCTACCTGAGGTCATGGTATTGACGACGCCTCCAGATTCAGTTGCGTGGCGGATAATGAAAGGGATGGGCTATCAGCCAGGAAAGGGGCTGGGAAAGGAGCTGCAGGGGGTTGTGCACCCCATTGAAGCCGTACAAAGACCAAAGAGACACGGGCTTGGCTATGAGCCCAGTTTCACTCCGCGGATGGTCTACCGGCCAAAAAATGCCATGGGACTCCAAAAATTCTTTATCAAAGGGGAGACCATGATGATGGCCGGGGACAAAGAAGAAGAACAAGTCAAGAGGAAGAAGGTACCAGAGCAAGAGGAGGAAGTGGACAACCTGAGTTCATCTTTGGCTCGGTTGTTCACAGAGGAGGAAGAACCAGTCGAGGGCAAGTCCATCTCTAAACAACTTGTCCACTCGAACCCACCTCCAAACAACATCCCGCGTGAGCCGTATCCTACGGTCACGTATTTCAAAATCCTCACTCTATCCCTCTTGGATTCGCTTGATGGGCTATCTAGCCCAATTCCCACTTCTGGGCCGAAATGGCCACCTGAACTGATCATTGGGCTTGAGAGCCCATTCAAATCTTCTTACTCCACTGGGCTTCTATGCCCATCCAACAACCTTGGGCCCGCGTGCCCACCAGTCGGGCCCACGTTCCCTTTAGATTTATTTTCTCGCTTTGGGCCCGCGTGCCCACCATTTAGGCCCACGTGCCCCTTAGATCTTTTCACCAGCTTTGGACCTATCTGCCCATTTCTTGTCATCATCGGGCCCGTGAGCCCATTTTTCTTCCATTTGCTTAAGCTTTCTATTTCTGCTCGAGCCCCATCGGCTCATTCTATTTTTATTATTGAAAATACCCAAAATAGCCAAAAAAAGCCGTCCTCTCACAAACTCAGTTTTCCATTGAGGAGACGTCGCTACTTGTCTCGGAGGGTGCTCCCAACCAGGGACCCCTCTTCTCCAACTCACTGATCGATCTGCTCGATCCTTCACCCATTGTTAATACCACCTTTTCAATTCCGTCTTCTTTAGGAGTAGTTAGGGTAGAAAAGAAGAAAATTCGAGGTAAACGTGTGCCGGAAAGATATCTCCAACAAATAGCTCAAAAATGCAAGGAATGTGCAAGGCTACCAAGTTTTTTGGAAAATGCTATCCAGCTTGATGAAATCCAATATGAGGATGAATTCAATGTAGATCATACACTGGGAGTTTACGAGGTCTTATCAGAAAAAGATCCTGATTTCGAGGATGGAATTGAGGACTTGGCTGATGCGTATGCATCTGGACTTAAAAGATTTGAAGAATCATTAGCCACGGTGGATGAACCGACAAAAGAATTGAATCTTGGAACACCGGAAGATCCCAAGACAGTCCTCCTAAGTGCAAACCTTACTCCCATTGAGGAACAGAGTTTAATTGAAATCTTGGAAGAATATAAGGACACGTTCGCATGGACATACGAGGACATGCCGGGGTTAGACAACTCGTTAGTTGAACATCGTCTAACTTTGAAACCTGGAGTTACCCCGGTCAAACAAAAATTAAGGAGATTCCACCCTGATGTTGCACTTAAGATGAAAGAAGAGGTCGACAAGTTACATCAAGCAAGATTCATTAAAGTCGTCCTTTATCCGCAGTGGGTGGCAAACATAGTCCCTGACATGAAGAAGGATGGCCGAGTTCGGATCTGTATAGTCTTCAGGGACTTAAACCGAGCGTGTCCTAAAGATGACTTTCCTCTACCTCATATTGACGTCTTGGTTGATAACAACTTTGGATTCGATATGTTGGCATTCATGGATGGCTATTCTGGATATAAGCAAATCCCGTTGGCCGAAGAGGACCAGGAGAAGGCCTCGTTCACCACACCTTGGGGAACCTATCGCTATGTCGTCATGCCCTTTGGACTGAAGAATGCTGGTGCTACCTATCAGAGGGCAATGATGGCTATCTTCCATGACATGATGCATACCCTTGTAGAGGTGTACGTGGACGACCTGGTCGTTAAGTCCAGAAGCCGAGAAGATCACCCGGAAGTGTTAAGAAAGGTCTTGCAAAGGGCTAGGGAATATAAATTGAAGATGAACCCAAAGAAATGCACGTTTGGAGTATCCTCAGGAAAACTGTTGGGGTTCATAGTGAGCAAAAGGGGCATAGAGATCGACCCAAACAAGGCCAAGGCAATCATTGGTATGCCTCCTCCGAGAAACATGAAAGAACTTCGAGGACTAATTGGGAGGCTACAGTTTGTCTGCCGGTTCATCTCACAACACTCCCAAAGGTGTAAACCTTTCTATGAGTTGACCAAGGCGGGGGCCGAGTTCAAATGGGATTCGAAGTGCCAGGATGCATTCGATGGTTTGAAAAGATACACGGCTAGTCCCCCGTGCTTAGACCACCGGTCCTCGGCAAGCCCTTAGTTTTATATATCTCGGTTTTGGAGAATTCTCTTAGGGCGGTCCTTGCACAAGTTGATGAAGAAGGGAAAGAGAGGGCAACTTACTATTTGTCAAAGATCTTTGATCCATGTGAGCGAAGTATCTTGTAGTGGAGAAGACCCGTGCCGCACTAGTCCGGGTAGTTCGAAGCTTAAACACTATTTCTTAGCTCATGAGGTCAACCTTATTGCCCGCATCAATCCCATCAAATTCCTTCCGGAGAAAACTGTTCTAACTGATCGGTTAGGTCGTTGGCAGAGCTTCCTTTCTCAGTTTGATATCACCTATGTCCCCCAGAAGGCGATTAAGGGCTATGCCATTGCCGAACATCTAGCCCATCACCCTATACCCCTATTTGACCCGGTCCAATCAGAGCTCCCGGATGACGAACTAATGTTGATCCGATCTTCCCACCTTTGGACATTATATTTTGACGGGGCTCTGAATTCACACGGTAAGGGAATAGGAATTGTCCTTCTATCACCCGAGGGTGTCACCATTCCACAGGCATTTCAGCTTGACTTCCCAGCAACCAACAATATAACTGAATATGAAGCCTTGCTGGCCGGGCTGGAGGCTGCTCATTTCTACGGTGCCACGGAATTAAGGGTGATAGGTGATAGCCAACTAATTCTTCGCCAAGTCCTAACCAAATACCGAACTTCTCATCCGAACCTTAAACCTTACCAAGAACTCACCTCTTGCTACATCAAGCTCTTTTCCAAACTTACTTTTGTCCATGTTCCTCGAGCTCAGAACATCCTTGCTGATGCCCTTGCCTCCTTAGCTTCATCTCTATCAGTCCCGCTAGGTAGACAGGTGCGGACTATTCATGTCCGTAGAAGGTCGATGCCAGCGATTAAGGATGGGCGATTTACGAAAGTTAAGGAGAGATTTGGCAGGAAGGAGTATCTAGAGCAGAAAGAGGAGGTTTCTCTAGTCGAGTTGGAAGAGTTAGATGAGGGTGAGAGGCCTTGGTTTGATGAGATTGCAAGGTATTGTCAAGATCAAACATATCCACCTGGATCGAATGCAAAAGAAAAGAAGGCCATCAGGAGAGTATCCCAGAGGTATACCATCCTAGGAGGGGTGCTCTACAAGAGGAGCCTGAGCGGAATTTTATTGAGATGCGTTGATGAAGAAGAGGCAGAATTGGTGCTTAAGGAAGCACATTCCGGGTCCGTGGGGGCCATGTCAATGCTCAAGCTCTTGCCAAGAAAATCATCGAGCAGGGGTATTATTGGCCAACCCTAGAAGAGGATTGCTCCATCTTTGTCCGGCCTCGTCATTCTTGCCAACTCCATGCCGACAAGATCCATTCTCCCGCATCTTCCCTTCATTCGATTCATGCCCCATGGCCCTTCGCCATGTGGGCTTTCGATATCATTGGCCCTCTAAGTGATCTTAACTCGAAATCCGTTCCAAATCGTTCATCCCGACGGCAGCAGTACTTCACCAAGTGGGCGAAGCGGAAGCGTTCGTGGAGATCAAAGCATCAACACTGTGCTCCTTCATCAAACGCAACATCATCGCCAGGTTCGGGATACCCAGCGACATTATCACCGACAACGGACCGCAATTTCTCTCTCAAGATCTGCGTGATCTTTGCAACAGGTACCGCATTGCATTGCATCATTCATCTCCTTATTACCCGCAAGGCAATGGTCAAGCAGAAGCCACCAACAAAACTTTGATTAAAATCATCAAGAAAACTTGTAAGTCTAGCAAGTTCGCAGACTGGCCAGATAAGCTTGTAGATGCCCTATGGGCTTATCGTACTTCTGTACGGACCCCCACTGGTCAAACCCCGTATGCTCTTGCATATGGGATGGAAGCGGTGGTCCCGTACGAAGTACTCCTTCCATCACTCCGAGTTCAACTCGATAGGGACATCCCTGTCGACGAGAGGCGAGAATCTCTCCTTGCACAACTTGAACTCCTAGATGAAAGAAGGTTGGCCGCTTCCGAGCATGCCCGGACTTATCAGAACCGATTGAAAAGGTTTTATCAAAAGAGGGTGGTAGAGAGAAAGTTCGAAATCGGTGAGATGGTAGTTAAACGTATATTCGTTAAGCCGGGTGGTCCCCGCTCCAAGTTGCAACCTAACTGGGAAGGGCCTTTTATTATAACTGAAAAATATCCAGGCAATGCATATGAGCTAACCAACGCCGATGGAGAAAAATTGAACCATCCATGGAACGGCGTTTACCTCAAAAAATATTTTCCTTAGAAAAGAAAATGGAGAATTTTTGGTATGATATCAAATCATCGATCCAAGGGTGTTAGCTGGAAGACAAGGGTAGACATCACCTTGCACACACAACACCTCCCGATCCCAGAATCTAGATAGCCCAACACTCAAGAGAGGCAAGGCAGAACCCTGAAGGCGGAAATGAAACCTTATCCTATTCTCTTCTATTCGGTCCAAGACAGGTGAAGGGGACTAGGGGAGGATAGTATCGAAAATGCCCGCCGCCTTAGTAGGAGGCCATCTCATTGGGTGCAAAAGGGTGCCAAAAGATGGGCAATGAACCCCACAGGTTTAAACAAATATGGGCCTGTCTGAATGAGTACCCGGAAGAGTAGAAAATGAAGAGAAGGCACCAAAAGATGGGCAATGACCCCACAGGTCAAAGACTTGTCTAAATAAGTGCCATATGTAGAAAAGACCCGAAGAGGCCGAACCCCAACGGGCAATTTGGGCATGAGTAGAGAAACCCTCCTCAACATCCCCAAATCCTATCAAAGACTTCCTCTATTATTCTTCCATCTTAAAACCCCTAGGGTAGGGTAAACTGTCCAAACTCAGGGGGAATCCAAACCGATCAAGAGAAGAGGGCAAGAAAGATTCTGGGTATGGAACCTTATTTTCACGTGGTGTTTATCACTTAAATCTTGATTAACACTCAAAGATCGATGAATGGTCTCAATACCGGCACATTCTCCACAAAAATCCAAAAAAAAAAATGAATTTTTTTCAAGAATCCAAAAAATCAAATATTTTCAAAAATCCAAAAAAAAATCCGAAATTTTTTTTTTGAATATCTTTAAATAAAAAAAAAATTTGAATACTTTCCAAAAATCTAAAAAAAAAAATGCATCATCTAACTTGGCATAACATTGATTTTTGCCTTTGCTAGCATTCATGTTTATCTTTATGTCTTGCATGTTTCATTTCCGCATTGCATATTATCACCCCATTAAGAGGGCTCCTCTCTTTGACCTAAGTCAAGGCAGACAGCAATAGGCAAAGAGATAAGCCGTGGTGAAGATTTAATCCTCTTTTATCAAGTTTTTCAGGATGCTAAGATCAAGAAGGGTGTGACTCTCACCATAGCAGGTAAGCTTTCTTAACCCTTATCTTATTCATTTTCAGTCATTTTGTTCATATTACCTTGTTAATAAGGCTACACCCCTTGACATGTAAGCAAGGCAAGATGACAATAGGCAAGGGGGTAAGCCATAGAACAGATCTAACCTCTTTATTAAGTATTTCAGGAAAGAAACACGAGTCAAGAAGGGGGAAATATCACCAATAGGAATTGCTCACAGAAACAGAAGAATCGACATGGGAAACCCCCATAACCTGCCGACAAGCATATATGTCACTAGTTGTGTTTTATTATCTTATGCATTATTTGTTGAAGACCATGAGCATAGAGAAGACTTGACCCGAGATCCCCTTCATCAAAATCTACGACGGTAGGGTCATCTCTAATGCTCACGGATAAGCCAAAGTTGTGCTGTGAGGGACGATAGTTCCCGAGTGGGTATCTTGACCTCATAGACAATCTATATCTTCAACTATTTGTTATACAAGTTTTGTTTTATTTTCTTGAGCCCAACATGCATCATGTAGTATTAATTGCATTACATTTTGTTTTGTCATTGCATACATCATTTCCTAATCTTCACCTTCTCACCCTCTCGATCATTCTAAATCCCACCGTGTCATTCACCATATTCTCTAGTCCCACCAACCTCTCCAATATCCCACCGTGTCTATTAATCCCACCGTGTTCGGTAACCACTTTGTGCCCTCAAATCTTTCAATTCTTTTCACCACAGAGGCCATTGCAACTTCTTTTGCTACTTATCCCACCGTGGCAGCCATTTTGTCCCGCCAAGGGCCTTCAATTTTGATCAGAACTTGCACCGTCAATATCTTCACGGTCTATGCTTAAACATTTGCCTTTCGGAATCTGAGATCATTCCATTCCGAATTGAATCTTGTCTCTTGGAAGACTTAAATGAATCTGAGAGCCTGAATGTGCTCAATTGGTATTCTTTTACTTTTTCAAACAAATCTCTTTTTAAATTTTAGCCCGTCACAGTACAGGAACACCGCAAAGATCGGGTTACCGGCTGATGATGAACCTACGAACCCATGTTTCGGGGACTCCCCACCGCGTTGGGGGTTGGCTATTCTTCTCTCGTGCCAATGGCACATATCTTACCAATCGAACATAGGAAGACTTGATGAAACATGGCGGTTAACCAGGAGACTTGAGGAGATTCGTCTTGCCGAATCTGGTCGTTGAGCGTGTCTATATCTACACCTTGATGCCACCTTTTCAGTCCATCGCCATTTCGCTCCACTACATTCCACTACGATTCATCTCGCTTCGCTACGCTTTCTCTACATTTCACTTCGCTCCGCTACATGCCATTCCCTTGCAAAGCCGACATCAAGGCGAGGCAAGCTGTAGACACGCCAATTTGGCTTGATTCGGTGCCCTAGACTCTTATTCCATAGGCGATATCTTTTATCTGACCGTTATCTGATCCGGACTACCTCATGGAGATGAGCTAAGGACATGGGTGGAGCCCCTTGCAAGTTGAGAATGGACCAATGTTTTCCGGAATATTGCCATAACCTTCAAGCGAGAGCCGCATGTGAACTGTAAAAACACAATGCCTGCTCGATGACCGACCTTGAATGGTCCATAATTGAAGGTCTCGGGAGTCCCGCATGTGTTCTGTAACGTTCAGGGTTTCCGAGAAGTCATTTCGGTAGGCGTCGGTCAATGACGGCTTTCGTTACGGCTTTTTTCGATCTGTGCTGACACGGCTATCCCGGACCACATGTTAGGCCTTTTCGGTCATCACCGGGTCTTTTCATGTCATCCGGGTCGATTCTAGCCGTATATTTTATCAACCGGGGTTATAAGGCCGGTTCGGTCAATTTTAGGGTTTCGCGGCTTTTACGGCTTTCGATTCACGTTTACCGGGTTAATCTCAGATTTTTCGATGACTTCGGATTGTCCGATCGTACCGGACTTTTTCAGTCATCATTTCAAGTCATCCCGAGTTGACCCGAGATTTCACGACCGGAACCGTGCTCTTTCGGATCTTCGCCCCGGGTTTCGGCTTTCCGCGAGAGGGTAAACCGGTAGAAAGCCCCGTACGAACATATCGGGAGTTATGCCAGCTGTTTTACCGACTTGAGGAGGTGCGGTTAAGAGCCCTCTTTCCAACGCGACAAACGGGAGCCGAATCGGACATCCCGTTTGCAAGATACGGCTCGTGGAACACGCGCGCAGGAGAGAGAGTGTACCGCGCCCCCGCTCCGCTTGAAAGTGGAGGGCGCGCCCTGCGCGCCCTCAACCCGGGGGCGCGCCCTGCGCGCCCTCAAACCGGGGGCGCGCCCTGCGCGCCCCCGGTTCCTTTGAAAAGTGGGGGCGCGGTCAGTTGCTTTAAATCGGAAATTACCCCGATTAGCACCTTCTAAACCGGGTTTTTGGAAGGTTTCCGGGGTAGGATTTTCACTTATTTGTACCGCGCCCCCGGTTCGGGGGCGCGTTACGTATGTCAAGTCGATTTTTAGCAATTTCCGGAAGTTTCCGTCGATTTTTAGCAGTGAGACGCCGAACGCGCCCCCGCCCCCTTTGAAACAGGGGGGCGCGCAGACCGCGCCCCCGAACTGGGGGCGCGCCCTGCGCGCCCTTGGTTTGAGGGCGCGCCCTGCGCGCCCTCGTATCCTTTGAAACGCGGGGGCGCGGTACATCCAGTTTCTAAATTTTGCACCGGCTCTCTTTCCCTATAAATTGAGGGCCATTCTCAACGACCCAAGGTTGAACCCCCGGTGCCTAGCTCGTCCCAAGGTCTTCCAAGCTCTTCTCCAAAGCCGTCCCGACGTCCAAAGGCGATCCGAAGTCAAGAAATCGATCCCGAGGTGAAGGAGAAGGCTCGATCCGGGTTTTCTTCATCAACCATCTTCATCGACTTCTGGAGAAAATCCGAGGCTTCTGCTGCCAAAGTCTTCAACATACAAATTTTTCCTCTCTTCGTCCTCTTTCGTCTCCAACTGACGGCACTCCATTCCGACTTGCCGTTTGTTCGTGGCGGTTGCTACACTGAGGGCGCGCATCCAGGTTCTGTTTTTGATATCCGCCCACTTTCATAATTTTTACTGACTTCTACAGGAGGATTTAGGAGAAGTCATCAACATAGGAATTCTTCATCTCTGAGTTTTCTGTCCACTCCGACAAACGGCACTCGATTCTGACATCGGGGTCGTCCGTAACATCCTCTGCACCAAAGTCGCGCCAGAAGGGTACCAAGCTACCCGAACCGGCTGTCTTCAACCAACTCGGCTTCAACTCAAGCCAAATCATTCCATAAGCTTTCTCAACTCCATTAACTCTGTTTATTTAATGTTTTAAAGCATATTTTAGTTCATTTACATCATTTTTACATAATCAAAAACACAAAAAAGGGGGTTAAGGCTCACCCCAAAGCCGGTGAGTCCAACTCCAATTGCTTCTTTCTTATCTTCTTACTACAGTTACTACACTTCTCACAAGTCTAACCAAACTCTTCACTTGGCTTATTGTTCTAGTTGCACAGGTTGATCAGGCTAGCATTGGATTGGAGACTCTTCTTCATCGGCCGGCCGAAGAAGAAGAAGGTTGAACTCACATCCCTTTCTCCCACGCTAAGGTACACACGGTCAACTTCTTTCTATTTCCATTACATAAAGCGGAGCCCGCGGCTCCTGGCGACCACATCTTTCATGTTTTAATTTCATCTCCTCCTCACTCTCCTCCCACATGACCCGAACCATCTCCTGTGCTCGAGCGACGCCGTGAGATGAAAGTTCGGGGATCAATGTGAGTGTGGGACCGAGGTGAGGAGTCTTTACTGCTTTCCGAGTGTTTTCGACTCACTCCCCTTTTTTCCCCAATTCTATCCTTCACCTTCTTCTCTTCAGGTGCCGATCCGGAACCCGTTTCTGGAGTCGACACTACCCTCCATTTTTAATTTTTTCATTAGCTTTTTTGCATCGGGTACCGGACTTGCTCTGATCCGTAGGGCATTCGAGGCGGGGGATCTCTCTCCGAACACACCCTCACCCTCCAAACACCTTCTTGGTGGATTCCAACCTCTCTTCTGGGATATTCCTTCCTAGTTGATTTGGTTGTTTCCATCAAGGCCTCTATAAGTCCCCATCCGTAGAGTATTTCTCTTCACACGATTGGGCCGATTGTACCACTTTCCCAAAACCCGATGAACCCAAGTACCTACGCATGGTGATTGAGTGACAACCATAGGTCTTGAAGATTGAAGCAATAGGAACCATACCCACTTGAGTGAACAATTGCTAACAATCTATCTAATCTAAGGTTTCAACCCAAAATTTGTCGAGTAGTCATTTTAAAAACCTGTTTGCATAACCATAGGTCTTGAAGAACTTGTTTGCATAACTTGCTTGCTCACAACAATTGAAAAAAACAACTAAAAAAATTTCTTCTTTCAAAACACCTAAAACAAAACAAAAAATCCCTTTAATTCTTATGTTCAACTTGTTTTCCAAACAACCAAATTGAAAAAAAATCAAACAAAAACAAAGCATAACCAAACAAAAAATCTCTTTGCATTTACACTTTTCACATGCTTTCTTTCAACCATCTTGTTAGAAAATTTGACAGGATGCCTATGATGCTAAGGTCCGGAAGACACATCGGGATGTTTAACTACTATGGGCAAGAAGAGGAGTACGAGATGGGCCACTACGAGTTGCAACAACCCATGGTCCAACCAGAGGGCCATGTCAATGCTATCAGGGAGACTGAAATTCAAAATCCTACTCATCAACCTGCTTCACTTAGCGTGGAGCAACTCTTCCAGGGTCTATCTCTCCATCTAGACCATGAATCCTTTTCGCTTGTGCAATCTTTGACAAAGGGCAAGATGCCTGCCAATCAAGATCCGGACAAGGGAAATCAAGCCCCCTCACCACCTCAATTGGAAGTCAGGCCCCTGATCATTTCTTCTTTTAGGCAACCCTGCCATGTCTCCACTCACCCCGCTGTGGGGCATTCACATAATGCTATTCCAGCTCCTATTCCTAACCCACCTCTTCCAACCCATTCACCTAAGTACATTGCTCCGGTGGCTCAGGAATCCAGCCTCACCCAGGCATTCATGGAAAAACTTAACCAAATGGATGAGCACTTTGAAGAGCTAAGACACCGCCTCGATTCTAAAGCCACCCCTGAAATCTCTGTTCCATCTTTCCTGGCCCTACATCTCCCTCTTTCTGAAATTCCAACCTTTCAACGCTATAATGGGACCGAGAACCCCTTTAACCACCTAAAGAGCTTTCTATATGACTCCGCGTTCTGGAAGAATGACCGCAAAGCACTTGCCTTCCTATTCAGTCGGTCATTGGAAGGATCCTCCCTTGACTGGTTTTATTCTCTTGATTCTATTGAGGCAGCGAATTTTGATATTGTCAAAGCGAAGTTTCTACAGAGGTATAAGGATCGGGTGGGGCCAGCCTACTTGATAACTGATTTAATTACTGAGAAAATGAAGCCAGATGAAGATTTTGCTAGGTTTGCTGATCGGTGGAGGGGAATGGCTGAGAGGCTAGTGGATACTGATAAAAATGTATGCCCTACAAGCCAATCATATATGACCTGATTTGACATTTATAGATATATCTTATTCAATTAATTAGGCAAATCTTTATTATAAGCTCTTATTAGATGCGAATATCATAATGAAGTCCTTGATCAAATGCAATGATGATTAAATCATGATGAGATCATGATAATGAGATTGATCATCTAGAGGTATTTGATCTAAATGTTCCTAGTCATAGGATACTTGAGACGGGACATCAAGGATCCTGATAGACTAGTGTATGTGATGTCTTCTCATGTGATGAGGACGACCAATCTCATTGGTCATTAGTGTGGAGACACTGATAAACACATACAGGTGCTCATTAGTTAAATGAGTTCACTAAACTGACCAAATTAGAAATCCTGAATGGCATCTTACCAAACTGTCTATCAGGGTTTTCTATCATCACGGTTGCATGGTTGGACCTTTGACCTGAGTCGCCAAAGATGCCTTGTTGGGTGAAACTTGTGCTTTGACCATTGACTTATGGATCACTATTTAGATGGTCCAGTAGAGCAATGGATCGGGTACAAGGAAAATCCGATGGAGGCAATTGAGCGGACAACAAGGGATCGTCCACTCTCGGTAAGTAAGAGTGAATGTCCTGTGGGATAGTACTCTAAATCCCTAGCCAGGGTAGATAGGATAATTGGAAAAGGAGTTTTCCAATTGATTCACTTCCGAGTATAGGATCCTATAGAGTAGGTACACTAAGGAGTTGACAGTCGAGGCCGTACTCCTTTCCGACTGGGACATTGGATGGATGAGGGTTTATATCCATGTGGTAACTGATGATGGAAAGGCTCAATGGAGATGAGATTATCCCCATAGCCATTTGGGATCATGGGATGTGGCTTGTACCCTTCATGATCGGTAGGCCGATTAATCTGTTATCGGATAACAGATTTAATTAAATTAAAATAGAATTGTTCTATTTTATTTAGGCCTCAACCAAATAGGCTATTGGACCTAGTGGGTCACACACAAAAGGACTTATCCACGAGTACAAGGGCAAGGGAGTAATTTATAGAGATTTTGAGTTTTTATGAAAAATTCCATAATTCTTTATAAATACTAATGGTTTCAACCAAACCCCATCAATCCAAGGGTGAAAACCATGTCCCTAGCCTCCTCCCTACCTTTTACTCTCTCTAGAAGGTGTCCATGGTCGATGGAGCTCCGTTCGGGAAGAGTTCTCGAGGCCGGCGCGAAGGGAGAACCTGTTGTGGATGAAGTTCGTGTGGATACTGCTTGAGACTGGACACTTGAACGATTTGAAAAGCTTGAGAATCTCATATTCTTTCTCTCCATGGGATTATGTGAATCCCTATCAGGTATATTCGAACCCGATTTGATCAGTTTTCGGTTTTCGTCGTTCGGTTCCGATTGAGACAGATTCTAAAGGAACCCATAGGAATCGTCGCTTCCACTGCACCAAACTTGTATGGACAATTCCTTACATATACCATCTCAAAGGGGGAGCAAGTGAGGATGCTCATTGGGAATACCACACCTAACCTTCGCAACCTCCTGATCATGCATTGCCTAACAACCATGAGTGAGCTTTGTGATAGCGCATGTTACCTCCAAGCCCACTTCAAAGACGCATCCATGATCAATCCGTTCGACCCCAAACCCCATAACACTAGAAAGCCTACACCTGTAGAGCCTACCACTGAAGGGGTAGTCAATAACGAGAGTGTCAATGCCATGGGTAATCAGGGTGGGTATCACCAAAGCCAATACCGTAACCCGCCACCCAACCAACAATACCGGCCAGCTCCTCAGCCAACTCCTCAACCCCAACAGCAACTTGCATACAACCGAGCACCACCACAGCAACCCACCTACAACCGAACGCACCAGCAACAAAATGCCTACAATCGAGCGCCTCAACAACAACCTGTCTACAACCGAGCACAACCACAACAACAACAATCCTACAACCAAGTGCCACCCCCAGCCAACCGACCTAGGAGGGGGGACCCAAGAGAGAGTACTATCCTCAACTGCCATTCCCCCTCACCGATATTTTCAATGCATTGATGATTGAACAGTAGTTGGAGCTTTCGAAGGAAAGAGAAGGATGGCCAGTGAATGTTGACATGATAAAGTATTATGCCTACCATCGGTATTCTAGGCACACGGTGGATGTCTGCTTCTAATTCAAAGACTACATTCATGACCTCAACGATCAGGGGAATATTGACTGGGCACAGATGGGAGAATCCATACAAGCTATGAAGGCGCGGCAGAATCAACCATGGCGACAACAACCACAAGCACAGTAGCATCCCGTCCTGGGCAAAGTCCAAGATCTGCTCCCGGTACATGCACCCGTACAAGCACCGACACCAACACCCCCAAACCAATGACTCGGCCTCGTCCACTCTGCCATCGAGGAGTCAACCTACCACTCACATGGTTGGCAGGTTGAGGATCAAACTGCCTCCATGCCTGCCAGACTAACCCCACCTACAAATCGCACCATACTTTTCATACCGAGAGCTGCCCCCAGCCCACAAACTACCTAAACACCACTGCCCTCACCAGCTATTAACCCCCCATGGCGCCTAATCATTAGACCGCCACCAGCATCCCAACTAGTACCCCAACCATCACCCCAGCCTAACCTACCAACCACCATTAATCCTCCCTGGCGTATAATCATTAGACCGCCACAAACCCCCAGCCTCTCATTATTCGACCGTCACCCAACCTACCAGTCGCCACCACTCCGCGACCCTTAATCATTCGATCATCACCGCCAACACCCCAACCATCACCCAATATACTGGCCTCCACCACTCCACGACCCCTCATCATCCGATCCTCACCACCCCTACCTACCACGGGCCCATCAACATCCCAACCAACCCTATCATCACTACCATCACCACTCCCCCCTACCATGTTGGAGCCGGTACTTCGTAGCGGGAGGATGTTCCAAAGGATCTTCTCACAGGTTGGGATGCAACCACAAGAATAGGCAAAAGAAGAGGTGGTAGAAGAACTGTTGCCCAGCATGGCACATGACTTGTTGAAGCATCTGGATAAAATTTTGGCACGGATTTCAATTTTAGAGCTCATCAAGAGGTCAAAGAACCATCAGGAGATTCTACAATAGTACTTGCAGCGGACCATGGTCAATGAGGACCTCCCACCCGAGAAGATCTTTATTATCCTAGCCCCGAGGAGCGAACACCTGGCACTCACTTTTACACAGGAGGACTCAGCACGGCCTGAAATCAGAAAATACGCCTTACGCGTCGCAGTGGTCATTAGAGACGTAGAGATTAAGTCTTGCTTGATTGACACCAGAGCATATATAAATGTCATGCCGCCAGAAACATTGCAACTTTGCGGCATCTCCGATGAAGAAATCGAGCCTTCTGCCATCACGGTGACAGCCTATGCCCACCGGGCCCACGTGCCCTTTAGATTTCTTTTCTAGCTTTGGACCCACGTGCCCACCACTTGGGCCCACGTGCCCCTTAGATCTTTTTTCAAGCTTTGGGCCTATTTTTCCATGTCTTGCCATTATCGGGCCCACGAGCCCATTTTTCCCATTTTTGCTTAATATTTCTATTTCTGCTCGAGCCCCACCAGTTTATTCTCTTTCCGTTATTGAAAACATCAAAAATACCCCAAAAAATGCCTTCTCGTAAACTCAGTTTTCTATTGAGGAGACGTCTCTGCTTATCTCGAAGGGTGCTCTCAACCAGGGACCCCTCTTCTCCAATTCACTGATCGATCTGTTTGATCCTTCACCCACTGTAAATATCAATTTTCCAATTCCGTCTCCTTTAGGAGTAGTTAGGACAGGAAAGAAGAAAACCCGAGGTAAGCACGTTCTAGAGAGATATCTCCAACAAGTAGCTTAGAAGTGCAAAAAATGTGCAAGGTTTCCAAGCTTTTTGGAAAATGCTATCCAGCTTGATGAAATCCAATATGAGGATGAATACAATGTAGATCATACACTGGGAGTTTACGAGGTTTTATCAGAAAAGGATCCTGATTTCGAGAATGGAATTGAGGACTTGGATGAGGTGTATGCATCTGGACTTAAAAGGTTTGAAGAACCATCAATTACGGTGGATGAACTGACAAAGGAATTAAACCTTGGAACATCGGAAGATCCTAAGACAATCCTCCTAAGTGCAAACATCACTCCCACTGAGGAACAGATGTTAATTAAAGTTTTGGAAGAATATAAGGACATGTTCGCACGGACATATGAAGACATGCCGGGGTTAGACAACTCATTGGTTGAACATCGTCTAACTTTGAAACTTAGAGCTACCCCGATCAAACAAAAATTAAGGAGATTCCACCTTGATGCTAAACTTAAGATGAAAGAAGAGGACACAAGTTACATCAAGCAAGATTCATTAAGGTCGTCCTTTATCTACAATGGGTGGAAAACATAGTCCCTGTAATGAAGAAAGATGGATGAGTTTGGATCTGCATAGACTTCAGAGACTTAAACCGAGTGTGTCCTAAAGATGACTTTCTTATACCTCATATTGATGTACTGGTTGATAACACCGCTGGATTCGAGATGCTGTCGTTCATGGATGGCTATTATGGATATAATCAAATCCGGTTGGCCGAAGAGGACCAAGAGAAGACCTCGTTCACTACACCTTAAGGAACCTACTGCTATGTCGTCATGCCCCTCGGACTGAAGAATGCTTGTGCTACATATCAGAGGGCCATGATGGCTATCTTTCACAACATGATGCATACCCTTGTAGAGGCATATGTGGACGACCTGGTCGTCAAGTTCAAAAGCCGAGAAGATCATCCTGAAATGCTCAGAAGGGTCTTGAAGAGGGCTAGGGAATATAAGTTGAAGATGAACTCAAAGAAATGCACGTTTGGAGTATCCTCAGAAAAATTGTTGGGGTTCATAGTGAGCAAAAGGGCATAGAGATCGACCCAAACAAGGCCAAAGCAATCATTGGTATGCCTCCTCTGAGAAATATGAAAGAACTTCGAGGATTAATCGGGAGGCTACAGTTTGTCTTCCGGTTCATCTCACAACATTCCCAAAGGTGTAAACCTTTCTATGAGTTGACCAAGGTGGGGGCTGAGTTCAAATGGGATTCGAAGTACCAGGATGCATTCGATGGTTTGAAAAGATACCTGGCTAGTCCCCCTGTGCTTAGACCACCAGTCTCTGGCAAGCCCTTAGTTCTGTATATCTCGATTTTGGAGAATTCTCTTGGGGCAGTCCTTGCACAAGTGGATGAAGAAGGGAAAGAGAGGGCAACCTACTATTTGTCAAAGATTTTTGATCCGTGTGAGCGGAAGTATATTATAGTGGAGAAGACCTATGCTGCACTAGTCTGGGTAGTTCAGCAGCTTAAACACTATTTTATAGCTCATGAGGTCAATCTTATCACCCGTATCAATCCCATCAAATTCCTTCTTGAGAAAACTGTTCTAACTGATCAGTTAGGTCGTTGGCAGAGTTTCCTTTCACAGTTTGATATCACCTATGTCCCCCAAAAGGCGATTAAGGGCTATGTCATTGCCGAACACCTAGTCCATCACCCTATACCCCTCTTTGTTTTGGTCTAGTTGGAGCTCCCAGATGACAAACTAATGTTGATCCGATCTTCCCATCTTTTGACATTATATTTTGACGGGGCTCTGAATTCACACGGTAAGGGAATAAGAATCGTCTTTCTATCACCCGAGGGTGTCACCATTCCACAGGCATTTCAGCTCGACTTCCCAGCAACCAATAACATAGCTGAATATGAAGCCTTGCTAGTCGGGGTAGAGGCCGCCCATTTCTATGGTGCCATGGAATTGAGGGTTATAGGTGATAGCCAACTAATCCTTCACCAGGTCCTAACCAAATACCGAACCTCTCATCCAAATCTCAAACCTTACTAGGAACTCACCTCTTGCTACATCAAACTCTTTTCCAAACTCACTTTTGTCCATGTTCCTCGAGCTCAGAACATCCTAGCCTCCTTAGCTTCATCTCTATTAGTCCCGCTAGGTAGATAGGTGCGGACTATCCATGTCCATAGAAGGTCAATGCCGGCGATTAAGGATGGTCAATTTCTGAAGATCAAGGAGAGATTTAGCAGAAAGGAACATCTAGAGCAGAAAGAAGAGATTTCTCTAGTCGAGTTGGAAGAGTTAGACGAGGGTGAGAGGCCTTGGTTCGATGAGATTGTGAGGTATTGTCAAGATCAGTCATATCCACCTAGATCCAATGCAAAAGAAAAGGCCATCAGGAGAGTATCCTAGAGTATACCATCCTAGGAGGGGTGCTCTACAAGAGGAGCCTGAGCGGAATTTTGCTGAGATGTGTTGTTGAAGAAGAAGCAGAGTTGGTGCTTAAGGAAGCACATTCTGTGGTTTGTGGAGGCCATGTCAATGCTCAAGCCCTTGCCAAGAAAATCATCAGGCAAGGGTATTATTGGCCAACCCTAGAAGAGGATTGCTCCATTTTTGTCCGGCACTGTCATTCTTGCCAACTTCATGCCGACAAGATCCGCTCTCCCGCATCTTCCCTTCATTCGATTCATGCCCCATGGCCCTTCGCCATGTGGGCATTCGATATCATTGGCCCTCTAAGTGATCTCAACTTTGAAATCTGTTCCAAATCATTCATCCTGATGGCAACAGAGTACTTCACCAAGTGGGCAGAAGCGGAAGTGTTCATGGAGATCAAGGAATCAACACTGTGCTCCTTCATTAAACGCAACATTATCACCAGGTTCAGGATCTCCAGCGACATCATCACTGACAACGGACCACAATTTCTCTCTTAAGATCTGCACGATCTTTGCAACAAGTACCGCATTTCATTGCATCATTCATCTCCATACTACCCGCAAGGCAATGGTCAAGAAGAAGCCACCAACAAAACTTTGATTAAAATCATTAAGAAAACCTTTAAGTCTAGCAAGTTCGCAGGCTGGCCAGATAAGCTTGTATATGCCCTATGGGCTTATCGTACTTCTGTACGGACCCCCACTGGTCAAACCCCGTATGCTCTCGCGTATGGGATGGAAGAGGTGGTTCCGTGTGTAGACACGCCAAATTCGCCTAATTCAGAGCATAAAACTCATGTTTTATAGTGTAACATGTGTGATTGACCTTATAATGATGCCGGGTCTTTAAAAGTTGATTTGGAGCTTCGCCGAACGAAATCGGATGTTTTCCAAAGTTTTCTGCAAAAAGCCATAATTTCCAAGCGAAAGCCACACGTAAATCGCGTAAACACGGAAGTTGGCTGAATGACCAATGCCTAATGATCATTCATTGAAGGTTATGGTCATATTCACACCTCGGACAAGTTTTGTTGCATACCGTGCCTTTTCGGTTTGCTGTCGGAGTCATTTTGACCTGTATCGGATCTTCTGTTCACTGCCCTAAATTCCGGACAAATTTCTGAAGTTTTGGAGGGTGTGATGGCTGATATGATGCTACAGAAAGCTTTTTCGTCCTGTTATCTTTCCAACGCAACAAACGGCGTCGAATTCCGAGTTCGGGAGTGTTCGCAATGGCTTCCGGAAGAAGGACGCGCAAAAAATAGTCCCATGCGCCCGGGTCCCTGGTCACATGCGCCCGGAACCCAGGGCACGTGCCCATGCGCCCTACCAGTGAGGCATGTGGCCATGTGCCCTCACTTGAGGGCACATGCACCCTACCCTTGAGGCACGAGGGAACCAGTTTTTCACCGGGACTCTACCACTGAACGGACGGAACAGATAAGACCATTTTTTTCGGAAAAGATAAGATGTACCCTCACTGGGGGGCAAATGCGCCCCTCAGTGGGGCGCAAGCACCTGGCACCAGGGCGCATGCGCCCAGGGGTAGGGCGCATTCAACCCTATTTTTTAGTCTTGATCGCGATAGTTTTCTCCTATAAATAAACTCTGATTCCGGTCATTCCAGAGGCATGAGCACGACCCCCCAGGTATCTCAAGACGTCCAACCACCCTCCTGAATTGATTTTGTGATTTTTAGAGAGATAATTTCAAGTTTTTAGAGAGAGAAAAGTCAGTTCAAGAGAGTGGAAGGCTGTTCTGCAGGTGATCTGTCAGGTCTCTCTTATTCGGCCTCTACAGCAGTGTGTGGATTGTCGACTCTAGAAACGGGTTCCAGATCGGCACCCCAAGATAAGGAGAAAGATGGAATAGGAAAAAAGGGAGTGATTCAGAAAACACTCGGAAAAGCGGTAAAGACTCCTCACCTCGATCCCACACTCACATTGATCCCCGAACTTTCATCTCACGGCGTCGCTCGAGCACCGGAGACGGTTCGGGTCATGTGGGAGGAGAGTGAGGAGGAGAGGAAATTAAAGCATGAGAAATGTGGTCGCCAGTAGCCGCGGGCTACGATTTATAGGATGTAAATTAAGAAGTTGAGTTGAATTGACCGTGTACCTTAGCGTGGGAGATCGGGATATGGGTTCAACCTTCTTCTTCTTCGGCCGGCCGATGAAGAAGAGTCTCCAATCAATGCTAGCTTGTTCAACCTGTGCAACTAGAAAAATAAACCAAGTGAAGAAAATAATTAGAACTATTGGAAGTGTAGTAACTATAGAGAGAAGATGAGAAAGAAGCAATCGGAATCGAACTCACCGGATTGGGGTGAGCCTTAACCCCTTTTTTTTGTATTTTTTGATTATGTAAAAATGATGCAAATAAACTGAAATATGCTTTAAAACAGTAAATTAACTGATTTAAATGAGTTGATAAAGCTTATGGAATGGATCGGCTTGAGTTGAAGCCGAGTTAGTTGAGAAAAGGCCGGTTCGGGTAGCTTTGCACCCTTCTGGCGCGACTTCGGTGTAGAGGATGTTACGGACGACCCCGATGTCAGAATAGAGTTCTGTTTGTTGGAATAGATGGAGAACTCATAGAGGAAGAGTTACTATGTTTATGGATTCTCCTAAATCCTCCTGTATAAGTCAGTAAAAATTATGAAAATGGGCGGATATCGAAAACAGAACCTGGATGCGCGCCCTTGGTGTAGCAATCGTCACGAACAAACGGAAAGTTGGAATTGAGTGCCGTCAGTTGGAGATGAAATTTATATTGATGATACACACTTAATATGAAGGAAGTCAGGCCATAAAATGACTATAAAGATCTGTATAAGTCGATGATCAGCAGTGCAGCACGTTGGAGCATAGACCGGCTTCTTCTTCACTTTGGGATGATCTCCGGGCACCGGGACGAAGAATGGACGATTTGGGGAGGTTGAGAAGAGCCTAGTGTGTCTGGAGGACGAAGAGAGAAGTGCTGGAGGATGGGTATTCCCTTCTTTGGTCGTTCATATGAGTCTCCCTTTATAGGGGATGAGAACCAGGTCAAAAAATAGCAAGTTTTGATACATCCGACCATAGGTTGGATTTCCTCCATATAATGTTGCTGATTTTCATAATGAGGCATCTAGAAACTTACCTAAATTATTTAGAGAGATTTTAAACCGTGGATCACCTTTCCCATGCTCAAAATATGTCTCCACTTGAAGAGGAAACAAATCTGGTCCAAAAATGGCAAGTCTTGATATACAAGACAACAAGTTGGATTGCCATCATTAGATGATGCTAATTTAGACCATGAAGCTTCCAGATACTATAATAAGTGATATGGAGGAGGAAAAAGGAAGGTAAGGACGTGAATTGGTCAGATATGTGCCCAATGGGCTGGGCTTGCATGCAATTGGGCTTGATTGGTGCTGCGTGCGGACAGAACTGCGCATCTGACTTCCAAAGGGTGCTGCGGACAAATGGGAGATCATAATTGAATGCCATTTGTTGCATTGAAAAGAGGACTCAGAGAGGAAGATTATTGATGTTGAATACTTCTTCATTTGATGTCCACATAATCCTGTGAAAAATTTTCAAGTAGAGGATATGCTGGGAAAAGCATAATCTGGCACACCACCAAGAGTCTCTTGTTCGGCAAACACGGATTTGATTAGAAATTAGAAAATCATCCTCATATTTCCAATAAGCACCTCATCTCATCCAAAAGGGTGGTTCATCATGATTTTGATAGTCTAAAAGAGATGTTGCCAATGGAATAATGGTTTAAGCTCTAAATAAGGCCAAATTGGCGTGTCTACATGGATGTCTTATGCCATATCTCTCTTCATAAAAGTTCTTCATATCCAGGTCTTATTGAGTTTGAAATTGACGGAACTTGATTCCGAGGTCGGGGCTGGTTGTGACGAGCGCAGAAGTAAAGTCGCGCCTGGCAGATTATGCTATATCTTTCTGGACTGCTGCTCGACTTTTTCGACAACCCAGATTTGGTTATATATTTCTCTATTCAACTCAGAATCTTTCTGTTCTTTTTCCTATCTCCTTTTTTAGTGATTCTCCATCCTCCTACAATTTTTTTACATTTTTTTCATTATTTTTTGTCTGTTTATCCTAAAATAAAAAAGGGGTTAGAGATAACCCGAATCCGGTCAGTTTCTAGTCAATTGTGTGTTTCATTTTATTTTCCTTACATATACTCCACTTTGTCTAGTTATAATTGTATATTTCACTTGTTTGTTTGTCTAGTTGCGCAGAATATCAAGCACCCACCGCGTTGAGGACTCTTCTTCATCGGCCGGCCGAAGAAGGAGAAGCTTTAACTCACATTCTTCACGCTAAGGTACACACGGTCATTTTAATTCTATAAATCAGAACCCAAGGTTCCTGGTGACCACATGTCTTAATTTATTTCTTCTCACCCTCTTCCCACATGACCTGAACTGTCTCTTTGGTGATCGAGCGATGCCAAGGGATGAAAGTTCGGGGATCAATGTGAGTGTAAGACCGAGGTGAGAGTTGCTTTCCGATGTTTTATTCCTTTATTTTATCATCCCCTCTTGAGGTGACGATCTGGATTCACGGACTTCCCTGAAAAGGAGAGGACCCCGTCGAATTTTCTGAGTCGACAGGTTGATTTGGAGCTTCACCGAACGAAATCGGATGCTTTCCGAAGTTTTCCGCAAAAAGCCGTAATTTCCGAGCGAAAGCCACACGTAAATCGTGTAAACATAGAAATTGGCTGAATGACCAATGCCTAATGATCATGCATTGAAGGTTATGGTCATATTCACACCCCAGACATGTTTTGTTGCATACCGTGCCTTTCCGATTTGCCGTCGGAGTCATTTTGACCTGTATCGGATCTTCTGTTCATTGCCCTAACTTCCGGAAAAAATTCTGAAGCTTTTGAGGTATTGATGGCTGATCCGATGCTATAGAAAGCATATTCAGCCTGTTACCTTTCCAACGCAACAAACGGCATCGAATTCCGAGTTCGGGAGTGTCTGCAATGGCTTCCGGAAGAAGGATGCGCAAAAGATAGTCCCATGCGCCCGGGTCCTTAGTCACATGCGCCCGGAACCCAGGGCACGTGCCCATGCGCCCTACCAGTGAGGCACGTGGCCATGTGCCCTCACTTGAGGGCACATGCGCCCTACCCTTGAGGCACGAGGGAACCAGTTTTTCACCGGGACTCTACCACTGAACGGACGGAACAGATAAGACCATTTTTTTTGGAAAAGATAAGATGTGCCCTCACTGGGGGGCACATGCGCCCCTCAGTGGGGCGCATGCGCCTGGCACCAGGGCGCATGCGCCCAGGGGTAGGGCGCATTCAACCCTATTTTTTAGTCTTGATCGCGGCAGTTTTCTCCTATAAATAAACTCTGATTCCGGTCGTTCTAGAGGCATGAGCATGACCCCCCAGGCATCTCAAGACATCCAACCACCCTCCTGCATTGATTTTGTGATTTTTAGAGAGAGAATTTCGAGTTTTTAGAGAGAGAAAAGTCAGTTCAAGAGAGAGGAAGGCTATTCTGCAGGTGATCAGCTAGGTCTCTCTTCTTCTGCCTCTACAGAAGCGTGTGGACGTCTTCTGCCCAAGCTCTCTTCACCAAAGTTCTTCATCTCCAAGTCTTCGTCAGTTTGCAATCAACGGCACTTGATTCTGAGGTCAGGGCTGGTCATGACGAGCGCAGATGCAAAGTCGCACCTGGCAGATCCTGGACTGCTGCTCGGCTTTTTCGACAACCCAGATTTGGCTATATCTTTCCCTATTCAACTCAGAATATTTCTGTTCTTTTTCTTATCTCTTTTTTTAGTGATTATCCATCCTTATATCATTTTTTTACATTTTTTTGCATTATTTTTAGTCTGTTTATCCAAAATAAAAAAAAGGGTTAGAGATAACCCGAATCCGGTCAGTTTCTTGTCAGTTGTGTGTTTTATGTTATTCTCTTTACATATACTCCACTTTGTTTAGTTATAATTGTCTCTTTCACTTGTTTGTTTGTCTAGTTGCACAGAAGATCAAGCACCCACCATGTTGAGGACTCTTCTTCATCGGCCGGCCGAAGAAGGAGAAGCTTTGACCCGCACTCTTCACGCTAAGGTACACATGGTCATCTTTCATTTTAATTCTATAAATAGGAACCCGCGGTTCCTGGCGACCACATTTCTTTCTTCTCATACTCCTCCCACATGACCCGAACCATCTCTTTGGTGATCGAGCGACACCAAGGTATGAAAGTTCAGGGATCAATGTGAGTGTGGGACCGAGGTGAGAGTTGCTTTCCGTGCTTTATTCCTTTCTTTTCTCATCCCCTCCTGAGGTGACAATCTGGATTCATGGACTTCCCTAAAAAGGAGAGGACCCCGTCGAATTTTCAGAGTCGACACCGTGCGAAGTACTCCTTCCATCACTTCGAGTTCAGCTAGATAAGGACATCCCTATCGATGAGAGATGAGAATCTTTTCTTGCACAACTTGAACACCTAAATGAAAGAAGGTTGGCCGCCTCCGAGCATGCCCAGACTTATCAGAATAGATTGAAAAGGTTTTATCAAAATAGGGTGGTAGAGAGAAAGTTCGAAATCGGTGAGATGGTAGTCAAACGCATATTCGTTAAGCCGGGTGGTCCCCGCTCCAAGTTGCAACCTAACTGGGAAAGGCCTTTTGTTATAACTAAAAAATATCCAGGCAATGCATATGAGCTAACCAACATCGATGGAGAAAAATTGAACCATCCATGGAACGACGTTTACCTCAAAAAATATTTTCCTTAGAAAAAAAATGGAGAATGTCTGGTATGATATTAAGTCATCGATCCAAGGGTGTTAGTTAGAAGTCAAGGGTAGACATCACCTTGCACACATAACACCTCCCGATCCCAGAATCCAGATAGCCTGACACTCGAGAGAGGCAAGGCAGAACCCTGAAGGCGCAAAGAAAAACTTACCTTATTCTCTTCTATTCGGTCCAAAATAGGTGAAGGGGACTAGAGGAGGTTAGTATCGAAGATACCCGCTGCCTTAGTAGGAGGCCGTCTCATAGGCTGCAAAGGGTGCCAAAAGATGGGCAATGAACCCCACAGGTTTAAACAAATATGGTTCTGTCTGAATGAGTACCCAAAAATTTAGAAAATGAATAAAAAGGCACCAAAAGATGGGCAACAATGTCGCCTCCGCTGCTAACAAACGAACCCGCGATTGCAGGTGCATCTGCACCAAGGACCAGATGGCCTGGCTATGCTGGCGCTCCATCTCTCGCATGGCTCTCTTGTGCTAAAGACGGAGATTCGAGACGATCATTTGGGAACGAAGATTGGCCAGGGAAGACTGCCATGTCTCCACCTCAGCCTCTAAATACTGGATACAGGAGGACAAAGTACTCTGAAGCTCGGCAACCTGGAAGAAGAGGAAGAATATGAACCAAGAAAAATCAACAACCAAAATAGAGAACAATGAAAGATACCTCTGCCTCCTTGGTCGTTAGGGCCTCTCTTGCCTCACTCAGATGCTGGCGGAGCTCAGCCACCTCTTCCCTCGTCATAGAAGGAGGTGAACCCTCGGAACGGGCCTTCCGCTGCGAACAAAAGAAAAAATGTTAGAGCAAGGCAAGTATACAACGAGAATAGAAATGAAAGTCAAAGCAGTGTTTACCTTAGTCTCCGATGTGCCGTGAAGAGTAGCCACCTTCTTCCGAAGATCAACGATCTCCAACCTCTAGCACAGCAGTAGAGACCGAGCCTCCTGACATGTCACAAAGGGTAAGAAAGAGCGAAAATGTTGAATTGAATTGAAGAAAAAAGAAGAAACATTTACCTGACCCTCAGGAACGAATAAATGGCCGTACACTTCCTCGTATTGGTGAAGGTAGTCTCAGTTGTCCTCTGCCCAGCCAATAACTACCTCTCCGCCTTCGTACCATAACGTGATCGAGGCGTGGTACCACTCCACCCAGTCCACGAGGAGGAGTAGGCATCTGGGATGGGCCCCGACCAGAGGAAGAGAAGGAGGAGGCTCCAGCCAGTCTTGCTCTAGGCCAAGGGCGTGTGCCGAGAACCGAAGCCACAGCGACGCCAGCTCGTTGACGCACAAAAGGTGAAGATCGCGGCCGAAGACACGACCCGCCTGGGCAATCCAGGGCTGGAGATGGTCGTCGGTCATAAGATATGGCCTCCAACACACCTGCAAGAACCAAAATCATCATTATTATTTCACCAGGAGAATACTGATACACAAATTAAGAACATACCTCAGTGTGTGGGAAGCGGAGCATCTGTGCACGAATCGAAGCTAGCTGGCTCTGATGGCCCTCAGTAGGGTGGATGGGCTCCCAGCGAGCCATCAGACGAAAGAGGTCGGAGTAGGACCGCTGTGCCCAACCCAGGGGGAAGTAGAGGTAGCTCTAGACCTGTAAAAGGCACAACTTGTCAGAACAAAGCATAACAATACAAGTGTACAAAGAGGAAAAGTTGATAAAAGTCACCTGGAGAAAAGAAGAGAAGTCGGTGACTGAAATAGAGCCCGCCTCAGGCTGGAGGCTGCAGAACAGGTGGGCGAGCATCGCTGCCCCCCACACATACGTGCCAACCTGCTCCAGGTCAGCAAGCAATGGTAGGAACCGCATATGGATGCGGTCCGTCTTCGAGCCCAACAGAAGGCACCTGAAGAAGAAAAGAAGAAAATGGTGCAGGTCTATGTCTACCTCCAAGGAGCCAAGTAACCTGGTAAACGCCACCGCAGCATGGCCGACCATGCGGCAGAACAAGCTATCCTTGCTCTCACCACGGACACGCTCGGCATCTACCAGGACTACCATGTCACCAGCCTCTAGTCTGGCGATGGTGCATAGGCCATCCTCCGGGTCAAACTCAGGCTCATATGCGAAAAGGGCCCAGAACTCACGTGAATAATTAGAAGTGGCACACACCACTGGCCTACCGTCAACATGGAGACCGGTGATGTGTGCAACATCCTCTAGGGAGGGCACCATGTGCCCCCAGGGGAACAGAAAAATGAAGGAGTCCGGGTCCCAGGAATCGTAGAGGAACTGCACCAGTGGTAGGTCCTCCCAAAATGGAGTCACCCGGAGGATGGGCCCAAACCCCATCTCCTCCAACCGAACCTGCTGGAAGCCCGGTAGGCCGAGGGCACGGTCACCGCCCTACGTTGAACACACCCCCTCATTTGCTTGAATCTTGTTTTCGCGATATCTTGCTTAAATCAACTCGTAATCGCATAAAACTAGAACCAAATCGAAGAGCGCAACCTGATCTACATTTCTTGTAAAAGGGGGCACTAACTGTCGACTCCATAAACGGCTTCCGGATCGGCACCTCAAGATAAGGTGAAAGATAGAATTGGGGAAAAGGGGAGTGAATCGAAAAAACACTCGGAAAGCTGTAAAAGATCGTCACCTCGGTCCCATACTCACATTGATCCCCGAACTTTCATCTCACGGCGTCGCTCGAGCACCGGAGATGGTTCGGGTCATGTGGGAGGAGAGTGAGGAGGAGATGAAATTAGAACATAAGTAAAAGGTGGTCGCCAGGAGCCGCGGGCTCTGCTTTATAGAATAAAAACAAGAGATGAGTTGATTTGACCGTGTACCTTAGCGCGGGAGATCGGGATATGGGTTCAACCTTCATCTTCCTCGGCCGGCCGATGAAGAAGAGTCTCCAACCAACGCTAGCTTGTTCAACCTGTGCAACTAGAACAACAAACCAAGTGAATAAAATAATTAGAGCTATGGGAAGTGTAGTAACTGTAGTAAGAAGATGAGAAAGAAGCAATTCGAATCGGACTCACCGGCTTAGGGGTGAGCCTTAACCCCTTTTTGTGTATTTTTTGATTATGTAAAAATAATGTAAATGAACTAAAATATGCTTTAAAATAATAAATAAACTGAGTTAAGGTAGTTGAGAAAGCTTATAGAACGGATCGGCTTGAGTTGAAGCCGAGTTGGTTGAAGAAGGCCGGTTCGGGTAGCCTTTGCACCCTTCTGGTGCAACTTTGGTGCAGAGGATGCTACGGACGACCCCGATGTCAGAATCGAGTGCCGTTTGTTGGAGTAGACAGAGGAGTAAGAGAGGAAGAGTTCCTATGTTGATGATTTCTCGAAATCCTCCTGTAGAAGTCTGTAAAAATTATGAAAATGGGCGGATGTGGAAAATAGAACCTGGGTGCGCGCCCTTGGTGCAGCAACCGCCACGAACGAACGGCAAGTCGGAATCAAGTGCCGTCAGTTGAAGATGAAATAGGACGAAGAGAGGAACAACTTTTATGTTGAAGACTTTAGCAGCAGGTGTCCCAGATTTTCTGAAGAAGTCGATGAAGTTGGTTGATGCAGAACGCCCGGATCGAGCCTTCTCCTTCACTTCGGGATCGATCTCTCAATGTCGGATTGCCTTTGGACGTCGAGACGGCTTTGGAGAAGAGCTTGGACGACCTTTGGACAAGCTAGGCACGGGGGATTAACCTTGGGTCGTTGAGAATGGCCCTCAATTTATAGGGGAAGGAAGCCGGTGCAAAAAATGGAAACTGGACCGACCGCGCCCCCGCTTTTCAAAGGGGACGAGGGCGCGCAGGGCGCGCCCCCACTTCGGGGGCGCGGTCTGCGCGCCCCCCTGTTTCAAAGGGAGCGGGGGCGCGTTACGCGTCTCACTGCTAAAAATCGTAGAAAACTTCCGGAAATTACTAAAAATTGACTTGACATACGTAACGCACCCCCGAACCGGGGGCGCGGTACAAATAATCGAAAATCAATGCCGGAAACCTTCCAAAAATCAGGTTTAGAAGGTGCTAATCGGGGTAATTTGCGATTTAAAAAAACTGACCGCGCCCCCACTTTTCAAAGGAACCGGGGGTGTGCAGGACGTGCCCCCGGTTTGAGGGCGCGCAGGGCACGCCCCGGTTTGAGGGCGCAGGGCGCGCCCTCCTCTTTCAAAGGGAGCGGGGGCGCGGTACACTCTCTCTCCTGTGCGCGTGTTCCGCGAGCCGTATCTTGCAAACGGGATGTCCGATTCGGCTCCCGTTTGTTGCGTTGGAAAGAGGGCCTTCAACCGCACCTCCTCAAGTTGGTAAACCAGCCAGCATGACTCCCGAGACGTTCACACAGGGCTTTCTACCGGTTTACCCTCCCGCGGAAAGCCGAAACCCGGGGCGAATATCCGAAAGAGCACAGTTCCGGTCGAGAAATCTCGGGTCAACTTGGGATGACTTAAGATGATGCCCGAAAGAGTATGGTATGATCGGAAAACCCAAAATCATTGAAAAATATGAGATTAACCCGGTAAAAGTGAACCGAACATCGGAAAAGCCGCGAAACCCTAAAATTGACCGAAATGGCCATATGGCCCTGGTTGATGAAAATATTCGGCTAGAATCGAACCGGATGACCTGAAAAGACCCGGTGATGACCGGAAAGGCCTAACACGTGGTCCGGGATAGCCGTGTCAGCACAGATCGAAAAAGCCGTAACGAAAGTCGTCATTGACCGACGCCTACCGAAATGACTTCTCAGAAACCCTAAATGTTACGGAACACATGCGGGACTCCCGAGACCTTCAATTATGGACCATTCAAGGTCGGTCATCGAGCAGGCTTCATGTTTTCACAGTTCACGCGCGGCTCTCGCTTGAAGGTTTCGGCATCATTCCGGAAATCATCAGTCCATTCTCAACTCACAAGGGGCTCCACCAACGTCCTTAGCTCATCTCCACGAGGTAATCCGGATTAGATAATGGTCAAATAAAGGATATCGCCTATGGAATAAGAGTCTGGGGCTCCGAATCAGGCCAATTTGGCATGTCTACAGCTTGCCTCGCCTTGATGTCGGCTTTGCAAGGGAATGACATGTAGCGGAGCGGAGTGAAACGTAGAGAAAGCATAGTGAAGCGAGATGGATCATAGTGGAATGTAGTGGAGCAAAATGGTGATGGACTGAAAAGGTGGCATCAACGTGTAGATATAGACACGCTTAACGACCAGATTCGGCAAGACGAATCTCCTCAAGTCTCCTGGTTAACCGCCATGTTTCATCGAGTCTTCCTATGTTCGATTGGTAAGAGATGTGCCATTGGCGCGATAGAAGAATAGCCAACCCCCAACGTGGTGGGGAGTCCCTGAAACATGGGTTCGTAGGTTCATCATCAGCCGGTAACCCGATCTTTGCGGTGTTCCTGTACTGTAATGGGCTGAAATTTTTTTTAAAAAGAGATTTGTTTTGAAAAAGTAAAAGAATACCAATCGAGCACATTCAGGCTCTTAGATTCATTTAAGTCTTCCAAGAGACAAGATTTGATTCGTAATGGAATGATCTCAGCTTCCAAAAGGCAAATGTTTAAGAAAAGATCGTGAAGATAATGACGATGCATGTTCTGATCAAATAGGAGGCCCTTGGCTAGATGAAGTGACTGCCACGGTGGGATGAGTAGAAAGAGAGATGTAGTGGCCACAGTGAAGAAAGAAATAAAGGCACAAGGTGATTACCGAACATGGTGGGATTAACAAACATGGTGGGATATTAGAAAGGTTGGTGGGACTAGAAAACATGGTGGGATTAGAAAACATGATGGGACTCAGAATGATCGGAATTATGATACAAGAGGGTGAGAAGGTGAATCTTTTGAAAGGATGTATGGAATGATAATGAAAAATGCAATGCAACTAATACAATATGATGACATGCTGGGCTCAAGAAAACAAAAATGAAACTTGTATAACAAATAGTTGAAGATATAGATTGTTTATGAGGTCAAGATACCCATTCGGGAACCATCGTCCCTCACAGCACAACTTTGGCTTATCCGTGAGCACAAATAATGACCCGACCGTCGTGGATTTGGATGAAAGGGATCTCGGGCCTGGTCTTCTTTGCATTCACGGTCTTCAACATCAATGCATAAAATAAATAGTAATGCACCTAATATTTGCTAAGAAAGAAAATGATAACGGTGAGCTTGCGATGTGATGACATGCATTCTCATAAAAGAGTTCATGTGTCTTAATGAGGACACAGAGTAAAAACTTCTCAGCAAAGTTGAAGCCGAGGTAATGATGACTCTCCTACTGAGAATCCTTAGGGAAGGGAAGTGGCGAGCATCGCCTTATTGAAATCTTGAAAAATGCTCCCCGGCAAAGTTGAGGCCGAGGTTATGGTGACACCTCCTCCTAAGAATCCTCAAGGGAGGGAAGTGGCGAGCATCGCCTTGTTGTGTAGTTCTTCTCGTTTGTTCTTCGTGCCTGAAACACTCGAAAAAGGAGATTAAAATGCCAATATGGCTTATCCCCCGTGCAAGTTGTAGTATGTCTTGACCTTTGTCAAGGGATGTAAAGTTTTCTTGTGCCTGAAACACTTAAAAGGAAGAGATTAGAACAACAATGTGGCTTATCCCCCTTGCAAGTTGCAGACCTTTGTCAAGGGGTAATAGCCTTCTTAAGGGTGTAAAAAAAATAAAGCAGCAAATATACAATGAATGTAAAGACAAGAATTCAAACCGAGCATGGTGATTTTTTTTAAAAAAAAACTTTTGTTGGAATTTGAAAATGAAGTTTTCTTCTTCTTCTTTTTTTAAAAGATTCAATTTTTCTAGGATTTTTGAAAATTTTTTTTTGAGTTTTTGAAAATATTTAATTTTTTTGGAGTTTTTTTGAAAATATTCAACTTTTGTTGAGAGTTCTTTTTTTGAAAATATTTTTTTGGGGAGAGAAAATTCAGTATTGACACAAGTTCTCATCACTTGGTTGTTTTTCTAGGTTCGTTGGTAGACACCATGTGCAAAATGGGGTTCCTTGCCTAGAATCTTTCCGACCTTCAACCTTTGATCGACTAGAGTTTAGCTTTGATTTGGTTGGTTCACCCACACCTTGGGGGTAAGAATGAAGAATTGAGGGAAAGTCCTTGATAGGCTTTGGAGATGTCGAGAGGGATTTCTCTACTCACACCCAATTGCCCGTTGGGGTTCGGCCTCTTCGGGTCTTTTCTTCTTTATTGACAAACCTATTTTTGTGGCACACATTCGAACAGGTGCTTTGACCTGTGGGATCATTGCCCATCTTTACGTGCCTTTTTTTCATTTTCTGCATTTTTGGGTACTCATTCAGACAGGCCCATATTTGTTTAAACCTGTGGGGTTCATTGCCTATCTTTTGGCACCCTGAGAAGTTGGACCTTCTGAGACGGCCTCCTACTAGGGCAGCGGATGCTTTCGATACTCTCCCCCTCTAATCCCCTTCAACTATCTTGGACCGAACAGAAGAGAGTAGGGTGAGGGTTTTCCTTCCACCTCTGAGCCTTGCCTAGCTTCTCTCAAGTGTTGGGTCATCCGGATTCTGGGATCGGGACGTGTTGTGTGTGTAGAATGGTATCTACCCTCGACTCCTAGACAACAACCTAGGACATGTGGACTCAAGTCATACTGGTAGTTCTCTCCATTTTTGAGGTAGATTACATTCCATGGGTAAATCAATTGAAAACATGCCTTGCAATGTAAAGAATTTGTTTAATAAAAACAAGGTAGTTACAAATATCATCAATCATGAATTTCTCTTCATTAAGATTGTGAAGTTCAAAATCATTTCAAAAATATTGCCTTGCGGATGACATAATGATGATGAATGCAATTTCATGTAATACCTGAGAGAAGAAGAATTTCATTGTTGGTGACGGCTTTGCTTGTGCTTGCCTTGCCTTGCTTGTCATGCCTTGCCTTGCCCAACTGCTTCCACTTTTGATATGCACCATATTGCATTGGATTAGAGATTCATAGTCATAGGATGAAGTGAAAGATGTGGAGGATCTGATTTAGCATGGTGGAGTCAAAATTAATGATGTAAAAGGCAAAGATTGTGGTATCACCCAGGAAATTTCTCTACCTTGATTTTTTTGTTGAAAGTAGAACTTGGGAAAAGAAAGATAATTCAAAAAGGAAAGAAACATGCTTGGAAACAAAAGTGAGTTAAAATGGGCTCTTGGGCCCGTGAGTTGAAAGTGGGCTTGAAAGCCCGGGAAGGGTTGGAATCAGGGGGCACGTGAGCCCAAGATTTGAAGGCGGGCTAGAGGGCCGAGTTGATGTTGATGGGCATGAGGGCCCGATGGGAGGTGATGGGCTCGAAGGCCCGATTGAAGGTTGAGCCCGAGGGACCCAACGAAAAGAATGGGCTTGTGAATCTGATTTAGGTGATTGGAAGTATGATTGTGATTTAAAAGATTTGTGATGGGCTCGTGGGCACCATTGAAGAGTATGGGTGCGCAAACCCGAATTCGAAGAAGTGGGGGCACGGGGGCCCGATTTTGAAGAAGTATGGGCACGCGGGCCCGATGGTGAAGAAATGGGAGCATACAGGCCTGAAGTTGAAGGAGTGTGGGCATGTGTGCCCGAGGTTGATGGAAGGTGGGCACGTGGGCCCGATTTAGGAGGAATTTGGGCACATTGACCCGATTGCATAAAAACATGGGCATGTGAGCCCGGTTGAGGTGAATTACGGGCACGTGGGCCCGATTGAGGTGAATTGTGGGCATGAGGGCCCGATTTAGAAAAATGAAGGGCACTTGGGCCTGATTTGGGAGAATTATGGGCTCGTGGGCCCAATGGAAGGAAAGGGATACGTAGGCCTAGTTGGGGAAAAGGGGCGCATGGGCCTAGTTGAAGAAAAGGGACATAGGAGCCCGGTTGATTAAGAGGGGCACATGGGCCCAGTTGGATAAAGGGGGCACGCAGGCCCGGTTGATGAAAAGGGGCACATGGGCCCATTTGATGAAAAGGGGCATAAGAACCTGATTGACGAAAAGGGGCATAAGTGCCTGAAAATGGGGCATAAGGGCCCAATTGAGTGGGATGGGGTGTGGGCCATGGCCCTAAGATTGAGGAATTGTGGGCCATGGGCCTGATCTTTGATTGGGAGGAGGATAAAGAAAGGGTCGTGGCTCTAAGATTGATTGATTGTGGGCCCATGGGCCCGGTTGTTGCTTAAGAAGAGAATGGGGTAAGGGTTGTGGCCCTAAGATTGATGCTAAGGGATTTTCCTGCCTATCTGGATGAGGTCCCAGTATTCCCTTGCTAAGGTCTGCATCTTCCTACTAGAGGCTTGTTGATTCCTTCTCCATTTTACTGACCAACTCGGTCTCCTTACTTCCCAGTTCAAGGGTCAATTCAATCTGACCAACATCAGGGATTAATTCCAATGATTGTAATAGTTGATCTATACCTGGCGAATCCTTGTCTAGTCCATCATTGGAATGACAGTCAACTAAATTCGTGATTTCTTCATCTAAGCTCTCTTCAATAGGCTTCTCCTCAGGTTGTTCTATGGAAGAGGGTATACCTAGTCTAGGGGATTCCAAATAGATAGATGGGTTTGGTTCAATCTCCCCTATTGGCTGACTTGGATTTTGAGAAATAGCAACGATATGCTGAGGGGTAGAAACTGATTTCTCTACCGGGGCAAGAGCACAAATGGTTTGAGTGATTGATTCCTCTGCTAGGGCAGGAGCTTGAAGGGTCAAAGTGTCTAAATCTTCTACTACAGCAAGAGCAAGAATAGTAGGAGTGATTGATTCCTTTGTTGGGGCAAGATTAATAGGAGAAATGATTGGTTGTTGTGCAACCAACTGAGGAGGATCCCTATGCGGTGGGATTGGTTGAGAAGCCGGTGTTTGCTCGATCAGCTTAGGATGAATGATTGGCTGAGGGACCGTTGGTGAAGTGGGTTGAGGGGCCAAGGCGTGTGTGGCTAGCCGAGGGGTTGTTGTTGGAATAGGCTGAGAAGCCAATAGCTGGATGATTGGCCGATGGACCTCAAGAAATGTTGGTGGAGTCGAAGGTTGGGGAGCCAGTTTAAGTAATGAGGGATTGGCACAATTGACAAGAGGAGCTTGATTGTGCACAATTGATTGTGCCATTGACATGGGTTGCATGACCGGCTGAGATTGGAGCATGGGTGGCCTAATCAATTGACGTCGAGGAGTTGGCCGAAGATGATGATCTAGATGGGGTTGGGGAAGGCTCCTAGGTTGGTGCATAGTATCAATGTTCTTCTCAGCCATGGGCCTCAATTCATCATGATATTGTATTAATTCCATGTCACTTTTTGCTTCCCCAATTATTGAATAGCCCAACCCATATCGTTGTAAGAATTTTTCCTTGACAATTTCAAAATCCCATATTTCTATTTCCCCTAGTGAAAAGAACCATTCTAGGGCTGCACCATCCAATGATCTCTTAAAAAGAATAGCAAGAGCTCTTCGATCATTTAGCCATCGAGATGATTTTCTCAAGAAATCATTGACATGGGTGAAGGGATCACCTGAGCCATTGTAGCGATGGTAGGCTGGAGTTTGTGATGGAGGGATATGTGGGACTGGGAAAGATGGAGAAGATATTTTAGGGATGGCCTTCGAGTCCAAACGATGCCTTAGTTCTTCAAAGTGCTCATCCATTTGGTTGAGTTTGTCCATGAATGCTTGAGCAAGGTTGGGTTCCTGAGCCACTAGTGCAAGGTATTTGGATGAACGGGCTAGAAGAGGTGGGTTGGAAGTAGGAACTAGCATGGAATCAGGTGGGTAACCCACAACAGGGTGAGTAGGCAAGGTAGCTTGAAGTGGTGAGGGGGCATGATACCGATTGAGGTGGTGAGGGGGCTTGATGATGAGGGGCCTAGTTACCGATTGAGGTGGTGAGGGGGCTTGATTTCCCTCGACCAGATCTTGATTGGTAGGCATCTTGCCCTTTGTTAAAGATTGCACAAGTGAAAAGGATTCAAGATCTAAATGGAGAGATAGACCCTGGAGGATTTGTTCCACACTAAGTGAAGTAGGTGGATGAGTAGGATTTTGAACTTCAGGCTCCCTGATGGCATTGACATGGCCCTCTGGTTGGACCATGGGTTGTTGTAGCTATAGTGGCCAGTCTTGTAGTAGTCCAGCATCCCGACATGTCTTTAGGACCTTAGCATCATGGGCATCCCGTAGATTTTCTTACAAAAAGGTTGAAGGAAAGAAAATAAAAGGTGTAAATGCAAAGAGGATTTTGTTTGGTTATGCTTTGTTTTTTTTTCTTGATTTTTTTTGTTTCAATTTTGTTGTTTGGCAAGCAAGTTGAACACAAAAATTAATGGGATTTTTTTTGTTTTAGGTGTTTTGAAAGAAAAAAAATTGGTTATTTCCAATTGTTGTGAGCAAACAAGTTATGCAAACAGGTTTTTAAAATGACTACTCGATAATTTTTGGGTTGAAACCTTAGATTAGATAGATTGTTAGCAATTGTTCACTCAAGTGGGTATGGTTCCTATTGCTTCAATCTTCAAGACCTAAGGTTGTCACTCAATCACCACGAGTAGGTACTTGGGTTCTTCGGGTTTTGGGAAGTGGTACAACCGGCCCAATCGTGCGGAGAGGAATACTCCACGGATGGGGACTTATGGAGGCCTTGATGGAAACAACCAAATCAACTAGGAAGGAATATCCTATAAGAGAGGTTAGAATCCACCAAGAAGGTATTTGGAGGGTGAGGGTGTGTTGGGAGAGAGAGCCCCCGCCTCGAATGCCCTATGGATCGGAACAAGTCCGGTACCCGATGCAAAAAAGCTAATGCAAAAGTAAAAATGGAGGGTAAGAGGAGAAGAAGCAATCAATATGCAAGAACATGAAATGAAAGGAAGCTAACAAATCAAGCAAGTGAATGCAATCAAGACAAGCAATGATAAGGTAAAACAAGTAACTAGCAACTAGCATCTAAAAGGTTGTTCGCGCGGGAACCGGTTTGTTTGATTGGAAAAAAGGGAAGGAGGGCCACGTGGGGCCAATCAGAAGGTGCTACAAATGAGTGGTCCACGCGGGGACCGATCTGAAAATAAGTTGGTTCACGTGGGAACCAAGTTGGAAAGAATGGTGGTTCACACGGGAACCGGTTTATAAGAAGAAAAGAGTGGTTCACGTGGGAACTGGGTTGAAATTAAAAGCAAGCAAATCAAGTCCACATGGGGAACAATCTTAAAGAAAGAGTAAACAGCAAGTTTAAAGGTAAATTGACATGGAAGAGGTGAAGGACAATCCGGTTCACGTGGGAACCAAGTCGGAAAATAACTAGTTGCACGGATCCATCAAGCTAGCACGGTTGAAGACATTGGTTGTCCCACCGTGGTCGCCAAAAAGCTGTCGACTCCAGAAACGAGTTCCAGATCGGCACCTCAAGAGAAGGTAAAAGATAGAATTGGGGAAAAGGGGAGTGAATCGAAAAAACACTTGCAAAGCTGTAAAAGATCGTCACCTCGGTCAGGCCAGTTTGGCGTGTCTACACTAACCTTTGATGGCATTTCGGACTCCGAATCTGAGTTGAAGCTCTGGAGCTTCCAACGCGAGGAGAGATAGTGTGCAGGTGGAAATGAGGAATTCTTAAGTTTGCAGAGTATATATAGAGAGTACAAATGTGAAAAAGGGAGAAATTTGAAAATGTCACCTAAAGTTCACAAAATCGAGCTGATCGCGACTCCTCCGAAAGAATCTCGATCCGATGCGCAGTTTGCTTAGAAAAATTTTTGTGAAGAAAATTTTTTTAAAACTCCCACAAAAAATCCCTCTTTTCACATAACTTTGAATGTCTCATGTCCTAAATTAGCTAGGCATGCTCATGGATTTTATCATCACTAGCTAACATTTTTCAAGTGTTAGGAGAAAATTCTATGCATTTCTTAGTCAGAAAATGGCTAAAAATGTATTTTTTAGAGCTGAAATTGATAAAAATGGCAAAATTTTCAAAACGCACCATGTTATTTAGAAAATCGAGCCGGTCAAAGAGCCACCAAAAAAATTTCATCGGACTCACAGTTTGCTATGAAAAATTACTTAAATAAAAAGGTAATTTAAAATCCATGAAAAATACTTTATTTCACATTAAAAAAACTTTCATGGAGTTCAAAAATAACAAGGCATATTCATCATAATTTTCAACATCTGTATTGTAATTTTCTGAAATAGAGTAAATTTTCATTGAATTTTCGCTCAAAATCCGCTATATAAAAATTCATTGTTTATTCAAAATAACCACAACATGTCTGACAAGCTAAAGCAGGAAATGAAGACTCTCAGGAGAGCAAAAGCTTCAACTCGGAGAGGTAGCGGCGCTTCTGACCAGGGTCCTCCTCAATCAGGAGGCCTGGGCGGCACACCCAACTCGTCTCCCACAAGGCAACCGCTGAAATTGCCTCCTCCTCGTCATCAGCAGAGCCAAGCTGCCTACCCTTGATAGGTGGCAAGTGGGACAACTTGGGCAGCTTGTACCGAGGCAAGCCGATTTGAGAGTGATAGCGGTGAGCATTGTACAACATGAAGGCCGAACCAGTAACCAGGCGGAGATCAATGCCAGGCGCAAAGCACACATGGAAGTCCTTCTGCATCAGGGCAGCAAAAGAGTGTAAGAAGCCAGAACGGTTCATGGAGGCAAAGTAAGCACGCCACTCTAGCCTCTTCTTCACCAATGCACACTGTCGACTCTGAAAATTCGACGGGGTCCTCTCCTTTTCAGGGAAGTCCGTGAACCCAGATCGTCACCTCAAGAGGGGATGAGAAAGAAAGGAAGAAAACTCGGAAAGCAACTCTCACCTCGGTCCCACACTCACATTGATCCCCGAACTTTCATCCCTTGGCGTTGCTCGATCACCAAAGAGACGGTTCGGGTCATGTGGGAATAGGGTGAGAAGAAATAAATGTGGTCTCCAGGAACCGTGGGTTCCGATTTATAGAATTAAAATGACCGTGTGTACCTTAGCGTGAAGAATGTGAGTTAAATATTCTCCTTCTTCGGCCGGCCGATGAAGAAGAGTCCTCAACGCGGTGGGTGCTTGATATTCACTGCAACTAGACAAACAAACAAGTGAAAGATACTATTAGAACTAAACAAAGTGGAGTATATGTAAAGAGAATGACATGAAACACACAATTGACTAGAAACTGACCGGATTCGGGTTATCTCTAACCCCTTTTTTTATTTTCGGAATAACAGACTAAAAGTAATGCAAAAAATGTAAAAAAATGATAGGAGGATGTAGAATCACTAAACAAAGAGATAGGAAAAAGAACTGAAATATTATGAGTTGAATAGAGAAAGATATAGCCAAATCTGGGTTATCGAAAAAGCCGAGCAGCAGTCTAGGATCTGCCAGGCGCGACTTTGCTTCTGCGCTCGTCACGACCAGCCCCGGCCTCGGAATCAAGTTCCGTCGATTGAAAACTCAAGAATACTTGGAGAGAAAGAACTTTGATGAAGAAAGCTCAGGCAGAAGACGTCCAAAAACTTCTATAGAGGCCGAAGAAGAGAGACTTGGCAGATCACCTGCAGAACAGCCTTCCTCTCTCTTGAACCGACTTTTCTCTCTCTAAAAACTCGAAATTCTCTCTCTAAAAATCACAAAATCAATGCAGGAGGGAGGTTGGACGTCTTGAGATGCCTTGGGGGTCGTGCTCATGCCTCTGGAACGACCGGAATCGAAGTTTATTTATAGGAGAACGAACGGCGCAATCAACACTACAAAATAGGAGACCTTGTGGTCTACCCCTGGGCGCATGTGCCCTACCCCCCAGGGCGCATGTGCCTCCAAGTGGGGGTGCATGGCACTTTTTCCAAAAAAATCGATCTTATTCGATCATCTGTTCAGCGGTAGAGTCCCGGTGAAAAACTAGTTCCCTCGTGCCTCAAGGGCAGGGCGCATGTGCCCTCAAGTGATGGCACAAGGTCACGTGCCTCACTGGTAGGGCGCATGGGCACGTGCCCTGGGTCCCGGGCGCATGTGACCAGGAACCCGGGCGCATGGGACTGTTTTTGTGCGTCCTTCTTCCGGAAGTCATTGCGAACACTCCCGAACTCGGAATTTGACGTCGTTTGTTGCGTTGGAAAGCTAACAGGCTGAAGAAGCTCTCTATAGCATCGGATCAGCCATCACACCTTAAAAAACTTCATAATTTTGTTCGGAAGTTAGGGTAGTGAACAGAAGATCCGATACAGGTCAAAATGACTCCGACGGCAAACCGGAAAGGCACGGTATGCAACAAAACTTGTCCGGGGTGTGAATATGACCATAACCTTCAATGAATGATCATTATGCATTGGTCATTCAGTCAATTTACGTGTTTACACGATTTATGTGTGGCTTTCGCTCAGAAATTATGGCTTTTTGCGGAAAACATCGGAAAACATCCGATTTCGTTCGGCGAAGCTTCAAATCAACTTTTTAAAGACACGGCATCATTATAAGTTCAATCGTACATGTTACTCTATAAAACATGAGTTTTATGCTCTGAATTAGGCGAATTTGGCGTGTCTACACACACCTGTTGGCGACTCTCGCCAAAGCCAAGTGTAGTGGCATATGGAAACAAGGGGCTGTGGCGGAAGAGCTGCGACCTGGTGGCTACCTCACCGGCTCGATCGAACTTGAAGTGGAGGTCGGCCCAGCAAACCAGTAGAAGCGCACTGCCAAAGGGAGGACGGCCAACACAAGCTGCAGATAGTCCGCAATACAAGAAGCCCAGAACTGAAGGCCCCAACCGTGCACCGCTCTAGATGCCACTGATGCATGAGAGTTGATCAGCCTCCAGGAAACCATCCTCCGCAAGGAACAATAACACCACGATAAGGCAAGTCGCGAAACCCTTTGCACCGCGTAGAATCCGGTCCTTGTCCAGACCAGGAGCCGTCAGAAGAGAAACTATCCAAGCCGCCAACTTGAGAACACTGATTCGCTTGCCGGACAACAAAGAGCTGATTTGTCGATCCTCGACGAAATCCTGTAGGAACTCCAGGCAAGAGAGGGTCCAAAAGGGATGAACATACCTTCAGTCTATCCCTTCTTAGTCTGATAAAGGCCAATAAGGAGCTCCACCTCTTCAAGAAGAACCATACACTCGAAGGTGCCGAACACAAACGTGTGAGTGTCGGGGTGCTACAACTCAACAAGATCTCCCATCAAACTGAAGTCAAGGGAGTAGCTTGAGTATTGCTTGGCATGGATCAAGAGCTCGGTCAAGCCCCAATCCCAAAGAGTCACTCTGATCGACAAATCGAGGACGTCGAGTAAGCTGGTAAGCCAAGGAGAAGAGAAATACCGGCGTGGTCCGGGAAAGTTTGGGCAATTCTACACCCAAACAAGATGTAAGAGAGAATTCCTTTAGAAAAAAAGAAAAATAAAAGTGGTTGAAAGCTAAAATTGGCAGCAAACCTACCAAATTGTCGCCGATTCTGGCCTTCAAATGACCCAGGATGCTTGAAATACCTCGAACCAAGCCAACACGCTATTTTTTCGAAGGAGGAGCCATCCTGGGTGTTGGGAAGACGTTCTGGTCGTCATATGGGGTGTTTATATAGGGGAAATTGGCCCCGATTTGAACCAAATTCGGACCCAGTTCAATTAGGAAACTGGGACCGAACGCACCCCCAAGGTGGGGGCGCACAGGCTGCTCCCCCAACCCTAGGGCGCGCAGGCCGCACCCCCATCTGAGGGCGCTCAGGTCGCGCCCCTGGTTCGGGAGCATGTTTGGTCAAATTCTTTAAAAAATCAGCAAAAATTTTAAATAATTATGAAAAATTCATAAAAAAATTATAAAAATTTGTTAAATCAAATTTGATCATGTTTTATCTTTATTGAGGTCGAGTGGACATCTCTGTTCATTCGGAACTAACATTTTGATGAATAACAGGAATTTCTCACGGAAAAGGAAGAATGGACATGGGAAACCCCCATTTCTTGCAGGCTAACATATAAGTTGTTAGTCATGTATTATTATTCTATGCATTATTGTTGAAGAGCATGAATACGGAGAAGAATTGACCCGAGAACCCCTTCATCAAAATCTACGACGGTCGGGCCATCTTTTGTGCTCACGGATAAGCTAAAAGTTGCACTGTAAGAGACGATGGTTCCCGAATGGGTATCTTGACCTCATAGATGATCTATATCTTCAACTAATTGTTATACAAGTTTTGTTTTTTCTTTTCTTGAGCCTAGCATGCATCATGTAGTATTAGTTGCATTGCATTTTTCATTATCATTGCATACATCAATCATGATCTTCTACTTCTGTCTGGATATTTCTAAACCCTACCATGGATATTCTCCTAGCGTATACCCTAATTCTGATCTTTCTAATATCACACCGTGTTTTCTAATCCCATTGTGCTTAATAATCCCACCGTGTTTGTTAATCCCATCGTGTTCGGTAATCACCTTGTGCCTCTAAATCCTTCATTTCTATCACCATTGTGGCCACTGCAACACCCTTCTTGCTATTCATCCCACCATGGCAGTCAATTCTTCCGTCCAAGGGCCTCCTATTCGATCAGAACTTGCACCGTCATTATCTTCACTGTCTGTACTTCAACATTTGCCTTTCAAAATTTAAGATCATTCCATTCCGAATTGAATCTTGTCTCTTGGAAGACTTAAATGAGTCTGAGAGCATGAATGTGCTCGATTGGTATTCTTTTATTTACAAATCAAATCTCTTTTTAAACTTTAACCCATCATAGTACAGGAACACCGCAAAGATCGGGTTACTGGCTGATGATGAACCTACGAACCCATGTTTCGGGGACTCCCCACCGCGTTGGGGGTTGGCTATTATTCTCTCGTGCCCATGGCACATCTCTTACCAATCGAACATAGGAAGACTTGATGAAACACTACGGTCATCCAGGACACTTGAGGAGATTCATCTTGTCGAATCTGTTCGTTGAGCGTGTCTATATCTACACCTTGATGCCACCTTTTCAGTCCATCGCCATTCGCTCCACTATATTCCACTATGATCCATCTCGCTTCGCTGCACTTTCTCTACGTTTCACTCTGCTTCGCTACATGTCATTCCCCTGCAAAGCCAACATCAAGGCGAGGCAAGCTTTATCATTCACTCTAAATCCTTTATTTGACCATTATCAAATCTGAATTACCTCGTGGATATGAGCTAAGGACGTTGGTGGAGCCCCTTATGAGTTGGGAATGGACCGATGATTTCCGGAATAATGCCATACGCTTTAAGCGAGAGCCACGCGTGAAACATGAAAACATGAAGCCTGCTCGATGAGTGACCTTGAATGGTCCATACTTGAATGTCTCGGGAGTCCCGCGTGTGTTCCGGGGCACTTAGGGTTTCCGACAAGTCATTTCGGTAGGCGTTAGTCTATAACGGTTTCTTCATTATGGCTTTTCAATCTGTACTGACATGGCTATCCCAGACCACGTGTTAGGCCTTTCCAGTCATCACCGGGTCTTTTCGGGTCATCTGGGTCGATCCTAGCTGAATATTTTTATCAATCAGGACCATACGGCCGTTTCAGTCGATTTTACAGTTTCCGGGTTATTTCCAGCTTTTCCAAGCTTCGGTTCACGTTTACCGGGTTAATCTCAGATTTTTCGATGATTTCAGGTTTTTCGATCATAACGGACTTGTTCGGTCATCATTTTAAGTCATCTTAAGTTGACCCGAGATTACTCGACCAGAATCGTGCCCTTTCGGATCTTCGCCATGGTTATTGGCTTTTCGCGAGAGGGTAAACTGGTAGAAAGCCTCGTGCAAACATCTTGGGAGTCATGCCAACTGGTTTACCAACTTGAGGAGGTGCTCTTGAAGGCCCTCCTTCCAACGCAACAAACGGGAGCCGAATTGTGTAAGGAATCAATACATGACAGCGGAAAAATTTTGATTCCATAAAACCACGATCTTTGCCTTGATCGATGCCGAACGAGTAAAACCGGGAACTGAATATGAAGTAGAACGAGAGTACCTCATGGGATTTCTCAAATCCCTCACCATGGATGAAGAGAGGACGTTCCTCCTTGCTGAAAACCGTTCAAGTGTCCGGTCTCTAGCGGTATCCACACGATCTGCTTCAATAGACGAGTTCTCTCTTCCTTCGGGCCTCCAGAAACCTTCCAGATCCAAGCTTGACCATGGGAGATCGCCTTCTAGAGGAGAGAGGAGGGAGAGAGGAGGCTTGGGACGTGCTCCAGCCCTATGGCTTGTTAGGGTTTGGCTTCATAAGCCATTTATATATAGAAGATGGAATTTTTCACAAAAACCCAAAACTTCTATAAAATTGCGTCCATGCCCTCATCTTATTGACCAGATCTATTGTGTGTGACCCACTAGGCCCAATAGTCAATTTGGTTGAAGCCTTAATTAATTTAAAAGAACAATTCCTTTAAATTAAATCAAAACCGTTATCCGATAACGCTTTTACGGCTTTACGATCATAAAGGGTACAAGCCACATCCTATGATCCCAAATGACTTTGGGGAGTTAAATAACATCCATTGAGCCTTTCCATCATCAATTACCACACGGATTTAAATCCTCGTTCATACAATGTCCCGGTCGGTCAGGGGTTCGGCATCGATCGTCAACCCCTAAGTATTCCGACTCTATGAAATCTTATACTCGGGAATGGATCAACCGGAAAACTCCTTTTCCAATTATCCTATCTACCTTGGCCAAGGATTTAGAGTACTATCCATAGGACATTCTCTCTCTCCTACCGAGAGTGAACGATCCCCTATTGTCCGCTCAATTGCCTCCACCAGGTTTCCCATATACCCAATCCATTAACTATATAGGACCACAATACTAAGTGATCCATCGGTCAATAGTCAAAGTACATAGTACGCCCGGCAAGACATCTTTGGAGACTCGAGTCAAAGATCCAACCGTGCTATTGAGATGTAAGAATAACCTGATAGACAGTTCGGTAAGATACCGATCAGGTTTTCCTAAATTGGTCAGTTCAGTGAACTCATTCCACTAATGAGCATCTGTGTGTGTATCTCAGTGTCTCCACACTGATGACCAATGAGATCGGTCATTCTCATCATATGAGAAGACATCACACACACTAGTCTATCCGGATTCTTGATGTCATGTCTCAAGGATCCTATGACTAGGAACATTTAGATCACATACCTCTAGATGATCGATCTCATTATCATGATCTCATCATGATTCAATCATCATTGCATGTGATCAAGGACTTCATTATGATATACGCTTCTAATAAAAGCTAGTAACGAAGTTTTGCCTATTTAATTGAATGAGATATTCCTAGAAATGTCGAATCATATCATATATGATTGGCTTGTAGGGCATACATTTCTATCAATCTCCCACTTGCACTAAAGCCAATCACCCGGTGGCCGATCTCTATCGGCTCAAGGTGAAGCTCAAACACTCTTTGAGTATACGCTTCGATTAGTGGATCTGTAATGTTATTAACGGAAGATACTCTATCTTTAATTATATCTCTATCAACTGCATTCTCTCTGATTCTATGGTATTGCCATAGAAGTTTGAAACTTCTAATGAGACTTTGGCTCTACCCCATTGTTTTCTCAAAACAATATACTTTCAGAGAAAATTGGGACAATCCCATAAGCTAGATGAACAACTTCATCTACTCAGCTTCTCAAGCAATATACAGTCATTATTCAATCTACTTTAGATTAGTTGTAGAATTAGCAGTGTTCTCTTGCATGGAACTTTTCCAGCTCACTGCACCACCATTATATTGACTTATTATCAGACTTATCTGATTAGAAGCTTGTGTTCATAAAACTACAAGACTTCAAGTCTTATCCTCCATACATTAGAAATATATCCATAGTGCTTCTCAAGTACTCAATGACACATCTCTAAATTATCTTGTGACTCTCACAAGGATTTACTTGATGAATGCTCATAACACTTAGAGCATGAAGTCATGTGCGTAGCATCACAAATGTGATAAGTCCTATTGCAAAAGCATCAGGGCTATACTAATGTGATCTCTTTATCTCTTAAGAAGTCTATAAAGACATCTCTTTAAAGAAATCAACTCCACACTTCATAGGTAAGAAACCTATCTTGGAGTTTTCCATGTCAAACTCTTTGACTATGGCTTTTATGCACATGAATTGGGTAAGGCCAAGAAACCTTTTAGATCTATCTCCATAGATCTTAAAACCCATATTAAGTTTGGAGGATTAATTGATAACTAGGCTCACTAATGATAACATACGTACTTCATTCTTAATGAGTAGTATATCATACATATATGATGTCAAGAAGATACCTTGCTCCCACTGTCTTTCTAAATGAGGGACTCTTCCTCTAGAAATATGGAGAGATGAGCAACTCATACCCTTCTCCCTATGGGAGGCATTAATATCCTTAAGTTTCCTTAGGATATCCCACAAGCCAACACTTTGTAATCTTATATTCCAACTTGATAGGGTTATACTTCTTTACCAAGCCAGATATTCTGAAACCTTAACTTGCTTAAGGTCAAGCTTTAATCCCTTTCCATATCTAATATAGAATAATTGGAATAGACTTGAAAGGTACCGATTTAAGATCAAATGTCTATATTGAGTGCTAACCCCTAAACAGACAAAGAAGAATTTTGCAAAGGTTGTCAATGTCCATATCATGTCCTACACAATATGGCTTCTCATTTTAGCTACTCAATTAAGCTAAAATGTATAAGAGGTGTCCATCAAAATTAGATTATACTATCCTTCCTTTATGTGTGAATTATTACTTAAGTATCCCCTCTTTGATCACATCAAAGAGTTCTAATACTCTTTTCATTGATATTTCTTCTTCATTCTTAATCTCAAATAATTTCTCAAAGGTTTTGGATTTGTACTTCATAAAGTACATATGTCCATACCTAGAGAAGTCATCTTTGAAAATTAATGAAGTTGAAATATTATCCTCTATCTTTAATAGATATGGGCTAACATGCATCTAGATGCATGAGTTCTATAAACTCTTTAGCCCTCTCTCCATGTCTAACAAATGAAGAGTTGGTCATTTTGCTTAATAAGATAAGACTTACATATAGTTAATGATTCTAAATCATTTACCTATATGTTACTATCTGAATAGTACTCCTTAAGTCTTCTCTTATAAATATGACCGTACTATTAAACAATAGATTGATCAATATCAATCTACTTCGCCTAATGAGGATTTTTCACACATATTATAAGAGCATACATATCTTATATAAATAAACTCTTTATTATGCTCCTACTAGTAAACACTTTACCAGTTATCATTTTCATACCATAGAATAAATCTATATTTATTCAACTAGGAAATGAAAACAATATTCTTATGGAAGGATAATTAAGACAACTCTAGAAGGCTATAGAAAATTTGCTTCTCCCACTAGTAATGATGCAACATTTTGTACCATTTCATATATAGGTCAACAATCTTCTTTAAACCTTCATTTACTTGCTATTATCTACAACTCTTTGTAGATATATGATGCATATTTGGTATCTCATACTATTATATGCACCCCTAGTATCTTATACTAGAATACACATACATAGTATCTTATACTATCAAATGTGTATATAAGACAAGTAAATATTAATGACATAGATACATGGAGCTTCTCAAGCTCCACCTTTGCATTATGTGCAATACACTTTGCACTTCTTCTTCTACTTACCATCATCATGATAGTAGAGGAATGCTATGTCAAATTTGGGTTATAATATCTTGACTCACTTCTTTGACTTTTAACTATCACCATCTATCTCTATCTAATGATCTTACTTCTTTCTATTGGTCTTACCAATAAGAAGTATTCAAGATGTATTATTCTTCTTTGCCTTTAATTAGCTCATCACCATGAGCCATGATGGATATCAAATCCATCTATCTATGTTGCCACTACTAATTTTATCTGATAGAGGCTAACATCTGATATAAGGTAATTAATACATCTTTTCAATGAGATAAGATCTTATCTTCTCTCACATCATTAGATAGTGTAGGAGATACTTACTTCTCAAGTAGGATAGTCAATAGGTCAACTATGAGAACTATTCTCTTAGTTCTAAACCGATATAAGAAGTGTGAGCCATTAAAATAATTAGCATCTAGCATGCTAGATAAATGGTGGTTTATAATATTCTACAACAGAGATATAATTATTTTAACATTACGGACATTCATTAAAATTAAGATATGGTCTTTCATCCTAATTTATACTCCCACTAACTTTCGACGAATTTGCATAACCCTCATTATGCAAAGACGGGATATGGCGATAACATCCTAGTGGGGACCAAGACCCTACTAACTTTATGGTGATGACCTTGTGGTAGCACAACAAATCATCCCATACTTAATAGGTAGGCAACTATTGCCGGTTGCAACTCTTGCAACTCTTAGTCATTTAGCCTCTAGAGTTATGATCTTGTGGTAGCACAACAAACCATATACTCTAGTTAGGTCATACCCGCTTGTTACGTTATGAGAATGGATTCTTCACACAGCCCTTGTGGTAGCACAACAAAGCCATGCAAATGGTCCACCCCAAAGTTCGGCTAATGCCTTGGCCATGATCTCCAATCCCTTGCTGAATAGGCCTTGTGGTAGCACAACAAACCCATCCAATCTAAGATTGGCTCATCAAGACCATAACAACGGAAGGCTACGTGAGTCATTCTTAATGTCTCACGTTTATCGACCTAATTTGAACGAGGAGGGATTTTATTTTAGTCTCATCAACATAGGTGCTACGTATAAATATTAATATACCTTTGGAATATCATATATTTAAGGTATAATCTGTAGCACACACCACATATCAAATATGCATTAAAACATAGGTGATCATGGACTTAACCCTAAGCATACACCTAAGGCACCCCTATAGGTGCAATTCCTTGCTTCGAAGCTTGAGTTGGCATGCTCCCACTTCAGAAGGGTGCTTCTCCAAGTGGTCCCGCTCTCCATTCTACCACGAGCCGGCTTCTAACCATTACAAGCAGCTAAAGGGTACATAGACCCACAAATGTACAACTCATAATAAGAAACCTCGGTTTTAACCAAGGGGAGTACACAAATGGGGGGAGGTAGAATGTACAATCAGATTGTATAGAGAGAGAGGAGGCACACGCAGGCCCCATTTAATAGCATAACCAACTTAATTAACCAAGCAATTAAAAGCAAAGCATATTTAAGTCCATGATCACCTCCATACACACACCAACATTCATAGAGCGCATACGTGATAATTATATGAGATATATCATATATAACATCATAAAATTATATACTGTAATTTTGAAATTCCAAATTTCATGCTTGTCGAATTTTCATAAAATAAATAACATGAAATGCACATATAAACAATTTACATGCACAAGACAAGCAATATAAAATATTCAGATGATTCATGCTTTTCCAAAACTTATAAGAGCATTAAATTAATGTCCAAATCATAATTCTTCAAAATCACATTTTTCAGAATTTATTTGAACACTAATTTAATCAATAAAGATTTTAAAACAATTTTAAAATCATTTATAAAATGATTCTATGGCAACCAAAGTCCAAAACTATTTAACAAGTTCATAAACATTTTACAAACCTATTAAATAATTTCTCGAACTTATATAATCATTAATTTCATTAATTTTGATCTTAAAACAATTTTAAAATCAAAATAGTAGAATTCAATGACAAAATAGTAAAACTCTATTTAATAAGTCATTAAACACTTTAATAACTCATTAAATAAATTCTAAAATTTTTCAGAATTTTTCTGGAATTTTCTGGCAATTTTTCGGATCAAAAATGAATTTTAAACAATTTAAAAAGCATTTTTGAAAGAAATAAGGCTGGCGCAGTGCGCCGGGCAATGAGCGCCGGCCACGGCACCTCGGGCTCAACGTGGCTATGCCACGTATTCCCCGGCTTGCGCCGGAGGGCTGTCGGCCGCGCTTCGCGTGCCGTGCGCTCGCGTGCGCCGCCGCGCGCCGCCAGGGCTAACGCGGCGCGGCCGCGTACCCCCCCGGGGGTGCGCCCGCCCTACCGCCACGTACCCCCCCCCTCCGCGCGCTGCCGGGTCCGGATCCGATTCGGACTCCGTCTTCTTCGCCCGATAAGGGCTGGGCGGATTCCGGAAACCCTAGAAAATCGCCGACTTCAGGGCCAGATTTGGGGGGTCAAACGGTGTCCAAAAAATCCGAAAAAATATGCGTTGGAATACTTGAACAATACGGATTTTATCTATAGAAGTTTCATCTCATGAAAAATTCTATCCAACGCTAAGTTTCAGGAGGAAGTTGCCATGGCCGCAATTAAACCAAAACGCAAATCCCTCTCAAATCCGGCACCTCCAAGGGCCGTTGAGTGTCCAATAACTTATGGAAACTCTAGGAAACTTAATTTCCTATCTTCCTACGTCATTAGACAGAGGTATTTGAGTCGAAATAGGTAAGTTCATTAACTCCCCCAATTTCGGCCGAATTTTCGGATATGATCATCTTAGCAACTTTCCGAACTCATTCCGGACTCTCCGGATGGCCAAAATTCATGAGGTTTGCGGAATTGGAAATATCTCATCCACGAGAATCCAATGAATCTAACCAAACACAGTTTCGTATCTCATACAAACTGTGGTGATCAAATAAAAACAGCTCTGTATGCAGTTTCGGGAAAGCAAGAAATCACATGAAATCAAGCCAATTTCGATTCAACTTCGACCAAGGCTTCAACCGGGCTCTGATACCACTGTAAGGAATCAATACATGACAGCGGAAAAATTTTGATTGCATAAAACCACGATCTTTGCCTTGATCGATGCCGAACGAGTAAAACCGGAACCGAATATGAAGTAGAACGAGAGTACCTCATGGGATTTCTCAAATCCCTCACCATGGATGAAGAGAGGACGTTCCTCCTTGCTGAAAACCGTTCAAGTGTCCGGTCTCTAGCGGTATCCACACGATCTGCTTCAATAGACGAGTTCTCTCTTCCTTCGGGCCTCCAGAAACCTTCCAGATCCAAGCTTGACCATGGGAGATCGCCTTCTAGAGGAGAGAGGAGGGAGAGAGGAGGCTTGGGACGTGCTCCAGCCCTATGGCTTGTTAGGGTTTGGCTTCATAAGTCATTTATATATAGAAGATGGAATTTTTCACAAAAACCCAAAACTTCTATAAAATTGCGTCCATGCCCTCATCTTATTGACCAGATCTATTGTGTGTGACCCACTAGGCCCAATAGTCAATTTGGTTGAAGCCTTAATTAATTTAAAAGAACAATTCCTTTAAATTAAATCAAAACCGTTATCCGATAACAATTTTACGGCTTTACGATCATAAAGGGTACAAGCCACATCCTATGATCCCAAATGACTTTGGGGAGTTAAATAACATCCATTGAGCCTTTCCATCATCAATTACCACACGGATTTAAATCCTCGTTCATACAATGTCCCGGTCGGTCAGGGGTTCGGCACTGACTGTCAACCCCTAAGTATTCCGACTCTATGAAATCTTATACTCAGGAATGGATCAACTGGAAAACTCCTTTTCCAATTATCCTATCTACCTTGGCCAAGGATTTAGAGTACTATCCATAGGACATTCTCTCTCTCCTACCAAGAGTGAACGATCCCCTATTGTCCGCTCAATTGCCTCCACCAGGTTTCCCATATACCCAATCCATTAACTATATAGGACCACAATACTAAGTGATCCATCAGTCAATAGTCAAAGTACATAGTACGCCTGGCAAGACATCTTTGGAGACTCAGGTCAAAGATCCAACCGTGCTATTGAGATGTAAGAATAACCTGATAGACAGTTCGGTAAGATACCGATCAGGTTTTCCTAAATTGGTCAGTTCAGTGAACTCATTCCACTAATGAGCATCTGTGTGTGTATCTCAGTGTCTCCACACTGATGACCAATGAGATCGGTCATTCTCATCATATGAGAAGACATCACACACACTAGTCTATCCGGATTCTTGATGTCCTGTCTCAAGGATCCTATGACTAGGAACATTTAGATCACATACCTCTAGATGATCGATCTCATTATCATGATCTCATCATGATTCAATCATCATTGCATGTGATCAAGGACTTCATTACGATATACGCTTCTAATAAAAGCTAGTAACGAAGTTTTGCCTATTTAATTGAATGAGATATTCCTAGAAATGTCGAATCATATCATATATGATTGGCTTGTAGGGCATACATTTCTATCAAATTGAACACCCCGTTTGCAAGTTACGGCCCGTGGAACGCGCGCGTAGGAGAGAGAGTGTACCATCCTGGGGTGCGCCCTGCGCGCCCTCAGTCCAGGGGCGCGCCCTGAGTGCCCCCGCTTCCTTTGAAACACGGAGGCGTGGTCTATTTCCGAAAATCAGAAATTACCTTGATTTACACCTTCTAAACTGGATTTTTGAAAAGTTACCATCGTTAATTATCAATTATTTTGACCGCGCCCCCGAGTTGGGGGCACGTTCATCTTATCAAGTCCAATTTTTAGCAATTTCCGGAAGTTCCAACGATTTTTAGCAATAACACGCGTAACGCGCCCCCACTTTCTTTTAAACAGGGGGTGCGTAGATGATGCCCCCAGGGTGAGGGTGCACCCTGCGCGCCCCCAGGTGGAGGGCACGCCCTGCACGCCCTCACCTCCTTTAGAAGGCAGGGGCGCAGTCGGACCAGTTTCAATATTTTGCACCAGTTCTCCATCTCTATAAATTGAGGGCTATTCCCAATGACCCAAGGTTGAACCCCCAGTGCCTAGATCATCCTGAGGTTGCCCAATCTGTCTCCCAAGGCCATCCCGATGTCCAAAGCCGATCCGACATCGAGAGATCGATCACGAAGCGAAGGAGAAGCCTGATCTGTGTGTTCTACAAAAACCAAACTTCATCGGCTCCTATAGAAAATACGGGGCTCCTACTACAAAAGTCTTCAACATAAGAGTTGTTTCTCTCCTTGTCCTCTTTCATTTTCAACTAGCATCACTAAATTTCGAGTTGCTGTCTGTCCGTGGCGATTGCTACACTGAGGGCGTGCATCCATGTTATGTTCTTCCGTATCTGCCCACTTCCAGATTTTTTACAAACTTATACAGGTAGATTTCAAAGAAGTCATCAACAATAGATCTCTTCCTCTTCAAGCTATCCATCCATATAAATAAACAGCACTCAAATTTGACATTGGGGTCGTCTGTAGTATTTTCTGCACCATAGTCACGCTAGAAGGGTGCAAGGCTACCCGAACCAGCCTCCTTCAACCAACTTGGCTTCAACTCAAGCCAATACACTTCATAAGTTCTTCTTAACTCATTTCATTCAGTTTATTTACTATTCTATAACATATTTTAGTTCATTTTCATCATTTTCACATAATCAAAAACACAAAAAAGGGGTTAAGGGTCATCCCGAAGCCGGTGAGTTCAGTTTCAATTGCTTCCATTCTTATCTCCTCTTTATAGTTACTACATTTCCCATTAATCTAATTCATTTCTTCACTTGTTCTATTCTTCTTAAGTTGCACAGATCAATCAAGCTAGCATCGGTTGGACTCTTCTTCATCGGCCGGCCGAAGAAGAAGAAGGTTGAACTCACATCCCAATCTCCCATGTTAAGATACACATGGTCAAATCAACTTATCTCTGGTTTCTATTCAATAAAGCGGAGCCTGCAGCTCCTGGCGACCACCTCTTTTATTTATGCTTTAAGGCAATTCATTCCTCACTCTCCTCTCACATGACCCAAACTATCTCCGATACTCGAGCGACGCCGTGAGATGAAAGTTCGGGGATCAATGTGAGTGTGGGACCGAGGTGAGGATTTTACTACTTTCTGAGTGTTTTCCAATTCACTCCCTTCCCCTATTCCATCTTTCACCTTCTCTTGAGGTGCTGATCCGGAACCCATTTTTGGAGTCGACATGGACGAGGGTTTATATTCATGCCGTAACTGATGATGGAAAGGCTCAATGGAGATGAGATTTTCCCCATAGCCATTTGGGATCATGAGATGTGGCTTGTACCCTTCATGATCGGTAGACTAATTAATCTATTATCAGATAGCATATTTAATTAAATTAAATATAATTGTTATATTTTATTTAGGCCTCAACCAAATAGACTATTGGGTCTAGTGGATCACACACAAAAGGACTTATCCACAAGTACAGGGGTAAGGGAGTAATTTATAGAGATTTTGGGTTTTTATGAAAAATTTCAAATTTCTCTATAAATACTAATGGTTTCAACCAAACCCGATCAAGCCAAGGGTGTTAACTACATCCTCAACCTTCTCCTTACCTTCTTCTCTCTCTAGAAGGCATTCATGGGCGATGGAGCTCCGTTCGGGAATAGTTCTCGAGGCCGAAGCGAAGGGAGAACCTGTTATGAATGAAGTTCGTGTGGATACTGCTAGAGACCGGGCATTTAAACGATTTGAAGAGCTTAATAAGCTCATCTTCTTCCTCTCCATGGGATTATATGAATCCCTATCAGGTATATTTGAATCCGATTTGATTAGTTTTTGGTTTTCGTCGTTCGGTTACAATTGAAACAGATTATAAAGGAACCGTAGCAATCGTCACTTCCGCTACACCAATATTTTATGGACGATTCCTTACATCAAGTTGGCTGAAATTTTGAAAATTTTGAAATCTTAGGCCTACATAAGACTAAATGCTAATAAATATGGTCTTCCATCAAGGCATTTTGGTCCTGGTTGCATTAATCCAATTAATTTCAATAGTTTAGAGATCCTTATGACTTTAAATATCGAATAACAAACCCTAATCTAATACACCATAGTCTCGGGGCACACCATGGTCGATGCACCCCCCACCATTTTGTGAGTTAATGGGAGTTTGAATGTGGACTGGAGGGCATCTCTATAAAAAGGACAACCTCCTAGGTCTCAAAGATCCAAATGTTGCGAGTGTGTGAGCCATTCGGTAGATTTCTCCACTATCACCATCATCATCGATAGACATGCCCCAAGCCCAAATCACATGGAATAGATGTGCCTAATAGGGTGTTTAGTTACATCTTTTTCTCTCTTTTTGAACTAAATTTTAAAAATAAAAGAGATAAGGTGTTTGGTTGCAATTTTTAACTACTGTCTCATTTTTAAAAGTGAGATGCTCCATGTACATAATCTCTTCTAAAATAAAATAAGATAGGTCATGTTGCTGGCCGCCGCCGTCGGGGGGAGGTAGGCGGACAATGCCATGGAGGGAGGGAGGGGGGCAGGGCGGACAACGACGGGGGGGAGGCTTCGCTGGACGACGCCGCCACAGGGGGGAGGGAGGCGGACGACGCCGCTGGGTGGGTGGCGGGGCGGATGCCGTGGGGGGGTTCATTGGCCGACACCGCCTGCGGGGGGAGCACGGTGTGGGGGAGGCGGGCGGATGCCGCCGGTGGGCGGGCGGGGGATAGGGGACAACAGGGGGGTGCCACTGGGGGTAGCGCCGCCATCGGGGGAAGGGAGGAAGACGACGCCGTGGGGGGAGGCTTCACGGAGCCGTAGGTCCTCTCTGCAAAGGGAGCCCAGGGGAGTTTCGCGGAGCCGTAGGTCATAACCAAACATTACTATCTAATTTTTAAAAATTATGATATTTTTGCCAAACATAAATTAATTAGACTGTTTTGATTTTAAAAATAAAATTGAAAAGTCAAATAATTTTGATTTCAAAAACGAGGTTGTCTTAAAATTAAAAGTGCTACCAAACACCCTATTAGCCATAGACCATGTCTACAATAGAGTATTTTGGTTCTGATTTTTTTAATTTTTTTGATATCCATGCATCTCTAACTTCATTATAGCATGCATTAAGCTTATTTTCAATCACATTTACATCCAAAAACATCAAATTCAAAGGTTATAACCTCCCCTCCATCTGGTTCGTTCAAATCCTTTTGCTACCAAGTTGTTTTATTGTTTTCATGCATTGAATGTAGACGTGCCCCGGGCTGGACCACATTTACTAGACACACCCTAGGTTGGACCACATCTGCAATAGAGAGCATTTTTGGGTTCCTCATCCTCAACGAACCTAAGAGGAGGAAGTAAGGACTTACATCTCATCTCCCAAAGCACTAAGATTAGTTTAATTTATTTTTACATTTGAAGCCTACTATTTCGGGAGACAATCTTTCATTTTTCAAGATGACACCTCTAATAGCAATCTTGGCACCAAGTGACAATGCATTTACGAGGCTGAGCATAATCCATACATGTGTCTACAACAACATTGTTCACAGTTAGAGTATAAATGAAGTGCATAAGGAGTGGATATGACATTTTCGTGTATGCTCCGCTTAGCTAAAAAAACCGTATTTGGTTCAAATCAGATATGGATATAGATTGGATATTATAAGTTGAATAATCTTGGGGTTTGGAGTGGATATGAATAACATATGCTTTGGAATTTTAATTAAATGTTATTTGATTAATATATTTGATAATATACAAATATATAAAAATAAATTATAAATTATAAATTATAAAATTTATTATATATTTATCAATGCTAACTTAACATACTTATATACAATAGAGAATATTTAATTATACGTTTGTGGGAACCTCGGGAATCTTTTTGATTCTTGGAAAAGATTTCTTGTTTTTGTATGTTTTGAAATATCGACATCCGAATTTTCTAGTAAAGTAGGTAATAGACCATAAAAATACTAGATAGTCCGGGTGATATTAAAAGAAGAGTATAGAACCGAGGTTCGGGTTCTGTGAAAATATTTTTTGACCTCTCTCCATTGGATGGTGCGAATATCCAATGTTCATTTACATCGAGCAAATACTCGAACACCCTTGATTAACTGCCATAGTGATCTTGTTTGACGAGAGCATGCACATCCACAACATATAAAGAACACAAAGGGCCCTGGCCTTTTAGGCCCGATGAGATGCAAACAAGTTTGATTAGGTTTTGTTTGAAGTTGATTTATGCTGATTTATGAATTGATCTTGATGTGGTTTGAAATGTTGATTTCATATTTCAATTTGACTTGGATTTGAATGTTACTTGTTTCGGTTTGTTTTAATTGTTTTGAAGTTTGGTTTAAATTGATCAAACTTGAACTTCAAATTGTTAATGATATGAATTTGGCATGTTTTAAGATGAATTTCATATACCTTAATGTTTTCTTTATGTGTTCTTTTCAATCGGTTGTGATTTATTTGATGTGCACTTGTTTAGGAAATTGAATTCCAATGGATTAAATGCATTGAATCAATTCTTTCAGATTGTATTAAATCTGATTTTTGTTGAATGTTAAAGCTTTAATGATCTGTTTTAAGCATGTTTTAAGATTATTTTGAATGTATTTTCATATTTAATTAAGTTAACTTCATATTTGAGTAACTCTTGTTCGGTTTGCATCACATCCGGTCTGTCGGGCTAGTGTCGATGCCCAGTCACATGCAATCAACTTGGCACTTGAAATGTTCATTGAATATTCATGTTCATGCTGGTGTACATCAGATGTGGCAGTTCATATGCCATGTTCAATGCTGGTTGAAGTGCAAATGTGTGAATGTCCTTCCCTTGGTGTAAAATCCACTTGATTGGGAAAATTTTGGCAGCATGCCGCCTTATTTTCCAATTGGTGTGAAATTTTACCCGTCCTACAAGGCATAGTCATTTGACTTTCCAAGTAGTGGGAAGGGTCCGTCTGTAGTGGGAAGCGTGTCCCATGCCTACGCCCGGGTCAACGTTCTGGTGCATGCCGGATGAGCCACCCAATGAAGCGTCCAGTTGTGGACTAACTCCTTATTTAATTTTGGCATTTCGCCTTCAGATTTAATTAAGGTTTATTTTAAGTGTCCAAGGCCCAATGGGCCAGCTTCATCAGCACAAATGGGCTGGTCTTCATGTCTCATGGCCTGAGAAGGCCGGCTTCATGTCATGTTGGCCCGGTTGGCCCAATTCAAGCTTCATGTCTCCATGGCCCGGTTGACCTGTTTTACACCTTGTTTGGACCAGAATCAAGAGCCACCTTCTCAAGCCCTTGACCCATCATGTGAGCCAAGGGGGATCAGGCCGTCACCCCCAACCTGGTCCTTACAAGGACCTGTTGTAGCCTCAGTTTGTTGCACTTGTTCGCAGCACCTGTTTTGATCTCCAAGGGCCAGAATGGCCTGCTTTGACAATCTGCAGAATTTGATTTCTAGTGTTTGCCTTTTTGCTGTAGCAGTGGGCAAAGGAAGCCTCAGAGGGGCTGGAATGGATCTGTGGGGGTGCTTCTTGGAAGAGTTGGAAAGGGGACTGCACAAGGGGCAGGTTTAAGGCAAGTTTGGAAGGGTTGATTAGGTGCTGCACAAAGGGCATGTTGGAAAGGATTTCAATGCCTCAAAGGGGCTGTTTGGTATTGAAATAAGGAAGGCCACACAAATGGGCTGTCTTGGTTGAAGTTGAGAATCCGCCTGAGAGAGACTTGACCCGTCGTACGGATTCCAAGAATTCCCAGGACATCACCCTCTCCTCCAGCCAAAACAAGGGATCAAGAGCCCGCCCGGGGGAGACTTGGCCCATCTTGTGGATCCAAGAATGCCCGGGACATCACTCCATCCACCTCAATGGGTAAGGTATCTGTGTAGAGAATAGGGCTGATTGGGTGCTGTTTTAGATGGCCATCAAAGAGGTTAAGTAGGTGCTGGTTTCCAAGCCATCAGAGGGGCCTGATTTGGGTGTTTTCTGAAGTTTGTCCACTTGGGCAGCAAGGATGGTCGAACATAGCCTGATTAGGAGCATGTTCATGAGCCTAATTGGCTGATTGAGGGATGTCAACAAGAGGCATGGTGCTAGGTGACAACACGGTGTTGCTTGGGGATGCCAAATGGGCTATTTACAGGCCACCTATGGGCTGTGTACACATGGACAGCAAGGGGTCTGAAATGAGGGGCTCAAAGAGGTTGATTTTTGATGGCTTGTGAAACCAACATTGGGAAGTTGAACATGGGCTTTAAGTGGTACCAACAAGGCTGAGTTTTTGGAGCTTCTTGAATGGCCATAGAGAAGGCCGAGGGGAAGAGAAAGAAGAGGGGAGGAAAAGAACTAGAAAGTACTACATCTTCCCTCACCTTTTTTTGCACAATCCTTGTTGGAGATTGAAGGAGAAGATGACTGGTCTTATACCCTTCTTCTTCTTCTTCTTTTGTTGCTGAAAATGGGGCTGGAATCAGTGCTCCAAGAAGGAACACCTGCTGTTGGAATCAGTGCACCACCGATTGGGCTGCTGCTGGCGCACCTGCTGGAGGGAGGCCTTTTCTCCTTCTTCTTCTTCACTTGGCACACCACAAGGGTGCTGAAGAGGTTGCTTAATTGCTTATGAAGACGTCCAAGCAAGGAGAAGCTATCTTGGAGCAGGGAAGAGGGTGGAGAGGCAGGGCTTCTGCAGGGTGATCAGCTTGTCCTGCACATGGCCAGCTGAGGGGGCTTTTATAGGGGCTGAGGAGAACCATCTCTAGGAGGAGATAAGGCTGGAGGTTGTTGAGAGGAGATAAGGATAACTCAAGGGAGGTTGAGGATGATAAGGATAACTCAAGGGAGGTTGTTGAGGTGATTGTGCGCCAACTAGAAAGAGATGGAGAGAAGGGTGCGCACCCTCTCCTACTTTCAAGGTGATGTGAGCACATGACATGTGGCAAGAAGGCTGGTTCGACCAAGGCTTGGATGAGGATAAGCTTGGTTAGTTTTAGGATTAGTTAGGATGAACATAAACCAAGGGAGAGATAGGGATAAGCCATGGGAGGTGGTTGAGGGAAGTGGTTGAGTGGGACCCACCAGCCAAGGAAGGAGGAGGTGGGTGCGCCTCCCTCCCCTATTTTCTAGGGCTTCTTGCGCACAAGGAAGGAGAGAGAAATATGGTAGGTTCGACCAAAACATGTGGAGGGAAGAGAGAGAGACCCAATCTAGTCCATTCATCTAAAAGACTCCCAATCCGACAGCTACTGTTAATTCTGGCCAGAAAGTGATTAAACATACCCAAAATTAAATCAGAAAAAATATGGGCCAATCATTGATGACCATTGATCTTTTGATCCAGCCAAATGTGTGGCTGAGATCTCCCTAAATGCCCAGGATCTCTGATTTTACCGATTTCTCCGATCGGTGCGATCTCGGCCGTCGATAATGCCGAAAATTGTATATGAGTGCAATTACCTTCTCCCATTGGCCAAATTTATTTTTCATGCATCAATATTCATGAGATAAAAGTTTTGGGTCATGAAAATTTAAATTTTCATCCCATGGGTCGATCCAGAGCTAATCGGACCATTATGCCCCTGGTGCGAGAACATACGGCTTTCCGTCCGGATTTGCTCTTTCTTGCATATCTCTTCATCCGAGGGTCGGATTTTCGATCCGTTTCGAGTGTTGCCCAGCTCTATCTAACCTTGACAATGTGGTAAAGTTGGAATTCCATATTAGAGTCCCAATTTGTCCCAAAGTGTCAGGGGCAAAACGGTCATTTCGGCCTTCCGGTGTCCGTTTTTCATGTTTTGGGCACTGTTGCGAAGCTCTTGACCGGGGCTATGTAATGAGCACATTATATTGGCCATTTGTAACATGTAAAGCCATGCCAAGGCATTTCCAAAGCCTGTTTACATCATCTATTCATGAATTTTTCAAATCTGGGTCAGATTTTCTGCACCGGCTTCGGCATTGCTGAAATTTGTATCAAGCAAGCTAAGCGAAAAAGTTTGATGCCAACAATTTTTAAATACAATGATTTGAAATACATGATAAATATTATGTATATATTATAAAAGCTTGATTCAAAGTGGATCTTAAATGGAGCAAAGGAGACCTTTCACTGTCCGCTCTAATTAATTTTTAGATAGTTCATGTGTATGAATATTCTCTTCTATGGATATCTTACAATTGGATATTATTCACCTAAATAGAAATGAATACAGAGCGGATATAGATTTTATCAGGATCCGTTTATAGCCCTATTGAAAGTCAATCATATAATTGTTATAGTTAATACACTTTGGTATATGTGGACTCTAAGTTTAAAACTATATGATAATAAAATATATCATTACTTTCGTATATAACTACTCAAGATATGCTTACGAGTGTCTTGCATCTCCTAAATATGAGGCACTCAATTATTTTAAAAGATATATAGCAAAATTTTAAAGACAACCCAAAAAAGATATTAAGGTGTTAAGAATAAATAGAGATAAATAATACGACTCCAGAAAGTTTAAGTCATATTTTCAAGAGGACGGAATAAAATGTCATATAGCAATATCACACACACCGTAATAGAATGACATGATAGAATGAAAATCAAAGATGAATATTTCTGTGTATGTTATCACATTCTAAGTCTTTCTAAGATGAGAATAAGTTTTACTTATAGCAAATTATGTATTACATAGAATGTGCACTAGGTTTATTGAATATATATCTTATAAATTGCGGAATAGAAGAAAATTAAATCCGAGTTATCTTGAAAATGGAGGATCTATAGTTTACGTTCTTATTACATAACAATATTTATGTTTGAAGAGGTGGTACCAACTATCAGATTAGGTTGCTAAGGCCCTTTTTGGTAACACTATAGAACACCTCTATCACTATCAATTTTAAAATTGATATTGATAGTAATCACTTAGAGGTATTTGGCTAATAATATTGTTTTTGAAATTCGTAGCGCAAACAAAGTGTGTAATACAAATGTCAACTTATATCAATTTTGATATTTATACTACAACTTTTAGAAATATCATTACCAATATAGTATCATTATTAATACTCTAACCAAATTGGCCATAAAATAAGAGTGATGAAAGATGAATTGGGTGTAGATCATTTTTATTTATACCTGATGTTTGTCAAGTTGACTTGGAGTTCACTTGAAAAAGGTCATTGAAACCATTGTTTGGTAACACTATTAAACACTTCTATCACAATCAATTTAGAATTGATATTTATAGTAATCACCTAGAGATATTTGACAAATAGTATCAATTTTTTATTTTATTATGTAAACAAAATACATTATATAATGTAAGTGTCAACTTGTATTAATTTTGATATTAATACTCCAACTTTTAAAAATATCAATATCAATACAAGTATCGTACCACTTTTTTATATTTTAACCAAATAGGCCATAACATAATTGCAGTGTAGTTTATTATGTACATGATGATAACTTTCTTATATTTTATCATCAGGTAGATGTGATGTATTGGACCTCTATGAGATGTAAGATTGTTGATGGGCTTTTCTTTAAGATTGAGCATTGGCGGAACTATGAGAAATAATTCTAGGCAATTTATTTCTAAATTAAACATGTGGTAGATGCTTATTTGTGTTATGTTCATACTAAATACTATGCTTCTGTTAGGATGGAGAAGAAAATTCTAGAAGAGCATATTTTGATTTTCAACATAATATAAGTTAGAATATTTGTCATTATGCATAACTCTAACAATTATTGTTTCTGTTAGAAATGTGAATCTCAACTAAGGTTGATTGAAGATTATTCTCCCTAGTGGAGTTATTACACTATGAAATTCACAAAAAATGTTAAATCATTGTCAAAAAAGTTACATAAATTATCTTCATGTTAAAATTTAATGTTACCAATAATTATATCTCACATTTATCTAATATTAAAATCAAAAGAGTGTAAGTTAATTGAGAATATATACTGGCAATGTTAATACTAAAGTCAATGTATATTTTTGACTCGCAATGGTCATGGGGCTTGCGACAAACATTACCACCTAGGCAATCATCCCAGGTTCGAACCCTGAACATTCTCTAGTTGAAAAGAAGATGCCTTCGAGTGAGACAAGCAAGGCTGTCACTGGGGCGGGCGGGCCCGCGGGCCATCGGGCCGGGCCAACGGTGAATCAAATTTCGGGTCAGCGGAGCGGGCCCGCGGGCTTCGCATGGGCTACTGTTCGGGCCGAAGGAAGCCCGTTGAATTCACCTGGCCAACTGCTGTTCACACTTATCTGTTCACGTTTTACTGTTCAATCGTGAATTATTCAAGACATTTTATGTATTATCCTAATTTGATATGGATGAGATAATAAATTAGATAATATTTGATTAATATATTTAATATTATAAAAATATGTAAGAATAAATTTTAAAATATAAAAGTTATAATATATTTACGTATTGGGGCTGTCGGCCGCTGCCGACACTCCCCCAATACGTAACCGAGGTCCTTAAAAGCTATGCGGCCTTTTTTACCTCTTGCTTCCGAAGACTTTTTTTTTAAGAGAAAATGAATAGAAGGTCCCTTGCACCTCAAGCGCTTTTACGGTAGGTTCATTTTTACAAAATTTTACCATGCCCGCTCCAGTTTGGAAGGATAACGATAACGTTGGGTGTCTATTACCCTCTCACAGGAAAAGACTTTTTACCCCTTTTCCGTTACGGAGCTAACGTTAATGCCCTTCCATTTCTTTCTAATTTGTGTAATATACAAATGTTCAAGAAATAAGAAGGCATCATCCAGGGAGAAATATGCAACAACATATGCATAAATAAACTATTCTTTTAATAATTAGCTCCACATTTAGTATTTTTTGCGATGAAAAGCTCCACAACTGAGCGTTAAATTAATGCTAAATTTATCGAACCAAAACTTCATTTGGGATGTCGCCGGGATGTTTTTATAATTTTTTATCATATTTATATTATTTTTTATTTTTAACTTTATATATATTTTTATATTAGAAAGATCGGGTCGGGCCGGGCCAAATTTAATTTTTATGCGGGTCGAGCCGGGCCGGGCAAAAATATAATGCGGGCCGGGCCGGGCCGTCCCGTTATAATTTGATTTGGGCTTTTATTTGGTCAGCTTCGGGCCCGGCCCAACCCGGCCCATTGACACCCCTACGTGTAAGCGGAGGTGCAAACTAACCAATACACTTGATAAATAATTTAAAATTTAACTCGAATAAAATTCGATTTAACTCCTTCATTACATTAAATGAATAAATTTGAACAAAAAATAAAATTCGACTCATTAAACGAGTCAAGTTTGAACATACTTTTACTTGGCTCGATAAACTCGCGAATAACTGAATTAAATACTATATTATATATTTATTTTTAAAAATTAAATTATAATTATTAATAATTATATGTTATCACTCAAATATATTAAATAATTTAAATTTTAAAATATATCTTATAATATGTTAAAAAGAACGGGCCGGGCCGGGTCGGGCCGGGCCAAACTTATATTTTTTTTGGGCCGGGCCGGGTCAGGCCGAAATGTAATACGGGCCGGGCCGGGCCGGCCCATTATATATTGGAGCGGGCTTTGTTGGGCCGGCTGCGGGCCGGGCTGGGCCCAGCCCATTGACACCCCTAGAGACAAGTCCCCCATGATACATTCTCGGAACTAAAAGTCAATATAAGATACGAATGATAAAAATCTAAAAAAATGTCTTTAAATTTATCATGATTATGCTGAACATTTGATACTTCTATCTTCAAAATTGATTTTAACTCAAACCGAACATAAGAAGGATAACATTTGCCATAAAGAATGACTTAATCTTATCCTTTTATATTTTATTTATGTATCAAACAATGCCTAAAATAATTAAATTATATTCTTCTTTTTTTCTCTTCATCATTGCTTACCTCCTTAAGAAATTCTAAAAATTATTAAAATCCAATTTTAAATTCTTTCATAGCTCCCTCAAACACTTGACACCCAAAAAGCCATTGGCCTTGACAATTTATAGCAAGAACAATATAGGAAACCCACTCCAACTAGGGCTCTCCTAGTCCCTATCTAGGGTCCTAACTCCAACTTAGTTAGCCTCGAAGTCTACCCAGTTCTAATTGTCAAATCATAATCCACTTACAAATTAACCCACATACATAGTTTATGAACATAAACATTCTCCATCTTAGGTTAACTTCATAAATGTCTATCTATCTACTAACTTGACCAACATGACTTATATCTTGACCATGTGTCCGTACAACCTCATTCTTGAGCACGTCTCGATATGGCCCCTTCTCCATTAGATGACACAAGATATATCAACCACCATTGCCATTAGAAGCAACTATCACACGTCTTTCGTGCTCCACCATTAGTAGAACTTGTAATATGTTGAACAATTCTTTTCTCCGGGGACATTGTCATTGAACTTATGTCAACCCTCCTTACGAGTATGTACATATTATTCATCAACAGCCCCTTCAGCATCATTTTAAAAAATGGAGACACAAGACGCTAAGGTGTATGCCTTGAGGTGAGGCACTGAAATTCCACATCAAGCCTTATGTTTTGTAGGAAGTCTATGCGGCATATGCATTTTCTACAAGAAAATGTCCCAAGGCATCGATGCTTTGAGGTGAGAAAAAAGTGCACCAAAGGAAACATGTGTTGTGCATCTGTTGTCCTTCTATTTTTGCATGGATTCAGGTGTTTAACAGAGGACGAAAAGTACCTTTCACCTTCTTCTCCCCTTTTTTTTTTGTAAGCAAGAAACTTGCAGTTGTGCCCATACTCTGCAAGTCTGACTATTCCTATGCAAGGTGCAACTTCTTCAGCCTTTCCTTGTGGTCAATGCCTAATACAGTGCAGGGAAGGTGCGACTGCTTAGGCACCAACAACAATTGTGTCCTTTCCTTGTGACGGCTATGGGAGAGAAACAAAGTACCATATTCTTCTTCGTCGCAGCAGTGCAACCCTTCCTAGTGATGGCTAGTGCAACATCTGTGAGGACCTGAGGAGGGCATTGCCTCTTCTCTAACATGGCACATCATTGATGCATCCTCGTCGCAATACAAGATCAAGAGACAAGACTAGATACCCATTGCAGCGACTGGGTCTTAGCCCTCAACATCTTTGCCCTTCAGTCATCAACATGATCTGCTTGGGTTGGGACCTACTTCATCATCATAGTGACGGATGGCAGTAAGTTTTTGTTTTTATTTTTATTTTATTTTATTTATCAAATAGGGCCTACTTAGTCGGTTCGGGACTGCTAGGTTAACTAAATTCATATACATACACATAACATAATTTATAACTTTAATGGTATGTTAGTAATTATAATTTTTGATATATTTAACTATAACTCCAACTACTAAATATAGCTATAAAAGTAACGTACGCAGTTAATATGTAATGATTAACTTAGTTGAATTAGTAATAATTAATTTACATATATACATTGATATATAATAATTAAATTAGTTAAATTAATAGTTAAGAATTATTAATTTACATAAGTTGCTCAACAACTTGTTAGTTATTATTAGTTAAAGTTATTTTAACATCTATGTATTTTTAACTAAAAACTTGACGTTACCATATATTATTAGTTAACTCAACATAGTTAATGTAAAATTACATTGTTAAGTTTACCTTAACATATTATACTTCAGCAGTAAAGTAATAGTGAATAGTTACTCTTTTATTATTCTTTCATTAAACACTATGATAAATTGATCATTTATGTTACAAGTTACACTTAGACATTACTATGGACAGGATTTTTTTTCACTGGCACCATTCCTCTTCGCTTCCACACACACCTTATTCTCTAGAATCCTGACCATTGACATCACTTGGGCATCAGAGGATTAGTTCATGTTGTGAGGAGGGGAAGAGATAAAGATAGGAAAGGAGGGGAAGTAAAAGAGTGGTCGCGCATGGATTCCGAATACAAACAAAATATAAAGACTAACATATGTGTCTTAGTAGGGAGATGTGATGTGGATCTTGGCTTCTCCTTTAGTTGGCTGAGGAAGAAGAGTTTGAAGATGCTCTCGATATATGCACTACATAAAAACAAGAAGAAAGTTGAAGGGGGATTAGAACTATGAGGATAGTACAATAACTTTAAAATGAATGAACATAAAAGTTAAAAGGATTGGTGTGAATTAGGTGGGAGATTGATAGAAATGTATGCTCTACAAACCAATCATATATGATATGATTCAACATTTTTAGGAATATCTCATTCAATTAAATAGGCAAAACTTTGTTACTAACTTTTATTAGAAGCGTATATCGTAATGAAGTCCTTGATCACATGCAATGATGATTGAATCATGATGAGATCATGATAATGAGATTGATCATTTTAGAGGTATGTGATCTAAATGTTCCTAGTCATAGGATCCTTGAGATAGGACATCAAGGATCCGGATAGACTAATGTGTGTGATGTCTTCTCATGTGATGAGAATGACCGATCTCACTAGTCATCAGTGTGGAGACACTGAGATACACATATAGGTGCTCATTAGTGGAATGAGTTCACTGAACTGACAAATTTAGGAACACCTGATCGGTATCTTACCGAACTGTCTATCAGGTTATTCTTACATCTTAATAGCACAGTTGGATCTTTGACTAGAGTCTCCAAAGATATCTTACCGGATATATCTTGTACTTTGATTATTGACTTATGCATCACCATTTTGATGGTCTAGTATAGTTGATGTATTGGGTGCAAGAGAAACCCAGTGAAGGCAATTGAGTGGACAACAAGAGATCGTTCACTCTCGATAGGAGAGAGAGAATGTCCTATGGGATAGTACTATAAATCCTTGGCCAAGATAGTTAAGATAATTGGAAAAGGAATTTTCCAATTGATCCAAACCTGAGTACAGGAACCCGTAGAGTTGGAATATTTAAGGGTTGACAGTTAATGCCGAACCCCTGACCGACCGGGACATTGTATGAACGAGGATTTAAATACATGCGGTAATTGATGATGGATAGGCTCAATAGATGTTATTTAACTCCCTAAAGTCATTTGGGATCATAGGATGTGGCTTGTACCCTTTATGATTAGAAAGCTGTAAAAATTGTTATTGGATAACGATTTTAGTTTAATTTAAAGGAATTGTTATTTTAAATTAATTAAGGCTTCAACCAAATTGACTATTGGGCCTAGTGGGTCACACACATTAGATTTGGTCAATAAGATTAGGGCATGGACGTAATTTTATAGAAGTTTTGGGTTTTGTGAAAAATTTCATCTTCTATATATAAATGGCTTATAAAGCCAAACTCTAACAAACCATAGGGCTGAAGCACGTCCCAAGCAGCCTCTCTCCATCCTCTCCTCTCTAGAAGGCAATCTCCCATGGTCAAGCTTGGATCTAGAAGGCTTATGGAGGCTCGAAGGAAGAGAGAACTCGTCTGTTGAAACATATCGTGTGGATACCACTAGAGACCGGACACTTGAACGATTTTCAGCAAGGAGGAATGTCCTCTCTTCATCCATGGTGAGGGATTTTGGAAATATCATGAGGTACTCTCGTTCTACTTCATATTCGATTCCCGGTTTTACTCATTTGGCATCGACCATAGCAAAGATCATGGTTTTAAGGAATTAATTTTTTTCCACTATCATGTATTGATTCCTTACAGTGGTATCAGAGCATGGTTGAAGCCTTGGTCAAAGTTGACATGAAATTGGCTTGATTTCATGTTATTTCTTGCTTTCCTGAAACTGTATACAGAGCAATTTTGATTTGATCACCACAGTTCGTATGAGATACAAAACTATGTTTGGTTAGCTTCAATTGATTCTCATGGATACATTCTTTCCAATGCCACAAACCTCATGAATTTTGGTCATTCGGAGAGTCCGGAAGGAATTCGGAAAATTGCTAAGATCATCATGTCCCTAAATCTAGCCGAAATTAGAGGAGTTGATGAACTTACCTATTTAGACTCAAATACCTCTGTCTAATGACGTGAAAAAGGTAGGAAATTAAGTTTCCTAGAGTTTCTATAAGGTATTGGACACTTAACGGCCCTTGGAGGTGACAGATTTGAGAGGTGTTTGCAGTTAGGGTTAATTACGGCTGTGGCAAATTCCTCTGTGAACTGTGCGTTGGATAGAATTTTTAATGATATGAAACTTCTTTCAATAGAGTCCTTATTATTTAGGGATTAGAATGCATATTTTTATGAATTTTTTGGACACCGTTTGGCTCCCTAAAAATGGCCCAAAAGTCGGGCATTTTCTAGGGTTTCTGCCGTGCTACAGTACTCCTCCGCCCTTATCGGGTGGAGGAGACAAGTCCGGATAGGTAGCCGGCGGGGGTATGTGGTGGAAGCGCAGCTACGCCCGAATGGGGTACGCGATAGCACCGCGTTTGCTTCGGTGGCGCGCAGCGGCGCAGACGGGCGCGCAGCCGGCAGCGCACGGCAGCCGACGGTTCAGCATAGCCACGGGGGTATGCAACAAAGCCACAGTGAGCCCGCCGGTGCCGTGGCAAGCATCGATTGGTCGGTGCCATGCGCCACCAGTTAATATGTTTCGAAAATGATTTTAAATTATTTAAAATTTATTTTTGATCTGAAAAATTGTCAGAAAATTCAAAAAAAAATCTTAAATTTTGTAGAATTTATTTAATAAGTTATTAAAGTGTTTAATAACTTATTAAATAGAGTTTTACTATTTTGTCATTAAATTCTATTATTTTTATTTTAAAATTATTTTAAGATCAAAATTAATGAAATTAATGATTATATAAGTTTTAGTAAATTATTTAATAGGTTTATAAAATGTTTATGAACCTATTAGATAGTTTTAGACTCTAGTTACCACGGAATCATTTTATAATTTTTTTTTAAAATTGTTTTAAAATCTTTATTGATTAAATTAGTGTTCAAATAAATTTTGAAAAATGTGATTTTGAAGAATTATGATTTGGAAATTAATTTAATGCTCTATTAAATTTTGGAAAAGCATGAATCATCTGAATTGCTTTATATTTTATGTTATTTATTTGTTGAAAATTTGACAAGCATGAAATTTGGAATTTCAAAATTACAGTATATAATTTTATGATGGTATATATGATATATCTCAAATAATTATCACGTATGCGCTCTATGTTCATGTGATGAATGTTGGTTTGTGTATGGAGGTGATCATGGACTTAAATATACTTTGCTTGTGATTGCTTGGTTAATTAAGTTGGTTATGTTATTAAATAGAGCCTGCGTGTGCCTCCTCTCTCTCTCTATACAATCTGATTATACATTTTACCTTCCCCCCATTTATGTACTTCCTTTGGTTAAAACCAAGGTTTCTTATTATGATTTGTACATTTGTGGGTCTATGTACCCTTTAGCCGCTTGTAATGGTTAGAAGCCGGCTCGTGGAAGAATGGAGAGCGGGACCACTTAGAGAAGTACCCTTCTGAAGTGGGAGCATGCCAACTCAAGCTTCTAAAGCAATGTTTTGCACTTATAGGGGTGCCTTAGGTGTATGCTTAGGGTTGAGTCCATGATCACCTATGTTTTAATGTATATTTGATTTGTGGTTGTGTGCTACAGATTATACCTTAAATTTATGATATTCCAAAGGTATATTAATATTTATATATAGCACCTATGTTGATGAGACTAAAATAAAATCCCTCCTCATTATAATTAGGTCGATAAATGTGAGACATTAAGAATGACTCACATAGCCTTCTGTTGTTATGCCTTAATGAGCCAATCTTAGATTAGAAGGGTTTGTTGTGCTACCACAAGGCCTATTCAGCAAGGGATAGGAGATCATGGCTAAGGCATTAGCCGATCTTTGGGGTGGACCATTTGCATGGCTTTGTTGTGCTATTACAAGGGCTGTGTGAAGAATCCATTCTCATAACGTAACAAGCAGGTTTGACCTAACTAGAGTATATGGTTTGTTGTGCTACCACAAGATCATAACTCTAGAGACTAAATGACTAAGAGTTGCAAGAGTTGCAACTGTCAATAGTTGCCTACCTATTAAGTATGGGATGATTTTTTGTGCTACCACAAGGTCATCACCATAAAGTTAGTAGGGTCTTGGTTCTCACTAGGATGTTATCATGATATCTCGTCTTTGCATAATGAGGGTTATGCAAATTCGTTAAAAATTAATGAGAGTATAAATTAAGATAAAAGACCATATCTTAATTTTAATGAATATTTGTAATGTCGATATAATTATATCTCAATTTTAGAATATAATAAACCACCATTTGTCTAGCATATTAGATGCTAAGCAGTTTAATGGCTCACACTTCTTATATCGGTTTAGAACTAAGAGAATAGTTTTCATAGTTGACCTATTGACTATCCTACTTAAGAAGTAGATATCTTCTACACTATCTAATGATATGAGAGAAGATAAGATCTTATCTCACAATATTGAAAAGATGTATTGATTGCCTTATATCAGATGTTAGCCTCTATCAGATAAAAATAGTAGTGGCAACATGGATAGATGGATATGATATCCATCATGGCTCATGCTGATGAGCTAATTAAAGGTAAATAAGAATAATACATCTCGAATACTTTTTATTGGTGAGACTAATAGAAAGAAGTAAGATCATTAAATAGAGATAGAAGGTGATAGTTAAAAGTCAAAGAAGTAAGTCAAGATATTAAAACCTAAATTAGATATAGCATTCTTCTACTATCATGATGATGGTAAGTAGAAGATGAAGAGAAAAGTGTATTGCACATAATGCAAAGGTAGAGCTTGAGAAGCTTCATGTATCTATGTCATTAATATTTACTTGTCTTAAATACACATTCGACAGTATAAGATACTATATTTGTGTATTATAGTATAAGATACTAGGGATGCATATAATAGTATGAGATACCAAATATGCATCATAAATCCACAAAGAGTTGTAGATAATAGCAAGTAAATGAAGGCATAAAGAAAATTGTTGATCTACATATGAAATGATACAAAATGTTGTATCATTACTAGTGGGAGATACAAATTTTCTATAGCCTTCTAGAGTTGTCTTAATTATCCATACATAAGAACATTGCTTTCATTTCCTAGTTGAATAAATGATGATTTATTCTATGGTATGGAAATGATAATTGTTCTATAAAAGCTAGTAAAGTGTTTACAAATGGGAGCATAATAAAGGGTTTTTTTTTCATATCAGATATGTATGCTCTTATAATGTGTGAATAATCCTCATTAGGTGAAGTAGATTGATATTGATCAATCTATTGTTTAGTAGTACGGTCATATTTATAAGAAAAGACTTAAGAAGCACTATTCGGATAGAAACATATAGGTAAATGATTTGGAATCATTAGCTCTCTCTCTCTCTCCATGTCTAACAAATGGAGAGTTGGTCATTTTGCTTAATAAGATAAGACTTACCCGCCCCGCGGAGCTCCCAGGGCCACCCCCCCCCCCCGCCCGGCGGACGCCGCCGCTGCGGTACCCCCCGCCCCCGAGCTCCCGGCCCCCCGGCGGTCGCCGCTGCGGCACCCCGCCCTTCACCCCGCGCGCACCCCACCCCGCGAAGCTCCTTGGCCCCCCCGGCGGACGCCACCGCCGTGGCACCCCCTTCACCCCGCGCGCCCCCCACCCCCGGAGCTCCCGGCCACCCCCCCCCGGCGAACGCCGCTGCGGCACCCCCCTTCACCTCGCGCGCTCGGACCGGAGCTCCCGCGCGTCGTATCCTCGAAAAGTTATTTTGGGAGTAAAATATTCCAAGTATTAGATGGGATGACTTATCCTGCACTTATCCCTAATTTTGGGGATAATCTGGATTAACTTAATCTAGGTTAAACTCATTTTTAAGTGTGTACCAAACAGGGGATTGGAGATAAACCAAGTCTATCCTAGGTTATCCCCATACCAAACAGGGCCTAAAGTGTTGGCTTGTGGGATATCCTAAGGAAACTTAAGGATATTAATGCCTCCCTTAGGAAGAAGGGTATGAGTTTCTCATCTCTCCATATTTCTAGAGGAAGAGTCCCTCCTTAAGAAAGATAGTGAGAGCAAAGTATAAATGGAAAGTGTTCCAGTCCCACAATCCAAGGACACTTCTATTAAGGTACTAGCTTATATTTACACAAGGGCAAATCATAGATCTTTTCTTATGTCCAATCAACCTAAGAGATATGTGAGACATATCTTTGATAGTAGAAATAAAACATAAGATAAGAGGATAATGATCCTAAGATCTATATTGAAGTAATATGAGATATTGATTCAAAATGGGAAGAAATAATGAAATCCAATATAAACTCAATCTATTCTAATCAAGTTTAGAACTTGATTGATCAACCTAAGGATTTAGTATCCATAGGGTATAAATGGATCACTAAAGAATAGATTGAAGTAGATTAGAAGGTAAAGACCTTAAAAGTAAGGATAGTTAAAAGGGATGTCATTTAAGTCAAATAGTTGACTATGATAAGACCTTTTACCTATGCCATGGAATTAATCCATTCAGGTTTTGATTGTTACACACTATGACTATAGATTATGTCAAATGGATGTTAAGATAGTGTTTCTCTATGTTATTTTGAGAAACAGGTGCATATGATACAACATTTGGGAATCAAGTTCTAAAACATTCAAATAGTGTGTGCATAAGGTCCATTTATGAACTAAAGTAAAACTTCTCATAAATGGTAGATAAGGTTTAATGAGATTAAATCTTATGACTTCATTGGGAATGAAGATGTGCCTTGTGTATTCATATAAGATAAGTGGGAGTGCTATTATCTTCTTGACATGATATATGCATGACATACTACTCATTAAGAATGAAGTAAGTATGTTATCATAAGTGAGCCTAGTTATTGAATTAATCTTCCAAACTGAATAAGGATTTTAAGATCTATAGAGATAGATCTAAAAGGTTGCTTGATCTTACTTAGTGTATGTACATAGTAACCATTATCAAAGGGTTTGACGTGGTAAACTCCGAGATAGGTTTCTTACCTTTGTAGTGTGGAGTTGATCTCTTTAAAGAGATGTCTTTATAGACTTCTTGAGAGATAAAGAGATCACATTAGTATAGCCCTTATACTTTTGCAATAGGGCCTATCACATTTTTAATGCTAAGTACATGACTTCATTAATGCTCTAAGTGTTATGAGCATTCATCAAGTAAATCTATGTGAGAGTCACAGGATAATTAAGAGATGTGTCCTTGAGTACTTGAGAAGCACTAAGGATGTATCTCTAATGTATGGAGGATAAGACTTGAAGTCTTGTAGTTTTATGAACACAAGCCTCTAATCAGATAAGTTTGATACTAAGACAATGTAATGGTGGTGCAGTGAGCTGGAAGAGTTCCATGCAAGAGAACACTGCTAATTCTACAACTAATCTAAAGTAGATTGCATAATGACTCTATATTGCTTGAGAAGTAGACTAGATGAAGATGTTCATATGGCTTATGGGATTGTCCCAACCTTCTCTGAAAGTGTATCATTGTTTTGGGAAAACAATGGGGTAGAGCCAAAGTCTCATCAGAAGTTTCAAACTTCTATGGCAATACCATAGAATCATAGAGAATGCAACTAATAGAGATATAATTAAAGATAGACTATCTTCCGCTAATAACATTACAGATCTACTAACTGAAGCAGTTACTCAAAGAGTGTTTGAGCTTCACCTTGAGTTAATAAAGATCAGCCAGATGGGTGATTGACTTTAGTGCAAGTGGGAGATTGATAGAAATGTATGCTCTACAAGCCAATCATATATGATATGATTCAACATTTTTAGGAATATCTCATTCAATTAAATAGGCAAAACTTTGTTACTAGCTTTTAATAGAAGCGTATATAGTAATGTAGTCCTTGATCACATGCAATGATGATTGAATCATGATGAGATCATGATAATGAGATTGATCATTTAGAGGTATGTGATCTAAATGTTCGTAGTCATAGGATTCTTGAGATGGGACATCAAGGATCCGGATAGACTAGTGTGTGTGATGTCTTCTCATGTGATGAGAATGATCAATCTCATTGGTTATCAGTGTGGAGACACTAAGATGCACACATAGGTGCTCATTAGTTAAATGAGTTTACTGAACTGACCAATTTAGGAAAACCTAATCGATATCTTACTGAACTATCTATCAGATTATCTTTCATCTCAATAGTACGGTTGGATCTTTGACCTGAGTCACCAAAGACGTCTTATCAGATATATCTTTTACTTTGATTATTGACTTATGGATCACCATGTTTATGGTCTACTATAGTTGATGTATTGGGTGCAAGAGAAACCCGGTGAAGGCAATTGAGTGGACAACAAGGGATCCTTCACTCTTAATAGGAGAGAGAGAGAATGTCCTATGGGATAGTACTTTAAATCCTTGGTCAAGATAGTGAGAATAATTGAAAAAGGAGTTTTTCAATTGATCCAAACCTGAGTACAGGAACCCATAGAGTTGGAATATTTAGGGATTAACAATTAGTGCCGAACCCCTAACCGACTGGGACATTGTATGAACGAGGATTTAAATCCATGCGGTAATTGATGATGGAAAGACTCAATGGATGTTATTTAACTCCCAAAGTTATTTGAGATCATAGGATGTGGCTTGTACCTTTTATGATTGTGGATGCCCGATTTGAGCCGGTTCTTCCCTTCCGGGCTAGAACGGCGAGCGCCACTCCTCTTCCTTCTTCTTTCTTTCGGCTTCCAATTCCGGTGGATGTTAGTGTGTGGTCACCAGGAACCATGGGCTCCAAGAGTAAAAGAAGAGAGACAAAGTAAGTATTAAAGGAAATGACCGAACGTACCTAAGCGGAGAGATTGTGTTGGGAGATTATGGGTTCCATCTTCTTTCTTTTCGGCCCGCCGTGAAGAAAGAGCTTGAAGCACTTTTACTTGTTCCTACAAAAACAAGTAAGCCACAAAAAAAAGTGAAGGTGGATTAGAGCTAAAATAGTGAAGCATCTTGCAAGAAAGATGAACTAAAATTACAAAAGGAAGTGGACTAACCTGATTGGGAATAACTCTCAACCCCCCTTTTTTATGTGTTTTGGATGATGATATATGATATGATTAAGCTAAATATGCATGCAAACATGATGATCTATGATGGAAAACATAGAAACAAAGTAATCCTAGAAGATAGTGGAAGAAAATGGGTTTTGGCTCCAAAGATGGCAATCTGGAGCCTTAGGCGACTCGACAGGGGGGTCACCTAGGTGACCCGGCAAAGGGGTCACCTGGGCGACCCGGCAAATGGGTCACCTCCTGCACCAGGACCCAATTCGCTCCCGGATGCTCCCTCAATACCTCCGGATGGCCTTCAAATCTTGATGATGACTTCTGTAAGCTCCTAGGATGTAGATGATGATCTCCCCTTGGATGTAGGAGATTGAGAAGCTTCAAAATGGATGCCGATGAAGAAACAGGATGAAGAACATCGGTTTACGGAGGTGGATGAAAGTGGGAAGCTCTCAATCTATTGGACAATGAAGCTTGGCGGATGGAGATGGCTTGAAGCTCTATAGGGCTCTCTCTTGGGAGTTGGGGACGTTCTCAACCGTCTCACACTCTTCCAACCCTTGAAAATGTGGTTAGGGGGTCTCTTTTTATAGGCAAAAGGGCCACAGGGGTATTTCAGGCATGAAAAATGCTTTCCGGAACAGAAGATGACCCGTCTGTCGGGTCACCTAGGCGACCCGTCTGGTGGGTCACCTGCGAAACCATATATGCCATTAAATGCGCGTGCACCGAAAGCTGGCCGACCACTGTCCGGGGCCTGCTATAGTGGCAGGCGTCCCGTCTGACGGGTCACCTACGTCCAGTTAGTTCCGACCACCCGGATGAGCGTGCACCGCTCACGGGTCACTTCATTCAGTCTGTGCACTGTTTCGGCAAGCGACCCACTGACCAGGACTTGACCCCCCACCTACCATCGTCAGAACGGACGGATTTGGGAGATGACCCGTTGACTGGGTCGCCTAGGTGACCCGGCAGGGGGGTCGCCTAGGCGACCCGGAAAAGGGGTCATCTTCTCCTCTAGAATTCATTTTTCGGCCATTTTCTTGGAGATCTGGTTTGTTTATCGGAAAACTCGAATATCTTCTAAGAAAACATGAATCTTACGCCCCTCAAATAGGCAAAATTTGCGTATCTACAGCTTGCCTTGCCTTGGTGTCGACTTTGTAGGGGAGCGGTATGGAATGAAGCGTAGATGAATGAAATAAAATGCAATTAGGCGTAGCGGCATGCAATGGCATGAATTGTAAAGGTGGCACCAAGGTGTAGATTAGACACGCAGACCTCTACCTAATTGGGCAAGGTTCGGACATTATCGGTCTTTTTCCATTCCCATTTACTCTCTGCGGATCATTCCCGTTATTGATTGGACGGATGCAGTGCCGCAGGCATGAAAATAGAGGGAGAAGCTTGCCCCCCAGTGTGGGGGACCCCCGAGTCATGGCTCGTGAGTTCACCTCGGTTAGCGGCCCAACTCTGTGGTGTGCTTGTACCGAGAAGGGATAACTAAACTAACGAAAACATAAGGTGAACATCCAATCATTTTGGGGTCATATCTTCAGAGTTCATTTGGTCCTTGTGAAGGCACCAATTCTGTACGGAGTGGAATGATTTCATGTTCTTCTGGAATCTACTGAATTTAGCGAAAAACTAGTCGAAAAACCGAAATATGGCTCGTTTAATGTTTGTGATGCATGAGTGTGATGATGCATACCTATGATTTTTTTTGTGGGGGTAAAATAAAATTGCAAACAAAAAATAAGAAAATAGTTGAAGATATAGGTCCTATGTTTAATGGGTAAGGATACTTTTGAAGAGAACCGTCGTCCCCGTTCATAAGACTTTGGCCTATCCGCGAGTTTTGAAATAGTTGATCCATCATTGTTTTTATTGAGGGGGTTCTCAAGCTCAACTGTCCTTGAACTCGAGGTCTTCAACGTTCAATTAGACATATACGGTAGAATAGTGTTTCAGCTGCTTGTTGGGTGTCCAAACCGTCTGGGCGACCCGTCTGCCAGGTCACCTGGGCGACCCGTCTGCCGGGTCACCTGCTCCCATTGTCAGAGTAGACAGATTGGACTTCTGGACATCTTTTTAGCCTTAAATAGTGTCCAGGACTACTCTCTTCCCCTTTTAAGACCTCCAATTTGTCCCTCTTATGAGAACACCACACTTTTGCTTGCCTTGTTGGTTCTTCTACTCCTTTTACAATGTCACTTCCTTCAACATTTATCCATCCAAGGAAGACAAGGTGATTTTCTAAAGTTCCAGGGCATGTTTTCAACAGGATAATGGCTAGAATCGTAAGTTTTCTATTAAAGCTTCCTTGTTTCTTCTTATGCAAAGATCCTCCTCTTTTTGTTTTGATTTTTCTTTTAAAGTTGGCCCTGTCGCCTGGAAATGACCCGGCATCAGGTCGCCTGGGCGACTCGACAGGCGGGTCACTTAGGCAACCCGGTAGACGGGTCATCTGTGCATCATTGACATCTTGCTGCTTGCTTATTCAGGATCCTCCGCCTTTTCTAGGAGCTCGCCGCTATGGTTCATGTCAATGGGTTTCCCACATTATTAAATATGTCACTTTGCAAGCCTGCTATGTACTCCGACAATGGGGTATGGCCGATTTCTTTGTCCATGTAATGAATTGCTCCAAATATTATTGGGACTTTGCTCGTGCGGGGGCTTTGGTTGAATGTTGGCATCCGGATACTAATACTTTTATTCTTGACACTTTCGAATGCACCATTCTTCTTGAAGAAGTTGAAATGTTGTTGGTCCTCTGGGTTTCACCCTATGGCCAAAAAGATTTTATATTTATTCCGCCTTTTCTTCTCACTGCTCACTTGTTTCTAGAGGAACTTATGACTCCATCAGAGGCCTCTTCACTGATCGTTGGTGGCAAGATTTCCCTTGAAGGTTTATTGTCATGGTCACTTAAGAGCATGGATAAAGCTTCTAAGGATTCGGACAACCTCATTTGTTGGTTAAAGGGAGTGGTAACTTGCATTGTTTCAGCCTTCCTTTATCCTTTAGAAGATGGTTGGATTGTTCCCAATTCTTTGCCTTGTATTTGGGGATTGTGGCACCGAGAGCGCATCACACAATCCGTCCTGGGTTTCTTATATGAAGGGCTCTCCGCGGCTTGCCTTGGCCGCCCCATGTTTGGCAGCATACTTTTTTTGATTTCCTGGGCGAAGCTTCATTTCAAATTTGATGTTGCTGAGTAGGTTGTTCCTTCTTCACGTTTGTTCCTTTGTAGCCCTCTGCATTCTCTATCTTCAGTTCTTGGTATGAAAGAAAAGGTTATCAACAAGTGTCCTACGATGAAAACCCGTCAGGACTGGCGTTTATACTTGTCCAAACTTAACTGTGCTGGTTTCTTATGCATGCCACTCCCTTTACTGCGAAAGGATCTTAAAGCATGTTTTGCTCCGGGAGTGGATCTTCGTCTTATCACTAGTACTTCATTGATTTTATATAATGCTCACCGGTGTTTTCCTCAGTTAGGTCTTTGTAGGCAGAAGGTGCCATGGGTATCCCACCTTCCAAGTATCAAGAACTGACTCCTTGGTACGTCTGATGATGAAGAGGAGTGCCAAAGTGTGATTGCTCTTTGGAAGGCATGCAGGCTGCATAGTCCTTGGATGGTGACCGAAGAGGATGAAGCTCGTAAAGCTCGTTACTTGAAGAATATTTAGGCAATTCGTGCTTGATTTTTCTTTCCCTGCACTTTTGTTAGCTTCAAAAACATGTATTTTCAAACTATTGAACATTTGATGTGGTGCATGCATGTTTCTTTAAGTAAAGAATGGCTCTTTTCGATTCTGGTAGCAGGAGGTGACCCGTCTGGGGGGTCGCCTAGGCGTCCCAGTCAATGGGTCGCCTTCCGTTTCTGTCCTGACAGGATTCTTGAATTGATTGGTCTTGTACCCACCTTGACCACCTCTTAAGTATTTAAAAGATCCCAAATTTGTGGGTTCCCTTGCCTACAACATCTTCAGCCCTCCTTAGAGTGTAAGATCTTGAGATTTTTGCCCAAGGAAGTTTTCATCATGCCTTATGCTAGGCACAACCCAGTGAGCCCCATGTCGGTCCTTTTCCTTCCTAATTCTTGCATTCTTGTAGGTTCGATTCCTTCCTTTGTTCATCTTTTGGTGAGACAATGTTTTAACCACTGGATCGAAGAGAGTTTCTTATTGTTTTGGAAGATGACCCGGCAAACGGGTCATTTTATCCCACATAACTTCTTTTCTTTACTGATTTCTTGTGCCTTGTTTAAGAGTTGCCACCATTTCCTTCCTCTGATCATTTTGGCCAGTTTGTTTGGGCTGATCGTCTGACTCGGGCATTGACACGCCATTCTCTGGAGATTTTGCAGCTGGGGTTTGAGGGGTATTCTTGGCCACTTTCGGCGTGTACATACTTACCATTGGGATTTTGCGATGTTGGGGGCCTTGGTGGAGCGGTGGCACCTGGAGACTCATACTTTCATCTTTGCTGGCTTTGAGTGCTCCATTCTTCTGGAGGAGGTGGAGCTTATCCTGTGCCTGAAGGCCAGTGAGATGGGTGAATCCCCAGATTTCTTTGTTCCTTCTTTAGTTTGAGCTTGCATGTATTGCAGGAATTTATGCCTCACTCGGAGGGGATTGCCTTGTTAGACGGTGAAGGGATCAACTTGTCTCGCTTATATTGTTGGACTCTGTCTTGTTTGGAGTCCACCGATGACTCGGTAGAGCAGTTGCCACCTGGATTAAAAGGGGCTGCCATATGCATTGTGATTACCATTTTGTATCCGTCTGGAGGTGACATCATCAATCCTGCGCAGCTGTCACATGTAGGAGGCATATGGGGTGACCGACGGCTAGCCATGTCGGTTCTTGGCTTCCTCTACCAAGGGTTGATTGAAGCTAGCTTGGGTCATCCTTTCTTAGGTAGCCTTTTGCTATTTAGTTACTAGGTTGACTTACATTTCAGGTTCATTGCATCCGCTCCAGGCTTTTCGAGCTCCTTTTCCCGAAGTCCTCTAGCCGGTGTGGCGAGGCAGACAGGATTAGGGAGAGGTGTTTGGGATCACTGTCTCGGTTTCTGATCAAGGCGCAGCTGGCGAGACCACTTCGAAGCTGCTTTACATCAGTATTTCTTTGTTGTACCTCAGTCGGCGACCCGGACTTTCTTCCAAACCTGCCTTGTCCCTAGGAGAGAGTTATTTTTGGTGACAGCAGTAGACACGCCAAATTTGCCTAATTCAGAGCATAAAACTCATGTTTTATAGGGTAATATGTGTGATTAACCTTATAATGATGCCGGGTCTTTTAAAGTTTATTTGGAGCTTCGTCGAACAAAATCAGATGTTTTCTGAAGTTTTCTACAAAAAGCCGTAATTTCCAAGCGAAAGTCACATGTAAACCGTGTAAACATGGAAATTGGCTGAATGACCAATGCCTAATGATCATGCATTGAAGGTTACGGTCAGATTCACACTCCGGACATGTTTTTTTTCATGCCGTGTCTTTCTGGTTGGCCGTCGGAGTCATTCCGACCAGTATCGGATCTTCTGTTCACTTTCCTAACTTCCGGATAAAATTATGAATTTTTTGAGGGTGTGATGGCTGATCCAATGCTATAGAGAGCTTTTTCGGCCTGTTATCTTTCCAATGCAACAAACGGCATCGAATTCTGAGTTCGGAAGTGTTTGCAATTGCTTCTGGAAGAAGGACGTGCAAAACAATCCCATGCGCCTAGGTCCCTGGTCACATGCACCCAGGACCCAGGACACATGGCCATCCACCCTACCCCTGAGGCACGTGGCCTTATGCCCCAGATCGAGGGCACGAGGGAACCAGTTTTTCACCGGGACTCTACCTCTGAACGGATCGGACCAGATAAGACCAAAAATTTCAAATGGATTGGATGTGCCCTCACTGGGAGGCACATGCGCCCCTCAGTGGAGCGCATGCACCCTGCACCAAGGCTCATGCGCCCTGGGGTAGGACGCAAGGTCCCCTATTTTCTAGTGTTGATCGCGACGGTCGTTCTCCTATAAATTGAGGCCGATTCTGGTCATTCCAAAGGCATGTGCATGACCCCCCAGGCATCTCAAGACGTCCAAACTCCCTCCTGCATCGATTTAGTGATTTTTAGAGAGATAATTTCGTGTTTTTAGAGAGATAAAATTCAATTCAAGAGAGAGGAAGGCTGGTCTGCAGGTGATCTTCCAGGCCTCTCTTCTTCGGCTTATACAGAAGCGTGTGGACATTTTCTGCCTAAGCTCTCAACATCAAAGTTCTTCCTCACCAAGTCTTCTTCAGTTTGAAATCAACGACACATGATTCTGAGGTTGGGGCTGGTCGTGACGAGCGTAGAAGCAAAGTCACACCTGGCAGATCCTGGAGTACTGCTCGGCGTTTTCGACAACCCAGATTTGGCCATATCTCTCTCTATTCTTATAAAAAATTTTCTGTTCTTTTTCCTATCTCTTTGTTTCGTGATTCTACATACTCCTATCATTTTTTTACATTTTTTTCATTATTTTTAGTCTGTTAATCCGAAAATAGAAAAAGAGGGGTTAGAGATAACCCGAATATGGTCAGTTTCTAGTCAATTGTGTGTTTCATGTCATTTTTTTACACATACTTTACTTTGTTTAGTTCTAATTGTCTCTTTCACTTGTTTGTTTGTCTAGTTGCATAGAAAATCAAGCACCCACGCGTTGAGGACTCTTCTTCATCTGCCGGCTGAAGAAGGAGAAGCTTTGACCCACACTCTTCACGCTAAGGTACACACGGTCATCTTTAATTTCATAAATCGGAACCCGCGATTCCTGGTGACCACATGTCTTAATTTCCTTCTTCTCACCCTTCTCCCACATGACCCGAATCGTCCCTTTAGTGATCGAGCGACGCCAAGGGATGAAAGTTCGGGGATCAATGTGAGTGTGGGACCGAGGTGAGAGCTGCTTTCCGTGTTTTCTTCCTTTCTTTCTCATCCCCTCTTGAGGTGACGATCTGGATTCACGAACTTCCCTGAAAGGGAGAGGCCCGTCGAATTTTTGGAGTCGACAATAGCTAGCTCCATTGTGTTGTACAATCCTCATCATTGTGCACTTCAGTTGCACGTGCCTGTCCGCGTTCTTCTATCCCACTCCCCAATCCCGAGGATCAGGGCAAGGGATTTGGAGGCAAATGAGAGGCATCTTCTTTTGGTTCTGGCTGGCTAGCAATGCTGTCAGCTAGCTTCTGTGTCCCGAGGAGAGCTTCATGGCCTCGACGGCTTCATGGAGTACTTCTTATTTCTTTCTGACATCTTAGACTAGAGCTTGTTCTGACAAAAAAGTTAGTATGATGATGTACAAGAAACAATTTTTGGATTTGTAGCATTTTGAGTCTTTAAACATCAATTGTTATTCTAGCATGATCGTTAAGATGATTGTAAAAATGTTGTCTTTTTTGTTGCGCCGGGTAACCCGGTTGGGATGACGTAGCTACCAGGTCAAATTGGTCCTCCGTGTTTCGAACTTGGGGTTGGAAGGTACCCACATGGATTTTCCATTTTCTGGTGTTTTTGGTGATTTTTCTGGATTTTTTGGATAACAAGCAAAATTTTCACTGTTTCTATATAAAGGGCTCAGATTTTACGTTCATTTTCATACGTTCTGACGGTGATTCCGCGTTCATAAATACACGGGTGACTTTCGTGGCTTCTCATTCCTCCTACGATCTCTAAGGTTCGTTATTCTTTTTGTGATTATTATAGATTGCAATTCCTACTTTCCATAGGCGAAAAAATTTTCAAAATCGGAAGTCGGTACAAGGAGAAACAGGAGAAGGAGGGGAACGTGTGTCCCCCTCCCCAGGCAACCTGGTGTCGGGTCACCTGGGTGGCCCGACAACCGGGCGGCCTGGTGCCGGGTGACCTAGGTCAGGCGGCCCGGCAGCCAGGCCGCCTGCCCAGGTCACCCTGGCGACCTGCTGCCCAGGTCGCCTGGCCATTCCGGAATGCCCAGGGGTGACACTTCTAACGTGTTTATTTCTTTTTTGATTATTTTATTTGCAGATGGTGCGACGTTCACATGCCTCGGAGGCTTCCACCTCGGCCCCGGCGCCTTTGTTGTCCGATGAGGACGTTGGTGGCGATATCTTTGTGGCACCCGATGAGTATGTAGAGCACAAAGTCACCATAAATATGCATGATATCATCATTTTTTTATTTTTTATGATTGATTTTCTTGATGAGTGGACTACATGGTTTCTCTTTATTGCAGAAGAAGATTCATTCCCGGATCTCTTGGGAATTGGTGGGCATAGTATATGAGGCGCTCTAGCCCTTCGAGCAGCAGCGTCTAGAGGAGATGGGTTTTGGCCCATTTTTTCACTATATGCCATCATGGGAGGACCTCCCATTTGTCCAGGCGATGAGGGAGAGGTGGGATTCCACCTTTTGTGCATTCCTATTTCTGTAGGGGCACATGGTGCCTACACTGGAGGACGTGGCACGCATTACTAGATTGCGTGTCCATGGGCGCCCTGTGACAGGGAAGTCTTATAGTGACTACTTGGGGAAACTCGAGCGTCACTTTGGACTTTCCCTCCCGGAGAGTCCTGGGGGCTGGCGTACGCTCAAGCGAGGTCCTTTTGTGGACCTCGTTGACTTGCGGGATGCCATGCCTACGGGGGTCCTCAGACCGCCTTTCATGGAGGAACTTGTGTTGCACGTTCGGGAGATCATCTGCAGTGAGGAGGGTATTCCTGAGGCAGACATGGACCTCCGTAGGTTCCTGTTGTTCTTCTTGGCCAGACTTCTATTGGCTACGAAGAGCGACAAGGTACACCTGCACTTCGTCCCTTTACTTATCGACCATGGGCAGGTCGGTGAGTACGCTTAGGGCGCTGCGATGCTAGCCCACCTTTTCTCCTCCCTAGCTCGAGAGAGCGGGGAGATCTCAGTTGCCAGATTCACTTCTTTTCTACAGGTTTACTTCATTTCATTTGTAGCATTTGTTACTACTTGCAAGAAATTAATGGCTATTTGTGTTTGTTGTCTTTTCAGATCTGGGGTTACTTACACCTTCCCCTCAGGCGGGGAGTCCACTCAGTCTCGCCCAAGTACTCATTTTTACGCTGGTGGTCTGTGTATCGGCCATCCGTGCCCCATGATGTTCAGCTGGTCGACCTCCGGCATCGACTACTTCGCTTTCCCCATGATCAGGTATGCCTTTGACCTCAGATCTGGTTATAGCATCTTTCTGACAACTCTGTTCCTCTAACCAGTATTCTGTGCAGGTCGTCTGGCAACCTTACGTGGGGTCGGACGAGGACGTGCAGCCCTGGGTTCAGGCCGCACAGGAGGTCTTCGGCCGAGACACCTTTCTTATCTGCCTCAATGAGGTGAAGCCTTTGTGGGTGCATTTCACGATGCGCTCACTAGGGCTCCACCAAGAGTGGGTCGTCCCAGACCCTTATGAGTAGATGGGAAGGTCGGCTCGGGGCCTAACCGTCGACGTGGACTGGCAGCAGGAGTGCCGCACAGCCTTGGACGTTTGCTGGCGCGGCGGCACTCCTGCGGTTTCCAGGGCCACAGATAGCTCGGCGTACCTAGAGTGGTATGCCGAGTTTTACGGTCACCTCTTCCACAACCAGGAGGTTTGCAACCCCTTTCTTATTTTTTAAGTGTTTTTCCTGATACTTACCTGTCCAGATGACTGATGGTGCTGTCTTCTTTGGTATAGGAAGAGGAGGAGAGCGAGTTGGTTCACCTTCGCGAGAAGGCTCGATGCCTGGTATGATTCATCTTCTTTTCTTTACTATTCATTCATGATCATCTGGTTAATGCCACTGTGTTTCTCTTCCCTTATAGCGCGAGAGGCATCAGGAGAAGGAGGAGAGGTCCCAGCATCGGTTGAAGGCAGCACAGGATCGTTATCTTCAGAGCAGCCGCGAGGTCTGTCTTCTTGCTTTTGGCCTTTATTCTTATCATTCCCTTGATTCATTCTGGCTCCTTTTCAGCGTGACAAGATCCGCCGCCAGTTGGAGGAGCTATAGGGCCCGACTGGGGAGGCCGAGCCCATAGACACTGATGGGATGGGTGCCCCTCCTACGGAGGTGGCAGCTTTCTTTTCAGGAGAGGCTGCCACGGCCTGGCCATCACCGGTGGGGGAGCCGTCTTCTTCAACGATCGTTCCATATGGCGATCGCTCTACTTTGTGGGCGGACCTCCTTACTGCAGTACATCATTATTTTGTTGTCACCTGCTTCTTTTTCCCTCGTTTGGTGCTGACAGGCTTTCTTTACAGAATGGAGAGCTCCTTCGTCAAGCGGCCGAGTCGGCAAAGACGGAGCAGAGCCTTCGTGACAAGGTAAACTCAATGCTCTCCTTCTTTTTCGTTGTATGTTGATGAACAAATTCTTCTTCAGGTTGACCAGTTGACGAGGCATGTCGAGGAGCTAGAGCTGTAGCTATCGTCATCATCTTCTGTTGACCCTTTGGAGGTAAAATTTTTTATTGACACTCTTTCCTTCTCTTTAGATAATTTCTGACATGTCTTTTCATCTAATTGAAGCATGCTACTCTCCGAAGGAAGGTAGAGGATCTCTTCTGACCGTCTGGAGAGCGAGAGATGGGCCTCCTCTTGGCATATATGGAGGAGACTCGCGCATTGGAGTTGCGTCATGCGGACCGGATCCGGGTGTTGGAGGAGCAGCATGCGGCGGAGATACGCAGGATTTCCAACCAGCAGCATCAGCTGACCTTGGAGTTCGCTCAAGCACGGTCCAAGAAGCGCTCCCATCGCTTTGGTGCTTCCCAGATGACGACCCAACAAGGTCCCAGTCGCAATCGCGCGGCTGCCTCTACTCGGCGAGAGGGTGAGAGGGCCGCGATGCCTCCACTTGCCGCTTCAGCTCCAGAGGACCTTGTATCAGAGGGAAGCGGCAAGTCTTGAGTGTGCCGACCCCCTCCTTATCCTTGTACCTTCTCTTGTTATTAGTAAAACTACATCTATTCTTCCTCCTGCGCATCCAGACTTTGAGAGCATGTTAGTTTTCTTTTAGGGTATAGCCCCTTGCAAATTGTCAAGGGGCGTTTCCCCTCTTAAACAAGAAAGATAAAATATGCAATGCATTAACAAGGAAATATGCAAAACAAAAATTAAATATGGATAACATTTTTATGGCATTTTAGGGTTTTCTATTTTTTTTGGGTTTTGTGTGTTTTATATTTTCTTTGGGTTTTTAAAGCTTTTATGATTTTTTATAATTTTTGATTTTTGATTTGTTTGTGTTTTAGATACTTGATTTTTTTTTGTCATGCGAAAAGAGTAGCCTTCTTTCATCCTCTAGCTTGCTTGCAAACTAGCATCCTTTCTTTTCCTTTCTTGATTAAAGACAAACACCACGTGTAGATAGGATGTCCTGACTTGGATCTTCTGGCCTTCTACCTTTAGTTGGTTAGGGATCCCTTCCAGCTAGGATAGTCAATCCTTATCCGCGGTGGTTGAGAGGGAAGAAAATTGAGGTAAGTCCGAGGCAGGATTGGGGAATTCGAACTTGTTTTCCCTACTAATGCACATATTACCCGTTGAGATTCGGCCTCTTCAAGTCTTTCCTTCTAATTGCCCCTATTTTTGTGGCCCTCATTCAGACGGATTTATTTTTCTTTTCTTGATCCGTGGGGTTCATTGCCCATCTTTTGGAGCCCTTTTTCATTTATGGGGTTATTCAGGTGCTCATTCAGACAGGTCATATATATTTTTATTTTCATGACCCGAGGGGTTCATTGCCCATCTTTTGGCACCTACTATTTTGGGAAGTTAGACCCTCTGAGGCGGCCTCCTACTAGGGTCTCGGGCTTTTCGAGTACTCCTTGTTCTAATCCCATGCACCTGCCTTGGACCGAGTTGTGAAGGGAATTGGATAAGGATATCCTATCTTTGCCAGGAGGTTTCCCAACCCTTCTTCCAGTATCAGGCTATCGGATGCAAGGTCAGGGCATGAAGTGGGTGTAGTATGGTGCCTATCCTTAATCTTGGTTGAATGGTCATGCCGTGTAGCAAGCAAACCTTGGATGATAGTAAGTTTTTCTTTTCACAGCATTTTGTCGTATATATAGATTTGTTTGGATTTTTATGGAAAATATTTTTTGAGAAAGAGTCCGTTCTATGGATGATTCAATTCTTCTCCCTCAACATTAAGCAATTTGTAAGAGTTGCTAGGATAAATAGCTGAAATTACAAAGGGGCCCTCCAGTTAGGTTGAAGCTTAGAGCGAGGACCACCCGGCTTGACAAATATTCTTTTAAGTACTACTTCTCCGACCTGGAATTTTCCCTCAACTACCCTTTTCTGATAAAATCTTTTGAGTCGATTCTGGTAAGCTCTAGCATGTTTAGCGGTGGCTAGCCTCTTTTCGTCCAACAAATCAAGTTGTACAAAGAGAGATTCCCTGCGTTCACTTACGGGGATGTCCCAATCAAGCTGGACTCGAAGGGACAGTATGAGCACTTCGTATGGGACTACGGCCTCCATTCCATATGCCGAGGCATAGGAAATTTGACCTGTCGGGGTCCATACTGAAGTGTGGTAGGCCTGTAGAGCGTCCACCAGCTTATCTGGCCAATCGGCAAACTTGATAGACTCACACATTTTCTTGATGATTTTAATCAGGGTTTTATTTGTTGCCTCTGCCTGGCCATTATCTTGAGGATAATATGGCGATGAATGATGCAGCTTTATGCAATACCTGTTGTAGAGATCCTGTAGCTCTTGAGAGACAAATTGCAGCCCATTGTGGGTGATGAAGTTGTCAGGGATCCCGAATCTAGCGAGAATGTTGCGCTTGATGAAGGTACACATGGTGGATGCCTTGATCTCTGCATATGCCTCTGCTTCGACCCACCTGGTGAAGTACTCCGTGGCCGTAAGGATAAAATATTTGGTTTTGTTGGTGGATTTTGGGTCTCCAAGGGGTCCAATGATGTCAAAGGCCCACATGGCGAAAGGCCATAGAGCGTGAATTGGGTGAAGAGAAGAGGTAGGTGAATGGATTTTGTCAACATGGAGTTGACATTGATAGCAATGTTGGACAAAGATGGAGCAATCTTCTTCTAAAGTGGGCCAATAATACCCTTGCTGAATGATCTTTTTGGCAAGGGCTTGGGCGTTGACATGACCTCCACATACTCCAGAATGTGCTTCCTTAAGTACTAGTTCGGCCTCCTCTTCGTCTATGCACCTTAGCAAGATTCCAGTCAGACTTCTTTTGAATAAGGTTCCCCCCAGCAGCACATATTTTTGAGAGATTCTTCTTATGGTCTTCTTTTCGGAGGGTGTTGATCCTAGTGGGAATGATTGATCCTTACAAAATTGAGCAATTTCGGAGTACCAAGGCTTTTCTTCTTCCTCAAGCAACTTTTCCATTTCAACCAAAGTTAATTCTTCCCTTTGCTCTAGTTGTTCCTTCTCGAATTTGGTTCTTACCATGAGGAAATAGGGGTCTTCCAGGGCAGACATAGCCTGCCGGTGGACAAAAATGTTCTTCTCTAATTCACCCAGTGGAATGGATAGGGATGGTGCCAATGATGCCAAGGAATCAGCGAGGATGTTCTGAGCACGAGGAACGTGGACAAATTCAAGCTTGGAAAAGAGTTTGATGACATATGAAGCAAGTTCTTGGTAGGGCCTGAGTCTGGGATGAGAGGTTTGATAGCAGGCCAAGACTTGACGGAGGATCAGTTGGCTGTCTCCTACCACTCTAAGTTTAGTGGCGCCATGGAGATGAGCAGCTCTCAATCCTGCTAGCAGGGCTTCATATTCAGCTATGTTGTTGGTCACAGGGAAGCTGAGTTGGAAGGCCTGGGGGATGACTATGCCTTCGGGAGATAGCAAAACGATTCCAATACCTCTACCTTGGGAATTAAGAGCTCCGTCGAAGTGCAACATCCATAAATCAGGGATTTGGATGGACATTAACTCTTCGTCGGGCAATTCATTTCGAACAGGATCAAAGGTAGGGACTAGATGATGAGCTAGATGTTCGGTGATAGCATACCCCTTGACTGATTTTTGCTGGACATAGCTGATATCAAACTGAGAAAGCAAACTTTGCCAGCGAGCTAGCCGATCAGTCAGAACTGACCTTTCAAGAAGAAACTTGATTGGATTCATTCGGGCAATAAGATGGACTTCGTGAGCCAAAAAGTAATGCCTGAGTTTCTGCACCACCCTCACAAGGGCAGAGCATGTCTTCTCCATGTTGGTATACTTGAGCTCACAAGAATCGAATATTTTGGAGAGATAATAAGCGGCTCTCTCCTTGCCCTCTTCATCTACTTGTGCTAGTACTACCCCTAAGGATCCTTCGAGCACAAAGATATACAAAATTAGGGGCTTTCCTTGGACGGGTGGTCTAAGCACCGGTGGGTTTGCTAAATAGTCCTTGAGTCCATGGAATGCTTCCTGGCACTTCCTATCCCATTTAAACTCAGCTCCTGCTTTGGTCGACTCATAGAAGGGTTTGCACCTTTGGGAATGTTGAGAAATGAATCGTCGAATAAATTGCAACCTTCCAATCAATCCTCTAAGTTCTTTTAGGTTGCGTGGCGGTGGAAGGTTGGCGATTGCCTTGTCTTTGTTGGGATCAATTTTGATTTCCCTCTTACTGACAATGAACCCTAACAATTTTCCTGATGAAACTCCGAATACACATTTCTTAGGGTTCATTTTGAGCTTATATTCTCCGGCCCTCTGTAGAACTTTCCTTAAAGCCTATGGATGATCATCTAGAGTTCTAGATTTAATCACCAAATCATCTACAAATACTTCCACGACCATATGCACCATATCATGAAAGATAGCCATCATGGCTCTTTGGTAGGTTGCACCGGCATTTTTTAGTCCAAATGGCATGACAACATAGCAATATGTGCCCCAAGGTGTGGTGAAAGAAGTTTTCTCCTCATCTTCCTTGGCTAATCGAATCTGATTGTAGCCCGAATACCCATCCATGAATGAGAGAGCCTCATACCCTGCCGTGTAGTCAACTAATACATCAGTATGAGGGAGGGTAAATCATCTTTAGGGTAGGCCTTGTTCAAGTCCCGAAAATCAATGCAAATCTGAATTTTACCATTCTTTTTCAAGACGGAGACTATATTTGCCACCCATTGCGAATAGAGAACGACTCTAATGAATTTTGCTTGATATAATCTGTCGACCTCTTCTTTCATCTTCAAGGAAACATCTGGGTGGAATCTTCTATGTTTTTGTTTAACCGGGCTAACTCCCTCCTTAAGGGTCAATCAGTGTTCAACTAGTGAATTATCTAGCCCGGGCATATCTTGGTAAGTCCAACCAAAGGCCTCTTTATGATCCCTCAATACTTTTACAAGATTCTCTTCCTGAATAGGGGTGAGGTTAGCACTTATGAGGACAGTTCTGGGGTCTTCTGGCGTGCCGAGGTTCAGTTCCTTGGTGGGCTCATCGGCTGCGGCTGAAGGTTCCTTGAATCTCTTGATTCCAGATGCATAATTGTCAGCCATGTCCTCTTCTTCTTCCTTAGATTCGGAATCCTTTATGGTAGCCACCTCGTATACCCCCAAAGATGTATCGACATCATCTCCTTCTTCATACATGATCTCTTCTAAGGGAAGTGAATTTTCTAAGAATCCTGGTATCTTGGAATATTTCAATGTTACTTGGGCTAGCTGGTGCAAGTACCAGTTCGGAACTCTCCTCCCTCTTCTCTTAGATTGAACTACTCCTACAAAAAGTAAAGGTGCGGCATTTACAAGGGAAAGGGCGAATCATCTAGCTTGACGGTGGAAGAGGTGGCCTCTGGGGCCAATAGAGATGTCTCCTCGATCGACCAACGAGTCGTGAAGAGGATGTTTTTTTTGATGAAGATCAATCATGGAGATCGACCTAGTTTCAGGCACCCGTTTGGCGTATAAAGACAAAAGGGTAAGGAGTTCCGATAGGCTTTCTAGATTATCGGGGGTTTTTGTGATCGTGTGAGGTCTCGGCAACATGGGACCGAGGGTTATGGAGGAGAATGCTCGGAGGAGCATCGAATGTAAAGGGCTAGCAGGCCCGATAGAAAGGGTATCAGTGAAAGAGTGCCCAGGCCTGATCTTACCTGGGAAAGGTGGCCATTTGGCCCTGTTACTATTGAAGGGAACGAGGAGCCCATGAGATAGCCTAAGTTGGACAGGCGAATGAAACCCAGAAAAGGTGAGGATGAGGTACGGCCCTCGGGGAATAGGTTGATAACGGAAAGAAAATTGCCTGGTAGGTTGATTCCTATGAGTTAGGACTGAACTGATTTTGGCTTTTTCGCTTGATTCCTCTTCATCGGCCAAAAATAATGAATGTAATGAGAGATAGAGCTCTTCCTCACCTTCATCGGTTCTCTATCATTTTCTAGGTCTTGTGTTGATGTCATGGCAATAACCTGGCCCTTCTTAGCAAATCTGGATAACTCCGCCTCGGAAAAAATACTCAAACATATTGCTTTTCCATGGTACTGGTTCAGATGCCCTCCTATCTTTGCTGGTTTCTTGATACCCAAGTCCTGCTTTGGTTTTATGATGGGGGAGCTCGATGGGTTTGTCAATCCCTTTTGAGAACTTACCCAAACCTTGTCCTTCTTGATAACCAAGCATCTTCATGATGTGCCAGCCAATGGGAAGCTCAGCATCTCTCTTTTTATATTGAACTTGACGTGAAGATTCACCAGTCTCTGGTAACTCCATTAGAGTCAGTATTGGCTGGTTTGGCATCCATGAGGTTGTAGATGGTAAGGGACTCACATAACTTGATACCTTGATGACTTGTCCCTTGTATGGAAATTTGATGCATTGGTGATTTGTGGATGCCACTGCCCCAAGGGTCTCTAAATAAGGACATCCCAATATGGCCTTGTATGTAGGGTCCATTTCAAGTATGTGGAACTCAGTCGTGATAACCTTGGGGCCCAATTCCACCTCTAGCATTATTGTGCTAAAGCGGGCCTCTTGATATTGTAAAATGCCGTTACTGTGAGGCCCGAGGGGCTGATCTCCTCTACGGATATGTTGCATAACTCCAATGTTTCTGGTGGCATGATGTTCAAGGAAGCTCCAGTGTCCACTAAACAGTTAGTGAGTAATACTCCCTTGACACCAATAGTTAAGCATAAAGCACATCTCCGAACATCGAGGCTTGCTAGTTCTTCATTGGTGGAAGTCAGAGTGGAATGCTCACTCTTTGGTGCCAGGATGGCAGTAATCTTTTCAGGGGGGAGACTTTCATGCACCATTACCCTTTGGAGATATTGTTGTAAGACCTCCTGATGAGTCTAGGACCTCTTGATTAATTCCAGAATGGAGATTCATGCTGGTGTTTTGTCCAAATGTTTCAGCAAATCGTATGACATCCCTAGAGCTGGCTCTTCAACTAATTCTTCTTCTGGTTCTTGTGTTTCCCCTGCTTGTAGAAATATACGCTGAAACATGCGCCCGCTCCGAAGCACCATGGCAAGTTGGGGTTGAGCAGACTGGTTGGTTATTTTTGGTTGGACAGGTAGTGGGTCGGGAATGGCAGGTATGGATGTTGGTTTTATGGTTACCGGGGTTGGGTTTGCAAGGGGTGTGGGATTAGTGGGAGGTGCGGAGTTAATAGGTGGTGAGGTTTCTTTTTTGGCAATTGGAGGTGTGAGTATGGGTCGAGTGGGGAGTGGCCAGATGATGGGTTCGAGAAGAAGTGGTGGCGGAGTGGACGGTGCTACACTTGGTCAAATTATGGTTCATCCCGGATACAATGGGGTGGAGGGAGGTCTTATAATGGGTGGAAGGTTAATCGAGGATCGGGGTATGGTGAGTAAAATTTAGTTGGCATGGGTTGATGGTGGCCGAGTTGGAAAAGTTGGCATGTGATTCTCAAATTGCCACTTCTGTTCTCGGTCCTGAGCATCTACCGAAGGGGTCGAGATGTGGACAACTTGGTGGATAGCAAGTGCGGGCGCATGTGTGGGTGGTTGACGTTGGTTGTTAACCGGGCTTTGTGATTGTTGAGGTGGAGGCGGCAACTGGGGTCTTGGGGGTCGAGGAGGTGGTTGCTGGTAGGTTATTGTGTTGTGGTTAGGTCGAGGGTTCTGGTATTGGGGTGGAGGGTTACAGATCGGGTTTCCAACCAGGCTCACATTCTCATTGTTGACTATCCCTTCGGTCACCGGGCCGGTAGTGGTGAAAGCGGCCTTTTTGGAGGTTTGGGGTTTTGGGTCATAGAGGTTCATCAAGGGTGTATCTTTGAGCTGAGTTTGGATGTATCTGGCCCTCTCATATAACTCAGCCATAGTTCCTGGATGGTGCATGACAAGTATGCTTCTTAGTGCTGGGGCAGCATTGGCTATGATCATCTTGACTTGTTCAGCCTTAGAAACTGAGTCAATTAACTTTTCAGCCATGGCCCTCCATCTGTCAGCATATTTGACAAAATCTTCTTCTGCCCTCATTCTTTCTGACTACAAATCTGTAATTGAGTAACTCGGGCCCATCCTATCCCTGTATCTCTGCAAGAATTTGGGCTTAACAATGTCAAAGTTACCAGCCTCTGCCGACTCCAGAAATGGGTTCCGGATCGGCACCTCAAGAGAAGGTAAAAGATAGAATGGGGGAAGGGGAGTGAATCAAAAAACACACGGAAAGTGGTAAAAAGTCCCCACCTCAACCCCACACTCACATTGATCCCCGAACTTTCATCTCACGGTGTCGCTTGAGCACTGGAGGTGGTTCGGGTCATGTGGGAGGAGAGGGAGGAATAAATGACTTAATGCATAAGAAGATTGAAGAAGTGGTCGCCAGGAGCCGCGGGCTCCGCTTTATGTAATGAAAATAGAAAGAAGTTGACCGTGTGTACCTTAGCGCGAGAAATAGTGTGTGAGTTCAACCTTCTTCCTCTTCGGCCGGCCGATGAGGGAGAGTCCAACCGATGCTAGCTTGATGTACCTATGCAACTAGAAGAAAATAACACAAGAAAACAAGTGAAGAAGGATTAGAACTGAGTGAAGTGTAGTAACTTGTAAAAATAATAACATAAAATGACAATTAGAAACAAACTCACCGGATTCGGGGTTAGCCCTAACCCCTTTTTTTTAAATTTTTTGTGATATATGAAATGATGAGAAACTGAATAAAAATGATGCTTAAATATGAACTAAATGATTTGAATGAAGAGTTAGTAAAGAGAATATGAATGGTTAAAGACAACACAACCCAGGCAAAGTGGCAACCGGGTTGGACAGATTCAATGTAAACTGCGCAGCTCTGATGCAGAGACTGTACGAACAGAACCAATGTCAGAATAAAGTGATGTTTGTTTCAAAATAAAGAGGACTCACCGAGGGTGGTTTGATATGAAGACATGTTTGCTTGAATCTTATGATAAGTAATCTGAATTTACCTGATAAGCAGGATCTTGGACAGTGAAGTTCTGGAAACTCCCAGCACAATGTCGATGTAGGACGTACTATGGGCACCACAGATATACAAATTGAATGATTCTTATTTTAAATAAAATATGACATACCAAGGAACAATTTCTATGAAGGATGTATAGGCTGAATCCACCAATAAATGTACTGAAATAGACAGAGAAGACGATGACTTAGAAGAGAAGGCTTCAGATCTGTCTGTGCAGCGCCCGTGTTGAAGCCATAACAAGCCGAGGGAATGTCAGAATTGATATCAGTTTGTTGGAGATAAAATATATATTGATGAAGCATACTTCTTCTGAAGGAAGTCAGGCCGTAAAATGACTATAAACATCTGTACAAGCCGATGATCAGCAGTGCAGCACGTCGGAGCATAGACTGACTTCTTCTTCACTTTGGGATGATCTCCGGGCACCGGGACGAAAAGAGGACAATTTGGGGAGGTTGGGGTGAGCCTAGGGTGTCTGGAGGATGAGGAGAGGAGTGCTGGAGGATGGGGATGCCCTCTTTAGGTCGCTCATATGAGTCTCTCTTTATAGGGGATGAAAAACAGGTCAAAAATAGCAAGTTTTGATACATCCGACCATAGGTTGGATTTCCTCCATTTAATGTTGCTAATTTTCATCCTGAGGCATATTTAAACTTAACCAAATGATTGAGAGGGATTGGAAACCATGTATCACCTTCCCCATGTTCAAAATATGTCCCCACTTGAAGAGGAAACAAATCTGGTCTAAACCTAGAAAGTTTTGATGTATAAGACAACAAGTTGGATTGCCATCATTTGATGATGCTAATTTCGACCATGAAGCTTCCATATACTTTACCAAGTGATATGTAGGAATAAAAAGGAAGGTAAGGTCATGAATGAGTCAGATATGTGCCTAATGGGCTGGGCTTGCATGCAGTTGGGCTTGATCGGTGCTGCGTGCGGACAGAACTACGCGTCTGATTTCTAAAGGATGCTGTGGACAAATGGGAGATCAGAATTGAATGTCGTTTATTGAATTGAAAAGAGGACTCATAGAGGAAGATTATTTATGTTGAATACTTCTTCATTGGTCGTCCACAAAATCCTGTGAAAAAATTTCAAGTAAAGGATATGCTGGGAAAAGCATAATCTAGCACACCACCAAGAGTCTTTTGTTCGGCAAACACGGATTTGATAAGAGATCCATAAATCTTCCTAAAATTTCTAGTGAACTCCTTGTATCATCCAAATGAATGATTCAATTTGATTTTTATGGTTTAAAAGAGATGTTGCCGATGGAATAAGGGTTTATGCCCCAAATAAGGCCAAATTGGCGTCTCTACAGCTTGCCTCGCCTTGATGTCGACTTTGCAAGGGAATGTTATGTAATGTAACGGAATGGAATGTTAAGAAATGTAGCAAAGCAAAATGAATTGTAATGAAGTGGGGTGGAGTGAAATAGCGATGGACTGAAAAGGTGGCATCAAGGTGTAGATGTAGACACGCTCATCGACCAAATTAGGCAAGGAGAATCTGCACAAGCTTCTCGGATTACTGCCACATTTCGTCAAACCTTCTTACATCCGATTGGTAAAAGATGTGCCACGGGCATGAGAGAAGGATAGCCAACCCCCAACGCGGTGGGGAGTCCCCGAATCATGGGTTCGTGGGTTCATCATCAGCCAGCAACCCGATATTTGCGGTGTTCTTGTACTGTGATGGGCTAAGGTTTAAAAAGAGAATTGTTTTGCAAAATAAAAGAATATCAATCAAGCATATTCAGGCTCTCATATTCGTTTATGTTTCTCAAGAAACATGATTTGATTCAAAATAGAATGATCGCAAATTCCAATAGGCAAATGAGAAAGCTCAATCAATAGACCGTGAGGATAATGTGAAGCAAGAATGATGATCAAAATGGGTGCCCATGGTGGGATGAGTTGATTGCCATGGTGGTATGAATAGTGTTGCAATGGCCATGGTGGGATAAAAGTGAAATATGTTGAGGGACACATGGTGATTTATCAAACACGATGGGATTAACATACACGGTGGGATTAGGAAACACAGTGGGATTAGAAAGATTGGAATTGGGATACACGATGGGAAGAAGGGACCCGGTAGGGTTCAGAAATATACAGACAGAAGTAGAAGATCATGAATGATGTATGCAATGACAACGAAAAATGCAATGCAACTAATACTACATGATGCATGCTGGGCTCAAGAAAATAAAAACAAAACTTGTATAACAATTAGTTGAAGATATAGATTGTCTATGAGGTCAAGATACCCATTCGGGAACCATCGTTCCTCATTGCACAATTTTGGCTTATCCGTGAGTACAAAGAATGACCCGACCGTCGTGGATTTTGATGAAGGGGATCTCGGGCCTGGTCTTCTCTGCATTCACGGTCTTCAACATCAATGTATAAAATAAATACTAATGCACCTAATATATGCTAAGAAAGGAAAATGATAACAGTGAGTTTGCGATGTGATGACATGCATTCTCACAAAAGAGTTCATGTGTCCTAATGAGGACATAGAGTGAAAGTTTCTTGGCAAAGTTGAGGCTGAGGTGATGATAACACCTCCTCCTTAGAATCCTTAGAGGAGGGAAGTGGCAAACATCGCCTTATTGAAATCTTGAAAATGCTCCTAGACGAAGTTGAGGTCGAGATCATGGTGGCACCTCCTCCTAAGAATTCTTGGGGGAGGGAAGTGGCGAGCATCGCCTTGTTGTGCAGTTCTCCTTATTTGTTCTTCGTGCCTGAAACACTCAAAAAAAGAGATTAAAATGACAATATGGCTTATCCCCCTTGCAAGTTGCAGTTTGTCTTGACCTTTGTCAATGGGTGTAAAGTTTTTCTTGTGCCTGAAACACTTAAAAGAAAGAGATTAGAACAACAATGTGGCTTATCCCCCTTGCAAGTTGCAGGGGAGGGAAGTGGCGAGCATCGCCTTATTGAAATCTTGAAAATGCTCCTCGACGAAGTTGAAGTCGAGATCATGGTGGCACCTCCTCCTAAGAATTCTTGGGAGAGGGAAGTGGCGAGCATCGCCTTGTTGTGCAGTTCTCCTTGTTTGTTCTTCTTGCCTGAAACACTCAAAAAACGAGATTAAAACGACAATATGGCTTATCCCCATTGCAAGTTGCAGTCTGTCTTGACCTTTGTCAATGGGTGTAAAGTTTTTCTTGTGCCTGAAACACTTAAAACAAAGAGATTAGAACAACAATGTGGCTTATCCCCCTTGCAAGTTGCAGTATGCCTTGACCTTTGTCAAGGGGTGTAAAGTTCTCCTTGTGCCTGAAGCACTTAGAAAAAAAAGATTAGATTGACAATATGACTTATCCTCCTTGCAAGTTGCAGTCTGTCTTAACATTTGTCAAGGGGTGATAGCCTTCTTAAGAGTGTAAAAATAAAACATAAAATATGCAATGAAAAAAATTTGAAACATAAGAGACTAAAAGTAAATATGAATGTGAAGACGAAAATTCAAACAAAGCATGGTAAAAAAAAATTTTGGAATTTGAAAAAGAAGTTTTTGTAAAAAGATTAAAATTTTTGAGATTTTGAAAATATTCAATTTTTTTGGAGTCTTGAAAATACTTAAATTTTTTTTGGATTTTTGAAGATATTCAACATTTTTTTGAGTTTTTGAAAATAATTATTTTTTTTTGAAAATAATTATTTTTTTGGGGAGAGAAAAAACAATATTGACACAAGTTCTCATCACTTGGTTGTTATTCTAGGTTCACTGGTAGATACCATGTGCAAAATCGGATTCCTTACCCAGAATCTTTTTTTTTTGACCTTCAACCCTTGATCAGCTAGAGTTTAGCTTTGATTTGGTTGGTCCACCCACACCTTGGGGGTTAAGAATGAAGAATTGATAAGGAAGTCCTTGATAGGCTTTGGAAATGTCGAGAGGGATTTCTCTACTTGCACCCAATTGTCCGTTGAGGTTTGGCCTCTTTAGGTCTTTTCTTCTTTATTGACAAAGTTAATTTTTGTGGCACACATTCGGATAGGTGCTTTGACCTGTGGGGTCATCGCCCATCTTTTGGTGCCTTTTTTTATTTTCTACATTTTTGGGTACTCATTCAGACAGGCCCATATTTGTTTAAACCTGTGGGGTTCATTGTCCATCTTTTGGCACCCTTTTTTCTTCATTTGAGAAGTTTGACCTTCTGAGACGGCCTCCTAGTAGAGCGGAGGATGCTTTCGATACTCTCCCCCTCTAGTTCCCTTTGCCTATCTTGGAGCGAACAGAAGAGAATATGGTGAGGGTTTTCCTTCCATGTCTGAGCCTTGCCTAGCTTCTCTCAGGTGTCAGGTCATCCAGATTCTGGGATCAGGACGTGTTGTGTGTGGGATGGTATCCACCCTCGACTCCTAGAGAACAACCACATGTTGACTCAAGTCATACTAGTAATTCTCTCCATTTTTGAGGTAGATTACATTCCATAGATGAATCAATTGTTCGCATGCCTTGCAATGTAAAGAATTTGTTTAATAAAAACAAGGTAGCTACAAATATCATCAATCATGAATTTCTCTCAATTAAAATTTTCATGTGAAATTCAAAATCATTTAAAAAGATATTGCCTTGCGGATGACATAATGATGATAAATGCAATTTCATGAAATACCTGAAAGAATAAGAAGTTCATTATTGATGACGGCTTTGTTTGTGCTTGCCTTGCCTTGCCTGCCATGCCTCGCCTTGCCTTGCCCAACTACCTCCACTTTGATATGCTCCATATCGCATTGGATTGAAGATTCAGAGTCATATGATGAAGTGAAAGAGGTAGAGGATCTGATTTAGCATGGCGGAGTCAAAATTAATGATGTAAAAGGCAAAGATTGTGGTATCACCCAAGAAATTTCTCTACCCTTGATTTTTATTGAAAGTAAAACTTGGGAAAAGAAAGAGAATTCAAAAAGGAAAGAAACATGCTTCGAAACAAAAGTGAGTTAAAATGGGCTCTTGGGCCCGTGAGTTGAAAGTGGGCTTGAAGGCCCAGGAGTAGTCGAAATCAAGAGGCACGTGAGCCCAAGATTTGAATGTAGGCTAGAGAGGCCGGTTGATGTTGATGGGCATGAGGGCTCGATTGGAGGTGATGGGCTCAAAGACCCGATTGGAGGTTGAGCTAGAGGGACCCAACGAAAAGAGCAGGCACACGGGCCTGATTTAGATGGTTGGGAGCAAGATTGTGATTTGTGATGGGCTCGTTGGCGCTAATGAAGAGTATGGGTGCGCAAACCCGAATTCGAAGAAGTGGGGGCACGGGGGCCCGATTTCGAAGAAGTATGGGCACGCGGGCCCAATGGTGAAGAAATGGGCATGTGCGCCCGAGGTTGTTGGAAGGTGGGCACGTGGGCCCGATTTAGAAGAAATTTGGGCACATGGGCCTGGTTGTAGAAAAACATGGGCATGTGAGCCTGGTTGAGGTGAATTGCGGGCACGTGGGCCCAATTGAGGTGAATTGTGGGCACGTGGGCCCGATTTAAAAAAATTAAGGGCACATGGGCCCGATTGGGGAGAATTATGGGCACGTGGGCCCGATGGAAGGAAAGGGGCACGTAGGCCTAGTTGGGAAAAAGGGGTATATGGGCCTAGTTGAAGGAAACGGGCATGCAAGCCCGGTTGATTAAAAGGGGCACATGGGCCCGGTTGAAGAAAAGGGGCATAAGAGCCTGGTTGATAAAGAGGGGCACATGGGCCCGGTTGAAGGAAAGGGGTGCAAGAGCCCGGTTGATGGAAAGGGGCACATGGGCCCGGTTGGATGAAAGGGGCATAAGGGCCCAATTGTAGAAGAGGGGCATGAGGGCCCAGTTGAGTGGGATAAAGTGTGGGCCGTGGCCCTAAGATTGACAGATTTTGGGCCCATGGGCCCAATTGATGATTGTAAGAAGGATAAAGAAAGGGCAGTGGCCCTAAGATTGAGGAATTGTGGGCCCATGGGCCCGTTCGTTGACTTGGAGGAGAATAAAGAAAGGGTCGTGGCCCTAAGATTGATTGATCATGGGCCCATGGGTCGGATTGTTGCTTAGGAGAAGAATGGGGTAAGGGTCGTGGCCCTAAGATTGATGCTAAGGGATTTGCTTGCCTAGCTAGAGGAGGTCCAAGTATCCCCTTGCTAAGGTCTGCATCTTCCTTCTGTAGGTTTATAGATTCCTTTCCCATTTCACTGACCAATTCGGTCTCCTTACTTCCCAGCTCAGGGGTCAATTCAATCTAACAAACTTCACGGATCAATTCCAATGATGACGATAGTTGATCTATACCTGAAGAATCCTTGCCTAGTCCTTGACAATCAACTAAATTTGTAATCCCCTCATCTAAGCTTTCTATAGTAGGCTTCTCCTTAGGTTGTTCTATAAAAGGGGGCATGCCTAGTCTAGGGGATTCCGGAAGTATCAAAGGGTTTGGTTCAACCTCCCCTACTGGCTAACTTGGATCTTGAGAAATAGCAACGATATGCTGAGGGGTAAAAACGGATTTCTCTACCGGGGCAAGAGCACAAATGGTTGGAGTAATTGATTCCTCTGCCAGGGCAGGAGCTTGAAGGGTCGAAGTGTCTGAATCTTCTACTACAGCAGGAGAAAGAATAGTAGGAGTGATTGATTCCTTTACTGGGGCAAGAGTAATAGAAGAAATGATTGATTATTATGCAACCAACTGAGGAGGATCCCTATGCGGTGGGATTGGTTGAGAAGCTGGGGTTTGCTCGATCGGCTTAGGATGAATGATTGGACGAGAGACCATTGGTGAAGTGGGTTGAGGGGCCAAGGCTTGCGTGGCTAGCCGAGGGGTTGTTGTTGGAATAGGCTGAAAAGTCAATGGTCGGATGATTGGCCGAGGGGCCTTTGAAAATGTTGGTGGAGTCCAAGGCTCGGGAACCGATTTAGGTAATGAAGTATTTACACAAGCGACAAGAGGAACTTGATTGTGCACAATTGATTATGCCATTGACACGGGTTGCATGACCGGCTAAGATTGGGGCATGGGTGGCCTAATCTACTGGCGTCGAGGAGTCGGCCGATGTTGATGAATTGAATGATATTGCATTAATTCCACGTCTTCTTTTTCTTCCCCAATTATTGGATAGCCTAGCCCATATCGTTGCAAGAATTTGGCCTTGACAATTTCAAAATCCCATATTTCTATTTCCCCTAGTGAAAAAAGCCATTTTAGGGCTGCACCATCCAATGATCGCTTAAAAAGAATAGCAAGAGCTCTTCGATCATTTAGCCATCGAGATGATTTGCTCAAGAAATCATTGACATGGGTGAAGGGATCACCAGAGCCATTGTAGCGATGGTAGGCTGGTGTTTGTGAAGGAGGGATATATGGGACTGGGAAAGATAGAGCAGATATTTCAGGGATGGCCTTCGAGTCCAAATGGTGCCTCAGCTCTTCAAAGTGCTCATCCATTTGGTTGAGTTTGTCCATGAATGCTTGAGTGAGGTTGGGTTCCTGAGCCACCAGTGCAAGGTATTTAGATGAATGGGTTGGAAGAGGTGGCTTCAAAGTAGGAACTGGCATAGAATTATATGAATGCCCCACAACGGGGTGAGTAGAGGCACGACAGGGTTGCCCAGGAGAGGAGATGATGAGGGGCCTGACTGTCGATTGGGGTGGTGAGGGAGCTTGATTTCCCTCGACCGGATCTTGATTGGCGGGCATCTTGCCCTTTGTTAAAGATTGCACAAGTGAAAAGGATTCAGGATCTAAATGGAGAGATAGACCCTGATGGATTTGTTCCACACTAAGTGAAGCAGGTAGATGAGTAGGATTTTGAACTTCAGGTTCTCTAATGGCATTGACATGGCCCTCTGGTTGGACCATGGGTTGTTGCAGCTCGTAGTGGCCCACCTCGTACTCCTCTTCTTGTCCATACTAGTCCAACATCCCAACGTGTAGGTACTTGGGTTCTTTGGGTTTTGGGAAAGTGGTACAACTGGCCCAATCGTGAGGAGAGGAATACTCCATGGATGGGGACTTATAGAGGTCTTGATGGAAACAACCAAATCAACTAGGAAGGAATATCCCAGAAGAGAGGTTAGAATCCACCAAGAAGGTGTTTGGAGGGTGAGGGTGTGTTGGGAGAGAGAGCCCCCGCCTCGAATGCCTTACTGATCGGAGCAAGTCCAGTACCCGATGCAAAAAGCTAATGCAAAAATAAAAATGGAGGGTAAGAGGAGAAGAAGTAATCAATATGCAAGTACATGAAATGAAAGGAAGTAAGTAAATTGAGCATGCAATATGCAAATGAGACAAGCAATTATGTAACAAAACAAACAATCTAGTGACTAGAACCGAATTAGAATGAAACTAGTTGCACAAACAAATCAAGCTAGCATGGTTAAAGACATCGGTTGTCCCACCGTGGTCGCCAAAAAGCTGTCGACTCCAGAAACGGGTTCCGGATCGGCACCTCAAGAGAAGGTGAAAGATATAATGGGGGAAGAGGAGTGAATCAGAAAACACTCGGAAAGTGGTAAAAAGTCCTCACCTCAACCCAACACTCACATTGATCCCCGAACTTTCATCTCACGGTGTCGCTCGAGCACCAGAGATGGTTCGGGTCATGTGGGAGGAGAGGGAGGAATAAATGACTTAATGCATAAGAAGATTGAAGAAGTGGTCGCCAGGAGCCACGGGCTCCGCTTTATGTAATGAAAATAGAAAGAAGTTGACCGTGTGTACCTTAGCGCGGGAGAGAGTGTGTGAGTTCAACCTTCTTTCTCTTCGGCCGGCCGATGAGGGAGAGTCCAACCGATGCTAGCTTGATGTACCTGTGCAACTAGAAGAAAATAACACAAGAAAACAAGTGAAGAAGGATTAGAACTGAGTGAAGTGTAGTAACTTGTAAAAATAATAACATAAAATGACAATTAGAAACAAACTCACCGGATTCGGGGTTAGCCCTAACCCCTTTTTTTTAAATTTTTTGTGATATATGAAATGATGAGAAACTGAATAAAAATGATGCTTAAATATGAACTAAATGATTTGAATGAAGAGTTAGTAAAGAGAATATGAATGGTTAAAGACAACACAACCCAGGCAAAGTGGCAACCGGGTTGGACAGATTCAATGTAAACTGCGCAGCTCTGATGCAGAGACCGTACAAACAGCACCAATGTCAGAATAAAGTGATGTTTGTTTCAAAATAAAGAGGACTCACCGAGGGTGGTTTGATATGAAGACATGTTTGCTTGAATCTTATGATAAGTAATCTGAATTTACCTGATAAGCAGGATCTTGAACAGTGAAGTTCTGGAAACTCCCAGCACAATGTCGATGTAAGACGTACTATGGGCACCACAGATATACGAATTGAATGATTCTTATTTTAAATAAAATGACATACCAAGGAACAATTTCTATGAAGGATGTATAGGCTGAATCCACCAATAAATGTACTGAAATAGACAGAGAAGACGATGACTTAGAAGAGAAGGCTTCAGATCTGTCTGTGCAGCGCCCGTGTTGAAGCCATAACAAGCCGAGGGAATGTCAGAATTGATATCAGTTTGTTGGAGATAAAATATATATTGATTAAGCATACTTCTTCTGAAGGAAGTCAGGCCTTAAAATGACTATAAACATCTGTACAAGCCGTTGATCAGCAGTGCAGCACGTCGGAGCATAGACTGACTTCTTCTTCACTTTGGGATGATCTCCGGGCACCGGGACGAAAAGAGGACAATTTGGGGAGGTTGGGGTGAGCCTAGGGTGTCTGGAGGATGAGGAGAGGGGTGCTGGAGGATGGGGATGCCCTCTTTAGGTCGCTCATATGAGTCTCTCTTTATAGGGGATGAAAAACAGGTCAAAAATAGCAAGTTTTGATACATCCGACCATAGGTTGGATTTCCTCCATTTAATGTTGCTAATTTTCATCCTGAGGCATATAGAAACTTAACCAAATGATTGAGAGGGATTGGAAACCATGTATCACCTTCCCCATGTTCAAAATATGTCCCCACTTGAAGAGGAAACAAATCTGGTCTAAACATAGAAAGTTTTGATGTATAAGACAACAAGTTGGATTGCCATCATTTGATGATGCTAATTTAGACCATGAAGCTTCCATATACTTTACCAAGTGATATGTAGGAAGAAAAAGGAAGGTAAGGTCATGAATGAGTCAGATATGTGCCTAATGGGCTGGGCTTGCATGCAGTTGGGCTTGATCGGTGCTGCGTGCGGACAGAACTGCGCGTCTGATTTCTAAAGGATGCTGTGGACAAATGGGAGATCAGAATTGAATGTCGTTTATTGAATTGAAAAGAGGACTCATATAGGAAGATTATTTATGTTTAATACTTCTTCATTGGTCGTCCAAAAAATCCTGTGAAAAAATTTCAAGTAGAGGATATGCTGGGAAAAGCATAATCTAGCACACCACCAAGAGTCTTTTGTTCGGCAAACACGAATTTGATAAGAGATCCATAACTCTTCCTAAGATTTCTAGTGAACTCCTTGGCTCATCCAAAAGAATGATTCACTTTGATTTTGATGTTCTAAAAGAGATGTTGCCAATGGAATAAGGGTTTATGCCCCAAATAAGGCCAAATTGGCATGTCTACAGCCTCCGAGAGGTCAAGCGAATAGAACCATTCAAGGGCATGCCCTTCCAAAGATCTTTAGAAAAGATAAGCAAGGGCTTTCCAATCGTCTTCCCAGGCAAATGATTCATAGAGAAAATCTTTGTCATGAATGTAGGGGTTACCAGTGCCGTTGTAACGACGGAATACTGGTAATTCGGAAGGTGGAAAGCGGAGGATCGGGAGAGAAGGGAGAGAAACATCGGGTGCCGACCGAGTGTCAATCATGCGGCGAAGCTCCTTGTATTGCTCCTTGAGTTCATTGAGTGCCACGGTGTCGGTGTTTGGTTCCCAAGCGATTGGAGGAGATGGGGCATACGTAGGTACCCAATGTATCAGATTTTGAGGGGGAAGGGTTGTGACTTGAGGGGGTGGTTGTACAGAAGGGTATGCTGGATGAAGGAGGTGATTAGAAGAATAGACTAAAGGCCTAGATGGTCTAGCTAAGTTAGGATCTGGATGGTTGATATTTGCTATTGGGAAAAGGTGATTGGGAGCGATCGGACTGGTGTGTGAATGACCATGCGGTACCACTTCAGGCTGGCGGCCCACGGATCAGGGTGTAGATATAGGAGGAGGCCCTTCCATTTGTGGATGATTAACAGAGGATTTACCTTGAAGGGTGACTTGAAGAGCTTGAACAAGTTGGTCGGGGTTGGCCTGAGATAAAGCCTCTTGAAGAGAAATTGGGTTGGGAGGGGAAGAAACAGCCCTATCGGTCTCGTAGGGCTGATCTGGATCGTGGACGGCACAGACGTTTCTTTCATGGACTGACTGGACCTCTTGCAGATCGACGTACGCCTGGTCATAATCCTCGGGCTTGTAGTAGTCCGCCATGACATGTCCAGACCTAAATGACATAGGCATAAAAGCAAAAAAACAAATAATAGAAAAATAAAGAATTTTTGTCTTTTTGTCTTTGTTGTTCCCTTTTTTACTTTTTTTTAAAGTTTTGATTATGACAAACAAGTAATTCTCGAAAGCAACTCTCTTCTTTTTGGATTTTTGGGTTTGTTTCTTAAGGATCCTCTTCTTTTGATTGTTGTGGTCAAAGAAGTATTACCTCAAGCAATGATTTCTTTTTGTTTCGAAAAAATTTTAAAGATTTTTGTGAGAAGGTTAACCCTCTCTTTTTTTTGATTTCTGCTTTCATTGCACAAACAAGTTAAAACGAAGACTTGGAATGATTAAACGTAATTTTTTTGTTTAATCCTTAGATTAGTGAGCTTTTAAGAGAATATTGTCCTCTCAATGATAGGTCGGACCCTATGCACTCATAACACCGAGCAATCTAAGATTAACAATTTTCTCACAACGATTGAGTGATAGGTGACACCGGGTTTTGGGGTAAAAGGTACAACCAGCTCGATCGGTGAAGAGGGAATCCTTCACTTTTGAGGACTTACGGAGGTCTTAGTGAAAACCAATTTAATCAACCGAGAGAGAATCCCCGGAAGAGAGATCAGAATCCACCAAGAGACGCGGGTGGGATGGAGGTATCTTTTGGGAGGTGGGTGAGCCTCCCGTCTTGAATGACCTAGTGAGTCGGGCGAACCCGGTACTCAATGCAATCTAATGCAAGAATTGAGCAAGGATGAGATGGCACACAATAAGAAGGAAAACAATGCAAGATCAACAAACAATAACTAATATGATGATCAAACTATAAAGAACAATAACCAAACAAGTCAAAGATGCTAAAAATTATTGATTTTTTGCAAGCTTGATTCAAGAGAAATGAGCAAATACAAGTAAAACTAAAGACTACAGTAAGAAAAGAGTTTCTGGAAGAGAAGATGACTCGACAGAGGGGTCACCAACTGACCTGGCAAGCGACCCGGCAGGGGGGTCACCTACAGAAAACAGAAAATGGAACTGAAAGAAAGCTCTTAATAACTGGGGTCCCACGGGGACCTAAATAGCATGGAAATGCAAGTGGGCCCACATAGGGGCCTAAGGAGACGGAAAGCTCTAAATCACGAAAATAGGAAATGACCCGGTGGGGGGGTCATCTGCAGAAATAGGACACTTCCGAGAGCTTGTTTCTCCAAATCGAAAGGAGATCCACACGGGGACTGACTAGATAAAGGAAATAAGAGACAATATGGAGGTAATGAGAGTAGAAAAGGGCTTACTTGGGACTGTGGTCACCAAAAGATGTGGATGCCCGATTCGAGCCGGTTCTTCCCTTCCGGACTAGAACGGCGAGCACCACTCCTCTTCCTTCTTCTTTCTTCCGGCTTCCGATTCCGATGGATGTTGGTGTGTGGTCGCCAGGAACCACGGGCTCCAAGAGTAAAATAAAAGAGACAATGTAAGTATTAAAAGAAATGATCGAACTGATAGAAATGTATGCCCTACAAGCCAATCATATATGATATGATTAAGCATTTCTAGGAATATCTCATTCAATTGAATAGGCAACACTTCGTTACTAGCTTTTATTAGAAGCGTATATTGTAATGAAATTCTCGATCACATGCAATGATGATTGAATCATGATGAGATCATGATAATGAGATCGATCATCTAAAGGTATATGATTTAAATGTTCCTAGTCATAGGATCCATGAGACGGGACATCAAGAATCCGGATAGACTTGTGTGTGTGATGTCTTCTCATGTGATGAGAATGACCGATCTCATTGGTCATCAGTGTGGGGACACTGAGATACACACATAAGTGCTCATTAGTGGAATGAGTTCACTGAACTGACCAATTTAGGAAAAACCTGATCGGTATCTTATCGAACTGTCTATCAGGTTATTCTTACATCTCAATAGCATAGTTGGATCTTTGACCTGAGTCACCAAAGATATCTTATCGGATGTATCTTGTACTTTGATTCTTGACTTATGGATCACCATCTTGATGGTCCAGTATAGTTGATGTATTGGGTGCAAGAGAAACCTGGTGGAGACAATTGAGTGGACAACAAGGGATCATTCACTCTCGGTAGGAGAGAGAGAATGTCCTTTGGGATAGTACTCTAAATCCTTGGCCAAGGTACTTAGGATAATTGGAAAAGGAGTTTTCTAATTGATCCAAATCTGAGTACAGGATCCCATAGAGTTCGAATATTTAGGGGTTGACAGCCAGTGCCGAACCCTTGACCGACCGGGACATTGTATGAACAAGAATTTAAATTCATGTGGTAATTGATGATGGAAAGGCTCAATTGATGTTATTTAACTCCCCAAAGTCATTTGGGAACATAGGATGTGGCTTGTACCCTTTATGATCAGAAAGTTGTAAAAACTGTTATCGGATAACAGTTTTGATTTAATTTAAAGGAATTGTTCTTTTAAATTAATTAAGGCTTCAACCAAATTGACTATTGGGCCTAGTGGGTCACACACAATAGATCTGGTCAATAAGATGAGGGCATGGATGCAATTTTATAGAAGTTTTGAGTTTTTGTGAAAAATTCCATCTTCTATATATTGATGGCTTATGAAGCCAAACCCTAACAAGCCATAGGACTGGAGCACGTCCCAAGCATCCTCTCTTCCTCCTCTCTCCTCTATAAGGTGATCTCCCATGGTCAAGCTTGGATCTGGAAGGTTTCTGGAGGCTCGAAGGAAGGGAGAACTCGTCTAATGAAGCAGATCGTGGATACCGCTAGAGACCGGACACTTGAACAGTTTTCAGTAAGGAGGAATGTCCTCTCTTCATCCATTGTGAGGGATTTTAGAAATCCCATGAGGTGCTCTCATTCTACTTCATATTCGGTTCCCGGTATTACTTGTTCGGCATCGACCAAGGCAAAGATCATGGTTTTATGGAATCAAATATTTTCTGCTGTCATGTATTGATTCCTTACACGAACATACCTAAGCGAAGAGATCGTGTTGGGAGATTATGGGTTCCATCTTCTTTCTTTTCGGCCGGCCAAGAAGATAGAGCTTGAAGCACTTTTAGTTGTTCCTACAAAAATAAGTAAGCCACAAAAACAAGTGAAGGTGAATTAAAGCTAAAATAGTGAAGCATCTTGCAAGAAATATGAACTAAAATTACAAAAGGAAGTGGACTAACCTGATTGGGAATAACCCCCAACCCCCTTTTTTATGTGTTTTAGATGATGATATATGATATGATTAAGCTAAATATGCATGCAAACATGATGATCTATGATGGAAAACATAGAAACAAAGTAATCCTAGAAGATAGTGGAAGAAAAACAGGTTTTGGCTCCAAAGACGGCAATCTGGAGCCCTAGGCGACCCGACAGGGGGGTCACCTGGGCGACCCGGCAAAGGGGTCACCTGGGTGACCCAGCAGATGGGTCACCTCCTGCACCAGGACCTGGTTCGCTCCCGGATGCTCCCACGATGCCTCCAGATGGCCTTCAAAGCTTGATGATGACTACCGGAAGCTCCTAGGACGTAGATGATGATCTCCCCTTGGATGTAGGAGCTTTATAAGCTTCAAAATTAATGCCGATGAAGAAAAGGGATGAAGAATGTCGATTTATAGAGGTGGATGGAAGTGGGAAGCTCTCAATCTCTTGAAGAATGAAGCTTGGAAGATGGAGATGGCTTGAAGCTCTCTAGGGCTCTCTCTTGGGAGTTGGGGACGTTCTCAACCTTCTCACACTCTTCCAACCCTTGAAAATGTGGTTAGGGGGTCTCTTTTTATAGGCAAAAGGGCCACAGGGACATTTCAGGCATGAAAAATGTTTTTCCGGAACAGAAGATGACACGTCTGCTGGGTCGCCTAGGCGACCCGTCTAGCGGGTCACCTGCGAAACCATAAATGCCATTAAATGCACGTGCGCCGAAAACTGGTCGACCGCCGTCTGGGGCCTGCTACAGTGGTAGGTGTCCCGTCTGACGGGTCGCCTACGTCTGGTCAGTTTCGACCATCCGGACGAGCGTGCGCCGCTCGCGAGTCACTTCGTTCAGTTCGTGCACTGTTTCGGTAGGCGACCCGCTGAACGGGATGTTTGCCGTACCTGACCGGACTTGACCCCCCACCTACCATCGTCAAAACAGACGGATTTGCGAGATGACCCGTTGACCGGGTCGCCTAGGTGACCCGGCAGGGGGGTCGCCTAGGCGACCCAGCAAAGGGGTCATCTTCTCGTCCAGAATTCATTTTTAGGCCATTTTCTCGGAGATCCAGTTTTTTTATCGGAAAACTCGAATATCTTCTAAGAAAATATAAATCTTACACCCCTTAAATAGGTGAAATTTACGTGTCTACAATTATCAAAAAGCCGTAAAAACTGTTACCGGATAATGGTTTTGATTTAATTTAAAAAATTTGTTCTTTAAAATTAATTAAGGCTTCAACCAAATTGACTATTGGGCCTAGTGGGTCACACACATTAGATTTGGTCAATAAGATGAGGGCATGAACATAATTTTATAGAAGTTTTGGATTTTTGTGAAAAATTCCATCTTCTATGTATAAATGGCTTATGAAGCCAAACCCTAACAAGCCATAGGGTTGGAGAACATCCCTAGCAGCCTCTCTACATCCTCTCTCCTCTAGAAGGCAATCTCCCATGGTCAAGCTTGGATGTGGAAGTCTTTTGGAGGCCCAAAGGAAGAGAGAACTCGTCTATTGAAGCAGATCATGTGGATACCGCTAGAGACTAGACACTTGAATGGTTTTCAGCAAGGAGGAATGTCCTCTTTTCATCCATGGTGAGGGATTTTGGAAATCCCATGAGGTACTCTCATTCTACTTCATATTTTGTTCCCGATTTTACTCGTTTGGCATCAACTAAGGCAAAGATCATGGTTTTAAGGAATCAAATTTTTTTGTTGTCATGTATTGATTCCTTATAAGGATAAGTCTTAAACTCTTTTTTTTATGTTTTATGAAATGCCAATAGGAAGATAATACTAAAAATATGGAAAAAGGGGCATTAAAGCCTGATAAATAGTAAAGAAAACACAAAAAACTAGTTTTCAGATACTTCCAAGTATACATAGTTCGATGTCAAGCGTGTCTATGCAAACGTGGTCTAGTGTCAGGTGTGTCTATGTAGATGTGGTTTGGTGTGGGGGCACATCTACGAATAGTTGAGTAGGTGGAAGGAAATTAGCTTCTATTTGGCTTTCGACAGGTTGATGTGAAATCCTTTTAAAGTCATTGGGTAACCTCTGAGAAACAAGAAAATGGGACAAAGAGGGTGAGAAGGGGAGATTCAATGGATCCTAGTAGAAGTGTCCTAGTAGGTGGGGCACATCTACCACTCAAAAAGTGAAAGAAAATATAGTTTATCACAAGGGGAGAAGATGAAGATGAGGTGGAGAAAGGGGAGGAAGAAATTGAAACCTTTAGATATAAGGAGATGTCTCTTTTATAGAGAGAGGCCCCAAATCACAAGAAATTGCGTATATAAGTTATTTGACTGATTTGCTTGGGTAGGTGGGGTGCATCTAGTTAGAGGAAGATGACAACGCCTTGAAATCTTGAGTAATGTGGGCAGGAAAATTCTCACTAGGTTTATGTGCCCTAGCTAAGGTGCACTACTTAAGTGACAACGAGGTCACACTAGACATAAATGACAAATTCTTAGAAACTAAAGGATTGGGTGGGAAAATTCTCATCAAGTGTATGCACCTAGACTAGGGTGTATGCACACATAAATTCGATATGGCTAGAGAAGAAACAATGGAAGTAGCAGTGGCAATGACAATGAACAAGGGAAAGGAAAGCAAACATGAAATCAGACAGATACAACTTGGAAATATGGAGAATAGAAAGAAGTTTCAGAATAAGGTAAAAGTTTTGTTTATTTGAAATGTATTTTTGTGAGAAGAAAATTGCTAGGGATGTGAAAAGATTAAAAGATCACTTCATTACAAGGTTGATATGCTTGAATATGCTATATAACTTGTATGTTCACACCATTGCAAGGTTGATATGCAACAATAAACTAAATATATGCTTTTAGATTGCATTATTTAATAGGATCTTTCATAGTTTTAACCATCAAATACTTTTTTCTTAAGGTCAATGAGACTTGCACCTCAGTAGGTTTTGAGGCTTACACCTCGTAAGGCTTTGACAAATAGCTTCTTGACCACCTTAAGACTTTACAAACATTGCCCTATAGTACAATCCATGTTCCTTTGCACACTCTAAGAGCTCCACTTTCAAGAGTGCATTGGTAATTCTCACTAAGTACAATGCAGCTACATCTATGTCAATGCTCCCCATGAGCCAATAAGTGTCGTATGCCAACAAGTCCTTTTAGCATGATCTATGCACATCTACACACCTTGAGAGCTTCACCTTTGAAAGTACATCGTTATTCTCATGAACATATGGCTTCTAGTGAGATCAAGTTTTTATTTAATTTCGGCACATGTCAGACAAGACATCCATAAGTATTTGTACCTTATCGTCAAACATGTGCATCCTCACATATCTAATACATGCAACCGACCAATGTGCACTATTTGCCAGTCAAACCATGTTGTCTATGCATATTTGATAACTATTGATCACCATTTTCTATTCACACATACGTGGAATGAGTAACCAAAATGTAAGATCTTCTCTATCTTATGCAATGTTTAGTTAGAGTTTTATTTTTGGTACTATATCAATATTGATATTAATATTTTCAAATGTTGGAGTATTAATATCAAAAGTAATACAAGTTGACACTTGTATTACATAATATGCTTTGTTTGCGCTACAAATTTTAAAATTGATACAATTAACCAAACACCTCTTAATGGTTCTTATCAACATCAATTTTAAAATTGATAGTGATAGAGGTACCTAATAGTGTTACCAAACAGGGCATTATGTAGATGTCGCATAGAGGATGTCATCCCATCCTTTTTGTTGTCCTTTGCTATTGATGCTTTTGCTTTCTCTTCTAGGAGCAATGTGAACCATTTGCCATTCAATTATCTTACCTTGTGAGCAATGCATATTGAAATGGCCTTCCTAGATGTTATAGTAGCATGTGTGACCTTGCACTTGAAAACATCTTTTACCATTTTGTCTCCTTGCCGATTGACCTACAATCTTCCTGACCTCCACTTGCAATCAAAACTTCACTCTTACTTGATATATCAACTTCATTGCTCTTCCGACAAGACTTATTTGAAAGTAGTTAAGTAATATAATCATGCAACGTGAGAATGTCACTTTTATACAACATAGTCATATTGATGTGGTCGTACAACATCAACAATGACGACAATAGAAATAGTGCCATGTCCTCTTCTTTAGTTTGTTCATCTAGAGGAATTACCTTTGTCAGGATACATTTGAAGTCATTGAGATTCTTTAAGTCATACAGTTGCTTCTTCATTGGCGACTTTGACTTGTTGCTCTCAAGTTTCTTTTAGGCACTGTTGGATCTTCCAACTTGATCACCTTCCAGGCTTCCATCAAGAACAACTATGTTGTGTTATTTGTAGTGTGCACATTTTAGCCTATGCATCCATTCTCAACTTCTGATGTATCTATCTTTTTGTTGATATTCTTCATCAATTATTTCCTATGTAAAAATATTCTTTACTTGGTGTTGTCATATGACAAAATTTCTATAACTATTGAAGAGTTTTAGGGTATACAGGGTGTTTGGTCCCATTTTTTACCATCTTTTCTCTTTCATTTTAAAATTAAGGAAGGTACGATGTTTGGTTGATCTTTTAGTGCTTCTTCTTTAGAAAATCGGCATAACTTCTCTGCTTGTTCTATTTCGGAAACAAAACAACGAAAGAGAGCCAGCTCTCTCACTCTCAACGTCTCGCTTCTCTCTCTCATGCTCTTGAGATAGTTTCCCCCTATCTCTCTCTCTCTCTCTCTCTCAAGCGCTCTCATCACCCATCTAGAAGCTCAAATCCTCTCATGATGGATGACCAGCCTGGTAGATGATCAGCGAATGATGGCAGATGATCGGTGGATGTCAACAAATGATGGGCTACCTCTGACGACAGAGCAGCTATGTCCTCATCATCCTCCGGTCGTAGACATTGTTGTAACTCCTAGAGGGCTCATTGGTCGTGGAAGTTGTCATTGCCCACTCTCTCCCAAAGGGCTCACCGATCATGGACGTTGTTGTAGCTGTGATTTCTAGCCGCAGTGGTGACAAAACGCTTTGTGGGGGGGTTCACGGCAGAATGCCTAGGGGGAGGTTGTGTGGTAAAAGCTTGGGGGGAGCATTGTGCGATAGAATGCCTAGGGGGGAGAGCATCATCAAGTTTTCTAGGAGTCACATGGTTGTAGGAGTTGTAAGATGCATTCTTATGCCTTTGGCAGTGCACCCGCCTGGTGGATCAGAGCAACAAGAAAGTGGGGTGAGGTGCCTAATGGCGAAGCGGGCTTCAATAATGACACAGAGGAAGGGCTGGAGCGGGAAGTCAATGTTGACTACGGATCATGCTGTCTCTGATACCTGGGCCAATGCTGGCGGGTGCCAAAAATGGGCATGGGCGTAGCAGTCGAGTGCAGACTTGAGGTCATGGCAGTAGATTTTGAGCTCGATGAGCTTCTTCTCCAAGTCAACCATGGAGTTCTTTAGGTGAGAGACCTCCATCAGCGCCTCATCCCTTTTTTAGGTCGTGTGGATAAGCTTTTGCGAGAGCTCAGTTACGACGAGCTGCAATTCTTCCTCCGAATTAGACGACACGTTTGGGGCACTGTGGAGGAGAAGGAGCAAGAGGATAGGTGAGGGCTTCTCCAGGTTAGAGAAGAGAAGTTGAACCTAAGGACTCTGATGTTCCATGGGCTAAAGGGGGCCGACGACCTTCCACTCATCTTCCCCTACCATGGTAGACTTGTAGCATATGTAAAAGAACAAGACAAATAAAAACCTACTTACTAGTTGTAGATTTATCATCTTGTGACATACTGGCGTATGTCATAGGATAAAAGTGTGGGACGGGGGTGCATGATAAAATAGGGGTTGTGTGGGTAGGGAGAAATTACAAGAAAAAAATGAATTTAGAACCTCCCACAAAATACATCAACAGAATGTAGCACACATGATTCTATTCTTACATTCTTGTCTTGTTTAGTAGTATATATTGTGTCGATCACATTTATGTATATGTATATGTGATATGTGTAAAATGATAGATGGACGAAACCATGGTGCGCCAGGTCAATGACCCAGTCGACCGAGTCGATCGACTCGGCCGATTTTTGGGCCGACTGACCCTGACCCTGACCCAGTTAATATATTTAAATAATTTTATTATTATTATTTTTCCTAACCCCTACCCAACCCCGGCCTAACCTAGGTCGCGACTCCAACTGACTTGGGTCAGTTTTAGGCTTGACCGACCTGGTCCCTACCCCGACCCTGCCTTCCTTGGATGAAACACAATTCTCTTCTGCGAGCGGAAGTAATAATAGGATAAAGTAGGATCAAAGAGTAGGTACTTGGGTTCTTCGGGTTTTGGGAAAGTGGTACAACCGGCCCAATCGTGCGGAGAGGAATACTCCACGGATGGGGACTTATGGAGGTCTTGATGGAAACCACCAAATCAACTAGGAAGGAATATCCCAGAAGAGAGGTAAGAATCCACCAAGAAGGTGTTTGGAGGGTGAGGGTGTGTTGGGAGAGAGAGAGCCCCCGCCTCAAATGCCCTACGGATCGGAGCAAGTCCGGTACCCGATGCAAAAAGCTAATGCGAAAGTAAAAATGGAGGGTAAGAGGAGAAGAAGCAATCAATATGCAAACATGAAATGAAAGGAAGTAAACAGAGCATGCGATATGCAAACAAGACAAGCAATCATGCAACAAAACAAATAGTCTAGTGACTAGAACTGAATTAGAATGAAACTAGTTGCACAAACAAATCAAGCTAGCACGGTTAAAGACATTGGTTGTCCCACCGTGGTCGCCAAAAAGCTGTCGACTCCGAAAACGGGTTCCGGATCGGCACCTCAAGAGAAGGTGAAAAGATGGATAGAGGGAAAGGGAGTGAATCGGAAAACACTCGGAAAGCGGTAAAATGTCCTCACCTCGGTCCCACACTCACATTGATCCCCGAACTTTCATCTCACGGCGTCGCTCGAGCACCGGAGATGGTTCGGGTCATGTGGGAGGAGAGTGAGGAGGATATGAATTTAGAACATGAATAAGAAGAAAGTGTGGTCGCCAGGAGCCGCGGGCTCCGCTTTATGTAATGGAAATAGAAAGAAGTTGACCGTGTGTACCTTAGCGTGAGAGAAAGGGATGTGAGTTCAACCTTCTTCTTCTTCGGCCGGCCGATGAAGAAGAGTCTCCAATCCAATGCTAGCTTGATAAACCTGTGCAACTAGAACAATAAACCAAGTGAAGAGTTTGGTTAGACTTGTGAGAAGTGTAGTAACTGTAGTAAGAAGATAGGAAAGAAGCAATTGGAATTGGACTCACCGGCTTCGGGGTGAGCCTTAACCCCTTTTTTTGTGTTTTTGATTATGTAAAAATGATGTAAATGAACTAAAATATGCTTTAAAACATTAAATAAACAGAGTTAATGGAGTTGAGAAAGCTTATAGAATGATTTGGCTTGAGTTGAAGCCGAGTTGGTTGAGAAAAGGCCGGTTCGGGTAGCTTGGTACCCTTCTGGCGCGACTTTGATGCAGAGGATGTTACGGACGACCTCGATGTCAGAATCGAGTTCCGTTTGTTGGAGTAGACGGAGGACTCAGAGAGGAAGAGTTCCTATGATGATGACTTCTCCGAAATCCTCCTGTATAAGTCAGTAAAAATTATGAAAGTGGGCGGATATGGAAAACAGAACCTGGATGCGCGCCCTCAGTGTAGCAACCGTCACGAACAAACGGCAAGTCGGAATGGAGTGCCGTCAGTTGGAGATGAAAGAGGACGAAGAGAGGAACAATTTGTATGTTGAATACTTTTGCAGCAGAAGCCTCGGATTTTCTGCAGAAGTCGATGAAGATGGTGGATGCAGAACACCCGGATCGAGCCTCCTCCTTCACCTCGGGATCGATTTCTTGACTTCGGATCGCCTTTGGACGTCGGGACGGCTTTGGAGAAGAGCTTGGACGACCTTGGGACGAGCTAGGCACCGGGGGTTCAACCTTTGGTCGTTGAGAATGGCCCTCAATTTATAGGGGAAGAGAGCCGGTGCAAAATTTAGAAACTGGATGTACCGCGCCCCCGCGTTTCAAAGGAGACGAGGGCGCGCAGGGCGCGCCCTCAAAACAAGGGCGCGCAGGGCGCGCCCCCAGTTCGGGGGCGCGGTCTGCGCGCCCTCCTGTTTCAAAGGGGGCGGGGGCGCGTTCGGCGTCTCACTGCTAAAAATCAACGGAAACTTCCGGAAATTGCTAAAAATCGACTTGATATACGTAACGCGCCCCCGAACCGGGGGCGCGGTACAAATAAGTGAAAATCCTCGCCCGGAAACCTTCCAAAGACCCGGTTTAGAAGGTGCTAATCGGGGTAATTTCCGATTTAAAGTAACTGACCGCGCCCCCGCCTTTCAAAGGGACCGGGGGCGCGCAGGGCGCACCCCCAGTTTGAGGGCGCGCAGGGCGCGCCCCCGAGTTGAGGGCGCACAGGGTGCGCCCTCCCCTTTCAAGCGGAGCGGGGGTGCGGTACACTCTCTCTCCTGCGCGCGTGTTCCGCGAGCCGTATCTCGCAAACCGGATGTCCGATTCGGCTCCCGTTTGTCGCGTTGGAAAGAGGGCCTTCAACCGCACCTCCTCAAGTCGGTAAACCAGCCGCATGACTCCCGAGATGTTCGTACGGGGCTTTCTACCGGTTTACCTTCTCGCGGAAAGCCGAAACCCGGGCGAAGATCCGAAAGAGCACGGTTCCGGTCGAGAAATCTCGGGTCAACTCGGGATGACTTGAAATGATGACCGAACAAGTCCGGTATGATCGGACAATCCGAAGTCATCGAAAAATTTGAGATTAACCCGGTAAACGTGAATCGAAAGCCGTAAAAGCCGCGAAACCCTAAAATTGACCGAACCGGCCTTATAGCCCCGGTTGATAAAATATACGGCTAGAATCGACCCGGATGACCTGAAAAGACCCGGTGATGACCGGAAAGGCCTAACATGTGGCCCGGGATAGCCGTGTCAGCACAGATCGAAAAAAGCCGTAACGAAAGCCGTCATTGACCGACGCCTACCGAAGTGACTTCTCGGAAACCCTGAATGTTACGGAACACATGCGGGACTCTCGAGGCCTTCAATTATGGACCATTCAAGGTCGGTCATCGAGCAGGCTTCGTGTTTTTACAGTTCACGTGCGGCTCTCGCTTGAAGGTTACGGCAATATTCCGGAAATCATTGGTCCATTCTCAACTAACAAGGGGGCTCCACTAATGTCCTTAGCTCATCTCCACGAGGTAGTCCGGATCAGATAACGGTCAAATAAAAGATATCGCCTATGGAATAAGAGTCTAGGGCTCTGAATCAGGCCAATTTGGCGTGTCTACAGCTTGCCTCGCCTTGATGTCGGCTTTGCAAGGGAATGGCATGTAGCGGAACGGAGTGAAACGTAGAGAAAGCGTAGCGAAGCGAGATGGATCGTAGTGGAATGTAGTGGAGTGAAATGGCGATGGACTGAAAAGGTGGCATCAAGGTGTAGATATAGACACGCTCAACGACCAGATTCGGCAAGACGAATCTCCTCAAGTCTCCTAGTTAACTGTCATGTTTCATCAAGTCTTCCTATGTTCGATTGGTAAGAGATGTGCCATTGGCACGAGAGAAGGATAGCCAACCCCCAACGCGGTGGGGAGTCCCCGAAACATGGGTTCGTAGGTTCATCATCAGCCGGTAACCCGATCTTTGCGGTGTTCCTGTACTGTGATGGGCTAAAATTTAAAAAGAGATTTGTTTTGAAAAAGTAAAAGAATACCAATCGAGCACATTCAGGCTCTCAGATTTATTTAAGTCTTCCAAGAGACAAGATTCAATTCGGAATGGAATGATCTCAGACTCCGAAAGGCAAACGTTGAAGTACAGACCGTGAAGATAATGACGGTGCAAGTTCTGATCAAAATAGAAGGCCCTTGGCGGGATGAATCGGCTGCCATGGTGGGATGAATAGTAAAGAAGTTGCAATGGCCTCTGTGGTGAGAAAAGAATTGAAAGATTTGAGGGCAAAAAGTGGTTACCGAACACGGTGGGATTAATAGACACGGTGGGATATTAGAGAGGTTAGTGGGACTAAAGAATATGGTGAATGACACGGTGGGATTTAGAATGATCGAGAGGGTGAGAAGGTGAAGATTAGGAAATGATGTATGCAATGACAACACAAAATGTAATGCAATTAATACTACATGATGCATGTTGGGCTCAAGAAAATAAAACAAAACTTGTATAACAAATAGTTGAAGATATAAATGTTCTATGAGGTCAAGATACCCATTCGGGAACTATCGTCCCTCACAGGACAACTTTGGCTTATCCGTGAGCATTAGAGATGACCCGACCGTCGTAGATTTTGATGAAGGGGATCTCAGGTCAAGTCTTCTCCATGCTCATGGTCTTCAACATCAATGCATAAAATAAATAGTAATGCACCTAATATATGCTAAGAAAAGAAATGATAACGGTGAGTTTGCTGTGTGATGACATGCATTCTCACAAAAGAGTTCATGTGTCCAAATGAGGACACAGAAAAAAAAAAACTTCTCGGCAAAGTTGAGGCCGAGGTAATGATGACACCTCCTCCTGAGAATCCTCAGGGGAGGGAAGTGGCGAGCATCGCCTGAAAAAGGTTTCTCGGCAAAATTAAGGCCGAGGTTATGGTGACACCTCCTCCTAAGAATCCTCAGGGGAGGGAAGTGGCGAACATCGCCTTATTGAAATCTTGAAAATGCTCCTCGACGAAGTTGAGCTCGAGGTCATGGTGGCACCTCCTCCTAAGAATCCTTGGGGAGGGAAGTGGCGAGCTTCGCCTTTTTGTGAAGTTCTCCTCATTTGTTCTTCGTGCCTGAAACACTAGAAAAAGGAGATTAGAATGCCAATATGGCTTATCCCCCTTGCAAGTTGCAGTATGCCTTGACCTTTGTCAAGGGGTATAGCCTTCTTAGGTGTGTAAAAAATCAAGTAACAAATATGCAATGAAGAATATGAAACATGAGAGATTGAAAGTAAATATGAATGTAAAGACGAAAATTCAAACCAAGCATGGTGATAAAATATTTTAAAAAGTTTGAAAATTTTTGAATTTGAAAAAGAAGTTTTTTTTGTTGAAAAGATTAAATATTTTTGGGATTTTTGAAAATGCTATTTTCTTCTTCTTCTTTTTGAGTTTTTGAAAATAATTTTTTTTGTAGTTTTTGAAGATATTCAACTCTTTCTTTTTTTTGAGTTTTTTTTTTTTGGAAATATTATTTTTTTGGAGAGAAAATTCAGTATTGACACAAGTTCTCATCACTTGGTTGTTTTTCTAGGTTCACTGGTAGATACCATGTGTAAAATGGGGTTCCTTACCCAAAATCTTTCCAACCTTCAACCTTTGATCGGCTAGAGTTTAGCTTTGATTTGGTTGGTCCACCCACACCGTGGGGGTAAGAATGAAGAATTGAGGGAAAGTCCTTGATAGGCTTTGGAGATGTTGAGAGGGATTTCTCTACTCACACCCAATTGCCCGTTGGGGTTCGGCCTCTTCGGGTCTTTTCTTCTTTATTGACAAACCTATTTTTGTGGCACACATTTGGACAGGTGTTTTACCTGTGGGGTCATTGCCCATCTTTTGGTGCCTTTTTCATTTTCTACTTTTCTGGGTACTCATTCAGACAGGCCCATATTTGTTTAAACCTGTGGGGTTCATTGCCCATCTTTTGGCACCCTTTTCTTTTGAGAAGTTGGACCTTTCGAGACGGTCTCCTTCTAAGGCAGTGGATGCTTTCGATACTCTCCACCTCTAGTCCCCTTTGCCTATCTTGGACCGAACAGAAGAGAGTAGGGTGAGGGTTTTCCTTCCACCTCTGAGCCTTGCCTAGCTTCTCTCGGGTGTCAGGTCATCTAGATTCTGAGATCAGGACGTGTTGTGTGTGTAGAATGGTATCTACCCTCGACTCCTAGACAACAACCTAGGACATGTGGACTCAAGTCATACTGGTAGTTCTCTCCATTTTTGAGGTAGATTACATTCCATAGGTGAATAAATTGAAAACATGCCTTGCAACGTAAATAATTTGTTTAATAAGAACAAGGTAGCTACAAATATCGTCAGTCATGAATTTCTCTCAATTAAAATTGTCATGTGAAATTAAAAATCATTTTTTAAAAATATTGCTTTGCGAATGACACAAAGATGATAAATGCAATGTAATACCTGAGAGAAGAAGAAGTTCATTGCTGATGACGACTTTGTTTGTGCTTGCCTTGCCTTGTCTTGCCCAACTTCTTCCACTGTTGATATGCTTCACATTGAATCGAAGAATAGGAGTCATACAGCGAGGTGCAAGATGTGGAGGATCTGATTTGGCATGGCGGAGTCAAAATTAATGATGTAAAAGGCAAAGATTGTGGTATCACCCAGAAAAATTCTCTACCCTTGATTTTTTTTGTTGAAAGTAGAACTTGGGAAAAGAAAGAGAATTCAAAAAGGAAAGAAACATGTTTGGAAACAAAAGTGAGTTAAAATGGGCTCTTGGGCCCGTGAGTTGAAAGTGGGCTTGAAAGCCCGGGAAGGGTTGGAATCAGGGGGCACGTGAGCCCAAGATTTGAAGGCGGGCTAGAGGGCCCAGTTGTTGTTGATGGGCATGAGGGCCCGATGAGAGGTGATGGGTGCGAAGGCCCGATTGGAGGTTGAGCCCGAGGGACCCAATGAAAAGAGCGGGCATATGGACCCGATTTAAGTGGTTGGGGGAAAGATTGTGATTTGTGATGGGCTCGCTGGCGCCATTGAAGAGTATGGGTGCGTAATCCCAAAGTTGAAGAACTGGGGGCACGGGGGCCCGATTTCGAAGAAGTTTGGGCATGTGGGCCCGATGGTGAAGAAATGGGGGCATACAGGCCCGAAGTTGAAGGAGTGTGGGCATGTGTGCCCAAGTTTGAGGGAAGGTGGGCACGTGGGCCCAATTTAGAAGAAATTTGGGCACATGGGCCCGGTAGTAGAAAAACATGGGCATGTGAGCCCGGTTGAGGTGAATTACGGGCACGTGGGCCCGATTGAGGTGAATTGTGGGCACGTGGGCCCGATTTAGAAAAATTAAGGGCACATGAGCCTGATTGGGAAGAATTATGGGCACGTGGGCCCGATGGAAGGAAAGGGGCACGTAGGCCCAGTTGGGGAAAAGGGGCATATGGGCCCAGTTGAAGGAAAGGGGCATGCAAGCCCGATTGATTAAAAGGGACACGTGGGCCCGGTTGAAGAAAAGGAGCATAAGAGCCCGGTCGATTAAAAGGGGCACATGGGCCCGGTTGGATAAAGGGGGCACGTGGGCCTGGCTGATGGAAAGGGGCACATGGGCCCGGTTGGATGAAAGGAGCATAAGAGCTCGATTGACGAAAAGGGGCATAAGTGCATGAAAATGGGGCATAAGGGCCCAAAAATGGGGCATAAGGGCCCAATTGAGTGGGATGGGGTGTGGACCATGGCCCTAAGATTGACAGATTTTGGACCCATGGGCCTGATTGATGGTTGTAAGAAGGATAAAGAAAGGGCAGTGACCCTAAGATTGAGGAATTGTGGGCCCACGGGCTCAATCGTTGATTTTGAGAAGAATAAAGAAAAGGTCGTGGCCCTAAGATTGATTGATCGTGGGCCCATGGACCAGATTGTTGCTTAGGAAAAGAATGGGTTAAGGGTCGTGGCCCTAAGATTGATGCTAAGAGATTTACCTGCCTAGCTGGAGGAGGTCCTAGTATCCCCTTGCTATGGTCTACATCCTTCAGAAGGCTTGTCGATTCATTCCCTATTTCATTGACCAATTCGGTCTTCTTACTTCCCAGTTTAGGGGTCAATTCAATCTGACTATCTTCGTTGATCAATTCCAATGATGGTAATAGTTGATCAATGCCTGATAAATCCTTGCCTAGTCTATCATTAGATTGACAATCAACTAAGTTTATGATTCCTTCATCTATGCTCCCTATAGCAGGCTTCTCCTCAGGATGTTCTATGGAAGAGGGCATGCCTAGTCTAGAGGATTCCAAAAAGGTAGAAGGGTTTGGTTCGACCTCCCCTACTAGCTGACTTTGATCTTGATGAGAAGCTGATTCTTCTGCCATGGCAGGAGCACAAATGGTTGGAGTTATTAATTCCTTTGCAATGGCAGGAGCTTGAAGGGTTGAAGTGTCTGATTCATCTACTACAGCAGGAGCAAGAATAGTAGGAGTGATTGGTTCCTTTGTTGGGGCAAGAGTAATAGAAGAAATGATTGGTTGTTGTGCAACCAACTGAGGAGGATCCCTATGTGGTGGGATTGGTTGAGAAGCCGGGGTTTGCTCGATCGGCTCAGGATGAATGATTGGTCGAGAGACCATTGGTGAAGTGGGTTGAGGGGACAAGGCTTGCGTGGCTAGCCGAGGGGTTGTTGTTGGAATAGGCTGAGAAGCCAATGGTCGGATGATTGGCTGATGGACCTTAAGAAATGTTGGTGAAGTTGAAGGCTGGGGAGCCGGTTTAGGTAATGAGGTGTTGTCACAATTGACAAGAGGAGCTTGATTATGCACAATTGATTGTTCCATTGACATGGGTTGCATGACCGGCTGAGATTGGGGCATGGGTGGCCTAATCAACTGACGTCGAGGAGTTGGCCGAAGATGATGATCTAGATGGGGTTGGGGAGGGCTCCTAGGTTGGTGCATAGCATCAATGTTCTTCTTAGCCATGGGCCTCAATTCATCATGATATTGTATTAATTCCATGTCTCTTTTTACTTCCCCAATTATTGAATAGCCTGGCCCATATCATTTCAAGAATTTGGCCTTGACAATTTCGAAATCCCATATCTCTACTTCGTTCAATGAAAAAAACCAATCTAGGGCTGCACCCTCTAAAGATCTCCTAAAAAGAAAGGCAAGGGTCTTTCTATCATTATGCCATCGAGATGATTTGCTCTGGAAATCATTGACATGGGTGAAGGGATCACCTGAGCCATTGAAGCGATGGTAGGCTGGTGTTTGTGATGGAGGGATATGTGGGACATGGAAAGACGGAGTAGATATTTTAGGGATGGCCTTCGAGTCCAAACGATGCCTCAACTCTTCAAAGTGCTCATCCATTTGGTTGAGTTTGTCCATGAATGCTTGAGTGAGGCTGGGTTCCTGAGCCACCGGTGCAAGGTATTTAGATGAACGGGCTAGAAGAGGTGGGTTGGAAGTAGGAACTAGCATGGGTGGGTGACCCACAACAGGGTGAGTAGGCAAGGTAGCACGGCAAGATTGTGCAGGAGAGTTGATGATGAGGGGCCTAGCTACTGATTGAGGTGGTGATAGAGCTCGATCTCCCTTGACTGGATCTTGATTGGTGGGCATCTTGCTCTTAGTGGCAGATTGGATGACTGCAAAGGTCTCGGGTTCAAGGTGGAGAGATAGACCCTGAAGGATTTGTTCCACACTAAGTGAAGCAGGTGGATGAGTAGGATTTTGAACTTCAGGTTCTCTGACGGCATTGACATGGCCCTCTACTTGGACCATGGGTTGTTGTAGCTTGTAGTAGTCCGACCTCCCAACGTGACTTCCAGACCTTAGCATCATGGGCATCCTGTCGATCTTTCTAGAAAGATGGTTAGAAAAGAGAGCAAGCAAAGCACACAATTTGAAGAATTTTTTTTTATGTTTTGTTTTGTTTGATTTTGTTTTGTTTGAATTTGGTTGTTTTGAAAACAAGTTGAACACAAAATTAAAGAGCTTTTTTTGTTTTGTTTTTTTAGGTGTTTTGCAAGAAGAAATTTTTGGTTGTTTTCAATTTTTGGTGAGCAAGCAAGTTGTGCAAACAAGTTTTTAAAATGACTACTCGACAAATTTTGGGTTGAAACCTTAGATTAGATAGATTGTTAGCAATTGTTCACTCAAGTAGGTATGGTTCCTATTGCTTTAATCTTCAAGATCTAAGGTTATCACTCAATCACCACGAGTAGGTACTTGGGTTCTTCGGGTTTTGGGAAAGTGGTACAACCGGCCCAATCGTGCGGAGAGGAATACTCCACGGATGGGGACTTATGGAGGTCTTGATGGAAACCACCAAATCAACTAGGAAGGAATATCCCAGAAGAGAGGTAAGAATCCACCAAGAAGGTGTTTGGAGGGTGAGGGTGTGTTGGGAGAGAGAGAGCCCCCGCCTCAAATGCCCTACGGATCGGAGCAAGTCCGGTACCCGATGCAAAAAGCTAATGCGAAAGTAAAAATGGAGGGTAAGAGGAGAAGAAGCAATCAATATGCAAACATGAAATGAAAGGAAGTAAACAGAGCATGCGATATGCAAACAAGACAAGCAATCATGCAACAAAACAAACAATCTAGTGACTAGAATTGAATTAGAATGAAACTAGTTGCACAAACAAATCAAGTTAGCACGGTTAAAGACATTGGTTGCCCCACCGTGGTTGCCAAAAGCTGTCGACTCCGAAAATGGGTTCCTGATTGGCACCTCAAGGGAAGGTGAAAAGATGGATAGAGGGAAAGGGAGTGAATCGGAAAACACTCGGAAAGCGGTAAAATGTCCTCACCTCGGTCCCACACTCACATTGATCCCCGAACTTTCATCTCACGGCGTCGCTCGAGCACCGGAGATGGTTCGGGTCATGTGGGAGGAGAGTGAGGAGGATATGAATTTAGAACATGAATAAGAAGAAAGTGTGGTCACCAGGAGCCGCGGGCTCCGCTTTATGTAATGGAAATAGAAAGAAGTTGACCGTGTGTACCTTAGCGTGAGAGAAAGGGATGTGAGTTCAACCTTCTTCTTCTTCGGCCGGCCGATGAAGAAGAGTCTCCAATCCAATGCTAGCTTGATAAACCTGTGCAACTAGAACAATAAACCAAGTGAAGAGTTTGGTTAGACTTGTGAGAAGTGTAGTAACTGTAGTAAGAAGATAGGAAAGAAGCAATTGGAATTGGACTCACCGGCTTCGGGGTGAGCCTTAACCCCTTTTTTTGTGTTTTTGATTATGTAAAAATGATGTAAATGAACTAAAATATGCTTTAAAACATTAAATAAACAGAGTTAATGGAGTTGAGAAAGCTTATAGAATGATTTGGCTTGAGTTGAAGCCGAGTTGGTTGAGAAAAGGCCGGTTCGGGTAGCTTGGTACCCTTCTGGCGCGACTTTGGTGCAGAGGATGTTACGGACGACCTCGATGTCAGAATCGAGTTCCGTTTGTTGGAGTAGACGGAGGACTCAGAGAGGAAGAGTTCCTATGATGATGACTTCTCCGAAATCCTCCTGTATAAGTCAGTAAAAATTATGAAAGTGGGCGGATATGGAAAACAGAACCTGGATGCGCGCCCTCAGTGTAGCAACCGTCACGAACAAACGGCAAGTCGGAATGGAGTGCCGTCAGTTGGAGATGAAAGAGGACGAAGAGAGGAACAATTTGTATGTTGAATACTTTTGCAGCAGAAGCCTCGGATTTTCTGCAGAAGTCGATGAAGATGGTGGATGCAGAACGCCCGGATCGAGCCTCCTCCTTCACCTCGGGATCGATTTCTTGACTTCGGATCGCCTTTGGACGTCGGGACGGCTTTGGAGAAGAGCTTGGACGACCTTGGGACGAGCTAGGCACCGGGGGTTCAACCTTTGGTCGTTGAGAATGGCCCTCAATTTATAGGGGAAGAGAGCCGGTGCAAAATTTAGAAACTGGATGTACCGCGCCCCCGCGTTTCAAAGGAGACGAGGGCGCGCAGGGCGCGCCCTCAAAACAAGGGCGCGCAGGGCGCGCCCCCAGTTCGGGGGCGCGGTCTGCGCGCCCTCCTATTTCAAAGGGGGCGGGGGCGCGTTCGGCGTCTCACTGCTAAAAATCAACGGAAACTTCCGGAAATTGCTAAAAATCGACTTGATATACGTAACGCGCCCCCGAACCGGGGGCGCGGTACAAATAAGTGAAAATCCTCGCCCGGAAACCTTCCAAAGACCCGGTTTAGAAGGTGCTAATCGGGGTAATTTCCGATTTAAAGTAACTGACCGCGCCCCCGCCTTTCAAAGGGACCGGGGGCGCGCAGGGCGCGCCCCCAGTTTGAGGGCGCGCAGGGCGCGCCCCCGGGTTGAGGGCGCGCAGGGCGCGCCCTCCCCTTTCAAGCGGAGCGGGGGCGCGGTACACTCTCTCTCCTGCGCGCGTGTTCCGCGAGCCGTATCTCGCAAACCGGATGTCCGATTCGGCTCCCGTTTGTCGCGTTGGAAAGAGGGCCTTCAACCGCACCTCCTCAAGTCGGTAAACCAGCCGCATGACTCCCGAGATGTTCGTACGGGGCTTTCTACCGGTTTACCTTCTCGCGGAAAGCCGAAACCCGGGCGAAGATCCGAAAGAGCACGGTTCCGGTCGAGAAATCTCGGGTCAACTCGGGATGACTTGAAATGATGACCGAACAAGTCCGGTATGATCGGACAATCCGAAGTCATCGAAAAATCCGAGATTAACCCGGTAAACGTGAATCGAAAGCCGTAAAAGCCGCGAAACCCTAAAATTGACCGAACCGGCCTTATAGCCCCGGTTGATAAAATATACGGCTAGAATCGACCCGGATGACCTGAAAAGACCCGGTGATGACCGGAAAGGCCTAACATGTGGCCCGGGATAGCCGTGTCAGCACAGATCGAAAAAGCCGTAACGAAAGCCGTCATTGACTGACGCCTACCGAAGTGACTTCTCGGAAACCCTGAATGTTACGGAACACATGCGGGACTCTCGAGGCCTTCAATTATGGACCATTCAAGGTCGGTCATCGAGCAGGCTTCGTGTTTTTACAGTTCACGTGCGGCTCTCGCTTGAAGGTTACGGCAATATTCCGGAAATCATTGGTCCATTCTCAACTAACAAGGGGGCTCCACTAATGTCCTTAGCTCATCTCCACGAGGTAGTCCGGATCAGATAACGGTCAAATAAAAGATATCGCCTATGGAATAAGAGTCTAGGGCTCCGAATCAGGCCAATTTGGCGTGTCTACAATGAGCAGTTATGTTTTTCTTCCTTTGGTCTATAGAACTCAATGTTATGAAATATTCTTTATATTGTATGTCATTTGTGAATGGTATATTTCTTGCAGTTCAATGAAAATTTTTGATAATGATGAAAATATGGACGTTGGCATGGATCAGGAAGAAGGAATATGAAGGAAGTGTCAACATACATTTTTCCTTACTATAATTTCAATTGTATATAAAACATATTAATCTTCTACATTGAAAAGGAAACGTGTACAAGATTCTTTACTAAGTGGTGAAGAATATACACAGGAATTGTGTTCAGGAACTCCTACAAGATTTTGTGAGGTTCGTAAGATGAACAAGAATGCATTTTTTACTTTAGGTAATCAAATCAAGACTTTAGATGCAGTAAAGAAAAGTGTACAACTAGATATATTACAGATGATGTTGACTAAATTATACATATTAACAAATGGTGTAACAAATTGATGTATTCAAGAAAGATTTTAGTATTTAGGAGAAACTATTAGTTGGCGATTCAATCAAGTTGTTGACATTCTTCAACTGTTAGCACTAGAGCTGATTGTTTTACCATCACCAAGGACTCTACATTACATTATTGATAAGTAACACATCATATTTTTCAAGGTTATGTGCAATTATGAAAGTACTTATATAGATATGATTATTTTTTATAGCTTTTTCCATAATTGTATAGGAGCTATTGATGGAACACATGTAATAGTTGAAATTCCAGCAAATGGCACAATACATTATCGCAATCAAAAGGGACATGTGTCGCAAAACATGATGACCGTATATTCATTTGATATGATTTTTTTATGTTCATGTTAGATACGAGGGATCAGCTGTTGATACAACAATTCTTGAAAAAATAATAAACTTAAGATTCTATATACCTGAAGGTAATACATGTATATTAGTTTTTTATTTAATATGTCATAACGTGCACTTTGTTAATCAGGAAAATATTATTTTGTGAATACTGAATATGCAAACATGCCAAATTTTCTTGCACTATATAGAAGAGTGATATACCATATAAAGAGTTAGATTTGAGTTATTTTGCTTCAAGAGATTACAAAGAACTATATAGTTTGTGACATGCTTCTCTTAATAATGTAATAGAGCAAATGTTCGGTGTTCTGAAAGAACGTTTTTGAATTCTTTTAAGGTCATTAAAGTATTCTATTGAGGTTCAAAGCAAGATCATTATAGCAACTTGTGCACTTCACAATTTCATATGAAATATACAATGTGGTAAAGATGAGACGTGGGTTGAAATTAAAAGACAATGCAGCAGAAGAATAAATGAAGACATTGATCATAGAAGAGACAGAGTTCAATGCAAGATATATCATATCGGAAGATCTTCGGAACAACGCCAACTTGAAAAATAATTAGGTAACAAAATAACATTTGAAATGTAAGAAGATTATGTCAGTAGACGAAATTGATCATTATTCACACCTCTTAGTTGACATTAAATACTCTTGATTCTTGTTTGTATTGACATTTATCACATGTGTGATAAAAATTTTGATTTTAAAATCATAGCTAAACACTGCTTTGTAAATTTTAAAAATGGTGACAATTTTATCAAATGCAAAAGAGTTGTGTTCCCTGATTTTAAATTTTAAATTGAGATATCAGGTGATCTTGATTTCAAAAAAAAGTTGTATCAAAATTGAAAGGGCTTCCAAATATCCTATTAGGATTTTATAAAAAAACACTTAACCTTTCTTGCTACCGTCTAACTCTAACTTTTGCTTTCTTGTCTACCATTGATCTATCCTGATGAAGTAAACACTTGTTCGCTATTGAGAGACTCCTTTGCATCTACACAAATTAATCTATTGGTTTATGCCCTGTTTGGTTAGAGTATTAAAAATGATATTGTATTAATATTGATATTGATATTGTTTGAAATTGAAATATCAGTTTCAAGATTGATAGTATCAAATTTTTTATGTGTTTGATAAAATTATATCAATGTTACAATTCATATTAGATGAGCATGTGTGGAGGTGTCTGCGAGAAAGGGGGGGCTGCGCGGAGGGGGCCGTGCGGGGGCTGCGCGGCGGGGCTCCGGCGGGGGCCGTGCGGAGGGGTGGGGAACCGCGCGAGAGGGGGGGGGCTCCGGCGGGGGGCTGCGCGGAGGGGGGCTGCGCGGCGGGGCTCCGGCGGGGGGCTGCTCGAAGGGGCTGCGCGGAGGGGGGCAGCGCGGAGGGGCGGGGGGACGCACGGGAGGGCTCCGGGGGGGGGGACTCCGCGGAGGGGGGCTCCGGCGGGGGGAGGTGCGCGGAGGAGGGGGGCAGCGCGGAGGGGCGGGGGGACGCACGGGAGGGCTCCGGGGGGACTCCGCGGAGGGGGGCTCCGGCCGGGGGAGGTACGCGGAGGGGGGCAGCGCGAGAGGGGCGGGGGGACGCACGGGAGGGCTCGGCGGGGAGGGGGGACTCCGGCGGGGGGAGGTGTGCGGAAGGGGGGAGCGCGGAGGGGCGGGGGGACGCACGGGAGGGCTCCGGGGGGGACTCCGCGGAGGGGGGCTCCGGGCGGGGGAGGTACGCGGAGGGGGGGGCAGCGCGGAGGGGCGGGGGGACGTACGGGAGGGCTCCGGCGGGGAGGGGGGACTCCGGCGGGGGAGGTGTGCGGAAGGGGGGGGCAGCGCGGAGGGGCGGGGGGACGCACGGGAGGGCTCCGGCGGGGGGGGGGGACGCGCGGAGGGGGAGGTGCACGGGAGGGCTCCGGCGGGGGAGGTGCGCGGAGGGGGGGGGCAGCGCGGAGGGGCGGGGGGGACGCACGGGAGGGGGGGAGGGACGCGCGGGGGAGACGTCTGCCAGGCGTCCGTGTCAAATTCAATACATGTCTTCACCTGTATTGTTTATGATACTTTTTTTAACTATTAATCTTAAAATTAATATTGGTATCCAAACACTCACTAATGTAAAATATCAATATCAGTTTTGAAACTGATATCAATATAGGTGTTTGATACTGTAAACAAACAGACTGTTAGACTTTGCCTGGATCCACCTTGCTAGACGAATTTGGAGTGCTTGAAAATTTTGCATCCTATTCTTAGATCGCCTAATTTCGATATTGATCACCCTTAATCAAAGTCGAAGCGACTTTTCCGTTTTGATCGAAAATCTGTTCTTTTTTAATTTGGATCCTGTTAACGGTACCGGCCATATCCGCTCAAGTCATGTCCGATCCTACCAGATTTAAAACAAGAAAGTGTTAATAACATGATCCGATCCGATACCCAGATTCGTTAGTTATAGTTATTGGATCCACACCTTACCTTCTCTCTCCTACCCACGATACAAGAGTAAACCCTACGGCGCCGTTCCTCCATGCCCTAGAGGCTTGAGCTTGCCTCCGCCTGGTTCGCCATAACCGTCGCGGAAGTAAGTCTGCCTCGACGTTCTACTTCTCGACCGCCCGAGCTGCTCTTCTTGCGCCGCTCAGCACCTCCAATGGTTCCGCCGGCCGTCGTCCTTGGTCCCTCCGGACCTTCCTTGCAGCGCCGCCCGGGGCCCGACCAGCCCGGAGGCCCCTAACAGGTCCGGGAGCTCCTCGCCGCCGGTGTTAGCTCCGCGCCGGAGCTCTTCCAGCGCCGCCGTTGCCGAGATCCCAGCCCTCCTCTGCCGCTGCCGAAGATCTCTCCGGTCGCGTTCTCACTGTCCTTGCTGTGATCACTTTTTTCTTATTTATTTCGAATAAATAGCAATTCCGGTCAAGTATTTTTGAAAGAATATTTGAAGATCACTCATGGTCCAGGGGGATATGTTTCCTCTGGAGAGATTGACAGATCATTTATTTCAATTTATTTTAATTCATCTTTGATAGAAATTTTGGATTTTCAATTTTTTCTAAAGTCTCTCCTTGACTATTTTCATCTCACGCTTGGGTAGATAATAGAGAGCAGATCATCTTAATTCTCGAGTGGAGAGATTTACTTTATTAGTTCTCGATCAAAAACGGTCACATGCCTGTATCATTTACGTGACGGTTCAAAAATCGGTTCAATAAACTACTACTAAAAAGAGCTGAAGTATTACCAATGTCTTATTAACTCGTTATCGATAGATAGTGATTTACTAAGTTGTCGGTAATAATTCAACTCTTTTCGGTAACAAGTTCATGACTTTGAAGTTATATTATTGAATCGTTGTTGAATTGTTACCGAAAAATATTGAACTGTTATCGACGTTTTAGTAAGACGTCGGTAATGATTCAGCTCTTTTTGACATTGATTTACCAAACTCGTTTTTGAATCGTCTCTCAAGTGACGACGGGAATATGTGGTTATTTCTGATTGAAAATTTTCAAGACAAGTTCCTCCACTGCTGAGTCGATCCGCTCTGTGGATAATCTCATTTTACTCATTTTTATCTTTTCCACTTTTTATACTGGATTAATAGGAAATTTGACTTTTAGCCGTATTGCAAAAGATAATGATGCTTGTTGGTCTTTAATCCACTTGTACGGTGTTTGATTACTTTTTTTTAATCTAGAAAGTCTTATTTTTGAAATAATGATCATCTTCTATCTACGTAACAGGAGCATTCTGTGACAAGCAGCGACGATCTCACCCAACCAACCATGCGAGAGTTATACGTATGCGCTTAAAATCTTCGACTCCACCAGAATACGCGACGGATTGCGCTAACCGCCGTGCGCCTGCGGCGGTTGTCAGGTGTCTGCCGTCGAAGGTCGAGGAGCGGCGATTTAAGAGCATGATTTCTTCGCTATTCGGCTGTGCAAATCGAATCGATATCGTTCTTCCTCAGGAATGAGAGCGGCGAATTCTTCTTTCCGAAGCCCGAAATAAACGCGGATACGGCATAGGTGGGGAATGAACAAGAATCGAAGCTCCCTGCACGTCTGGAGTATTGCTGATCGGGCCTTTTTGTGTATTCTGTCCTTTGCCTGTCTTTCTTCATGAAGTTGGTCCGTCTCTCTCTCTCTCTCTCAACACACACAAGCACGCATGCACACACTTCTTCCCTTTTACTTCTTCCGTTCTTCGTGCTCAATCTCTCTTTTCTACTTTCCTTTGTAGACGTGCCTGAGCAAGGGGAAAGGTTTCCACTTCCCGACCTGCTACATGCTCGACCTCTGTGGCTTTCGGATCCTCCTTGAGTGTCCCCTCGATCTCTCCGTGCTCACAGTATTTGCACCCGTCACAAGTTCGTCATTGAGAGCTGTGGACGTCAGAAAAGAGGAAGGCCTACCCCGCGAAGATAGCCCGCAACGTAAGAGGAGCAGGTTGACGGAAGAGGAAGGAGAGGCCACAAAGGGGGGCCCTTTGTCGAAGGATGACCTGATCGACGCCGTTCCTTCTTACAAGACAGTTGGGAGCCTTCACCTTTGGGATGTTTCTCTCATTGATGTTGTTGTGATTTCAAGCCCGATGGGAATGCTAGGGTTGCCATTTCTTACTCGGAATAGTAACTTCACTGCCGAGGTATGGGAATTGAATCTGGAAAAGAATTAATTCTTCAGGTGTTCTTTTGTTGAACTTAGAGAATGCTATTATTGATACCCGTCATAAAGGCATACCACTTCTCACGTACAGATCTATGCAACTGACGTATCAGCAAGGATTGGGCAGTTTATGATGGAGGATCTTGTTTCAATGCATGAAGAAGCACTTCAATTTTATGGTCCTGATGAGGAAATTGGTGGGCCTGATTGGATGAAATGGAAAGAGCTGGAAAATCTTCCTTTGGTTATGAAAGAGATTGTTGCAGGAAAAGCAGGGGATGAATTAGGATCTTGGCTGCCCCTATACAGGTGAAAGTCATTCTTTTCTGGTTACTGAACATTTTTCTTATAATTATCATGTAAAACGTACAGTTTTTATGTATGTTTGTAAATACCTTTATGCAAATAATCTCTTTTCTGTCCACACACTTAAAGAAAGCAGTATACTAGAACCACAAAAATCTAACTGGTATATTAGAACCACAATAAATCTAACTGGTATACTATCAAACTCACCTTGAGGGATTGCGTAAATCCACAAAAGAATGAGACCGATGTAAAGAGAAACAAACCAGTGTTGTCAATAAGAACAATAGATTAAGGGAAAACGCCACCGGGGGAGAAGGAACCACGGCTTCCTCCATGTGGGAGCTTTTCCTTCTGTGGCGGTGGTTGGTGACGGGCTTAGGCTCCGGAGGGAGGGACTCTGTCGCGGTCGGGGGGGGACTGAGTGTGCACTGCGTCGGGCTGTTGGGATAGAGAGGCCACAGGATTGAAATTCCCGATCTGGGCCTTGTCGGCTCCGGATTTGGGCGAGGCAGTCAAGGTGACTGGCAGCCAAGGCGATTAAGGTCATCGCTGATGGAGTGAGGCACTGAGGCGAGGTGCTTGACTTCGATAACATAGTTCTTTATAATGGAGAGGATGTGGGAATTTTCTGGTCCAAATCCCTTTTTCTTTTTCTTTAGTGTACACTCCATTTAATTCTAAAGTCTAATGAATGGCTTACTTCACCTGGTATGTTTAACTTTTTTGTCAAATCTGAATCCACATTCTCTTTTTTATGCTTTCATTCACCTTTTCCTGTGCTGAAACATTCATATTCATACATTAACTCTTACGTCTTTCTATTTTATAGATCATGGTAGCATCTGCTTTCACAAAAAATTAAGTCAATGCTCCATTTTTTGTTTCTACATCATGGAATGATTTAAATATAAAATTGTTTTCCCTCCTGATCTCATTTGTTACACATTTTTACAGTATGACAGAAATCAATGACTGCATGATGAAAGTCAAGCATGTTAAATATGCTGAAGAGTCATGCCACAATAACTCCCTTATGCTGAGAGCATACAGCTCGGGCTTGGAAATCGGTGCAGCTAATTGGACATTGACTTGTATTGGAAGGAGTATAACATACTTGTCAAGCGCTGTGCTTAAATCTGCCAATGCGATGGAACTTGACTTTAAGTCTCTTCATGGAAATGATGTAATATTATTTTCAGATTTTTCATCTGAACCCGAGATGCCTTATTCATCTGACAATGCTGATTTAGCGAGTAGTCAAGCTGAACTACTTGATGAAGGTCCTTCATCAGATATGGTAATGGTCAGGTCTGATCATCAAATCTTAAAATTTGTGTAATTTCTAGTTTTTGACCTCCTCATTTTCGTGGCTAAAATGTTCTTTCTAGACAGGGATGACTGTGAAGATAATGGAGAACCTAGGTTACTTATTGACAATATTGAAAGGTCAGAGGAGCTGGATAAAATAAATTTCATTTGCTCTTGTGTGGTAGATACTGTCAAAGGTGGGGGATCTGCTCTGATACCCATAGGGAGACTTGGAATTGTATTACAACTTGTGGAGAAGATTTCTCAATTTCTAGAATCTTCAAGTCTCAAGGTGAGCTCCTGATTACACGGTTTACACCAGCTTTGGATCACACTACTTCTTGTTTTATTTAAATAAAACATGGGAATGCACAAGTTTTATTACTACAAACATGGTATAAGCATGTTGTGGTGTCTTTAGTTCCAAAAGTAAAAAAATTAGTCTCTTAACAGTTGGATGTTAAGTTAAGTTTTTGAATGACCATAGATATAGATTGTGATTGGAATTTAGTTAACCTTATTTTGAGTTTTAGTCCTTAAGGACATATTTTTAATTTGTAAATACTCTTTTTGCTTGGGTCTACTTGTCATTTACTGGCTCTATATAAAGAGTCCTTATGTAATCCCCGAGAAGCAATGGAATAGTAATTTTTTGAGCCATTTGGCTTTGCGGTCCTGTTAGGGGGCTTGGCCCTGTAGTTCCTTCTCACCTCCCTGAATCGATCAAGAGGCCTTCAGTATCTTCACCCTCTCAGTGTGGTGCCATTCTCCACCTCCTCTCATCCCTCGGTGTCCATGCCATTCATCTATCATTCCCCTACTCTGTTCTCTCCTGGATCTTCTCTGATCTGGTTTGAGACAGCAACTACCGGAGTTTGGCTTCAGCATTGTCTGTTGAGATCGTCAACGCCAAGATCTGATTTATTAATGCCCAGCTGGCCACATTCTGTCCAGCAACTGTCTCAATACTGCATTCTATCTGGCAATCCCCAGACAGGTCTGATCATTGGTCAACATTTAGATGATGGCTCAAAGGCAGCTTGTGGAGGTGATCCTTGCTGTGTCTCGGCAATCTTCGGGCTGCGTAACCATCGCACCAGCCTTCTGTGGTGATGATTCCAAGTGTGGTTACCTTCTTTCTCCCTGCAGCATCATGAGATATTCTGACATTCTGGAGATTACCTTTCAGCCCTTCCGAATCTTGGAAACCACCCCGAATTCAGCACCTTCTCCCTGTGGAACTCTTCCTACCATCTCTGAACCCTGGCCATCTACCTCTGCTTGGTGCTCACCCATGTTTTCTCTCTCCTGTTTCAGATGATGTGACGATGGCACTTGAAGAAGCTTTAGTCATGCCCCCTACCGAAGCTACATTGTTGGGTGGGTTTGTCTCTATTTGCCCTTGGATACCTTACATGTTTAGTCTATCTCTCCCATGGTTCTCTTTACTTGACTTCCCATCCTCATGCACGCCTTATGGCTGTCCGATCAAGTCATTGCCGGAGCTGCATCGTTGAGCCATCTTCTAGCTGTGCCTGAACCAACTCATGTGTTCAAGCTATCCCCAAGCCTTACATCTGTCTGGTCAAACATGAACCCTGTCAACATGGTCATCTTCTTTAGATGCTTCAAGGAGCCGAACCATGCGGTCAAGTGCCCTTCTTAGACCTGATGACTCAAGCTGCTAGACCTCCCTCATGCGGCGCGGCCCTACCTGGGTCCAAGCCTTCAAACCATCGGGTAGTCATCAGTGTAGCCGGGTCTAGACCTGGTCTAGACCAGGTTCATAGCTGGTTTAACCAGTTCTGACCAGTTTGATGCTGTTTATGGCCTGTTCAAGCCAATTTGATCAGTTTCAAACTGGTTTAACCTTGTTTTGATTGATTTTTAGTCATTTTTACTTCAAGTCATTTTTAGCATTTTTTTCGGGTTTCAGTGCTTTTGCCCCGCATCAGATTGTTTAAGTTCCATTTTATGATTTCACCATGTCATTGTTGAATGGTTGCCAGAAAGAAGGGTAATATGTTTGAGCAGATTTTCACTTCACTGGTTTTAATTGCCTTGACTACATGCATGTACCAACTAGGGATGATTGTAGGAGAAGCATTTCTAAGTCATGGATTATTCATGACCCATTTTACTTGGTTGAGGCATGGTTCGCCGGGTCGGCGACCCGGTCGCCCGGGTCGCCCGACCCGGCCGGTTTCCGGGCCGACCGGCCCGGAAACGACCCCGCCGGGCCGACTCCAAGCCGGCCCGACGGGGGGTCGCGCGACCCGGCTTTGGGTCGCGCGACCCGGCGACCTAGTCGGCCGGGTCGCCCGACCCCGGGGCGACCCGGCCGATGTCAATTTTTTTTATATTATTATTATATACTTAAAATTTTTTCTTCTCCCTCCCCGTTACCACCATTAAAAAAAAATTTCTTCGGGGGGGGTTGCCCCCCTGATACAGCGGGCGCCGCCCTTGACCCCCGCGACCCGACCGCGCAGTCGATCCGCGACTACTCGCGCCGCATTTAATAATAGTATAACAATAATTCATTGTCATTTATATCATCACATATATATAAGATTTATAATCATAAATATATGTTATATACTTACATTTTATAAAGATCTATTTTAACTCTTTTCTCTTTCACACACATCAAAAATGTCAAAAAAATTTATTTTTTCGAGTGTTCCATTTATTGATTGTACAATAATATTTTACTATCATTTATATTATTACGTATAGTTAAAATTTATAATTCTAAATATACGATACATCTTAAAATTTATAAATTTATTTGTTAAGTATCTTTACCTTCTCACTTAAGATTAACTCTTTCCCAACATATATTAATACAACATAATCACACAAAAAAATCATATTCACTTGTATACATAGATAAACACTCATATTCAATTATAATATAAAATATATATATTTATATATATATATATTTTATGTATACATATATATATGACATAAATTTTATTGTTTCTATTTGTTTCTTATTTTTATATAATTTTTTATAATAAAATAAATAAAATCCGACCCCATCCGACCCCGTCCGACCCGGGGTCGCGACCCCGTCCGACTAGGTCGGTTTTGGGGCCGACCGACCCCGGGCCGACCCCCGACCCTGCCTTCCTTGGTTGAGATCTGATCTAGAGTTTGATCTGGATTAGGGCTGTAAATGGGTCAGATTCGGTAGCGGAATCACCATAATCCAATTCTGATTCCGATGAGGGTTAAGAGATTTTGATTTCGATTCTGATAATTTCTGAATCATTATGTTCCGATTTTGATATGATTCCGATTATGTTATCGAAATTGGAACCGAATTCGATAATTTTCAAAATACATATTAAATATTATTTTTTATTTAAAAATAAGTTAATAATTTACATAGAATTATTAAAATTTAATATAATCTTTTAAAACTTTTTTTATCATTTTATTTTTTATATATTATATTTATAATTTATTTAACTTTATTTTATTTAATTTAATTTTTATAAACTTATTTTTTATCGAAATCGGATTAACGAAAATGAAATCAACTGATTCCGATTCCGATAAGCTACCGGAATATCCGACTCCGATTCTGATAGCTTATAAGATATAAAAACAAGTTCCAAACCCGTTAATTTTTATTGAAATCGAATCAGAATATCGGAATATCGGATTCCATTTATACCCCTAATCTGGATCCATGTTGGAATTAGTCTGAACTTAGCCTAATTAGGCTGAGACTCGGGCCCTATTTGATAGGGCTGAATCTACCTCTGATCACTGATTCGGTCAGTGTCAAGACATTTCATAGTGTTTGATAAAATCTCTAAGATGGCATTTGAACTAAAGTCTAAGCTCTTAAAATGGTCTGAGCCATTTAGATCCGAGAACTAGCTTTTTTAGGTTCAGACGCCGTCTCGTTCTTCGTTTGCACAGTTGCCGACCGTACCCCCTCGACCTGCACTCCATCTCCTCCATAGGCGGATGTCCTCCTCGCGGAACTTGACCCCTCGACCTGCACTCCATCTTCTCCATAGGCGGACGCCCTCCTCGCGGAACTTGACCCCTCGACCTGCACTCCATCTCCTCCATAGGCGGACGTCCTTCTCGCAAAACTTGACGTACTCAAGGGTGTCGCCGGCGGACTTCGAGAACTCCATCACCACCAGCCCGCTGCCACTTGGAAAACCTCCGCAGCCACCACTAGCCTACCCTTCCTGCCCTCCCTGGTTCCCTCCAGCCTCAACTTGTAGGGGTTGTCACTATCTTCATTGTCCCATCTTTTCATGCCAAACCCTAGTGCTCTTCCCACCCTCTCGAGCCTCCGCACGATGGCCCCTGCTCCCCACCTCGAAGTGAACTTGGAGCCCGGGCACCTCTTCGGGCTCTTCTCCCCCTTGAGTAGCTCGGACAGGTCGAATCCCAAACTCATGGTTGATATCAGCTCGAAGGCATTGTAGAAAGTTGGGGGCGGCATCCCGGCGGCGACTTCGTTCTCCTCCCCTTCAGACTGCATGGCCGCTGCCTGGTCGGCATCTCTGGCCGCAACTACCCTAGTTGCGGGATCCCGGGGAATAGAGCAGGAGGCAAGGGGGCGGGATAACCCCTTCCAGAACCTGGGATCCTCTTGATCTCCGGGACGGCGATGAGGAGATTCAGAGTTATGTTATGTTTATTTAATAATGATTAAGTAGATGATTCAAAGTTTTTATTAAACAACATAAATCACTTATCTCTTAATCAAATTCAGCACTTTTTTACAACAAGTTAAGAGGTTAGAGGTGAAATTAAGAGTTAAGATTTTCATATTAAGCCTAATCAAACGTCACCTTGATCAAGTCTGACTGGAATCAGCTGATCTGGCCAATTCCAAACTAGGATTGGCTGACCCTAGCTTATAATTGGCTGATTTGGACCATCTCGGCTTATTTAATCTGGTTCAACCAAATTGGACTAGATCCAACCAGGATAAGCCGATCTGGGCCCAACATTGGCCAATCCAGCTAAATCCTCATTCTAGGCCAATTCTAGTGGAAAAACAGACCATGATTGGTTGATCATGATTGAGGTTTTTTCAATATCCATCACTTTCAAAACTTTTTATATAGGTTCTATATTTTTTATAAAATCTCGTTTATAATCCCAAAATATAAGATTATATATAGTTTGTTCTATATTTTTTTTTCGCATAGAAGTGTTACTGAAGTCAGAATTAAACCATTACGAGTAGGGAAGAATGTTTTCCAGCTATTTTTTATCTAACAAAGTTTGCAATGCAATATAATTAATTGCAAAATGACTGACACTAAGTCGAGCTAAATTTTACCCACAAGTCTTCCTCATTCTATCAATGACTCAATTATGATTGTATATAAAATGTGTGACAATTTGAGCTGTATCTATAGCTTTCTTCACCATGCTATTTTTGTCGCATATTCAAACATCAGGTGAACAACACACAGAGATCCGAAAACATTATAGTTTGATGATAAAAGTATTCTTGCCTTTTTGTTATATAGTTTGTACAAATCTGTTCTTTCCAACTTTCTTAACCTTATCCTTTATCTACGGTAAACTATACTCATTATTTTTTCTATACTCGTGTCATCAACTAAAATTTAAAATATGACATGTCTTGCTCTATAAACTATAAAGTTAATGATAGACATTCTTTTGTATTCTCATCCATTTATCATATAAAAAGAGCAACCATATAGGTCCTAACTTGGTTATATTTTTTTATTTTTGTTTGTGTTTCCAAAACTAATTTATCTAAATATTTTTTTAATGTCTTTAGGCATGGGAGGACTTACTGCATCCCAAAATGATTTGTTCCAATAATCATACTCTTGAAATAATGATAATCTGCATGAGATGCAATATGATCAAATATAAAAATTTTGAAACTATCTTACCAAGAGATTCTCATTAACGGTCATTTGTCCACTATTTCTTTCATCCTTTTATGTCTTGTATCATTTTATTTATATAATTTATCTTCTACACAATTTTTACCATTAGGAATCATAAAATTTGTTATACTTTGCTTTACTTTGTTTGTCATTACACTTGCACCATCACTTTCGGCCCCAATTTATTTGTGCTTGCAATCTTCTCACACTCCATTATATTAATTTACCACTCAGCTTTGGCAAAAACTTTTGCAATTTGATGTTGTCTTCTTTCTTTAGACTTTTCTTTTTTGTCCGGTGAAAAGTCATCATTTACATTGCCAACCTTCTGTCACAATTTGTCCAAAATTGTTCTTTTTGTCTTTCCTTCATAGGCTTTACTTCTTTTTAACGTTTCAAAATTTTTAATTATTTCCGCACTTCAAGGGGACAAGTAAAACACATACTTGTATCAATTTCCTCTTTATCCAATTAAGTGATTTTTTAGTTCTGTAATACCACCAACCTTTATTATTTTTTTTTTTAAAATACACCCTTCCTGAGAGTAGTTTCATTGATATGAATTTAAGTATTCAGCTAATTCATTTTTTATATTCTATTATTTGTCAAAATTAAACAACTCACTCCTTAATCCTAAATTAATTGGTGTTGGCCATGTGGATTCTCTTTCTCCATTTATGTTGATTTTGACTTAATTCTTCAGCGATATTTAACTAATCTAAAGCTTATTGAATTATCCTTCTCTAGACTAATTTGGGCCTAACACATCCTTTTTAGTTTCTATTATTTTGATATTTACACTTTTCTAGCTGGTGCTTTCTTAAGTCTATGTATAATATATTCAAATCATCTCAATTTTTTTTTCATTTTGTGTACAATTGTTGTCTCCTATACTGCCCCTAATATTCAAATTGTCAAAATTAAACAATTAAATCAATATTCTACAAACATAATTAAATTATTCAAAAATAAAGAATAAGAAAGATTTAGAAGTAAAAAATATGAGTATTTTAGAAAATAAAAGCACTAAATTATTTATAAAATCAAAAAATTTAGGAAATTTGACTTTAGATGTTTTGGCAGATTTGATGAAGGATCAACAGAGATTAGAACCTGAAATGTCAAGATTTTCATAAAAAATGATCAAAATATTTGAAATAAGAAACAAAAAACAGGTGAAAACAAACCTAAGCTTGTAGATCTAGGGTTCAGTGGCCCTGATACTTGAATAATAATATATTTCTAACACCTAAGATGAAGAATAAACTAAAAAAAGAAAATAAAAGGAGCTAATCTTAACATGTTTCAGAAAAAAAGATAAAAAAAAGTTAAAGTAAGCTTAGTGCTGTAGAAAACAAAAGATGGGAGAAGGATGATTCAGGAAACCTTTCGGAGAAGACTCCAGGGAGAGGGAGAGAAGGATGTTCCTCAAGGGCCTCCTCAGTGTCCAGAGAGAGAGAGAGAGAGAGAGAGAGAGAGAGAGAGAGAGAGAGAGAGAGAGAGAGAGAGAGAGAGAGAGAGAGAGAGAGTCATTCAAATGGCAAGAGGCTTAGGGGCCCCTTTTAGTTTTAGGTTTAATTAAGATCTATACTTTGGATCTTTATTGGGTTCCTAGGCCCCTAAGATGCTGCGTCAGTTCGTGTGACACCGAGAATGTTGCAAACTATGCAACATTGGTTTAAAGAGGGGGGATATAACACTAGAAAATTTTCTTATGTGATGGCCAATGAGAGAAGAGTAAGTACTATTGAGTCAATCAACATAGGATGATCAGATTCCAAGATGAACATGCATTAGGCAGGGTGTAGTCAAGTGAAAAATTATTCAAATAGGATACTTGTGGAGACCTTTTCTGAATATGCATGCTTCAGTATGTTATCCGAGGTGGATAGTTGGCAGATGTTCACAGCCAACGTCTAAGGAAGAAGCGGAGGTAATTCTTGAAATGGAGGCAAGCAAATTCCAAGTCCAGATGACCTCTATGGGCTTCTTCCAATTTGCTTGGTCATTCATCTAGCAGGATCATATTAGGGGGGATGAGAGGGATCTATGACCATCAGCTTTTCAAGCCGTTCAATGCTATTAATATTGTTGTTGATCCAATAAAGACAGAAGCTGATAATATAGGGAACTCTTAACTACTAGCCTTTTCAATGGGGCTTGTGAGGTGTTCACCAAGGTCCTAGCCAACAGATTGAAGAATGCCATTGGCAAGTTGGTAGACTCACATCAAAAGCCTTTGGAAAGGATGGACAATTCCGGACAGCTACATGTTAGGGCATGAAAGCATCCTCAATCAGAAAAAAGAAACTAGAAGATGTGTGGTGGCCAAGCAGGACTTTGAAATAGCATATGACAGTTATTCTGTTTTGTCTCGATATAAACTTGCATTTAATGGGGTTTGATGAGAAGTGCAGAGGATGGTATTGCATACCTGACATGGTTTGCTGGATCGGCCGATCTATATTAGGATTGGCACCTGCTGACCCTATAAAGGTATCCTATTCTGGAAGGAGTTCTGTGGGATTGGGCTCCGAGCTTTCAGATTTGTTTGTATTGGCCTATTTTGGACTGATCCGACTGATGAGGGTCAGATTAGCACTGGGAGATGATGGAAGGGCATAATGGGCAGGGAACAAGACCATGTCTGGTCCAGTGTACCCGATAGGATCATATCCAGTAACTTTAAACTACCAGATTTATGTACATTGGGTCTGTAACCCAAATGAATGGTCTGGTAACTTAAAGTTACAACATCTGTTCATATTGGGTTCATGATCTTCTTCCCCATCCATCAGGGTGGGGAAGAAGTAGGGGCATCAGCACTGCTGCCCTTCAACTGCAAAATGGTTCTAATCCCCTTGGGATCAGCTGCTCTTCACCTTGGATAGTGTTTTGGACTTTTTTATTTTTTTTTTAAAATTTTGAAGGTCCGATCTAGGTCGTTCTTGGATCAAATTTTTTTCCGGTGGATCGAATATGCCAGCTGATTTGATTTGGTCCGAACTAGATTGGTCTCTTGATCTGGAATCCTTGGTGCCTGAAAGCTAGATTTTTCAGTTCTTGTTAATGGTGTACCCAGCTGGTTATTTTTTTATTTCTAGAGACTCGAAACAAGGGGATTGGAACCATTTTGCAGTTGTAGGACAAGTCTTGAGCACCATCTGGGAGTTGTCTGAGGTCAATCTCATTGAGGCCATTAAGGTTTGATGCCAGGCAGTGGAGGTGATGCATATACAATATGCAGGTGGCACGGTCTTGTTCTCATCTACCAACACCTCAAAGATTATCAATATGAAGGTGTGAGGGTTCTTAATATATAGAAGGTGGCATTCGTGAGCCAAACTTGTGGCTCACTTCATTGTTGTGGTCAATCTCATTGAGGTCATTAAGGTTTGATGCCAGGCAGTGGAGGTGATGCATATGCAATATGCAGTGGCACGGTTTTGTTCTCATCTACCAACACCTCAGATTATCAATATGAAGGTGTGAGTGTTCTTAATATATAGAAGGTGGCGTTCGTGAGCCAAACTTGTGGCTCACTTCATTGTTGTGGTCAATCTCATTGAGGCCATTAAGGTTTGATGCCAGGCAGTGGAGGTGATGCATATGCAATATGCAGGTGGCACGGTTTTTGTTCTCATCTACTAACACCTCAAAGATTATCAATATGAAGGTGTGAGGGTTCTTAATATATAGAAGGTGGCATTCGTGAGCCAAACTTGTGGATCACTTCACTTGTTGTTAACTGAGGTCTTCAGGCATTAAGGGTATCTTGCTAAGATATTGACTTGCACTCGGTTGTTCACTGCCTCTACTGCTCTCTCTTCTTACGTTTTTGGCTATGTGAGCGAGAGAGAGAGAGAGTTATGAGTTCGTTTACTCACTTCCTTAAGAGTGACAATGCAGCGATTTATTCTTCTTTAAAGGCATAAGGATAGCGTTCCTGAGTCACCCGTGTCTCAATGTCAAGGTAAATTTTTCTCAAAGGTGCTATAATTGGAGTACTTGAATGATCCCGAGGAACAACTCTTCTCTTCCATCCTGAGGGTACAACATCAGTCTTTCCAATCAATTATATGGGCCTGCCGCTATCAGTAGGGTTTGTCATTGGTAAGTTGGATCATGTCATTAAAAAGGTAGATAGTAGTCTGCAAGCCTGGAGATGTAAAATGCTTTCTCTAGGGTGCAGATGGTTGCAGATTAAGTCTGTCCTCTTCAGCATCTGTTACTTATCTTTTCTATCTTTGTGCCAAAGATGGTCTGCAAAACGTAAGTGTCATCAAGGGTAGCTTTCTTTTGGAGAGGAAAGTCTTACCTTGATTGTGGACATCTTATTAGCCAGTTTTGCACCAGTTTAACTCTCCCTTAAGGCTTTTTTTATGCAGATGCCTGCGGAGGTGTAAGAGAGGGAGAAAGCTCTCTGGGCCTGAGTTTGTAGTTAATACAACATGAAATGTGGGTTCTGGGTGGAAAATTACATTTCTTAAAGGAGATGGTTTAGGATATGGCCTGAGATCTTTAAAGAATGGGAGGTTTGTAACTGTGCTTTTAATATCCAGCTAGGGCAGGGGAGGCACACAATTCTTGAAGGCTAGACGGCTGGGGCATAGCCTATTATGTTTGAGGGTTCCTCATCGTTTTTAGCTGTCAAGAATCAAGGAAGGTACAGTGGTGGACCATTGGTCTTCTGTGGGACACGATAGAGGATGGCACATCACTTTCAGCAGACAACATTTGCATCACAAGTCCAACAATATATGGATTTGCTTTGCAGGTTGGAGTCAGTGTACACTAAAGAAAGGCTGAAGGACAAGAGAAGCTAAATATGGGACAGGTCTGGGAGCTTTACATCCCTCTCCTTTGCAAGGATGCTGGCTGTTGGGGAAAAGGAAGGTTGGTCCAATCTAGCTTGAAATAAGAAAGCTCCTTTTAAACTAAATTTCAGTTAGTTCTAGGGAAGACTGCCAATGAAGCCTAGAATGAAATGGCTGAGTGAAGTGAAGAAAGGATTATGCCTTTTCGGTTGCAGTTTCCATGAAAACCAAAACCATATATTTCTGCACTGCAGAGTGCAGAGTTATCCAGGTGCCTTGGAAGGCTTGTACCAAGGCTTTTAAAATGCAGTTAGGTCAGGCCAAAGACATTCACACTCTCCTCAAGGAGTGGCCCAAATTGAAGCAAGCAAATATCGAAAAACTGTCTTGAAAGATGTTTCCACTTGCCATGTTCTGCTCTATTAGGATGGAGTGGAACAACAGTGTTTCAAGATAATTTTGTCCCAATAAAGGATATTTTGTGGCAAGCAGCAACATTTATGATAGACTGGGCTATGGCTGGGGGCTGGTGTGGGCAACTTGTCCATTGTATTACAGAGAGGCTGCAGGCAGGTGCTGATTTTCTTATATAATCTCCTGGTAGGTGGGGAGCTTGGGAGGGAGGTATCCATCAACTGCTTCTGAGCTTGCAGTGTTCTATCATCTTTTTGTTTGGTCCGGAGACCAAATTTCTGTATTAATGGAAAAAACCTGCACTAGGCATTTATATAGAAAAGGAAAAGGAAAAAAAAAAAGATAAGGGGGACAGGACAGAGAATAAAACTCTACTATCGAGAAGTCATAGAATAGAAACAAAACAAATTACAGAAAGAACTTGCAGAGGTTCTGAAGTTTCTTCTTGAAAGACTGCAGATCGTTGGACTGTCCAGAGTGAGTTAGCAACCAATCCTTGACATAAGAATGCATCATATTAAGAATCAACCTTGGATTGCTGAAATTGTCTTAAAAAATGTGGTTATTCCACGCTCCAGATTGACCACAACATGGCCAGGAGAACTAGGTTCCAGGTAATAGCATCTGTAGGCCATGGATTCAGCCCCGCCCAAGCTTTAAGAAAAGTATCTCCTGGATCAAACCAAGCAAGATCTCAGCATTTAAAAATAGTTTGCCAAAGATAGTTGATAATACCACATTCAATGAAAAGATGGTCCAAGCTCTCTTTCTTAAGACCACAACACAACTAGTGGAAATTTTAGGAAAAATCCTTTGCAGCTAGCACCTAATGGGAAGATGATATCTGGCAATCTTTCAAAGGAAAATTATAATCTTTGCAGGAACTGGCTATCTCCAGATGACATGCCGCCAGTGAGTTTCCACCCCACCTATAGACAATCTTCTTTGGGCCTATTTCACAGTGAAAATAGATTTGTTACAAGAAAGCCAGATCAATCTGTCCTGTTTATAAGCTAAGCATTCACGGTTTTCAATGAGACCTAACAATTCAGACTGCTGGTGTATCTCCTCATCCTTGAGATTTCGCCTCAAAGATAAGGACCACTTAGCCTGCTTCTCCTAAGATTTGTTGACCTTGACTCTAGGGTTATTACACACAATGAAGAGAAAGGGGAACATAATGGCCTGCGCAGTATGACCAACCGAATGATCCTCTCAAAAGAAAGTTCTTCTACCACCCGCGGCTGAATAGTTGTAGCAGAATAAAAGAAGTCTCAATTTTGTAAGATGCCTTTCCAAATATTAGAGATTCTGCTTCGATCTCTGAAATCTCTTATCCACAAACCCTCTTCACTAATGTTGTATTTGGCATGAACCAAATTGGCCCAGAGGCAATTTTTGTTGGTGTTCAACTTCTAGAGCCATTTAGAGAGTAGAGCCAAGTTGATATTCTCCAGTGGAGCAAGACACACACCCCTTCATTTGTTGGTCTACAGACATATTGTCACTTGATAAGGTGAAGACCTTTCTTGCTAGCAGTACCCCTCCAGAAAAACCTGGCCCTGATGTTTTCAAGTTTATGGCAAATACATTTAAAATATTTAAGAATCAAGAAGAAGTAAAGAGATAAGTTTTGTAAAACCGTTTTGGATAGAAGTTATCTTCCACCAGCAAATAACATGTTGCTCTTCCAGCCTTGCAGCTTATTCTCAAACATGTGAACAATACACTCCCAATATTTGGTTTTGGTACCTCTGAAAGACCCAAATATTTAATGGGAAGAATGCCCACAACATATTGAATATATCCTTCACTTGTTCCCTTTGATAATCAGTCAAATTGATGCTGATAAGCTCACATTTGTTTATGTTGATTTTCAAACCAATGACCGATTCTAGCAAAAAGTGTAGAATTCTAAGACTGAGGCACTTGTTCAGGTTATCAGAAGAGCAAAGGAGGGTATCATCAGCATATCATAAGTGGGTGATGCACACCTTGCCATTACCAACTTCAATACCTTCTATCAAATTATGATCTATGTAGTCAGAGATGTGAGGCAGGAAAAAGTGTCACCTCGCCTCCCTTGCCTTGCCTCGTCACCTTCGACGACTGAGGCAAGCCCTCCGCAAGCTTTGCGGCGCCGCGGTGGTTGGATCTGGTAGGGGCACAAATCATTGGATCCAGTAGGGTCGTAACGGGAAGGATGCCCTCGCGGGCATGATGCCTGCATGACGGTCACCTAGGTGACAAGGGCTGGAGCAAGGCATTTGACTCACCTTGCCTCGCCTCATCATCTAGGAAACTGAGGCATTCACCTCCGATAACATAGATTATGATATTTTGCTTTCTCTCACATGATGCTCATTATGTGACCTACTAGAACAAACATATGAGGAGAGAGTGGATGCCCTTACTAAAGGTTGCAAGAGGATTCAAAGAAACCATACCCTTTGCCATTTATATCAATTGAAAGTCTAGCATTGCAATTACAACATTTGATCCATGTTATCCATTTATTGTTGAACCCCAATGGTTGTATAATTCTTAGATTGGAGGATCACTTGACCCTATCATAGGTTTTCTCAAAATCCAGCTCTAACAAAATACACTTTTTTTTATGCTTCTGCTCATGAAGGCACTCGTGGGTTGTCATAAGGTTGTCCAGAATAAATTTGCCAGGAATAAAAACTGAATGATTACTCTTGATCAACCTGCCTATGTGCTCATTGAGTCTCTTGGCAAGAGCTTTGGTAATAATCTTGTAACTACAGTTAAGTGACCGGATCTTGAGATATCGGGCCCTCTTGACCCGATATCTCTTAAAAGAGGGATCTGGCCATTTAAAGTGACCGGATCCCGCTCGTACCTGGTCCTCTGGACCCGGTATGAGCATCTTCCCTGCCCAATAGGGCGGGGAAGAGCCACAGCGGTGTGCTACGGCGATTGTGCACCCTCGGCGCCGGAATACAATGCCAATGTGACCCCAAATGGGTCCAATCAGACCGTAAGCTCCATAGAAACTTATCTGTGAGTTTATTTTTAAGCTTTTTTTTGTATTTTCAAATTTATATTATTACGTAGTATACCCTACGTAAATGAAATCTGAGATCCGATCTCCCGAGATTTTTCCGAGAATTTTGCGAGATCTCTTCTCTTTCACCCTTCCGAGATGAAGCCGAGATCCAAGATGGCAATCCTTGAAGGGGATGGTGACGCTAGCGGCAGGGGGTTGTTCCTCCTCTCTCCGTCCTCTTGCTCTCCTCTACGTAGATAGAACCTTCTGTGGGGTTTCTTTTTGGTAGTTCCTCCCTTTGCAGTGGTGACAGGAGAAGGTGACAATGGTGGTGTTTGAGGAAGGCGGTGACAGCAGTAGAGAGATTTCTTCCCCCACCTCTTCGCCCGGCAGTGCATTGAACCCGTGAGGGCTCCTCCTTCCCCCTCCTTCCTCCGGAAGCATAAGGGATCCCCCCAAACGGGATTTTTTTTTGGCAGTTCTCTCTTTGCGCCAGAGGTTTCTTGAGGCCCTCCAGCAGGGCTCCTTGCGGCAGGAGGAACCCACAGGTTCTCATTCAATGACAGTCACCCTGCAGGTGGCCTTTCCAACGTTGGTGATGACAGTGGTGGGGTGGGAGACGTTTGGCAACAGCGGTAACGCTTTTGACCCCCTCTTCCTTTCTTTCTTCCCGGTGCACAAGGGCCCTTCAGACTTTTCCTATTAACAGTGGTATTGACATCAATTCCCGACATTGACGGTGGCATAAGACCTTCTGTCTTCTCTTTTTGACGACCTCAACGCTTTCCGAACAGCAGTAATGATGTTGTCTTTATATATATTTCTCTATGGTTGATTTCTTCAATCGCTTTTCCAATCGGCTTGTTTTATTCCAGGGGGAACCTGTTTAGCAACCTGCTGAAACTTTGACCAGTTGGGGTTTACCCCATTTCGGATTAGGCTTCAATGTACCGATATCGGTGTTTGCCGATCGACACGCGTTTTCATCTGCATGTGTTTATCCCCTTTTTAGTGGTTAGGATTTCTGGTTTCACAATGGCCAATCTGATCTATGCTTGAGCAATCAACATCATTCATGATCAATCTTTGAAGTGTGTTCTTTTTCTAAGGGAAACCTGAGTATGAAGAAACTGAGTGTTTTTGTCACCCTCCTTTAGCCATTGCTCTTTAAATCTTTGTTTCCACTTATTTTTTTTTTCTCTAGCACATTCTTTAAAAGCATCTTTGTCTTTATGCCACTCATCAATTTGACTAGCACTTATCTGTCCTGTCATTCAGCTTCTCAAAATAATAAAATTTTTTACCTAAGTTTCTCTGTCCACTGCTGAAGTATTGTAGTTTTCTTTTGCTGACTGCTTGAGGTGTCTCTTGGTCCATCTGTGGTTTCTGACAAATCTCCTGTTGTTAAAGATGATGTCACATCACAATCATTTTATCTTGTCTTCATGAGATCCTTGAGATTATTATCCTTGCACTAAGCATGAGATTATCATCCTTGCACCAAGCATGTTCGAACCTAAACTTTTTGGGATGAGGATGCTTAGTCCTGCGAAAATTGATACCAATAACAAAATGATCAGAAACCACCATCGATACATAAAAGCTTTCAGGATTACCTTAGTCCTCAACCCAACCGTGAGAAAGAAAGAACCTATCCAACTTAGATTTAGCTTTGCAATTAGACCAAGTGTAGTTGATATTAGACAATGGGACCTCAATCATACCACAGTCGTTAGGGCAATCATTGTAAGCAAGCATCTCCAAATTACAAGCTTTATGTCCTGATATATGCCTGGTTTTAAAACAACACTGAAGTCACCACAGATACTAAGCTGAGGTGGAAAAAGGGTTGATAGCTTGCTTCAAATTAGAGAAAAAAATAGATTTATCACTTTCTCTGGTCGGCCCATAAGCATTGCATAAATAATACTTTTGCCTGTCTCAATGATGTTGACGGTCAATCATCTGAAAATGTCCATCCTTGAAAGAGTCTTCCACCAAGAATTTATTACCATCCCAAAGTGCAGCCAACCCATCCTCCACTTCTCCCTAACGAGAGAACACATGGCAAGCCTGTTAACCTTCCATGTTTGAGAGTATCTATAACATGTGAATTCACAAAATCTACCTTAGTGTCTTGCAAAACAAGGATATCCGGTTTGCCAGGTACTACCATATTGTGAAGTTCCATGATTTTTTCTTTGCCCGCAGTCCCTCGACAGCTCTATGAAAGAATGACAGTTCTAAATAAGGATACTTTTCCCTAACTTTTTACCCCTCATAATGTCCTCCAATACCTCATTCCCCAGAATGAAGTTCAGTTCGTTGGAACCCATCCTCTTTTGAGGTGATTTTCTCCTTGCTGGGACCCCATGGAATTGAACACCTCATGCCTTTAATTGTCAAGACAACTTTTAACCACCTGCTCTCTGCCTCACAATTTCTCCACCTGCTCTGCCTTGTTGCCAAACTTCTCATCCTGATCAGATTCTGAAAGAAGAGCCAGAGCCTTGCTCTCAACACATAGTCTGGCCCAAGGCTTGGAATTGACTTCTCTTTGGAAACCATAACCGAACTCAAAACACCTTCAAAACCTTCACCTTGAAGAGACTGAAAGCCCTGCTGTAGTTCTATGGTACCTCCACCAGCCACATGAGCATCTCAGTAGCACTCCAACTCTGTGGCTGGCACAGACAGAACCTGGACAATAGCCCAGTCCCAGGGAAGGAGATGAGGAACATGTGCAGCTTCTGGAATGGCCTCCAGGCAATCCCTAAGAGCCTTCGAACCAGAGAAGTGGACAATGGGAGAGGTGCTCTGCCAAGTTGATCCTCCCGTGCTATCGGCTTTCTGCTGTGCAACAAAACATAGCAGGAGTGTCATCTTGATAGTTCTTGTCTCGGGATGGTGCCTCTTCAACTGTTCCTTTCTAGACATTAATAGAATGCAACTTATCAGGGTTGCTTTCAAAAAGATCCCACCCCTGGAGTTCATGGTTGGGGGTTTAAGGTTTTTATCTCACATGGTGCCATTGGGCTGACACTCCTGGATTATTTGGAGTTATTTGAGCTCACAGGATTCTTGCACATAATCTTGGAAGGTTTAAAAACTTCCACTTTCTTTCTCTCTCTCTCTCTCTGTGTGTGTGTGTGTGTGTGTGTGTGTGTGTGTGAAAGCACGCACAGCAGACAACAGTAATCTTATCCTTTTTGTATAAGAGAATTTAGTGGATTGAGCTGAGGTATCTATATCTATATACTTCCATTTTTGTTATTTCATTTTCTCATGTGTGATTCTAGTTTAGGTATAAAATTACCTCTTCATTACTTGTTATGGTGGTGTATGCTTCATGTCTTATTCCTGGTCTTCTATGTCATCTGTCATGTATAATTTTTTAATTTTTTATAAAAATGATTATCTCGTATGTGGTAGGAAGTAGAAAGTAGCATGACTTCATGCTTTTGTAGCATATAATTGACTAATAATACCTGTACCATTCCATTAACTCTATTTTGCATATTTCATTTTCTTACATTTTCTTCTATATGAAGATACCTATGTATATGATCTCCCCAACGGTGGAAAAGACGATGTCTTTAACAAATATTGTGCCAGAATGGCTTTGCAGTGAGCGGCAGGAGAAGGTCCATATTTTGTTCTTTGTTTGTTATGTTATAACTTAAGGTTTATTATGTTAAACATGAAGCATTGATTTTTCTTGAATTGCAGCTGTTTGCTGGCTTTCCCCTTTTTGGTCACTCAGAGCTCATAAAGGACAAAAGACTCCATTTTTTCCCTGCCATTCATTCACCCAAATTAATGTAAGGTACTTATTTGTTAACCCCCATGCTCTGTTTCCTTCGTTGTTAAAAGAGAAAATTCTTTTAGGTTTGAGATGGTGATCGATGCCTTGCTGTTATACTGCTTTCCTCAAGGATTTTTTGACATGTTTTTTTGGAAGATGTACTTGGCATCATTTTGAGATGGCGATTGGTTGTGTCCATTTTTTATGAGCAAGAAACTGACAGATTTATGCTGTCATTGGCATTGCAAAAGGCCAGTATTCTCTTTTTTTTCTCTCCATGTGTATACATATACGCACACGCATATATGAATATGCATATATACAAATCGTATGCATGCGCTCCCCCCTCTTGCTGTGTGTGTGCATGCTTGTGTAGAGAGAGAGAGAGATTATTAGTTTTGCAATTGAAGTCCATGAGTTTTTGTAGATAGGGAGTGGCTGTGCTTGGTTTTGATCTTGGGAGGGAACAAAGCCGACTAGACAGAGTTCCACCAAGGCACTAGAGCACCACCCCACAATCTCCTCATGCAGGTAGATTTGACCAAGAAAGCTTTCTGCATGAGCTTGTCATCTTGGGATGGAAAGCAAGAAAAATCTCTTAGGTACTCAGCCAAAGCTGCATACTCTATAATTTTCTCATCTTTGAGATTCCTTCTAAAAGACAATGACCATTTGTTGTTTACTGCTCCATCCTCTCATAAAGAGGAGACCTTAGCATCCATAGCTGAAGAGATTTTGAACAACAATGGGAAACGAAGCTCCTACTTCACATTTCTCGCAAATCTGTTCTTCCAAAAGCATTCATTCTCGTCATTATCTACAACAATGGAAGAAGAAGCATATGATAAGTCCCAATTATGTAAGATCCCTATATAAATCTCTAACAATATGTTGCTAGATATAAAGTCGCAAACCCATCTATAAATTGTCAACATCCCATGCTTAGAGTTGACAATTCTGCACCATAGAGAGTTTCGACTTTGGTTGAGCTTCTACCACTTTGTAAGCAGAGCCCTGTTAACACACTTGGGCTGGAGAAGGTCTAGATCTATATTGGAAACTATTGATATATCTCCTATTGACACACTTGTCAATATTTCCTCTTTTAAAGATACTATTAGGTCATTTTATACTAACATACTGATATTCAATCTTCCAAAATTTTTATGAGATCTCTTCTCTCCAATCACCTCGTGACAAAACCGAGATAAGAGATGATAATTCTTGCTATCCAAGGATGGAAAGATCGGAATCAAAACTGAATCGGTGGGGATTGAGTTGAAATTGGTTGATTCTTTGGAAGGAAAAGTGATTTAAAATCGGTCCTAATCAGTCATTTTTTTATTTTTTTGTTGTAAAAAATAAAAAAATTACTAAAAATATTTAAAAAATAGGAGGGGACCTAAAATATTTTAAAAATGGAAAACACTAATTTAACATAGTTTCATGCTTGGATTATAAATTTAATGGTAATGATCATTTCATTAAACAATTGTAATAAGATACAAATGAAAATTGACATGCAATAAATTGGTATATTTTTATTTTACCACCATCTATACCTTTCACTTTCATCCTTATTCTTTGTATTATCTGGATGCTCCACTGAGACGTATATGTCAATATTGGCTCATATCCATATGAAAAATAAGGAATCAACCATCTGAGAGAATTGTAGACACTGTCTTGAGAGCCCGAAGATGCGGTTGGAATATAAGGGTGGAAGTCCTAAGGGGGTTTTGGATAATTTGTTGCAACGTACTAATAAAAAAAACCCTAATTTCAACACTGACTTCTCCTACTGAAGTGTTGTCTTTACCCCAAATCACCCTTCCTTATCCCGCTGGTGCGCTCACTACTAAAAGATCTTCCTTTTTCTTCACCACTTCCACCTTCACCTCCACCTGAATCCTCTACATTTTGCTGTTGAGTAGGGAGAATGAACTCTTCCTCATCGTCATTTGAGGAAGGTGCTTGAATATTGTCAGTTGGACTTGCAGGTCCTTGCTTGATATCCAATTTTACTTTTTTGCTTTTTCTTCTTTTTGTGATGAAAAACTCTCAAGGGTCATGCCACGTTGATATACCATGGTCTATGTTTTTTATTTTGGTGGGAGTTATAATCTATACAATTCTCTACTATTTCTATTTTCTTTATCTTCCACTAACTACATAATATACTCACAGTTTTTTTCTTTGCATGTGGTAGCTACTGTATTTAAAACATGACATGTTCTACACTATAAATTATAAAATTAATGATGGACATTCTTGTTGATATTATCGTTCCTCAATGTGACTCAGATTTTTTTGTTTACATTTCTACAATCAATTCTTCTAAATATTTTTCTAATCTATCTTTAGGCATGGGAGGATGCATTACATGCTTAACATTTTGTGCTCCGACAACCACATTCTTAAAATGATGACCATTGTGATATGAGCTTACCATTTTCCATTCTTTTTTTGTCGTAAGCCATCTGATTTATACCATCTGTCTTCTAGAATTAAGTTTTTACTACTACGATGCATAAAATAAGTTGTGTTTTGCATTATTTTCTTTGTTGTTGTGCATGCACCACTACATCCAACCAAGGAAGGTTGGAGTGTGGGTTGCGACCGGGTTGGCTAGGCTTTGGTCACAACCCGGCTGGTCCGACCCTATTTTCTATTAATTTTTTTAAAATTTTAAAAAAATTGAAACAAATGTCAAAAAAATAATTCTGAAAAAAAAGAGATATAACAATAAAAATATTTTCATTCATTAACACAAACTTTACTTTAAAGTTTACATAAACTTGACTTGGTCTACATTTTCTACATAAACTTTATACTCTTTCCATGACATTGTATTATATACAATTTGCCACACATGCTGATGAATATTATATTCCGGAGTTCCTTCTATAATGACTAATGTTGCTATTGGGTCCTAAATCAACTTAGGGCCTTGGAGGGATGTGAATTAGCCTTAAAATCTAAGTCTTGTAGGGGTGAGCATGAAGGGGGGAGGGGTGGGATGAAGGGCCTCCCTTGGGGGCCTTATATAGGTCCCCAAGGGGCACAAGGGGGGCATCAAGAACCCCCTTGCTTGCCCCCCATGATAAGCAATTCATTGCTTCTCGTGCGGGGCAAGGGATCCCTTGTGGGATCTTGGGGTTGTGTGACCTGGCGATCGGGTCGCGACCCGAGGGAATCCCACCCTCAGGTCGGGCCAATTGGATCCCGATCGGGCTGGTCGGCCAAAATTTTGACCGGGTCGTGACCCGGGTCCCGATCCGGCAACCATGCATCTAACTCTTAATTATTTGTACTTGCATTCTCTTATGTTGACTCATCAATTTGTCACCTAATTTTAGCAGCAGAAACTTTTATAATTAGTTATTGTCTTCTTTCTTCAAATCCTGCATCAGATGTAAAATCTTCATTGTCATTGCCATCATCTGTCGCAATTTATCCAAAACTGTATCTTTCGTCAACCTTGTCTTCACATCCTTTATAATCTTTTGACATTTTTGTTCTTTCAGTTGCTTTCTCACTTTAGGATGGCAACTAGCACACATATCTTGATGTCTTTATCCAATTAAGTGGTTTTTAGTCAAGTAATACGGCCAACTTTCGTTATTTTATACAAAAATTATATTTAGAACCCTTTCCTACTGAAGTTCCATACTGCCAACTGTCATTCAAAGACATCTTTCTTCTGCAAATGCATAAAACACAAATAATTATCAAATTTTATGACTAAAGTTTACTAAGTTAACTTAAATTTTATTTAATTAATTTATAACTTATCGGTGAATTCAAGTAGTTAACTAATTCTTATTTCAGATTCTATTATTTGTCAAAACTAAACAACCCAACTTTCAGCAAGCAGAATTAAATGATTTAGAAATAAAGAATCAGAAAAAGGATTTAAAAGTAAAAACTGTAAGCCTTTTAAAAAAAAAATAAAAATTTCTTAATCTTGTATGACCTCAACAAATTTAGGAAAATGTCAAGACTTCCAGATGTTCTAGCAAGGTTCAATCAGCGAAGATTGGATCCTGAAAAGCCAAGATTTTCACAAATAGTTGATTTCAATGTTTGAAATAAAAACAAAAGACATGTAAATAACAGACTTAATCTTATAAATGCAGTTATCAATGGCTGCAATACTTTAAGAATAACCTATTTCTAACATCTGAGATGAAAAGAAACAAAAAAATTAAGGAAAAAAAGAATGATCTTATGAAGTTTTAGGAAAACAAAAAGGAAGTTGAAGTAATACTTGATGCCATGGAAGATGCAACTGCGAAGGATTGGTGAAGGATGAAGCTCTGGAACTTGGTTTGATCGATCTTCATGCATATTACTTGCGTTTTTTTATTCTTAAGCTCGGTGCAACAATCAATTAAAGAAGTTTCATATGATTATAAGATTCTATTTTTGAAGATGCCTTAAAAATGTCATAATCCATTAATTACTAAAAGAGATAAAAGAGCATATAGTAGCTAAGATATACAAACAGGTGAAAAGGTAAAGAGTCAGCCAAACTATCTGCATGATAGAGACCCACAGTAACCAATACCAGCGACAACAACAAACCAACAGTAGCTACAATGGAAGAAAAGAGGTGTGAAGCTGTGAACTGGGTCAAATTAACACACAATAATTTTTCTAAGGCAAGGTTTGGCTCTTAGCTCCATCCAAGTCAGCAGAAAAATGCGGTCCCTGAAACGACCAATGCCATTATTACCTACATCATCATCATTCTTGTTGAAAATTCTTTTATTTTTGGTATGCCAAGAATGTGTGGAGGTAGACAAAGCCACAAATCATTTTTAACAGAAAAGCTCAAGGCAGAATGTTGGAAGACACATTTCCTAGATGCTCTGATTGTTTCCTTCAGTGTTGACGTTGGCCCACGACACTTTCGCTCATAACCTTCTAAATTATCTATATGATGTCACAATTGGTAACAAATGATTCTTATCTTCATTGAAAGAAATACAAAATGGCAGGCGTGCAATGAGTTGACCACTTAAGGATACTTTTACTGTGCAGTCTTTTCTAAGTTATTTTCTGTAACAGAAGCTGAACATCAAAGGAAATAATTTTTAACATCTAAACTTTAAAGGAGATATTTTTACTGCACACACTTAAGCAATTAAGTTTAGTCTCTTCCTTTTTTGAAGCATGAATATAGTAGAGTTTACTGAAGGTACATGCTTTCTGTCTGAAAATCACTTTATGAATTCTGGCATCCTGATACTGCACCTTAAAGTTGGGTTATAATGTTAACAGATCGGATGCTATGTCCTCCGAAGGTAGTATTTTTGTAAAAGCACAATTTCTAAAAGGAACAGGAGATAAATCATTCCACATCTCAGCCATTGATTAGTCCTTATTTGTATTGATGTTAAATAGTTACGATTACCAGCCCAACCATTCTTCTAAATTTGATATCCGCTTCATTACCAATGCATATGTCAGAAGCACATCTGAATACAGAAATAGTTTCTAGAATTCCTCTGAATTTTTGGTCCATGATTAAAAGTCTAGGTTATTAATCCAACTCCTCACTGACACTGTTTAGTGTTCAACTCTCATCCATAAACTATCCTTTAACTCCATGCTTCATAACCATTTAATTAGCAATGCTCTATTCAGAGTTTGTATTTAACAACCCCCTCTTATTTCTAGGCCTGCAAATATGGCCCTATTTGATCAGGTGAATCCCTTGTCTCTTCTGATGTTTTCCATTCCAAAAGATAGAAGCCTTTATCCTTTCTATCTTTTGGCAAACACCAAATGCCATTTAGAGAGAAATAGAGGGAGAATATCCAGCAATGCTAGGGAAAGTTGATTTTGTTAAGATCAATAAGGGAGATAACTTTCCTGCCTTGCAAGTGGTGATTTACCCTCCATTCTTAAAGATCCCACTGTCTTCTTCGTCTTGTATAATGTTAAATGCAGACCAAGGTATTTTAATAGGGAAGCAACCCTGGAAGTGTCAAGAATTGACGCAAAGATGTCTAAGTTGCAAATTCCCTTTCATCTGGTCCATGGAATTTGCACTCTAAGTTGCAGAGCTTCCCTGGCCGCAAAAATTCTTCATTTATCAGATCTGTGGACAAGGCTGTGTGTGGGATATGCAGAGACAGGGTAAAGCTTTTATGATGATTCTATCCCTTGGTCTCCTCCAACCTCCCTTCTCCTGTCATTCTGGTATTATGTCGAGACCTTAGGCTAGCTTCTCAGCACTTGCCAACCAATCCATGTTGACCGTCTCCATCATTACAGTAAAAGACGTTTCCTGGGTACCCAGTATCCACACAATCTCCCCCTTTCCATTCTTCTTATCTGTCATCGTCTAGGATGAAGACTGTCGAGGGGAAAAAAACTCCAATAACAAACCGCTCCTGCTTCTTTGGTCCAGTGGACATCCCCTGGAGGGTGGTCACTCTTCCTCAATTTTCACTGGTGAAGCATCTTTCACCCCAAGATCTAGAACTCCTATTCATCTTCACTGAAAGAAATGTCTTCATAAATTCCCTACTCTCATCCTTAGAAGCATAAGCTGAATACCCTGCAAAGAAGCTCTATGCACTAACTCTTCTATTTTAGCAGAAATGCTTCTAAGACTTTCCAACATCTGTAAAGGGAGAAACAGACAGTAGACCTTTGACCCTGCACCATGCGATCCTACCTGAAATGGATAATGCAACACACTCTGGATAGCATCTCCGAATATGAGCTTTGCCATCAGGACCCGTAAGCTCAAGCATGGGAATTGTCAAATCTCAAGTTCTGATTACGAGTGTGTATGAGAAATGTGCTGAAGGACTTAATGGATCCACCTATCTTTCACTGGTGGCCACATACCTTGAAGGAGATAACACAGCGTTGCTCTGTATTGAAGCTCAAGGATGATACAAGTCGGTAGATCCACTTACTGTTTAGGGATATTGAGAGGATGTAATATTCCTTTGATGTGTTTAGCAAGGTTCAGGTTGGTAGAACAACCCTTTGACTTCCTCACACTACGGTGAGTTTAATTAGGTTCTGATATTACTTTAGAAAACATTTACTAGTTCTTTTTATTGTAGCTTTGCTTTCTAGGTGAATGTTCGTGGGACGAGTGCTAAAATTATTGACCATTGAGAACTGACACTTTTTATCGATATGTAACAATGATTTTGTCCTACTTTTTTTATTTATGATTTAAGTTTTAAAAGTTTTTATACATAGATGTACATGCCAAGTTTTTAATGACTTTTTATAATATTTCATTTTCTATTTTTATTTTCATTTGAAAAAGCTGTGTGGTTGAATTTTGGACATTGATTCACATGACTTTTCATCTTTACCTACTTTGGATAATTAATATGATTGTTTGTGCAGAAAGATGTGGCAGGAGCCATGCATTGTGTTCTCTCCTCACTGGAGTCTTCGGCTAGGTCCATCTATTCATCTGCTTCGCCGGTGGCATGCTAATAATAGTTGTTTGCTTGTTCTAGAGGTACTACTTTTGAAATACACTGTTTCATACGTCCCATTCCTTTTTAAATAATCTCCCACGTCATAGTAGTTACAGTAACAGAAATTAGACATCCATCAACATCATCATTCATTACCAAAGTCTTTGATTCATACATAGGATGATTGTAGTGCTCTTCTTTTTCTTTGCAGTGTGAACTGATCACCAAGTTACTTAGGGCATATAGCGAAAGCCACATAATTGATAAGATTTAGGTCTAATGCTCTTTGTACATGTTTTTTTCCTGCTCCTTCAGACTATGCAACATCTTGCATGAAATCTTCAATCAAATATCTAGTAATAAAGTGATGGTTGATTTTCTTTAGTTTTCACTTGCAGGAAGGAATTAATACAAGTCTTGCACTCCTGCCATTCGTGCCCATTGGAATTAAGATCCTTCAATGTTCCTTTCTATCAGGAGTAAGGTAAATGTGCTTCATATTCCAACCTTGCTATACCTTTCTTGTTTGAAAGCATTTGAATTCTTGGATTGCTGGGATAGGGATGATGAATCACGGATGAGCAGTATAGCACACTTGATCTTTCATCAATAGGTTATGGACTTTACTGCTGATCCACCATCTGGTGATGGCTGTTCTCTAGAATCCAGATTAGAGCGTTAACTATCTCCTTAGGCTTGGGAGCTATGTTATCAAAGGCAGATGAGGCAGCCTAGGTGATGAGTGAGGCGAGGCGGTGGCTCCTCATGTAAGTTTGACCCAGGCGATTGCCACCACTTCCACTCCACAGCCCTTGAGGAGGGTATTTCATGTTCCTCTAACATCTTAAATGCCTTATAGAAGGGTGTTAGAACTTGTTCAAGTTGCAATAGAGCCTCCGGTGACTGTGTAGAGCACCGGAGGGCCTCCCCCACTGCAAGCCCTTATTGTGCAGGAGAGGCAGGACCCTCACAGGTCCTGGGATCTGCTTTCCTAACCGGTTTGATACCAGTTAGGTGAGATAGTTAAGCAGATATTGTTTAAGCAAAGCCAACACCCGCCATGGTCCCCTTTACCAGCTAGCAAATTGCGGACCTGTTAAGGGTTCCATTTTCCTTACCTGTTAAGGGGAACCGTGGCTGATGCAGGCCATCTGGTGGTTTCTCTGTCCTTCGGCAGCCTCCAAAGACTTTTTCCAACTTCTGGCAAACCCCTCCACCCTTCCTAGGAGGTGAGGAAATCCTAGTTTTGCTTCTCTCCCTCCATTTGTCTCTACCACCTAAGGCGGTTGTCTAGGGTGCCTAAGGCAAGGCAACTCCATTGCCTTAAAGTGCCTTACGCCTCTACCTACACAGCTTTGGTGTATTGCTATGAAGATTCATATCAAGTTGCTGTTTGATGTGATTCATGTGTGATCAGTGGTGTAAGACATTGTTTTACCACGTCACAGATTTATAGAAGGCTTTTTATAGAACTTAGTTACTGTTGTTGTTGGGTGTATTACCATGAAGATTCATCGTAGGCTTTCTAGATTGAATGTGGTTGAATGAAAGAAAAATATCTATCTAATTAAGTGATATAATCTAGCTCTAGTAGGTCATCCGCTGGTAGTGGAATCTTTCAGAAATTAAAGGTCCAACATTTGCTTCAAAGGGGATTTGTTGTTAGAATGATGCGGGACGGCAATGGAGACGCCGCCTTTTGAATGTGAAAATGGGCCCCCACAAGTCACCTCTATGTTGCCATGTGTCTGATCGGACCTAAAATGGTTGTACCGAGTTGGAACCACGCTGAAATCCACTGAACCGAGCTGAAAACCTGTTGAATCAGGCTTGAAAGGTGCTGAACCGGTATGAAAAGCAACTGAAATGAGCTGAACCAGTTGAACAGGCACTGAACCAGCCTTGAACCAAGGCCTGGGAACACCAAATGGGCCTGAATCGACATTGGACCACTTGAACTGGCACTAGACTGCCTGAACCAGTGTGAGCTGGGTCTGAAACCAATTGGACTGGTTTGAGGAGCCTATTGAATTGTTGGGCCATTGGCAATAGTAAACTGAAGCTGACTGACTGTCACCGAGTTAAGTTAAGCCTGGGATCATGATGGATGAAGGTTGTCGCAGGTCTCGGGGGGTGGGGGGTCATTGTAGCAAGAGGACGTTGTTGGAGGGGGCTGTGAACGTCCGACAGCACGTGCGACCACGTGTGGGGTGAAACCAGTGGGGCCATGGCCGTTAACTGCACGTGAAGGCTCCGGCGCACATGGGGCTGGCTGGTCCAACTGGCGCGAGGTCTATGGGGGTCGTGGCAATCCTAGGCAACATCCGAGCTTGACTGGGGGTCATGGCGAAGGTGGGGACGGCTTCGCAGGCACTGTTCCTCCCGTACCCTCCTTCGTTAAACTTCTAAACGTTTCATTGTACTAGCCTTTCTATTGTGCGAGACAAGGGATGATGCTCACAAAGCTGGTAGGTGATCCCGGAGGAGGGAAGGTTTCTGGTGAGGGAAGAGAGGTGCTGGGTGAGGTGCAGTTTCGTCGGCACTCTGAAAGGTCGTCGGCACTCTGAAAGGCCTGTGTTGTTAGGGGTGGTGAGTTGATGGCTTCCGGATGTGCCAAAACAAGGATGGCGATGTCAACCCCCCGGAATGGCACAACAACAATGTCACTCAATGGTTAGGTGGTTTGGGAATGGTGAAGGTGACATGGTGGAAGAAGAGAAGGAAGGAAGATGTCGGCAGTGACAACAGGGGCAACAAGGTTGGACTGGTGGGACTCCGGGGATAGTTGAAGGTTGTTGCGATAGCTGGGGGTGGTTGGGGAGAAAGGAGATTGCACGAGTCTGGGGATCACCAGACCTGATGTACCAGAGTCATCAATGCTGAATTGAGGGCTGCCGGTGATGTTGATGATGAGCAAGGGAGCCAATTGGGAGAGCCAATAATTGTAAGGGGAAGGAGAAGTGTGGACGGCACAAAGGCCAAAAGGAAGGAGGAAGAAGCCTAAACTGGCATACGCTCGGGGTGATAAGAAGCCAAGCCAATCAACCACTACCGGAGGTGGAGGAGGCATCGAGTTCTGCCGGGGTGCAGGTTTTTATGGGGCTAAGCCCCCTACGCAAGACATGATGGCAACTATCTCAAAAAAATTCATTCATCATTGATTTCTTTGTGTGAGCATGAGCTCTTATGTAGACAATTGTTTTTATAAAAAGGACCTCCGAAAGACTAATTACAAATAAGTTATCTTAAGTACTAAAATGTAAAGATAGTGACTCAAAAAAAAACTTCAAATATTAAAAGGACGGTAGGAAATTAATTTTATTGCTACTATTCAAGAAAAATAAACATGTCTTTGTGAAACTTGAATGACGCCCTTGACCCTTTCGTATATCGAATTAGGTCCCATTCTCGTCATTCTTCCCTGGTTTTAGAAAAGTTGTTCTCGAGTTTTACAATGTCATAATATCCACATGGCGTTGATCAGTATGGAGGACAGCACTAATATGGCCGATATGATGATGAGGAGATGCAACATGCCAGCTTCGCAGTGGGTGCAGAAAGTGATCCAAATAGTGTCAACATCTATGAAATGTCTAGTTTGGATACATTGTTGGGTTACCTCTAGACGGATCCTCGGTAGCGGGTGTCTCGAGTATTGTCTCCATGGCCAGCTCTATCAGTAACTATATGATATGCATAGTCAGTGCGGTCTCAATAGCCCTTTCAATCTCAATCTCTACAAGGTGCCACTACTCGGTTGTCAACACAATCAAGTGATCAACAATTCATTAAGCTAGTCAGTCAGCTCAGCCTCCACAACTCTATCGGCCTTAGCATCCTTGGCACACTATAACTCATACTCTGCAACATGCTTGAAACTGACCTTATAAATGACCTCGATAAGTGTGTTGACTTGCTACTCGATCGCATGGCACTCACAAGTGTTGCCAACATATTTTGACTCTTTCAATAATTTATACTCCATGGGCCACAATGTAAGTCCTCACACAAATATGTCTAGATTAGCATGTTGATCTGCCAACCAATTGGATCCCAAGATAGTATGTAGAGGACTATCTTGCACCATATGTCTTCTACATAAACAATCTAAGATTTCACTTGGTCTCAGATAATGTGAATTGAATTTATTCCAAGCCATTCATCATGTGATACTATGGTGCAATTATCTTTAAAAGAGACCATGAGATATAGTTGCCAAAATATTTGGACAAGAATACTATAGCACGGACTTTTAATGGCAATGTGATGTCAAAGCTAAAATGTTAGTATGATAAGGATCTCAAGCTATCAAAACAAGTTGGCATTGACTCTGATACCAAACTGATGCAGGATAGAAATGAAGATGCCACCATTTGGATGTGAAAGTAGGCCTACACAAGTCACCATTGTGTTGCCATGTGTTTGATTGGACCCAAAATGGTTGTACCGAGGTTGAACTACATTGAAGTCTATAGAATCAAGCTAAAAACCCACCCGTTGAACCAGGCTTAAAAAATGCTGAACCAGTCCGAAAAGCAATGGAAATGGGCTAAACCAGTTGAACGGGTGTTGAACTGGCTTCGAACCAAATTGAACTAGGCCTAGGAACACTAAATCGGCTTTGAACTAGTGTTGGACTACTTGAACTAGCCCTAAACTGGTGTTAAGCCACTTGAACCGGCCCTAAATTGGTTTGAACTAGGTTGGAGCATGAGAACCTGTTCGAGGAACTGGCTAAACAGTTGGGCCGGTGGTGACATTGAACTGAAGCCGGCTTGATCAACACTGATAAGTCTAGGATCATGACATGCTTAAGTCGACCTAGGTCTCGAAGGGGGGGTCGAAGCGAGAGGGTGTCGTTGGCAAGGAGGCCGTGATCATTTGGTGGCATGCACAACCATGCATGAGGCAAGATTGGCGATGTCATGGTTACTCAATGGCGTGCCCAACGGTGCGTGAAGGCCCTGGAGCACATGATGCTGGCTGGTCCAATTGATGCGACGTTCGGGGGGGCCCGGGGGGGGGTCGTGGCAATCCCATGCGGCGTTTGAGCTTGACCAAGGGTCATGGCGAAGGCAGAGATTCTTTGTTGGCACTGTTCCTCCAATGCCATTCTTTAGAAAACTTCTGAAGGCTGCACTATAGCTGTCTTTTTGTCACATGAAACAAGGGATGATGCCGGTGAAGTTATGAGGTGATCTAGAATGAGGGAAGGTTCCTGGCGAAGGAAGGGCAGTGTTGGGGGAGGCATGGTTTTGTTAGCATTGCAAAAGGCCCTGGTTGGGGCCGGTGAGTCAATGGCTTCTGGATGTGCCAAAACAAGGGACAATGATGTTGACTCCCGAAAATGACACAACGATGATGGCATTCTGGTCTGGTGGTCTGGGAAAGGTGAATACGACACAACGGAAGAAGAAGTGGAAGAATGTGTCAGTGGTGACGAAAGAGACAATGGGGGTGGACTGGTGGGCCTCCAAGAATGCTGGAGGTTACTACGATAGTTAGGGAGTGGTTGGGGAGATTGCACATGTGATGCGGGACGGAACCATGGTTCTCAAATAAACCAGAGAATATCACACAGCAGATAATAGAATGCCAAACAGAAACTAACAGCAGACTGAAATCAGTAAATATAACCAGGAACCAGCAGTCTGATATGAAATAGCAGGTAACAGACCAGAAGTGCTAAGAAAACCAGCAATTTCAAACCGAACAGAATATGCAAGTTAATATCATGACAGTGTCAACAGAACAGGGAGGTTATCTCAATAGCACATTCCTCTTAAAAATGTTAATCATAACAACATTCAGGACAGCAGTTGAAAAGAGGGACGTGGCTCAGATTAAATTCATCACAGCCAAATGATCTGCACCTTGCTTGATATTTCAGCATCAATATCAATTCCAAGAATAGGGACAGCAACCAGAACTTTAGACTCAGAGAATTTATCTCCTCATAGCCTTGGAAATCAGGAGACCAGTTTTTTTTTAAGGTGAATTCCCTTCCAGTGGAAAACTAGTTCACAGCCGGCAACTTCAAGAAGCTACCAAGGCAATGGGGAATTTACTGGTCTTCATCATTTTTCAACATCAACAAATGTAGGCAGATTTCTCAACTGTCTGCCAATTCTCTTTAGCTAAGCACTGTTGCCAGAATTTGAGTATTTCTTATGAAATTCTAAAACTGCTGTAGATTGACTGGAAATAATGGTAACAGAAGATGAATTCCAGGGAAACCAAAAAATCAGATAATCTGTAACTGGAAGTGGACCAGTCTCGATCGATTATCAAATGTCAGTGAATCATTATTAACAGCATCCGTTCAGTTGACTTCACAAAGAATAGCAAAGTAGTAGAGACGACAGGACCAAATTAACCACCAGAATTAAAGACTGCCAGAATCAGACTGGAACGAAAACCAATCTCTATTTGTGACAAATAACAGAAATCCAATGTAGTAGTAAACTGAAAAACCCAGACCCAGTAGTACTTGGCTGGAACTGTAGGTGGATCAGTATTTCAAACTGGGGTTAATCAGTAGGTCAAAACTGTACTGAAATAGTCCGTTAAGAAGCAGTCGAGACTGATAAAATAATTCTGCACTTTCAGGATTTAAAGCCAACAACAACCGTATGGTCAAATAGGACATCTACGGTCCATATATTCAGTGACAATAAGAACTAAACTCAGTCGAATCATTGAAAACGTCCAAAAATTAATGTCTCCTCGGAAATGGATCGACGAAAGAGAAAGGAAACCGAACTCAGCTTCTGAACAATGATATAGCACTATTTTAAAGATCGGGAATAGCTATGTAGAGCTAAACCAGGTCTATCAGACTTCCTTCACCTTCCATTTTTAACCAAGACCAGGAGTATCTGTCAAGAATACTTTTCGGGACGCACAGATCTGAAGATCCAGAAGTACGAGGGAGGATGAGCCCACAGAAATAGCACCATCGGTTACCATATACTCACTCAAGGGATCGAAAGGTCTAAACAGTCTTAAGACAGATCCCATCGTCATCGGTTAGGAACCTCAGAGTAAAGAAACGATCCGAAGGCTTCCGCGGACGGAGCTCAACAGATGTTCAACCAGCTAGAACGGCAACATCGAAGGAACTACCTCCAGCGTGGGAGTAGAACTCTCCGGCTACCAGCACAGCCGATCCCATAGATCTGACAGCAACTTCATCGAGGAAAGAAAAATCCAGTCGTACGCAGAGAAGAAAGCATCGGAACCAGAACCCCGAGCTAGGGCTCTTTTGGAGGAAGCTAGATCCGCCACCGAGGGAGAAGATCCGCCGAAGAGAACTGGAGAAGACGAACCCCGAGCTAGGGCTCTACTGGAGGAAGGCAGCTCCGCCACCGGGGAAGGAGAAGATCCGCCACCAGGAGGAAGAGAGAGTTCCGCCGCCGGAAGAAATGTCGCGACCAGCTGTCGCCGCTGGGAGAGAATCGCGCAGGCCAGTCGCCGAGAGGAAGACGCGGGCCAGCCGCACGCGAAATGACTATCGGGGAGAGAGAAAACCCATCGCCGGGTTTAAGCGAGGAGGGGAGGGCAAAAACGGAACTTCAAACATAACTTTGTTGTATTCATCAAATCATATCATGTATTGTATACATGGGCCCCTATTTATAGGGTTAAAATGCATAAAAAAGTCCGTAAATGAAACTAAATTGAGAAAATGCTCAAACAAATCAACTAAAATTCCTAAAAATTAGAAAATTACTTAAATGGACCCATTATTGACCTAAAAATCAAAATTACATGAGATTTGAAAATCAATAATCGGTTCTTGCATCCCGATTCAATTTTTAACATGAATCGGTTCTTGTGTCCCGATTCGATTCCCATCAACATGTCTAGAGATCATCGCACTTGTTGCACCAGAGTCGTCGATGCCAAACCGAGGACCACTCAATTGGGAGAGCTAGTAACCGTGAAGAGGGAAGAAGAAGTGTGAACGACATGCAAGCTTGATGGAAGGAGGAAGAAGATTCCAAAACTGGCCTATGCTAGGGATGATCGAAAGCTAGCCATTACTGGAGGTGGAAGAGGAATCGGGTTCTCCCAGGGGTCAAGGTTCCTACAAAGTCAAGCCCCCTATGCAAGACACTAGATGGTGGCTATCTCAAAAACTTCCATTCATTTATTGACTTAATTGTGTGGAGCATGGGCTTTTATATGGACTGGAGAGTCATTTTTATAAAAAGATCTCCAAAAGACTAATTACAAACAAGTTTGCTTAAGGATTGGAATGTAAAAGACAATGACTCAAAAGGAACTCCAAATTTTAAAAGAAGTGCAGGAAATTAATTCTAATGCTATTAGACAAGAAAAATAAATGACGCTTTCATAAAACTCGAATGACGACGTTTTTGATCAGTTCATCCATCAGATTCGGTATGGTCCTCGTCCTAGAAGCTGCCCTTAGTTCATTTCTTACTAAATCTATGTGAAACGCTCCATTTCCACAGCTGATGTGATGTCCGCGACATATGAATGCATGACTTCTAGACTGTACGATTTGTCTAGCCTTGAATATATGGCAGTGCATCAATCAATTTGACCAGTGTGCTCAAATGGGGAGCATCCTTGATGCAGGACAGAATCTCAAAAACTGAGTCAAAATGCTGAAATCAACATATAAATGCGGAAACTAAAATTTAAATGTCTAAAGTCTTGTTTATTCAGCATGTTAGGGTTGTGGCACGCTCGGAGGGGGCCAAATGCGCGAAGCCACTGGTCGCGGTTTGTCCACCAGAGCATCCAACAGCGGGTGTAGGTGAGTAGAAATAGCGGGGTGTCATGGAGTGTGGTTGGAAGCTGCTGGCTAGGGGGCCTGTGGCAGCATCGCAATTAAGATCAGGGGAGGCGAGGCCGTGCGAGAGCCATTGGATTTTGGAAACTTCTAGAGACAGATGCCCTCTATCACGGTCGTGCATCAAGTTGGCAAGTTCGAGTGCGTTGGCGGCCCGTTCATGCTGGTTAGCCTCGAGGTGAAGATCCGGCGACTCAAGGATCGTCCTCGTAGCTCGTTATCTTGTGCGTCGTAGAGGAGGCAGCAGGGCGTAGAGTTGTAGATGGCACAGTGTCATTAGCCAGATCGGGGCTTTGCCATGCGAAGAAACAATGTTGTCAAATGTTGTTGGAAGAGTAGGAATCACCGGGAAGGGGAAGTTGATGGAGGTATTTTCCGCGAGAGACTATCAATGTCGTTTGCTGTCATCCGGGGATCGTCAAACTGGGAGAACACTGGAAGCCATATTTCTCCAAAGGACCCGCGTCAATCGGATAAGCCGACTTTAATAGGATCTGATTGGATGGGAGAATGAAGATGCCGAAGACGATCGAGCCATTGTTGTTGTCGAAGCCAACAGACTGGATCTGGTTCCAGGGATCGCTGGAGCAGATGTTGGCGATGATCGTGGGAGGCATAGCAGATGCCATCGTCATCGTTGAAGGAATTGAAACCGAATGAATTGGAGAGAAAGGGGGAGGGGATAAAAGTGCTGGCATGATCTGCTGGAGGTGAAGGAGATAGGGAGAGAGTAACCAGTCTCTACCAGAGGTTTGGAAGGCGAAAGCTGGCCCTCATGCCAGAGGTGACGAAGGAGAGATGGGGCAAAGCCCCTGTGCGGGAAGGCCACCCGATGGCTCAAAAAATCGCATTCACTGTATTTCTTTTGTTCACATCGGTTCTCCTTATGTAGAGGGAGGAGGTATTTACAAAAAGGACCCACAAACAGTTCTATTTACCGACTTGTCTTTCCAAGTACTCAAATATAAAATGACCTAAAAATATCAAAATTCGTCTTCATCAACCCTATGAATCACTTGGGCCATGGAGCTATTTCAATGTGTCTGAGCTTTTCTTATTCTACTATTCTATATCAAATTAATGCCTCAAAAGACTTGAGTTTGCATATTCATTTTATATACTAGGGAGGGATGTGGACTCTTGTTAGATAAGTTAATCAGGCCTCCTTGTCAGGTGGGTGGCCTTAGTTTTCCCAATATTAGAGACCACCGACGAGGCATTCTATCAAAGCCTCATTAACTGCAACCCTCAAGACTTTATAAGGCCTAATCCTTAGCTTTCAAAATGTATAAAACGTTGTATGTCTAAGCCTTTTGATAATATGACATGAATAATCGACGTGATAACGTATAAATGACTATCATTCGAATATCTAATTGATAGATGGCAGACCAATACTCAATAATCTTCACATCAGTAAGAGATATTTCTAAGATCAATAAAATGAAAATGGTTAAGAACTCTACATGATGGGAGAGAACTTTCTCAGTTCCTTTTCATTTAGGTAAAAGGGAAGTACATGCGAACAATTCTAAGGCCCTACACTTCAACAATCTAGCGCCAAAGATGCCTAAGCTTTCCCAATCAATCTCTGGGGCAGTCATAGCAGGACTTAGTTCTCCATGTATTCATTTTTCCCTCCCACATTTTTTCTGCACCCCTCCCACTTCACCCCCAGCTTTTTTCTTTATCTCTTTTGTCTTTATCATGCTGTCTCTCTTTCCCCCTCACTTCCTATACGTGCAGAAAGCGGGTGGCTTGCTGCACACAGAAGGAAGCTCTCTTTTTCTCCATCTCTGTTTCCTGCCTTCCCCTTCCTATATCTCCATATCTCTTTCCCTCCCCTCTAGTATCTCTTGAGCTACCCTCTGCAAGTTTATCTTTCTCTGTCCTTACCGTATAATTTGCTAAAATTGTGGATGTTTCTGTTCTGATTCTTCTTTCTGTTATTTGCTTTGTGTTGTGTTACTTATGCTCTTGTTTTTTAATCATTTTTATTTAGTCACAAATGTTTATCGTGATAATTCTTGATGGTTTTCTTTGATTGTGATTTATGATTCTAGCTTTGCTTCATCAAAACTCTTTAGAGTAAATGTAGTTTTTGTAGTTCATGTGACCCTACCATTTAAGTGGCCCCTAAGGGGTTAGCTTACGACTTAAGCTCCCTTGGGCCCCGACAGCTTTGCTTCTGCATGTATATAGTATAAAGTATAAACCTACCTTATATATGAGCAGGCTGATCATGTTAACTTTTTCTCTCCAACTAAATCCAACATCTGGTTGATGGCTCACAAGCTTCTTGGCAGTTCATGTCAAATTGTGCACCGCATCCCAAGGAAGTGTTTTTGGTTAAACCCCAGACCATGAATACTAGGGATGTGTCTATCGCAACTCACTTCACTCTGGACCACGTAGACAGTTTCTCTGATGTCCATTTCATTATAATTTAGTATCTTGCCAAAGATGCACTGTAGATCATTCCTGCCAGCCAAAGTGAGACTTCATGGAACATTTTCTGACTGCCACCTGCTACAGTGATAAGCCAATTTGTTCCTTTTCCTTGTGCGTGTTTAAAAGGGTTAAACTTCGAACAACTCTTTACATGGTGGTTTAAAAGGGTTATTCTTTGCACACCCCTATTGGTGAAACGTATCACCGTATGTATTGTAGAAGCATATGATACTGATCTCATCTCTTGTTGCAGAATTCATGTGGCACAAGCACTCTTAAGAACTCTTAAACCGAAGTTTGCATTGGTATGATACACGTCTACATTCTCACTTCATGCTTAATGTTGATGATGCCATGGATAATAATCCACCTTGATATCTGTGTAGTTTCCAGAAGATCTCAAGACATATTTTCTGAATAAGGGTGCTTCCGAAACTTTCTTATTCTACTCTGAGAATCAAATTGTTGCTATTCCAAGATCAAGTGATGAAGTTGAAGCCTTTTTATCAGTGGATCTGTTCCACCAGCGTGAGATCTCTGCTGTTTCGAGGTTCAAAGGAATGTTGAGTGTGTGCAGTGGGAAGTACCTCTTGATCCCTACCGAAATCCAAGATGGCACGATGCATAGACAGCTGCATTGGGGTTCCGCTGATGCAAGTGAGCTGCTTCTTGCTCTGAAAGAAAAGGGTGTCAAAGGTTCACTGGGTAAACATGAGGGTTCCCCAGGTTGCATCTGCCGCATTCTTGTGAATGAGCCTGAACGAGCTGTGATAGAAATAAGCTCGAACAAGATTCTAATCAGCGCAGCCGATAAACGCCTTGCCAGCCTCATTTATGCAGCAGTATGCTGTGTGTCCGGTGGAACCTGATTTGCCTCGTTAGGCTATTCCGGTTGCCTTCTGGGGACTGTACGTACATTCTGGGTGCAAATGGCATCCAGCCAGACGCATCTAAATTATGTATGCTATAGCTTTCAGTCTTATGCGCCCTGCAAGAAGCCCCTTTCCTATGGCGGACGTTATGTTTGTTTACGTCAAGAACGTCGCAATGTATTCCATGACAGAAAGAAAGAGACCCGAGGTAGAGCTGGAATTCTTTACCTTGTTTTAGGAATCCCATAAAAAAGCATCTGTTTGGATAACCCTTCGAATTATCATAATTTACGTAAAACTTGTGACGATATAAATCTTTGTAGGATACGTCTGGTTGATATTATATCAATTTTGATAGGGAGAAATTAACAAGTGATCCGGTTCGATGGATCTGCTTTAACATTAGATTTGATCAAATATTCACTTTTAACACAAAGTTCTTCATTTTCACTTTATTTTTGAGATTTGAGTAATTATATTTTCTTTGCAAATGTTGATTATGTAAAGTTTGACTATGCTAGCTGTTGGGGGGGGGTGCAATTTTTACGCTTTTCTTTAAAAGCACAAAAGATTGAGACCTGGATGGTCTATAAGTGAAGGTGTGATCGAATTGAGCACAATACAATTTGAACTTGAACTTGGCTCTACAAATTTTCTTCGAGTTTGAGTTTTGTTCAACATTTGACCCTTCATTATTTTGAAATGGGTGTGTTAGGAAAGGGTAAACACCGGGAGTAAAGGAGGGGCAAACACCAGAATAAAAAAATGGGTGGAATAATTGGGGGAAGTGACACATGCTGGTTTCTTCTCTGATCAGATGCCTATGCTGGGGAAAAAATTGTAGCGGAACATGACATCCCAATAGATCTTGCCGTCTTCTTTTTCTTCTTCAAACTAATGTCTCCTAGGATATCTTACATCTCCGGCACCATCACTCATTAAAAACCCTCGTCTGCCTCTCTGCCGTCATCCACCTCGATGGTGCAATTTATAAAAAAAGAGGAGTTTTTAAGACCTCGTACATGTTATTCACGTTTTGATCTACTTCTTTGACGACCACTTAAAAGAGGGGAAGACAAGCTCCTCTGACGTCCTTTAATGACAATCTCTAAAACCCTTCGCATGTGGCGGAGGATGGGTGTCGAAAGATGGAAATGGATAGTGACAACATCTGGGGTATGGAAGAGTATTACCGAGATAGAAATGCTTCTTCAGACCGGAGTAAAAGAGAGGTTGACGGGATAGAGAAAGAAATTGTAAATTGACTTACATCAAAGTAATTCTATGAATGGACTGGGTGGCGAAGTGTTTTTGTAAAATGGACTAACAATTAATTTTTTCTTTAGACAGATATCGGATGCATCGGGCCCATTTGGTTTCAGGCAAACCAAAACAAAAAAAAAATGTTTTTCACGAAATACTATTTCCAAAGAAACCAAAAACATAATTGGTCGTCTGTAACTACTTTTCTAAGAAATTTTATCAAACTCTTCAACGTGAGCATAACAGTCATATAATTTTATCAATATTTATATAATTAACTCATTTAATTATAGCAAAATTTTGATAAAAATTGAATTAAGTAAATTATTTTGTATCAAGTTATTACTAATATCAATTTTAATTTTTAAAATTAAGTGCATGATAAAAAAATTAAAATTAAAAAAATTTCTTAAAAATACTCAAAATTTATATTTTGAAAATTTACAATACACAAGCAACTAAAGAGCTTTTACTGAACTGACCTATTGTAAATACCGACCGGAAATGATCAAGCAAAGATGAATCTTTGTCCAAGTTTGGTCTGATCTAGAAGGTTTATGATATCGTCGGTCAACGAGGACCGAGTTATCGATGTGGTATCTTACCAACATATGAGCGTTCTCACAGTAGATGGATTCTTGGAGGGTATTCTATGAATGACTTTGTGATGTCTCTGGTTAACTAGTAACTAATTAGATAAGTACCGATCAGATTATAAGACTATGAGTCCCCCCTTTTGGCGAGGAACTATAATAGATAAAAAAATAGATTTTATATATGGTATAGAGTTGTAGTAAGATTTAATTGTCAAAAAATCTTAGGAAAAAGAGATCTTAGGAGCAAGCGGAGCGCACTTGTAGTTTTATCGCTTGCGAATTGGCCCATCCTTCCTTATCGAGGACCAGCTCTTCCACACCGAGAAACCTTACTGAGATTCCATCATGTTAGTCAAGCTTTGGTTTGTTCAGCTGATTGTCTTGATGTTCTAAGCATACCAGGCTTCCTTTGATGGTTCATGTCAAATGACTTTAAATCACTGGAAGCAGGTCTACCTTTCTTTCGCCCTCCCTGCTAGTTTTAACATTCAATTTGGGTTCCACATTAATTAAAAAAAAAGGAAATTTCTTTCAGCAGCAAGTCCTTTGGGACCCCCTTAGTACCGAGTACCGAGGGTTGACGATTGAGATGAGATCACGAAAACATCAGTGGAGAAAGGCTCGGATGACTGCTGAACTCGAAGGTATGGTCTTCGTGGTCCTGAAGTACCGCATACCAAGGGCTTACAAGTGAGATACAAGCTGAAATCGGAAGCTAAAACGGTACGGGAGGTGGTGTGCCCTTTAATTAAAATAGATCAATTACCTGAAATCTCAAGTTTCAACTAAATTTTTATCAATAAATTTATTAAATAAGTAATTTGTATAATAAAATAACTTTTCAATAAATTTTTTTTTACTTTCTAACACAATGAATAAAATAAATTTTTTATATACTGATATATGCCTTTAAAATTTTAATTTTAACATGTAAAGGTATTAAAATTGATAATATCTATTTGATAATATTTTATTAAACAACATATATTTTAAAAAAGTTACGCCGCCGAAAACTGCCTCCGCTGCGTTTTAGCAGGTGCCAAAATCCAGATTGGTCTAAAGCACGAGATATTTTGTTTTACGTGATTCAATTTTTACGCACAATCAAATAGGTTGACTGAAGTCATTTTCCCGAAAAGTGGCCTATGGGGCAGGTTCTACGGACAAACAAAGGGACCCCAAAATTGTCTTCTCACCGCCGATCGTAGGTCTATGTCTGTCAATCTTTGAGCCTTCTAGGATGCAGCTTCCTACCGAGGGTCCAATCGGATCATCGTAAAAGTAAGATCACATAAAATATTTTTCAAGGGAGTAACTTTTTCCAAGGAAACTGAAAACATAATTTACCATTTGATTAGCTGTAATCCATTTTATTAAAAACTATAATTAATTATTTGATTATCTGTAAATTATTTTTTTGAAAGTATTTTCGATCATTTGGATATTTAAAATTCATTCTCTAAAATTTCATATATTAGAACTTAATTTTATTAAACTTGAAAAATAGCATAAAATTGAAATAAACTATTTTTATAGCTATTATTTATCAGGTTTATCGTTCCGGAATAATTTTATAATAATATAATTTTTATAATTAAAAGTTTTATAAAGTCATTATTTAAAAATTAAGTATTTACTAATAACGAATTAAAAATATATATAGAACTCAAATATATGCGGTGATAGCAGAAGTCCTTGGTGTGCGCTGGTTGAGCTTCATCAACCTTTGGAAAAAAGCATTAGATTGGAGTTGAGGGATGCCAAAATTCACTGTTTGTGGAAGTCAACAGCTTATATTTTACGTTGACTCTCACTTTTCAAACATCTAAATGAGGATGGCCATGTGGTTTTCGGGAAAATGTGGTACAGATGCCCACTTTACCGGCAACCAAATGGACTCTAAGGCGATTACAACTTAACTTACATTTATGTTGTTGGTAATTGGATAAGTTAAAAGTTCTTTTTTTTGCTATTTTTTAACAGTTACTCGGTGTTTGGTTGCACACTAATTTTTTGTATATTTTCATGACAAAAATTCGAATTAAAATAAAATGTGAACTAACTTCTATAGTTATGACCTTGTGGTAGTACAACAAATCATATATTCTAGGTATGTCAAATTTACTTATTATGTTATAAAAATTGATTATTTACATAGTCCTTGTGGTAGCAGAATAAAATTATATTAATGGTCTATCGCAAAGTTCGGTAAATACTTTAACCATGATCACTAATCCCTTGTTTAATAGGCATTATGGTAGCATAACAAATACATCTAATTTAAGATTGGCTTGTCAAGACCATAGCAAAGGAAGATTACGTGAGTTATTCTTAATATCTCATGTTTATCGACTTAATTAAAACAATGAAAGATTTTATTTTAGTCTCATCCATAATATGTGCTAATTGTAATATATATACTTTTGAAATATCATATATCTAATGTACAACATTCATCACACATCCACGTATCATATATGCAAGAAATTAAATGAATGATTATAAACTTAACCCTAATTATGTAACACAATAGTCAGAAGTATGTGCAACTAAAAGAGTTAACATTGGATGCCAATGTAGGTGTGTCTCCACTTCTAGAAGAATGCTTCACCAAGTGATCTCAATCTCTCCTCCTCCACAAACCAGCTTCTTGTCATTACAAGCAATTTAAGGGTACGTAAACCTGCAAACATACATAATTCAATAAGAAATCTTAATTTTAACCAAGAGGAGTACATTAATGGAAAGAGATAGAATGTATAATCATAACTGAATAGAGAGGGGAAGAGGCATGTGGGCTCCATTAAACACATCTACATAAATTAAACATCATCACATGATAATTAAATCTAAGTCCATGATCTCTATACATTGGCACCATCAAACATCACATGTAGATAGTGTGAATACATGATAATAATGTGATTTAACATTTATACCATAAAAATATAATTCATAAATTTTGAAATTCTTCATTTCATGCTTGTCGATTTTTTCATGAAATAAATAACATAAAAATATATAAACAATTTATATGAAACAAACAAACATATGTAAACCATTTAGAACATTTATACATTCCCAAAATTGTACAAAGTATGAAATTAATGTCCTAATCATTATTATGCAAAATAAAATTTTTAAAAAAATAATTAAGGCACCAATTTTACAAGTTAAGTCCTTAAAACAATTTTAAAACTTAACTACGTTTGAATCTATAACAAAAGAGCTTAAAATCATAGAACAAGTCATTATACACTTTAAAACTTGTCAAATAATTTTATATACATTTTTAAAATTTTTATAAATTTTTATAAATTTTTATGATTTATATAATATTTTAAAACTATTTAAATAATACTAAATAAATAAAAATTGAACAAGGTGCACAATGTGGTGGCTGGTGCATAGAATTGTCGCCCAATGCGCGCCCGCGTGTGCCCATGCTTGCATCGACTTAAATTGGGTTGAGATATAGTTCCATGTCCAAATAAGATTTGGTATCTTCACCTTCCTCACCAAATAAGGGTGCCGCAAAAGGGTGTTAGAAGCCAATATTTTCAGATCCCTTATCTCCTTATCCGGAGTGCAAGAAAATCTCCAAAAAATGCATTGGAATCCTCATCGAATGAAGCTTCCGAATATGGCAACCTTATCCCCTAAAAAATTTCCAACTTTTCAAAATCTCAAGAGGAAGGCACCACCACTGCAGGTATCTCATTCGCCAGAAAAAAATCACAATTTACCTCCTAAGCCGCCATTAGAAGCAAGAACATAAAGTAATTGTATTAGCCATCTTCTAAAACCTTCACAAGGCTTCTAAATCCGAAAGGTGATTTTCGTAAAATCAAATCATCAAATTTCATACGTTCTATCGGAATGTATAATGATCCAAAATTTGAAAGATTTAAAGCATTGAAAAGCCCTTTATCATGACATTCTACCATGCAAACCAATCTTAAATCCATATCTCATACAATTTATAGTGGTCTTGTGAAAACAGATGTTTGCACAGATTTTGGAAAACATAAAATACATAAAATAATGTAGAGTTGACATTGGTATCAACCGAGACTTGAACCTGGATTTGATACCACTATAAAGATTCACCTTATAACATTTGGTACAATGAAAGCAACGATTCCTATGGGTACACATTTATCTTATCTCAATTAGAACCGAATGACAAAAATTGAATATTGAATAAAACAAGTTTGAATATACTTACTAGGAATTTATCTAATTCCTTGGAGAGAAAAAGGAAGAGCTTCCCAAACTCTTCAAACTAGCCAAGCACACAGTCTCTAGCGATATCTATATGATCTTCCTCTGTAGACAAATTCTTCTACATGTCAGACTTTCCAACTCATCCTAGACGCATTCCATCATGGAAAAATATGCTCTAAAGAGAGAGAGAGAGAGAGAGAGAGAGAGAGAGAGAGAAGAGGTAGGAAGTGCTGGCCACAAAATTGGCTCACTTGGCTTAATAAGGTTTAGCCCAATTCACTTATATTTATAGAAAAATTGAAATTTTTAATAAAAATACAAAATCTCCATAAATTACACCATGACCCCATACTTATGGATTAGTCTATATACGTGTGACCTACTAGGTCCAATAGCTTATTTACTTAAGACTTAATTAAAAAAAGATTAATTCTATTTATTTAAATTAACTTTATCATCTGATAATAGATTTAATAGTTCACTAATCATGAAAGTATAAGCCACATCCAACGATCTAGTATGGGGATAATTTTATCTCTATTAAGTCTTTCCATCATCAATTACTACATAGATGTAATCCCTCGTCCATTCAATGTCTTAGTCGGATAGGAATATGACATTGATTGTCAACCTCTTAGTATACCGACTCTAAGAGATCCTATACTTAGATTCAGATGAATTGAAAAACTCTTTTTCCATTTATCTTTTTTATCTTGGTTAATGATTTAAAGTACTATCTTATATGATATTCACTCTCACTTATTGAGAGTGGACAATTTCTATTAGGTTTCCCTTGTACCCAATCCATCACTATACATGACCATCAAATTGGTGATTCATAAGTCAATGATCAAATCACAAGATCTACCCAACAAGGCATCTTGGGCTACTCAAATCAAATGTCTAACTATGTATGATGATAGAAAACTCTGATCTACAGCTAGGTAAGATACCATTTAGGGTTCTAATTTGGTTAGTTTAGTGAACTCATTTGACTCATGAGTACCTATATGTATATCTTAGTGTCTCCATACTAATGATTAAGAAGATCAGTCATTCTTATCACATGAGAAGACATTACATACACTAGTCTATTCGTATCATTGATGTCCCATCTTTAAGATCCTATAACAAGAAATATTTAGATCATATACCTCTAAATGATTGATCTCATTATCATGATATCATCATGATTGAATCATCATTGTCTATTTAATTAAATGAGATATTATTGACATGTTGAATCGTATCACATGTGATTGGCTTGTAGGACATACTTTTCTATCAGTGTCCATGCTAGACACATAGGCCAGTGTCACAAGACCTAGTTTAGGTTGGTTACATGATTGTTTCGGGACAAGTTTTAAAGGATGGTTTTAGGCTTAATTTGAGGTGGTTACAGGGTTGTTTCAAGCATAGTTTAGAGGTATGAGAGGGCATGTTTGAGAAATATTTTAGACTTGTTTTAAGGTGTTATTTGCATCCTAGTTTAAGGTTGATTTGGTACCATTTTGTGGGTGGTTTGTGACTTTTTTAAGACATGTTTTGAGGCTATTTAGGATATGATTCATGCCTATTTTAGGAGGGGATTGAGGGCTTGGGTCCAATTTTGAGAGAGTCTTGAGGGCTTGGTTTGAGGGAGTTGTCATTTCTATGATAAAAATTTCTCTTTTCTTATGTTTTTTCTCTCTCTTTTTCTATCATGTTATCATCCTTCTTCACCTTAATGTTCTCTCTAGTTTGGCTTTACACATTTTCTCTATCACTCCATTGCTCCTTTTTGTTTTCTCTATCACTTTATTTTATTTTTATTTCTCTACTTCTTCCAATACTAAATATTATTATTATTTTATTTCTTTATCACCTTATTATTCTTCATGTTTCCTCTTCTAATTCTAAACCACCTTCTTCTTCTTCTTCTTATTCTATTACTAAACCACATTCTTCCTTCTCTTTTTCTTCACCCATTACTAATTCTTCTTATTCTTTTTTCCTTCTCCATTTAAATCATTCCTAAACATTAATCTTGTAAATATTTGTTTATTTTTACTAATCATAGTTGGAAATGACATATTGGCATCATACTTGGAAATGTCATATTCTTGTTTATTTTTTTACAGGAAGTTCCAAATGAGGTGTTGGATTGGATCATCGTTAGAGATGTGCTTATCATCTAGAGGAAGTTCAGTTAGGTTTATACTTTTTTATATCATACTGTCATTCATAGTCATACAATTATACTATCTTTCATAGTCATAATTGATTTTCATTTATTAAAACATCTTATTTTTCCAGTAGACTAAATGAGTGCATTAGACAAATCTTAAATAGATATTTCCAACAAATTATACTTTAGATATCTTTAAGGAATAGAATAAATTTTAAACTATGATTTTCATAAATGTAAGAGCCGATATAGATATGGTCAAGATAGTAATTTAATTAAATGTCTTTGTAAAATATGTCGAAACACTTTCATTTCAAAAAGAGATGTTGTAAAAGAACATTTAATATGTGATGACATATAGTCAAATTATTAAACATGGATATGTCATGATAAAATCGAATTTAACGTAACTAATAAAGATGACGTATAGTTAAATGAATCACAAGATGAAAGCATTAATGATGAAGTGATGGAAGTGTTTGAAGATATTCAAAACATTCAATTTACTATTAGACATAATGAGAATGAACCAAATGAAGAGGCATACATATATTATCACTTACTAAAAGTTGTAAAAACACCTTTATATAAAGGTTGCAAAGATATATCTAAGTTAAAATTTATTTTAAAGTTGATTCAAATGAAGTTAATAAATGATCTTACTGGAAATGTATAGATATGATACCAACTTTATTTAAAGAAGTGTTATCTTCTTCTACTTTACCTTCCCCTTTATGTCGTAATAATTCCCTTTTAGTCAGTAAGAACTATGGTCTTGGCTACTTTCAAAAAACAAAACAGTAACATAGAACAGCTTCCGTAAAAAAAAACAAAAAATAGAAATACTATTACGAATTTAAATCCAAAACCGCCCTGGAGCAATCAGTGTCTCCCTCAACCCAGAGTCGAACTGATACAGAGTGCTGAAGGATGAACCAGACATTTTTTTCCCTTTTAAAGGGCTTCTGGAGAACCACATACAATGAGCTATAGGAAGTACGGAGGAAAACCGACCACCGCATAGAATAAAAACCTCACCTACCAATCTGTTACGCTCAATACTTCCAGCTAAAGGGCACGGAGAGATAATACAACATCGGTGACACTGATTTTACCAGCTGATAGCTGCAATTACACAGCCCCACATGTCATCTTCGCCAAGGCGCGTTCCTCCAGAAATGTTAACTATCAGCAGTGTGCTTGACGAAGAACACTGTCTGTAAAATACGAGGTTTTGCCTCTTCATGGTTCCCAAAATGATGCAACCGGATCTCTGACAATCACAGCGGTAGCCGCAACTCGTGACCTCGAGGGCTTCGACGGGAGCCAGCCGCGGGCGAAGAGGCACAGGATCGAGGGCTTCGACCGAAGCCTCACTGCGGCAGCCACAACTCGCGAGCTCGAGGGAGGGCTTCGACGGGAGCCAGCCGCGGGCGAAGAGGCGCAGGATCGAGGGCTTCGACCGAAGCTTCACTGCGGCAGCCGCAACTCGCGAGCTCGAGGGAGGGCTTCGATGGGAACCACTCGCGGGCGAAGAGGCACAGGATCGAGGGTCGGCGGCCGCGACTTGCAAAGGCTTCGACGGAAGCTTCGACGGCGCCCAATCGATCGGAGGAAGGAGTCGATAATATCAATTTTAATACAGGGGGAGGGGTGTATTAAAACTGATACACTTTGTTACTGTTAATTTCAAAATTGATACGGTTACCCAAACAACTCTTAAAGTTGAGTGTTGATAACAGTTTTAAAATTAATACTGATACAGTTAGATAATAATGTTACCAAACAGGCTGTAAGAATGCAAGTGCACTTAACAAATGGTATAAAAATAAAAAAATTATTAAAAACTTAGGGTTGAAGTATGAAAAAGTTGATGCACATAGAATTGATAGTATTTTGGAAAGAGAATAAAGATAAAATTGTTTGTCAACACTATAACAATCTATGGCATAAAGATAATCTTATAAATAAGAGTAAAAAGGTGACAAAAAATTGACAATAATTTTCATTAAAATATAGGTTGCTGTGTTTATTTATATTAACTAGTACAACTAAGTGGATGACATGGCATAGCAAGTCACGATCTTATCAAGTGGAGAAATGTGTCATCCTATTGAATCTCCCTCTTGAAAATGAGTTGATAAAATGTATTTGGATTTCATGTTAGAGAAACACAACATTAGATTTGGGTTGGCTATAGATGGTTTTAACCTGTTTGGTAACGTGTCTTCAAAGTATAGTGTGTAGTATGTCATTGCAATAGTATATAATTTACCACCATGGATGTCTATGAAAGAGACATACATAATGATATCGTTATTAATACCAAGTCCAAGAGCTCCCAGAAATGTATTTTGTTGTATTCTTATAGTCGTTGATGAAAGCGTTAAAGAACTTATGAGAGATCGGATTGGAGACACATGATGCTTTAAATAAAAAGAATTTTATAATGATAGTCATATTATTGTGTATGATAAACGATTTTTCTGGATATGTAAATTTATTTAGATAGAGTACTAAAGAAAAATTAGCATATCTAATTTATAATGAGGAAACACATTCTATTCAACTTGTTTATAGTAAAAAACAATGTCATCTAGGATATTGTTGGTTTTCTACCAATAACACATAACTAGAGAAGGAACCAATATAAATATCTATTTGATAGTCGACAATGTGAGAATGAAACACAAAAAATGTTAACATGATATAAGATATGAAGATAACAATAAAAAAAGATGACATTATATGTGGGAAACCGTTCAAGAAAGATTTAAAAAATTTAAGGAAGAATTTAGCAAAGTACGAAAGTTAAAAGAAATGAAGTATATTTTTTTGAACCATTATCATAGTGGACATCTTCAATTATTCATTATCACTTGGATACCATACACATTGAGAAGAATATGCATGTGATAATATACTGGATATGTTTAACCTATTAGTAAATGATAAAGATAATCTTAACTTAAAAAAAGATTTTAGTAAATTTAAAAATTCATCTATAATTACATACATACAAGGGTTCAGTACAGTTTTCAAATACTATTAATAAAATATAAAATAGATAAAAATTTAAATACTTGATTTTATTAAGAGTATTCTAGTGTTAGATGGTTATTCTTCAAATTTAAGTAGGTGTGTTTATGTATCAAGTAAAACGATTAGTAGATTAAAAGGTAATAATTGTCATGTTATGATGCAAGTTATTATTCTATTAGCACTTCAAGACATTTAATCAAAGGATGTAATCAATCCCAAAATAGAATTGTGACAATACTTTAAGGCATTTGTGATAAAAATGTTGGATAATATCATTTTGAGAGAATAAGAGTCTACGATTGCAATAACCTTATGTAAATTAAAATAAAATTTTCCATCATCATTTTTGATGTTATAATCCACTTGGTTGTGTTGGCATATGTGGCAAGATGTCTAGACCAATTCAATACTGATAGGTATATAAATTGATAGATATTTAAAGAAGCTCAGGGATTATATGGGCAATAAGGGGATGGTTAAAGGCTCAATTTCTTATGGTCATTTGGTTGAGAAATGCGCTCAGTTTATTTCTACATACATGCGTGATTTGAGCAAACATACTAAGGATCATAATTATGATGGTGGTCTATATGAAGATAATCATAAAGAGTGTTAAACTAGTTGGTTATTCATTGAGAAGCAGATGTATGCCTACAATTTTGATGAAAAGATAACAATATTTAATTCATACATATGCTCTTATTAATGGAGTAATTATAAAATAGAACTTTTCGGTATGTTTCAAGTAACACATATAAGAGTTAAGAAATACAAACTCTTCTAGATGTACTAAGGAGCTTAAAATATTATCGCTCAGTCCCTCGATATTTGTATCATCATTATCTTGATATATTTGCAATGTATTCAAATTTCACACAATGGATTCAAATTCTGCCAAATCAATTCAACTATGTGGTGTCATTATGAATGTTGAATTTCAATCTGATTGCAATGATTATTATGGATGAATGGTAGATATACTTGAGATATCATTTGATAAGAATAATTGTTCAGTATTATTTGAATGTGAATGGTGACATGCATATAATAAAGATCAAGATTTTAAAATTAATGATTATGTATTTATATCATTAAATATATAAAAAATAGGGGGTGATGAACCATTTGCACTTACAAGTTAAGTTGAACAAGTTTTTTATGTAGACAAAAAACTCGAATACAAGATGGGTAATACCAATAAAATCTCTACCTCGTAATTATTATAACAAATCTAAATATGAAAGTGATGAAGTAGAACCATATCAAGAAGAACTTGTTAATGTACCTATAATATTTGGTTCAAATGAAGACGTTTAACTTAAAGAAACTCAGCCAATACAAATATAAATTTAAAAGTAGATAATTAAGTAAATATCAAATTATAGAGAAAAGTCAGTAAAAACTTTAAGAACCATTATGTAATTGCTTGAATCAACCAGAAACACATATATTGATTGATCTTTCCAGCCATCCCAAACTTCCTCACCACCTCCAGGCCATCTCAGTCTTCACCCTCTCCACCACCTCCACGACATCCCAGTTTTCACATATAGACAGATCTATTCCTAATATGCGAGTCCCGATCCAATCTAGATCGAGATCGGATTGGCTGTACTAGTCAATTTTTTGGGCCACCCAATCTTTCTCACCACCTCTAGGCCATTCCAATCTTTACCCTCTCCACAACCTTTGGGCCATCTCAATCTTCATGGATAGGTCGATCCAATCAAATCAGTGGGTCCCGATCCAATCCAGATCAAACAATTTTTGGGCCATCCAAATCTTTCTCGCTCCCTCTAAGCCATTCCAGTCTTCACTCACTCCACCACCTTTGAGACATCCTTGTCTTCATAGATAGGTCAATCAATTTAAATCGAGATCAAATTGGGTGGATCAATCAATTTTTTAGGCCATTCTAGTCCTCATCACCACCTTCCAGACCATCATGTAAACACAACAAATCAACCTAGTTGAAGAGCCTAAAACTCTCATTTCTAAGGATAAAAATCTAAATTTTTGCCCAAAAAAATACTTTTTCGTTGGCCAACCAAAATTTTTGGTATCCAGGGCTAATGTGCCACACTTCAAGATGCATGAGCCACACACCAGGGTCTATAGGCCTCACCCCAAGAAGCATTAAGCCCCATGACCTAATTTTGGCTTCTAGACTACCTTTTTCATTCTTTCAACTTTTTAAAAGTCTATGCATTCAAGTTTAAGGTGTATGCATCTTAAACCCAGGCACATACACTTGGTAGGAATTTCTTGCCCAATCATTTGGTTTCTAAGAATTTGTTGTTTCTGTTTCGTGACCTCACTATCACTTAATTAGATGCACCCCACTACCCAGATGTGCCTATCAAAACATTGTAAGATGCAGTCTCTCACGATTTTGGGGCCTCTCACTATAAAGGAAGACCTCACCTAACATTTCAGAGGTTTTGGTTCTTCTTCTCCTTCCCCCTCTTTGTCTCCTTCTTCTCCCCATGAAAGAAACCCATTTTCTTCCACTTTTCTTAGCACTCTTAACTAGATGCACCCTGTACCAAGGCATTTCTACTAGGCTCTCCTGAAGTTCCTCTTCTCGCCCTCTTCATCCTATTTTCATAAGATTTCAAGAGCTTCCAAGAGGTTCCCCAATGTCTCTAGGAGGATTCCATGTTAGTTAAAGCTGAAGAACCCCACTAGAAGCCATGGAGAAGCCAATCTTCCTTCGTTCACACGTAATTCATAGACATGCCCTATCACCATACCACATCTAAATAGACACGCTTGACCCCAGACCACGTCTACTAGGAAGTATCTAAAACAGATTTTTTCATGTTTTCTACACCATTGCTTGGGCTCTATTGCTTATTTTGCATATTTCTAGTATTCTTCTCTTATTCACGAATTATAAAACAACAAAAAGAGGGGTTAGGACCTAGTCCCCACCTGGTTCATACTGGCCCTTTTGACTTTTATGTTCATTTCTTTTATGGTTATTATATTGCACTATCCCCATAGTTCTAACCTTTTTCCAACCTTTTATCTTCATGTAGTGTAGGTACAAAGAGCATCTTCGAGCTCTTCTTCCTTAGCCAACCAAAGAAGGAGAAGCTAGGATCCACAACACATCCCCCAACTAAAGCATGTAGGTTGGTCTTTATATTTTTGTTTATATTTGGAACCCACATGTTCTTGGCGACCACCCTTCTATTTTTTATCTCCCTCTTTTTACCTCTTTCCTTCCAAGTGACCTAATCACTCCTCTAGTGCTCGAGGATCAAAAGTATAGGACCAAGTTATGTGTTGGCGCAGAGAGGAATCATGATGGTGAAGAATCTAACCCACACATCCTAGTTGTTGACACATAGATCGAGCTGATGCCTTTGAAGAAAAACTCACTTTGCCCACACTGACATTGATCCCCGAATGTTTGGCCCTTGGCGTCACTTGGGCACCAAGGGGATGGTTCAGGTTATGTGGGAGGAGATCAAAAGATAGAAAATAAACAAAGATAGAAGAGGATTATGGGATGGGACGGAAATGAGAATACATGGTCGCAAGGAACTGTAGGCTCCAAAAGTAAATAAAAATGAAGTATAGAGTACTTGAAGGTTTATCGTGTGTACCTTAGCATGAGGAGACAAATGTGAGCTCTAACTTCTCCTTCGACCGGCTAAGGACGAAGAGCCCTTATCCTAGTTTGCTTGTGTTCCTATGCAACAAAAAGATAATAAAACAAGTGAGAATATCGATTATAACTTAATGACATGTAATATCCATAAAGAGATAGGCAAGAAATAACAACTATAAGAAGACTAACCAGTTTTGGGGTTAGCTGAACCCATTTTGTTGTTTTTTCTCTGATTGATATGATGCAAAAAAAGTATGTAAAAATGATGCAAAGATGATGAAGTAAGAATAAAGTATAAGTTCAAAAGAAAAATAGATCAAATCTGGTCTAGTTCAGTGAAGAGGCGATAGATCTTAGGGCCAATGTAGGTAACTAGTCTGAAATTGGAAGCCTTCAGTGCGACTTTACTCTATAGCTCGCCGCCATGGGCAATACAGAGGTTGGATTTGACCACCATTTGTTGATAATGAAAGAGGACAAGGACTGGAAGATTTACACTATAGCTAATTTGACATCAAAATGGGTTGCGTCGGTGACAACTCCAAAAATGGGTTCTGGATCGGCACCTCAAGAAAAAGGTGATGATGGAATAGGGGAAAGGGAGTGAATCGGAAAACACTCAGAAAACGGTAAAATTCTCACCTCGGTCCCACACTCACATTGATCACCGAACTTTCATTTCACGGCGTCACTCAAGCACCAGAGACGGTTCGGGTCATGTGGGAGGAGAGTGAGGAATAGAATGACTTAGAACATGAATAAGAGAAGAAGTGGTCGCTAGGTGCCGCGGGCTTCGCTTTATGAAGTAAAAAAAACAAGATTGAGTTGACCGTGTGTACCTTAGCGTGGGAGATGATGTATGGGTTAAACTTTCTTCCTAGTCGGCCAACTGATGAGGGAGAGTCCAACCAGTGCTAGCTTGATCAATCTATGCAACTTATAACAATGAAACAAGTGAAGGGTTTGATTAGACTTGGGAGAAGTGAAGAAACTGAAAGAGGAAGATAAAAGAAAGAAGCAATTGGATTCGGACTCACCAGATTCGAGGTGAGCCTTAACCCCTTTTTTTGTATTTTTGGTTATGTAAAATGATGCAAACTAAGTAAAAGATGTTCTAACAAGTAAATGAACTGGGTTAAGAGAAACTTATGAGACGAAACGGCTTGAGTTGAAGCCGAGATGAGTGAAATTAGCCGGTTCGGGTAGCTTTGCACCCTTCTTGCACGACTTTAGTGTAGAGCATTCTACGGACGACCCTGATGTTGGAATTGAGTGTCGTTTGTTTCTATGGATGGAGAACTCAGAGAGGAAGAGATCTCCTGTTTATGATCTCTTTGGAATATGTACTTAAAGACAAGTAGAAAATATGGAAGTGAACGAATATAGGAAACAGAACCTGGATGTATGCCCTCGGTGCAGTAATCTCCACGGATAGACGGGAAGTCATAATTGAGTACCGTTAGATGAAAATGAAAGAGGACGAGGAGGGGAACAATTCTTCTGTTGAACACTTTTGTAGAAGAAGCCCCAAATTTTATGTAGAAGTCGATGAATTTTGGTGATGTAGAGCACAAGGATCGGGCCTTCTTCTTCACTTCAGGATCGATCTCTCAACATCAGATCGAGTTTGAACATCGGGACGGCCTTAGGAGGAGCTTGGATGACCTTTGGACAAGCTAGAGCATGGGTGGTAACCCCGGATCGTTGGGAATAGCTCTCAATTTATAGAGATGGAGAACTGGTTGAAAACAAGGAAACTGGCTGACCGCGCCCCCCTGTTTCAAAGAAGGTGAGGGTGCGCCCTCCACTTGAGGGCACGGTTAGCGCGCCCTCCCCTTTCAAACAAGGCGGGGGCGCATTCGGCGTTTCATTACTAAAAATCGTCAAAACGTTCCTTAAATTGCTAAAAATCGGATTTGACAAGATGAACGCATCCCCAACCAGGGGGCACGGTCAAAATAATCGAAACTTAGCGGGAAAAACCTTTCAAAAAACTGGTTTAGAAGGTGTAAACCGGGGCAATTTTCAGTTTCTGGAAACTGACCGTGCCCTCCCCTTTCAAAGGGAGCGAGGGGGCACAGGGCGCGCCCCCACACTGAGGGCGCGGTGACCGCCCCCTCCCATTTCAAGAGGGGCGAGGGTGCAGTACACTCTCTCTCCTGTGCGCGTGTTCTGTGGGTTGTATTGCAAATGGGACGTCTGATTCAGCTCCCGCTTATTGCATTGGAAAGAGGGTCTTCAACTGCATCTCTTCGAGTCGGTAAACCATCCGGCATTACTCCTGAGTCGTTCGCATGGGGCTTTGACTACCGGTTTACCGTTCTACTAAAAGCCAAAAACCACGGCGGTGATCCAAAAAGACACGATTTCGGTCGAGGAATATCGGGTCAACTCGGGATGACTTAGAATGATAACTGAACAGGTCTAATATAATCAAAAACTCAAAATCATCGAAAAATTCAAGATTAACCTGATAAACGTGAGACAAACCTCGAAAAAACTAGGAAACCTTAAAATTGACCGAAATGGCCGTGTGGCCCCGGTTGATGACAATGTATGGCTAGGATCGACCCGGATGACCTGAAAAGACCCGGTGATGACTGGAAAGGCCTAACACATGGTTCGAAATAGCCGTGTTAACACAGATAGAAAAGCCATTACGAAAAATTGTTATAGACGTGCCTACCGAAATGACTTATCGGAAACCCCGAATATTATGGAACACATGCGGGACTCCTAAGACCTTAAAGTATGGACTATCCAAGGTCGGTCATTGAGCAGGCTTCGTGTTTTCATGATTAACACGTGGCTCTTGCTTGAAGGTTACGACATTACTTTAAAAATCATCGATCCATTCCCAACTTACAGGGGTCTCCACCAACGTCCTTAGCTCATCTCCACAAGGTATCCAGATCAGATAATGGTCAAATAAAGGATATCGCCTAAGGAATAGGAGTCTGGGGCTCCGAATCAGGCCAAATTGGTGTGTCTACAGCTTGCCTCGCCTTGATGTTGGCTTTGCAAGGGAATGGCATGTAGCAGAGCGGATTGAAATGTAGAGAAAATGTAGTGCAGCGAGATGGATCGTAGTGGAATGTAGTGGAGCGCAATGGTGATGGACTGAAAAGGTGGCATCAAGGTGTAGATATAGACATGCTCAACGACCAGATTCGGCAAGACAAATCTCCTCGAGTGTCCTGGATAACCACCATGTTTCATCAAGTCTTCCTATGTTCGATTGGTAAGAGATGTGCCACGGGCACGAGAGAAGAATAGCCAACCCCCAACGTGGTGGGAGTCCCTGAAACATGGGTACGTAGGTTCATCATCAGCCAATAACCTGATCTTTGCGGTGTTCCTGTACTGTGATGGGCTAAAATTTAAAGAGATTTGTTTTGAAAAGTAAAAGAATACTAATCGAGCACATTCAGACTCTCAGATTCATTTGGACTCTTCCAAGAGACAAGATTCAATTCATAATGGAATGATCTCGAATTCCAAAAGGCAAATGTTGAAGCACAGACTGTAAAGATAATGACAATGCAAGTTCTGATCAAATAGGAGGCCCTTGGTGGGATGAATTGACTGCCACGGTGGGATGAATAGCAAGAAGAGTGTTGCAGTGGCCACAGTGGGAATAGAAATCAAAGATTTGGAGGCACAAGGTGATTACCGAACACGGTGGGATTAACAGACATGGTGGGATTATCAAACACAGTGGGATATTGGAAAGATCAGAATTGAGATATATGATGGGAGAGTATCCCTGTTAGGGTTCAGAGATATCTTGATAAAGGTATGAAAATAAATGAAATGATACTACTACCACATGATGCATGCTGGGCTCAAGAAAACAAAAGCAAGACTTAACAATTAGTTAAAGATATAGATTGTCTATGAGGTCAAGATACCCATTCGGGAACCATCGTTACTCACAGCACAACTTTGGCTTATCCGTGAACACCGAAGATGACCCGACCGTCGTAGATTTTGAGGAAGGGGATCTCGGGTCATGTCTTCTCCGCATTCATGGTCTTCAACATCAATGCATAAAATAAATAGTAATTCACCTAATATATGCTAAGAAAGGAAATGATAATGGTGAGTTTGCAGTGTGATGACATGCATTATCACAAAAGAGTTCATGTGCCTTAACAGAGACATAGAGCAAAAATTTCTCAACAAAGTTGACGCTGAGGTAATGATGACACCTCCTCCTGAGAATCCTCAGAGGAGGGAAGTGGCGAGCATCGCCTTGTTGAAATATTGCAAAGAAATCTCCTCAGTAGAGTTGAAGTCGAGGTTATGATGATACCTGTAGACACGCCAAATTGGCCTGATTCGGAGCCCCATACTCTTATTCCATAGGTGATATCCATTATTTGACCATTATCTGATCCAGATTACCTCGTGGAGATGAGCTAAGGACGTTGGTGGAGCCCCTCGCAAGTTGAGAATAGACCGATGATTTCCGGAATATTGCCGTAACCCTCAGGAGAGAGCTACTACGCATGAACCGTGAAAACACGAAGCCTGCTCGATGACTAACCTTGAATAGTCCTTAATTGAAGGTCTCGGGAGTCCCGCGTGTGTTCCGTAACATTCAAGTTTTCCGAGAAGTCATTTCGGTAGTCGTTGGTCAATAACGGCTTTCGTTACGGCTTTCACGATCTGTACTGACACAGCTATCCTGAACCACGCGTTAGGTCTTTCCGGTCATCACCGGGTCTTTTCGAGTCATCCGGGTCGATCCTAGCGGTATATTTCATCAACTGGGGCCATACGGCCAATTTTAGGGTTTTAAGGCTTTTCTGAGTTTCGGTTCACATTTACTGGGTTAATCTCAGATTTTTTGATGACTTCGGGTTTGTCGATCGTACCGGACTTGTTCAGTCATTATTTTAAGTCATCCCGAGTTGACCCGAGATTTCTCGACCGGAACCGTGCTCTTTCGGATCTTCGCCACGGGTTTCGGCTTTCCGCGAGAAGGTAAACCGGTAGAAAGCCCTGTGCAAACATCTCGGGAGTCATGACGGCTGGTTTATCGAATTGAGTAGGTGCGGCTCGAGGCCCTCTTTCCAATGCAACAAATGGAAGCCGAATCGGACATTCCATTTGTAAGTTACGGCTCACGGAACACGCGTGTAGGAGAGAGAGTTTACCGCGCCCCCGATCCCCTTGAAATGGGAGGGCGCGCCCTCAACCCGGGGGTGCGCCCTGCGCGCCCTCAAATTGGGGGCACGCCCTGCGCGCCCCCGCTTCCTTTGAAACGCGGGGGCACGGTACGTTTTTGGAAACCAGAAATAACCCCGATTAGCACCTTCTAAACCAGTTTTTTGGAAGGTTCCCAGTGATGATTTTCGATTATTTATACCGCGCCCCCGGTTCGGGGGCGCGTTACGTTTGTCAAGTCAATTTTTAGCAATTTCCGGAAGATTCCGTCGATTTTTAGCAGTGAGACGCGTACCGCGTCCCCGGGTTCTTTGAAACTGGGGGGCACGCAGACCGCACCCCCAAAGTGAGGACGCACCCTGCGCGCCCCTGTTTTGAGGGCGCGCCCTGCGCACCCTCATTTCCTTTGAAGAGCAGGGGCGCGGTAGGTCTAGTTTCCATATTTTGCACCGGTTTCTCTCCTCTATAAATTGAGGGCCATTCTCAACGACCCAAGGTTAATCCCCCGTTCCTTGCTCGTCCAGAGGTTGTCCAAGATCTCTCCCAAGGCTGTCCCGACGTTCAAAGGTGATCCGACGTCGAGAGATCGATCCCGAGGTGAAGGAGAAGCCTGATCCGTGCGTTCTTCATCAACCGACTTCATTGGCTTATGTAGAAAATATGGGGCCTCTTCTGCAAATGTCTTCAACACATTAGTTGTTCCTCTCTTCGTCCTCTTTCATTTACAACTGACGGTACTCAATTCCGACTTTCCGTCTGTTCGTGGCGATTGTTGTACTGAGGGCATGCATCCAGGTTTTACTTTTCCATATCCGTTCATTTTCAGATTTTTTACAGACTTCTAAAGGAGTATTTCTGAGAAGTCATCAACAAAATAACTCTTTCTCTACGAGTCTTCTATCTACTGCAACAAACGGCACTCAATTCCGACATCGGAACTGCCCGTGGCGAGCTCTACACCAAAGTTGCGCCAGATAGTACAACGCGCCCCCGAAACAAGGGCGTGCAGACCGCGCCCTCACACCTAGGGTGCGCCCACCGCGCCCTCAAACCTAGGGCATGTTCAGTCCAGTGCGCTATCCGGCCATATTGGTGATATCTTCTCCGTTTTAGCTCCAATTTGAGCCGTTCAAGTTTCTATGTCTTCGTCATTCATCCAGAATCATTTTAGCATCATTTTTATTTAGTTTTTACAAAATTTTATATCACAAAAAATACACAAAAAAGGGGTTAGGGCTTGCCCCAATCTGGTGAGTTCTATTCCAATTGCTTCTTTCTTCTATCTTCTCTCTACAGTTACTACACTTCCCATAGTTCTAATTAAACTTTTCACTTGTTTTATTGTTCTAGTTGCACAGGTTGATCAAGCTAGCATCGGTTGGACTCTTCTTCATCGGCTGGCCGAAGAAGAAGAAGGTTGAACCCGCACACACTGTCTCCCACACTAAGGTACACATGGTCAAATCAACTCAATCTTGTTTTTTTATTCCATAAAGTGGAGCCCGCGGCTCCTGGCGACAACCTTTTTATTCATGTTCTAATTTCATATCCTCCTCACTCTCCTCCCACATGACCCGAACCGTCTCCGGTGCTCAAGCGATGCCCTGAGATGAAAGTTCGAGGATCAATGTGAGTGTGGGGTTGAGGTGAGGACTTTTTACCGCTATCTGAGTGTTTTCCGATTCACTCCCCTTTCCTCCATTCTATCTATCACCTTCTCTTGAGGTGCCAATCCGGAACCCGTTTCTGAAGTCGACAGCTTTTTGGCGACCATGGTGGGACTACCAATGTCTTCAACCATGCTAGCTGGATTCAACCGTGCAACTAGTTGTTTTCTAGTTTGGTTCCCACGCGAACCGGCTTGTCCTTTACCTTTTCCATGCCCATTTACCTTTAAACTTGCTGTTTACTCTTCCTTTAAGATTGTCTCCCATGTGGACTTGACTTACTTGTCTTTAATTTCAACCCGGTTCCCGCGTGAACCACCCTTTTATTCTTATAAACCGGTTCCCGCGTGAACCACTTTTCTTTTCCAACTCGGTTCCCGCGTGAACCAACTTATTTTCAGATCGGTCCCCGCGTGGACCACCTCTTTACGGCACCTTCAGATTGGCCCCACATGGCCCTCTTTCTATTTTGTCAACTCTTACACCGGTTCCCGCATGAACCACCCATTTCTTCACTAAAACCGGTTCCCGCGTGAACCAACCCCTTTTCTAAACCGGTTCCCGCGTGAACCAACCCACTTTCAGATCGGTCCCCGCGTGGACCATACATTTACACCATTCTAGATTGGCCCCACGTGGCCCTCCTTTCCTTTTTCCAATCAAACAAACCGGTTCCCGTGTGAACCACCCCTTTTCCTTCAAAAAACCGGTTCCCGTGTGAACCACCTACCTTTCCAAAACCTGGCTCCCACGTGAGCCACTTTATTTTCAAATCGGTCCCCACGTGGACCATCCTTTTACCTTAATTTCAGATTTGTCCCCACTTGGACACTCCATTACAAGCCGGTTCTCGCGCGAACCACCTTTTTAGTTGCTAGTTGCTAGTTACTTGATTTACTTTATCATTGCTTGTCTTGATTGCATTCACCTGCTTGATTTATTTAATAGCTTTCATTCATGTTTGCATATTGATTGCTTCTTCTCCTCCTACCCTTCATTTTTCATTTTTGCATTAGCTTTTGCATCGGGTACCGGACTTGTTCCGATCCATAGGGCATTCGAGGTGGGGGCTCTCTCTCCCAACACACTCTCACTCTCTAAACACCTTCTTGGTGGATTCTAACCTTTCTTCTGGAATATTCCTTCCTAGTTGATTTGGTTGTTTCCATCAAGACCTCCGTAAGTCCCCATCTGTGGAGTATTCCTCTCCGCACGATTGGGCCGGTTGTACCACTTTCCCAAAACCCGAAGAACCCAAATACCTACTCGTGGTGATTGAGTGACAACCTTAGGTCTTGAAGATTGAAGCAATAGGAACCATACCCATTTGAGTGAACAATTGCTAACAATCTATCTAATCTAAGGTTTCAACCCAAAAATTGTCGAGTAGTCATTTTAAAACCTTGTTTGCATAACTTGCTTGCTCACAACAATTGAAAACAACCAAAAAATTTTCTTCTTTCAAAACACCTAAAATAAAAAAAATCCCTTTAATTTTTGTGTTCAACTTGCTTGCCAAACAACAAAATTGAAACAAAATCAAATCAAACAAACAATCATAACCAAACAAAAACTCTCTTTGCATTTACACTTGTCATTTGCCTTCTTTCAACCATTTTGTAAGAAAATTTGACCGGATGCCCATGACACTAAGGTCCGGAAGACACGTTGGGATGTCGGACTACTACGGGCAAGAAGAGGAGTACGAGATGGGCCACTATGAGCTGCAACAACCCATGGTCCAACCAGAGGGCCATGTCAACGCCATCAGGGAGCCAAAAATTCAAAATCCTACTCATCAACCTGCTTCACTTAGCATGGAGCAACTCCTCCAGGGTCTATCTCTCCATCTAGACCCTGAATCCTTCTCGCTTGTGCAATCTTTGACGAAGGGCAAGATGCCTGCCAATCAAGATCCAATCGAGGGAAATAAAGCCCCCTCACCACCTCAATAGACAGTCAGGCCCCTAATCATCTCTTCTCCTAGGCAACCTTGTCGTGTCTCTACTCACCCCGTTGTGGGGCATTCACATAATTTTGCACCAGTTCCTGTTTCCAACCCACCTCTTCCAACCCATTCACCTAAACACTTTGCTCCCGTGGCTCAAGAATCCAACCTCACCCAGGCCCTCATAGAAAAACTTAACCAGATGGATGAGCGTTTTGAAGAGCTAAGGCACCGCCTCGATTCTAAAGCCACCCCAGAAATTTCTGTCCCATCTTTCCCGGTCCTACATCTCCCTCCTTCTGAAATACCAACCTTTCAACGCTATAATGGGACCGGGAATCCCTTTAACCACCTAAAGAACTTTCTATATGACTCCGCATTCTGGAAGAATGACCGAAAAGCACTTGCCTTCCTATTCCGTCAGTCATTAGAAGGATCCGCCCTTGACTGGTTCTATTCCCTTGATTCTATTGAGGCGGCATATTTTGACATTGTCAAGGTGAAGTTTCTACAGAGGTACAAGGATCGGGTGGGGCCAGCCTACTTGATAACTGATTTAATTGCCAAGAAGATGAGGCCAGATGAAGACTTTGCCAAGTTTGCTGATCGGTGGAGGGGAATGGCTGAGAGGCTAGTTGATACCATCTCAGAGGGGGAGCATGTGAGGATGCTCATAGGGAACACCACGCCCAACCTTCGCAACCTCCTGATCATGCACCGCCCAACAACCATGAGTGAGTTGTGTGATAGCACCCGCTACCTCCAAGCCCACTTTAAGGACGCATCCATGATCAACCCATTCGACACCAAGCCCCGTAACACTAGAAAGCCTACACCTGTAGGACCCACCACCGAAGGGGTAGTAAAAAACAAGAGCGTCAATGCCATGGGAAACCAGGGTGGGTATTGTCAAAACCAATACTGCAACCGGCCACCTAACCAACAATACCGGCCAGCACCTCAACCAGCTCCTCAGCCCCAGCAGCAACTTGCATACAACTGAGCACCACCACAGCAACCCACCTACAACCGAGCGCCCCAGCAACAAAATGCCTACACCCGAGCGCCTCAACAACAACCCATCTACAACCGACAATCACTACCACAACAACAAGCTTACAACCAAGTGCCACCACTAGCCAACTGACCTAGGAGGGGGGGACCTAAGAGAGAGTACTATCCTCAACTGCCGTTCCCCCTCACCGATATCTTTAACGCACTAATGGCTGAACAACAGTTGGAACTTCCAAAGGAGAGAGAATGATGGCCGACAAATGTTGACACAACAAAGTACTGCGCTTATCATCGGTATCCCGGGCACACAGTGGATGTCTATTTCCAGTTTAAAGACTACATTTATAACCTCAATGATCAAGGGAACATTGACTGGGCACAAATGGGAGAATCCATTCAAGTGATGAAGGCACGTCAGAATCAACCACGGCGATAGCAAGCACAACAGCAGCCCGGCCTAGGCATAGTCCAAGATCCGCTCCCGGTACATGCACCCGTACAAGCACCGGCACAGCACCACAAAACCAACGACTCGGCCTCGTCCACTCCGCCATCGAGGAGTCAACCCACCATTCCCAGGGTTGGCAGGTCGAGGATCAAACTGCCTCCGTGCCCTCCAGACCAACCCCACCTACAAACCGCACCATACTCTCCATACCGAGAGCTTCCCCCAACCCACACACTACCCAAACACCACTACCCTCGCCAACCATTAACCCCCCATGGCGCCTAATCATTCGACCACCACCAGCATCCCAACCAGCACCCCAACCATCACCTAACGTACCAAACACCATTACTCCTCCCCGGCGTCTAATCATTAGACCACCACCAACACCCCAACCGTCACCTAACCTACTAGTCGCCACCACTCCGCGACCCTTAATCATCCAACCACCACCAACACCACCCCAACTATCACCCAACCTACCAGCCACTGCCACTCCACGACCTCTCATCATTAGACCATCACCACCAACACACCAACCATCACCCAACATGCCGGCCTCCACCAATCCACGACCCCTCATCCTCCGATCCTCACCGCCCTTACCAATCACAGGCCCCTCAACATACCAACCAACCCTACCATCACCATCATCACCACTCCCCCCTACCATGTTGGCACCGGTACTTCGTAGCGGGAGGATGTTCCAAAGGGTCTTCCCCCAGGCCGAGATGCAACCACGGGAACAGGCAGAAGAGGAGGTGGTAGAAGAACCGTTGCCTGGCATGGCATATGACTTATTGAAGCACTTGGACAAAATGCTGGCACGGATTTCAATTTTGGAACTGATAAAGAGGTCGAAGAACCATCAGGACATTCTACAACAATACTTGCAGCGGGTTATGGTCAATGAGGACCTCCTGCCTGAAAAGATCATTACAGTCTTGACCCTGAGGAGTGAACATCCGGCACTCACATTTACATAGGAGGAGTTGGCATGGCCAGAAATCAGAAAATATGCTTTGCGCGTTGCAGTAGTCATCCGAGGTGTGGAGATCAAGTCTTGCTTGATTGACACCGGAGCCTCTATAAATGTCATGCTGCCAGAAACATTGCAACTTTGCAGCATCTCCGATGAAGAAATCGAGCCTTCTGCCGTCACGGTGACAGCATATGACAACTCCCGGAAGCTGGCACGAGGGGTGATTACGTTAGAAGTAGGGCTCGGGCCGTGTGCTGTCACCACCGAGTTTCATGTCCTAGAACTGGACCCTACATTTAAAGCCATCTTGGGACGCCCATATCTTGAGGAAATAGGAGCTATTGCCTCCACTAATCATCAATGTCTGAAGTTTCCATACAAGGGTCAGGTAATTAAAGTAACCAACATCCCCATTCTAATTGACGTGGATGACCCCTCTTCTGCACTGCCAGTATCAGAATTTATCCAGCCATTGGTTTCAACTACAGAGTTGCCCGAGGTCATGATGTTAACGACGCCTCCAGATACAGTTGCGTGGCGGATAATGAAAGGGATGGGCTATCAACCAGGAAAGGGGTTGGGAAAGGAACTGCAGGGGGTTGTACACCCCATTAAAGTCATACAAAGACCAAAGAGGCACGGGCTTGGCTATGAGCCCAGTTTCACTCCGAAGATGGTCTACCGGCCAAAAAATGCCATGGGACTCCAAAAATTCTTCATCAAAGGGGAGACCATGATGATGGCCGGGGATGAAGAAGAAGAACCAATCAAGAGAAGGAAGGCACCAGAGCAAGAGGAGGAAGTGGACAACCTGAGTTCATCTTTGGGTCGGTTGTTCACAGAGGAGGAAGAACCAGTTGAGGGCAAGTCCATCTCTAAACAACTTGTCCACTCAAACCCACCTCCAAACAACATCCCACGTGAGCCGTATCCTACGGTCACGTATTTCAAAGTCCTCACGCTCTCCCTCCTGGATTCGCTTGATGGGTTATCTAGCCCAATTCCTACTTCTGGGCCAAAATGGCCACCTGAACTGATCATTGGGCCTGAGAGCCCATTTAAATCTTCTTACTCCACTGGGCTTCTATGCCCATTTCAATCCAACAACCTTGGGCCCGCGTGCCCACCAATCGGGCCCACGTGCCCTTTAAATTTCTTTTCTAGCTTTGGGCCCACGTGCCCACCACTTGGGCCCATGTGCCCCATAGATCTTTTCACTAACTTTGGGCCTATCTGCCCCTTTCTGGTCATTGTTGGGCCCACGAGCCCATTTTTATTATGTTTTCTTAAGCTTTCTACTTCTACTCGAGCCCCACCGGCTCATTTTCTTTCTGTTATTAAAAATACCCAAAACACAAAAAAACGTCTTCTCGCAAACTCAGTTTTCCGTTGAGGAGACGTCTCTTCTTGTCTTGAAGGATGCTCCCAACCAGGGACCCCTCTTCTCCAACTCACTGATCGATCTACTCGATCCTTCACCCACTGTAAATACCACCTTTCCAATTCCGCCTTCTTTAGGAGTAGTTAGGGTAGGAAAGAAGAAAACCCGAGGTAAACGTGTGCCAGAGAGATATCTCCAACAATTAGCTCAAAAATGCAAGGAATGTGCGAGGCTGCCAAGGTTTTTGGAAAATGCTATCCAGCTTGATGAAATCCAATATGAGGATGAATTCAATGTAGATCATACACTGGGAGTTTACGAGGTTTTATCAGAAGAAGATCCTAATTTCGAGGATGGAATTGAGGACTTGGCTGATGCGTATGCATCTGGACTTAAAAGATTTGAAGAACCATCAGCCACGGTGGATGAACCGACAAAAGAACTGAATCTTGGAACACCGGAAGATCCCAAGACAATCTTTCTAAGTGCATGAGGAACAGAGTTTAATTAAAATTTTGGAAGAATATAAGGACACGTTCGCATGGACATACGAAGATATGCCGGGGTAAGACAACTCGTTAGTTGAACATCGTCTAACTTTAAAACCTGGAGCTACCCTGGTCAAACAAAAATTAAGGAGATTCCACCATGATGTTGCACTTAAGATGAAAGAAGAGGTCAACAAGTTACATCAAGCTAGATTTATCAAGGTCGTTCTTTATCCACAATGGGTGGCAAACATAGTCCCTGTCATGAAGAAGGATGGACGAGTTCGGATCTGTATAGACTTCAGGGACTTAAATCGAGCGTGTCCTAAATATGACTTTCCTCTACCTCATATTGATGTACTGGTTGATAACACTGCTGGATTCAAGATGCTATCATTCATGGATGGCTATTCTGGATATAACCAAATCCAATTGGCCGAAGAGGACCAGGAGAAGACCTCATTTACTACACCTTGGGGAACCTACTGCTATGTCGTCATGCCCTTTGGACTAAAGAATGCTGGTGCTACCTATCAGAGGGCAATGATGGCTATCTTCTATGACATGATGCATACCCTTGTAGAGGTGTACGTGGATGACCTGGTCGTTAAGTCCAAAAGCCGAGAAGATCACCCGGAAGAGTTAATAAAGGTCTTGCAAAGGGCTAGGGAATATAAATTGAAAATGAACCCAAAGAAATGTACGTTTGGAGTATCCTCAGGAAAGTTATTGGGGTTCATAGTGAGCAAAAGGGGCATAGAGATCGACCCAAACAAGGCCAAGGCAATCATTGGTATGCCTCCTCTGAGAAATATGAAAGAACTTCGAGGTTTAATCGGGAGGCTATAGTTTGTCCGCCGGTTCATCTCACAACACTCCCAAAGGTGTAAACCTTTCTATGAGTTGACCAAGGCAGGGGCCGAGTTCAAATGGGATTCTAAGTGCCAGGATGCATTTGATGGCTTGAAAAGATACCTGGCTAGTCCCCCTGTGCTTAGACCACCAGTCCCTGGCAAGCCCTTAGTTCTATATATCTCGGTTTTGGAGAATTCTCTTGGGGCAGTCCTTGCACAAGTGGATGAAGAAGGGAAGGAGAGGGAAACTTACTATTTGTCAAAGATCTTTGATCCATGTGCTGCACTAGTCTGGGTAGTTCAGAAGCTTAAACACTATTTCTTAGCTCATGAGGTCAACCTTATTGCCCGCATCAATCCCATCAAATTCCTTCTTGAGAAAACTGCTATAACTGATTGGTTAGGTCGTTGGTAGAGCTTCCTTTCCTAGTTTGATATCACCTATGTCCCCCAGAAGGCGATTAAGGGCTATGCCATTGCCGAACACCTAGCCCATCACCCTATACCCCTCTTTGACCCGGTCCAGTCAGAGCTCCCGGATGACGAACTAATGTTGATCCGATCTTCCCATCTTTGGACATTATATTTTGACGGGACTCTGAATTCACATGGTAAGGGAATAGGAACCGTTCTTCTATCACCCGAGGGTGTCACCATTCCACAGGCATTTCAGCTTGACTTCCCAGCATCAACAATATAGCTGAATACGAAGCCTTGCTGGCCGAACTGGAGGCCGCTCATTTCTATGGTGCCAAGGAATTAAGGGTGATAGGTGATAGCCAACTAATTCTTCGCCAAGTCCTAACCAAATACCGAACTTCTCATCCAAACCTCAAACCTTACCAAGAACTCACCTCTTGCTACATCAAACTCTTTTCCAAACTCACTTTTGTCCATGTTCCTCGAGCTCAGAACATCCTTGCTGATGCCCTAGCCTCCTTAGCTTCATCTCTATCAGTCCCGCTAGGTAGACAGGTGCGGACTATCCATGTCCGTAGAAGGTCGATGCCGGCGATTAAGGATGGTCGATTTCTAAAGGTTAAGGAAAGATTTGGCAGAAGAGAACATCTAGAGCAGAAAGAGGAGATTTCTCTAGTCGAGTTGGAAGAGTTAGACGAGGGTGAGAGGCCTTGGTTTGATGAGATCGCAAGGTATTGTCAAGATCAGTCGTATCCACCTGGGTCAAATGCAAAAGAAAAGAAGGCCATCAGAAGAGTATCCCAGAGGTATACCATCCTAGGAGGAGTGCTCTACAAGAGGAGCTTGAGTGGAATCTTGCTTAGATGCGTTGATGAAGAAGAGGCAGAATTGGTGCTTAAGGAAGCACATTCCGGGGTCTATGGAGGCCATGTCAATGCTCAAGCTCTTGCCAAGAAAATCATCCGGCAGGGGTATTATTGGCCAACCCTAGAAGAGGATTGCTCCATCTTTGTTCGGCACTGTCATTCTTGCCAACTTCATGCCGACAAGATCCTTTCTCCCGCATCTTCCCTTCATCCGATTCATGCCCCATGGCCCTTCGCCATGTGGGCTTTCGATATCATTGGCCCTCTAAGTGATCTTAACTTTGAAATCCGTTCCAAATCGTTCATCCTGACGACAACAGAGTACTTCACCAAGTGGGCAGAAGAGGAAGCATTCGTGGAGATCAAGGCATCAACGCTGTGCTCCTTCATCAAACGCAACATCATCGCCAGGTTCGGGATACCCAGCGACATCATCACCGACAACGGACCGCAATTTCTCTCTCAAGATCTGCGTGATCTTTGCAACATGTACCGCATTGCATTGCATCATTCATCTCCATACTACCCGCAAGGCAATGGTCAAGCAGAAGCCACCAACAAAACTTTGATTAAAATCATTAAGAAAACATGTAAGTCTAGCAAATTCGTAGACTGGCCAGATAAGCTTGTAGACGCCCTATGGGCTTATCGTACTTCTGTACGGACCCCCACTGGTCAAACCCCGTATGCTCTCGCTTATGGAATGGAAGCGGTGGTCCCGTACGAAGTACTCCTTCCATCACTTCGAGTTCAGCTCGATAGGGACATCCTTGTCGATGAGAGACGAGAATCTCTTCTTGCACAACTTGAACTCCTAGATGAAAGAAGGTTGGCCGCCTTCGAGCATGCCCGGACTTATCAGAACCGATTGAAAAGGTTTTATCAAAAGAGGGTGGTAGAGAGAAAGTTCGAAATCGGTGAGATGGTAGTCAAACGCATATTCGTTAAGCCGGGTGGTCCCCGCTCCAAGTTGCAACCTAACTGAGAAGGGCCTTTTGTTATAACTGAAAAATATCTAGGTAATGCATATGAGTTAACCAATGCCGATGGAGAAAAATTGAACCATCCATGGAACGGTGTTTACCTCAAAAAATATTTTCCTTGAAGAAAAAATGGAGAATTTCTGGTATGATATCAAGTCATCGATCCTAGAGTGTTCGCTAGAGGACAAGGGTAGACATCACCCTGCACACACAACACCTCCCGATCCCAGAATCCAGATAGCCCAACACTCGAGAAAGGCAAGGCAGAACCCTGAAGGCGGAAAGGAAACCTTGCCCTATTCTCTTCTATTCGGTCCAAGATAGGTGAAGGGGACTAGAGGAGGATAGTATCAAAAATGCCCGCCGCCTTAGTAGGAGGCCGTCTCATAGGGTGAAAAAGGGTGCCAACAGATGGGCAATGAACCCCACAGGTTTAAACAAATATGGGCCTGTCTGAATGAGTACCCGGAAAAGTATAAAATGAAGAAAAGGCACCAAAAGATGGGCAATGACCACACAGGTCAAAGACTTGTCTAAGTAAGTGCCACATGTAGAAAAGACCCGAAGAGGCCGAACCCCAATGGGCAATTTGGACATGAGTAGAGAAGCCCTCCTCAACACCCCCGAATCCTATCATAGACTTCCTCTATTATTCTTCCATCTTAAAACCCCTAGGGTAGGGTAAACTATCCAAATTCAGGGGGAATTCAAACCGATCAAGAGAAGAGGGCAAGAAAGATTCTGGGTAGGGAACCTTATTTTCATGTGGTGTTTATTGCTTGAATCTTGATTAACACTTAAAGATTGATGAATTGTCTTAATACCGGCACATTCTCCACAAAATCCAAAAAAATGAATATTTCTAAAAAAATAAAAAAAACTAAATATTTTCAAAAAAATCCAAAAAAACGAATATTTTCAAAAATCCCAAAAAAAAGTTGAATATTTTAAAAAAAAATTGAATATTTTCTAAAAATCCAAAAAAATGCATCATTTAACTTGGCATAACTTTGATTTTTTGCCTTTGCTAGCATTCATGTTTATCTTAATGTCTTGCATGTTTCATTTTCGCATTGCATATTTACCTTGATTACCACCCCATTAAGAGGGCTCCTCCCTTTGACCTAAGACAAAGTTGGCCATAATAGGCAAAGGGATGAGTCGTTGTGAAGATCTGATCCTCTTTTATCAAGTGTTTTCAGGAGCTTTATAGTAAGAGGAGAAGATTCTATCAACGATAGGTAAGGTCTCTTAACCATTTCATTTCAATCATTTAGGCTATTTTTACACCTTGTTAAGAAGGCTCCTCTCTTTGACCTAAGTCAAGGAAGACAGTAATAGGCAAAGAGATAAGCCATGGTTAAAATTTAATCCCCTTTATCAAGTGTTTCAGGATTCTAAGATCAAGAAGGGAGTGACTCTCACCATAGCAGGTAAGCTTTCTTAACTCTTATCTTATTCATTTTCAGTCATTTTGTTCATATTACCTTGTTAATAAGGCTACCCCCTTGACATGTAAACAAGGCAAGATGACAATAGGCAATGGGGTAAGCCATAGAGCAGATTTAACCCCTTTATTAAGTATTTCAGGAAAGAAACACAAGTCAAGGAGGGGGAAATCTCGCTAACATTTAAGTTTCTTAACCTTACATCTACTGTCTTCTTAATTATTAACTGTCACCATCTTTAAGAGGCTTCCGCCCCTTGACAAACTTGCAAGGGGCCAAGCCAAAATATGATGTTAACAACCCTTTTTAGTGATGTCGAGCAGGAAGAACAGGGCAAGTGACTCCGGAAAAGACGAAGATCTGATTACACCATCAAGTACTACAACAATGAAACAAAGTAGCTACAACATTAGAAAAGCTAAAGCCTGCTACAGATATCAATGCCTACTGCTACCCTCTCCAGGAGAGTGACCACGTGGAGGAGGCATGGTAGCCGTGTCCGCCAAAGCCGCTGCTACTGCCTCATTGCGGCAACGCTCTGAAGAAGTGGCCAAGAACGCAGAAGCACCGCGCTCATGGCTACTCTGTCCCTACTGGCTCTGCCCATGGTGACCCCGGCTACGAGCGGCGCTGCCACTCCAGTGTGTACCACTCCGATGGGAGCTGCTCTGGTGGGTGCAACTTTGGCTCGGCTGTGGAGGGATGCCGTGGCGGTAAACCTGCAGTGTCGCCTCTGCTGCCGACAAACGAACCTGTGACTGCAGGTGCATCTGCTCTAAAGATCGCATGGCCTGGCTATGCTGGCGCTCCATCTCGCGCATGGCTCTCTCATGTTGAAGGCGGAGATCCGAGACGGTCATCTGGGAACGAAGATCGGCTGGGGCAGACCGCAATGTCTCCAACTCGGCCTCCAAGGACTAGATACGGGAGGACAAGCTACTCTGAAGCTCGGCAACCTGGAAGAAGAAGAAGAATATGAACCAAGAAAAATCAACAACCAGAATAAAGAACAATGAAAGATACCTCTGCCTCCCTAGTCGTCAGGGTCTCTCTCGCCTCACTAAGACGCTGGCGGAGCTCAGCCACCTCTTCCCTCGACAGAGAAGGAGGTGAACCCTCGGCACGGGCCTTCCGCTGCAAACAGAAGAAAAACACATCAGAGCAAGGCAGGTATATGCTGAGAATAGAAATGAAGGTCAAATGCAGTGTCTACCTCAGTCTCTAGCATGCCATGAAGAGTGGCCACCTCCTGCCGAAGATCAGCAATCTCCAGCTGTTGGTGAAGCAATAGAGCCCGAGCCTTCTGAAATGGCACGGAGATCAGAAGAGAACAACAACATAGAATTGAAGGAAAGTGACAAACTTTTACCTGACCCTCTGAAACAAACAAGTGGCCGTACGCCTCCGCGTATCGGCGAAGGTAGTCTCGGCTGTCCTCTGCCTAGCCAATAACTACCTCGCTGCCTTCATACTACAATGTGATTGAGGCGTGGTACCTCTCCACCCAGTCCACGGGGATGAGTAGGCGTCTAGGACGGGCCCCGACTAGGGGAAGAGAAGGAGGAGGCTCCAGCCAGTCCTACTCCAGACCGAGGGCACGTGCCGAGAACCGAAGCCACAGTGGCACCAACTCATTGACGCACAGAAGATGAAGATCACGGCCAAAGACACGACCTGCCTGGGCAATTCAGGGCTGGAGATGGTCGTCGGTCATGAGATATGTCCTCCAACACACCTGCAGGAAGCAAAATCATGATTATTATTTCAATAGGAGAATATTGATACACAAATTAAAAACATACCTCAGTGTGTGGGAAGCGAAGAATCTGTGCATAAATCGAAGCCAGCTGGCTGCGATGGCCCCCAGTAGGGTGGACGGGCTCCCAGCGAGCCATCAGAGGGAGGAGGTCGGGGTAGGACTGCTGTGCCCGACCTAGGGGGAAGTAGAGGTAGCTCCAGACCTGAAAAGGCACAACTCGTCAGAACAAAGCAGAACGATAAAACGTACAGAAAGAAAAGCTGCTAAAAGTCACCTGGAGAAAAGGAGAGAAGCTGGCAACTGAAACAGAACTTGCCTCAGGCTGGAGGCCACAGAACAGATGGGTTAGCATCGTTGCCCCCCACGCATACGTGCCAACCTGCTCCAGGTCAGCAAGCAAAGGGAGGAACCGCAGATGGATGCGGTCCATCTTCAAGCCCAACAGAAGGCGCCCGAAGAAGAAGAGGAGAAAGCGGCGTAGGTCTACGTCCGCCTCCAAGGAGCTAGGTAACCCAGTAAACGCCGCTGCAGCCTGGCTGACCATGCGGTAGAAAAAGCTGTCCTGGCTCTCGCCACGGACACGCTTGGCATCTATCAAGCCTACCATCTCACCAGCCTCTAGTCTGGCGATGGTGCGTAGGCCATCCTCCGGGTCGAACTCAGGCTCATATGCGTAAAGGGCCCGGAACTCCCGTGAATAATCTAAAGAAGTGGCACACACCACCGGCCTACCGTAAACCCAGAGACCGGTGATGTGTGCAACATCCTCCAGGGAGGGCACCATGTGCCCCCATGGGAACAGAAATACAAAGGAGTCTGAGTCCCAGGACTCGCGGAGGACCTGCACCAGTGGTAGGTACTCCCAAAATGGAGTCACCCGGAGGATGGGCCCGAACCCTATCTCTTCCAACCGAACCTGCTGGAAGTCCGGTAGGCCGAGGAAGGCGGCGTGCACCAAGTCCCACGAGATCCGAGATTTTATCCGAGCCTGGAAGAAATTCATTTCATTAGTTCACTCAAATTTATTGTCAAAATGCAAATGAGCTAATCATTAAGTGCAGGAAAAAGAAAACGTACCTCTCGGACTGCCGGGAGCTTGAGCTCCTCGGAATTGGAGTCATGGCGGTGAACACGTCTCGGCATCTGTGCCAAAAGGAAAGTTGACATCAAACATTGTTAGATACATTTTATTTTATTTATTTCATTCAAAAAAAATAAAAAATATAGAAATTTTTTTTTCGAATGCGCCCTCCCCCTCTTTGGAGAGGGAGGACGCGCTGCGCGTCCTCCATCTGAGGGCGCGCTGAGCGTGCCCTCAGAACAAGGGCGCGCTTTGCGCGCCCCTGTCCAGTGAAGAGAGAGAGGGCGCACAGACCATGCCCTCTTCTTGGGGGCGCGGTCAGCGCGTCCCCAAACAGGGGGCGCGGTCTGTGTGCCCCCAGTTTGAGGGCGCGGTCAACGTCTTGCGTTGACCGCGCCCTCCTACTTGCTTGATTCCTATTTTCGCGATAACTTCGTCAAATCAACTCGGAATCGCGTGAAACTGGAACCAAATCGAAGAGCATAACCTGATCTACATTTCTTGTAACAGGGGGCACTGACCTTTGACAGAGTTTTGGACTCCGAATCTGAGTTGGAGCTCTAAAGCTTCTGGCGCGAGGAGAGATGGTGTACAGGTGGAAATGAGTGATTCTTACCCTCAAGGGGTATTTATAGAGAGTAAATTGTGAAAATGGGAGAAATTTGAAAATGTCACCCAAGGTTCACAAAATCGAGCTGATCGCAATGCCACCTAAAGAATCTCGATCCGATTAGTGGTTTGCTCAGAATAATTTTGTGAAGAAAAATTCTCTTTAAATTCCCATAAAAATACGCCATTTCACATAAATTTGAATGTCTCAGTTCCTAAATTAGCTAGACATGTTCATGTTTTTTATCATCACTAGCTAACATTTTTCAGGTGTCAGGAGAAAATTCTATGCATTTATTAGTCAGAAATGACTAAAAATGTATTTTTCAGAACCGTAATTGATGAAAATGGCGAAAAATTCAGAAAGCGTCATGCTGTTCAGAAAATCGAGCCAATCAAGAAGTCACCGAAAGAAAATTCATCAGACTTACGGTTTGCTCTGAAAAATTACCTAAAGAAAAAAGGCATTATAAAACCTGTCAAAAATATCTTGTTTCATATTAAAAAACATTCAAGGTGTTGAAAAATAACAAGGCATATCCATCATAATTTTCAGCATCTGTCTTGAAATTTTCTGAAACAAGGTAAATTTCTATTGAATTTTCACTCAAACTTGCTATAAAAAATTCATTGTTTATTCAAAATAAAAACAATATGTCTGACAAGTTAAAGCAGGAAAAGAAGTCTCTCAGGCAAGTAAAAGCTTCAACGCGAAGATGTAGCAGCGCTTTCGGTCAGGGTCCTCCTCCATCAGGAGGCCTGGGCGGCACACCCGACTCGTCTCCCATATGGCAACGGCTGAGATCGCCTCCTCCTCGTCATCCGTAGAGCCAAGCTGCCTGCCCTTGATAGGTGGCTGGTGGGACAGCTTGGGTAGCTCGTACCGAGGCAAGCCAATATGAGAGTGGCAACGGTGAGCGTTGTACAACACGAAGGCCGAACTGGTAACCAGGCGAAGATCAACGCCAGGCGCAAAGCACACCTGGAAGTCCTTCTACATCAGGGCAGCAGAAGAATGCAAGAAGCCGGAACGGTTCATGGAGACAAAGTAAGCATGCCACTCTGGCCTCTTCTTCACCGATGCACACCGGTTGGCGACTCTCTCGCCGAAGCTGAGTGCAGCAGCATATGGGAACAAGGGGCCACGACGGAAGAGCTGTGACCTGGTGGCCACCTCACCTGCTGGATCAAACTTGAAGTGGAGGTCGGCCCAGCAAGCCAGTAGAAGCGCACTGCCGAAGGGAGGATGGCCCACGCAAGTTGCGGACAGTCCGCAGAACAAGAAGCCCAGAACTGAAGGCCCCAACCGTGCACCGCTCCAGATGCCGTTGATGCACGACAGTTGATCAGCCTCCAGAAAACCATCCTCCGCATGGAACAAGAACACCGCGGCAAGGCAAGCCGCGAAACCCTTTACACCGCGCAGAATCCGGTCCTCGTCCAGACCAGGAGCCGTCAGAAGAGAAACTGTCCAGGTCGCCAACTTGGGAACACTAATTCGCTTGCCGGCTAACAAGGTGTTGATCTGCTGAGCCTCGACGAAATCCTGCAAGAACTCCAAGCAAGAGAGGGGTCCGGAAGGGATGAACATACCTTCAGTCTCTTCCTTCTTAGTCCGAGGAAGGCCAAGAAGGAGCTCCTCCTCTTCAAGAAGAACTGTACACTCAAAGCTGCTAAACACGAACGTGTGAGTGTCAGGATGCCACAACTCAACAAGAGCTCCCATCAAGCCGAAGTCGAGAGAGTAGCCAGAGTATTGCTTGGCATGGATCAAGAGACCAGTCAAGCCCCAGTCCCGAAGAGTCGCCCTGACCGACAAACTGAGGACGTCGAGCAAGCCGGTAAGCCAAGGAGGAGAGCAATACTGGCGTGGCCCTGGAAAGTTTGGGTAATCCTACACCCAAACAGGAGGTAAAAAGGATTTCTTTAGGAAAAAGAAGCAGAAAACTGGTTGAAAGCTAAAATTGGCAGCAAACTTACCAAGTTGGCGCCGATTCTAGCCTTCAAATGACCTGGGACGCTTGAAATACCTCGAACCGAGCCAACACGCTGCTTTTTCAAAGGAGGAGCCATCCTGGGTATTGGTAAGACGTTCTGGTCGTCCTAGGAACTGTTTATATAGGGGAAATTGGCTCTGGTTTGAACCAAATTCAGATCCGGTCGAAACAGGAAACAGGGATCGAACACGCCCCCGAGGTGGGAGCACGTAGGCCGCGCCCCCAAAATGAGGGCACGCAGGCTGCGCCCCCAGTTCGGGGGCACGTTCGGTCAAATTCTTTCAAAATCTCTCAAAAATTCCATAAAATCCAGAAAAAATTTAGAAAAAAATGTTAAATCAAATTCATTTATGTTTTGTCTTTATTTGAGTTCGATTGAACATCGTTGTTCATTTGGGACTAACATTTTGATGAAAGACAGGAATTGCTCACAGAAATGGAAGAATGGACATGGGAAACCCCCATTTCTTGCCGACTAACATATAAGTCGTTAGTCGTGTATTATTATCCTATGCATTATTTGTTGAAGACTATGAGTGCGGAGAAGACTTGACCCGAGATCCCCTTCATCAAAATCTACGACGGTCGGGTCATCTCCGATGCTCACGGATAAGCCCAAAGTTGTGCTGTGAGGGACGATGACTCCCAAATGAGTATCTTGACCTCATAGACAATCTATATCTTCAACTATTTGTTATATAAGTTTTGTTTTGATTTCTTGAGCCCAGCGTGCATCATGTAGCATTAGTTGCATTGCATTTCATTTTGTCATTGCATACATCCTTTCATAATCTTCACCTTCTCACCCTAATCTCTAAAATCTTGTATCCTAATTCCGATCATTCTGAATCCCACCATGTTTTCTAATCCCACCGTGTTTGATAATCCCACCGACCTTTCTAATATCCCACCGTGTCTGTTAATCCCACCGTGTTCGGTAGTCACCTTGTGCCTCCAACTCTTATATTTCTATCACCACTGTGGCCATTGCAACAACTTTCTTGCTATTCATCCCACCGTGGCAGTCAATTCGTCCTGCCAAGGGCCTCCTATTTGATCAGAACTTTCACCGTCACTATCTTCACAGTTTGAACTTCAACATTTGCCTTTTGGAATTCGAGATCATTCCATTCCGAATCAAATCTTATCTCTTTGAAAGACTTGAATGAATCTAAGAACCTGAATGTGCTCGATTGATATTCTTTTACATTTTCAAAACAAATCTCTTTTCAAAACTTTAGCCCATCACAGTACAGGAACACCGCAAATATCGGGTTACCGACTGATGATGAACCTACGAACCCATGTTTCGGGGACTTCCCACCGCGTTGGGGGTTGGCTATTCTTCTCTCGTGCCAATGGCACATCTCTTACCAATCGAACATTGGAAGACTTGATGAAACATGGCGGTTAACCAAGAGACTTGAGGAGATTCGTCTTACCGAATTTGGTCGTAGAACGTGTCTATATCTACACCTTGATGTCACCTTTTCAGTCCATGACCATTTCACTCTACTACGTTCCACTACGATCCATCTTGCTTCGCTACGCTTTCTTTATGTTTCACTCCGCTTCCCTACATGTCATTCCCTTGCAAAGCCGACATCAAGGCGAGGCAAGCTGTAGACATGCCAAATTGGCCTGATTCGGAGCCCCAGACTCTTATTCCATAGGCGATATCCATTATTTGACCATTATCTGATCCGGATTACCTCGTGGAGATGAGCTAAGGACGTTGGTGGAGCCCCTCGCAAGTTGAGAATAGACCGATGATTTTCGGAATATTGCCGTAACCTTCAGGCGAGAGCTACGCGTGAACCGTGAAAACACGAAGCCTGCTCGATGACTGACCTTGAATAGTCCTTAATTGAAGGTCTCCAGAGTCCCGCGTGTGTTCCGTAACATTCGGGTTTTCCGAGAAGTCATTTCGGTAGTCATTGGACAATAACGACTTTCGTTACGGCTTTCTCGATCTGTACTGACACGGCTATCCTGAACCACGTATTAGGTCTTTCCGGTCATCACCGGGTCTTTTAGAGTCATCTGGGTCGATCCTAGCCGTATATTTCATCAACTGGGGCCATACGGCCAATTTTAGGGTTTTACGGCTTTTCCGAGTATCGGTTCACATTTAACGGGTTAATCTTAGATTTTTCGATGACTTTAGGTTTGTCGATCGTACTGGACTTGTTCGGTCATCATTTTAAGTAATCCCGAGTTGACCCGAGATTTCTCGACCGGAACCGTGCTCTTTCGGATCTTCGCCACGGGTTTCGGCTTTCCGCGAGAAGGTAAACCGGTAGAAAGCCCCGTGCGAACATCTCGGGAGTCATGCTTGCTGGTTTATCGACTTGAGTAGGTGCGGCTCGAGGCCCTCTTTCCAACGCAACAAACGAAAGCCGAATCGAACATCCCGTTTGTAAGTTACGGCTCGCGGAACACGCGCGTAGGAGAGAGAGTTTACCGCGCCCCCGATCCCCTTGAAATGGGAGGGCGCGCCCTCAACCCGGGGGCGCGCCTTGCTCGCCCTCAAACTGGGGGCACGCCCTGCGCGCCCCAGCTTCCTTTGAAACGCGGGGGCGCGGTACATTTTCGGAAACCGGAAATAACCCCGATTAACACCTTCTAAACCAGTTTTTTGGAAGGTTTCCGGCGATGATTTTTGATTATTTATACCGTGCCCCCGGTTCGGGGGCGCGTTACGTTTGTCAAGTCAATTTTTAGCAATTTTCGGAAGATTCCGTCGATTTTTAGCAGTGAGATGCGTACCGTGCCCCCGGGTTCTTTGAAACTGGGGGGCGCGCAGACCGCGCCCCCAAAGTGAGGGTGCACCCTGCGTGCCCCTGTTTTGAGGGCGCACCCTGCGCGCCCTCGTTTCCTTTGAAGAGCAGGGGCGCGGTAGGTCTAGTTTCTATATTTTGCACCGATTTCTCTCCTCTATAAATTGAGGGTCATTCTCAACGACCCAAGGTTAATCCCCCATTCCTAGCTCGTCCAGAGGTTGTCCAAGATCCCTCCCAAGGCTGTCCCGACATTCAAAGGTGATCCGACGTCGAGAGATCGACCCCGAGGTGAAGGAGAAGCCCGATCCGTGCGTTCTGCATCAACCGACTTTATTGGCTTATGTAGAAAATATAGGGCCTCTTCTGCAAAAGTCTTCAACATAGGAGTTGTTCCTCTCTTCGTCCTCTTTCATTTGCAACTGACGGCACTCAATTCCGACTTGCCGTCTGTTCGTGGCGATTGTTGCACTGAGGGCGCGCATCCAGGTTTTATTTTTCCATATCCGTCCACTTTCAGATTTTTTACAGACTTATACAGGAGTTTTTCGGAGAAGTCATCAACAAAAGAACTCTTCCTCTACGAGTCTTCTATCTACTACAATAAACAACACTCAATTCCGACATCGGAACTGCCCGTGGCGAGCTCTACACCAAAGTTGCGCCAGATAGTGCAACGCGCCCCTGAAACAAGGGCGCGCAGATCGCGCCCTCACACCTAGGGCGCGCCCACCGCGCCCTCAAACCTAGGACACGTTCAGTCCAGTGCGCTGTCCGGCCATATTGGTGATATCTTCTCCGTTTTAGCTTCGATTTGAGCCGTTCAAGTTTCTATGTCTTCGTCATTCATCCAGGATCATTTTAGCATCATTTTTATTTAGTTTTTACAAAATTTTATATCGCAAAAAATACACAAAAAAGGGGTTAGGGCTTGCCCCAATCTGGTGAGTTCTATTCCAATTGCTTCTTTCTTCTATCTTCTCTCTACAATTACTACACTTCCCATAGTTCTAATCAAACTTTTCACTTGTTTTATTGTTCTAGTTGCACAGGTTGATCAAGCTAGCATCGGTTGGACTCTTCTTCATCGGCCGGCCGAAGAAGAAGAAGGTTGAACCCGCACACACTGTATCCCACGCTAAGGTACACACGGTCAAATCAACTCAATCTTGTTTTTTTATTCCATAAAGCGGAGCCCGCGGCTCCTGGCGACCACCTTTTTATTCATGTTCTAATTTCATATCCTCCTCACTCTCCTCCTCCCACATGACCCGAACCGTCTCCGGTGCTCGAGCGACGCCGTGAGATAAAAGTTCGGGGATCAATGTGAGTGTGGGGTTGAGGTGAGGACCTTTTACCGCTTTCTGAGTATTTTCCGATTCACTCCCCTTTCCTCCATTCTATCTATCACTTTCTCTTGAGGTGCCGATCCGGAACCCATTTCTGGAGTCGACAATACCTCCTCCTAAGAATCCTCAGGGGAGGGAAATGGCGAGCATCATTTTGTTGTGTAGAGTTCTCCTTATTTGGTTCTTCGTGCCTGAAAACACTTAGAAAAACAATATTAGAATGCCAGTATGGCTTATCCCCCTTGCAAGTTGCAATCTGCGTTGACCTTTGTCAATGGGTAATAGCCTTCTTAAGGGTGTAAAAATAAAGCAGCAAATATGCAATGAAAAATTTGAAACATGAGAGACTAAGAATAAATATGAATGTAAAAATGAGAATTCAAACCAAGCATGGTGATGAATTTTTTATTAAAACTTTTGTTTGATATTTGAAAAAGAAATTTTGTGAAAAGATTCAATTTTTTTAGGATTTTGAAAATATTCATTTTTTTTGAGTTTTGAAAATACTTAAAATTTTTGGAGTTTTGAAGATATTCAACTTTTTCGAAGAGTTTTTTTCTTTGATTTTTTTGGAGTTTTTGAAAAAAAAATATTTTTTGGGGGAGAGAAAAATCAGTATTGACACAAGTAGATACCATGTGCAAAATGGGGTTCCTTACCCAGAATCTTTCCGACCTTCAACCTTTGATCGGCCAGAACTTAGCTTTGATTTAGTTGGTCCACCCACACCATGGGGGGTTAAGAATGAAGAACTCATAGGAAGCCTTGATAGGCTTTGGAGATGTCAAGAGGGATTTCTCTACTCACACCTAATTGCCCGTTGGGGTTCAGCCTCTTCATGTCTTTTCTTATTTATTAACAAACCTATTTTGTGGCACACATTTGGACATGCACTTTGACCTGTGGGGTCATTGCCCATCTTTTGTCACCTTTTTTTCATTTTCTACATTTTGGGTACTCATTCAGACAGGCCAATATTTGTTTAAACTTATGGGGTTCATTGCCCATCTTTTGACACTCTTTTTCATTTCTTTTGAGAAGTTGGACCTTCCGAGACGGCCTCCTACTAGGGCGGCAGATACTTTTGACACTCTCCCTCTATAGTCCTCTTCACCTATCTTGGACTGAATAGAAGAGAATTGGGTGAGGGTTTTCCTCCCATCTCCTAGCCTGCCTAGCTTCTCTTAGGTGTCAGGTCATCTAGATTCTGGGATCGGGATGTGTTGTGTGTGGGATGGTATCCACCCTCGACTCCTAGAGAACAACCTAGGACATGTGGACTCAAGTCATACCGGTAGTTCTCTTCATTTTTTTTGAGGTAGATCACATTCCATGGGTGAATTAATTGTAAACATGCCTTACAATGTAAAGAATTCATTTGGATAAAATAAAAAGTAGTTATTATCAATCATACATTTTCTCTCAAGTAATATTGTCATGTGAGATTCAAAATCATTTCAAAAAAAACATTACTTTACGGATGACATATTGATGATGAATGCAATTTCATGTAATACCTGAGAGAAGGAGTTCATTGTTGGTGATGACGTTGCTTGTGCTTGCCTTGCCTTATCTTGCTGCTTTCACTTTTGATATGCTTCATATTACATTGGATTGAAGATTCAGAGTCATATGACGAAGTGAAAGATGTAGAGGATCTGATTTGGCATTGCGGAGTCAAGATTAATGATGTAGAAGGCAAACATTGTGGTATCACCCAAGAAATTTCTCTACCTTTGATTAAAATTAAAAAAAAAAGAATATGAAATGAAATAAACATGCTTGAAAACAATGGTGAGTTAAAGTGGGCTCTTGGGCCCAAGAGTTGATAGTGAGCTTGAAAGCCCGGAAAGGGTTGGAACCAAGGGGCACGTGGGCCCAAGATTTGAATGCGTGCTAGAGGGCTCGGTTGATGTCGATGGACATGAGGGCCCGATTGGAGGTGATGGGCTTAAAGGCTCCATTGGAGGTTGAGCCCGAGGAACCCAATGAAAAGAGCGGGCATATGGACTTGATTTAGATGGTTGGGAGCATGGTTGTGAATTGAAGGATTTATGATGTGTTCGCGGGCACCATTGAAAAGTATGGGTGTGCAAACTTGGATTTGAAGAAGTGGGGGCATGGGGGCCCGATTTCAAAGAAGTTTGGGCATACATGCCTGTTTGTGAAGGAATAGGGGCACACGGGCCTTAAGTTGAAAGAGTGTGGGCATGTGTGCCCGAGGTTGATAGAAGGTGGGCACGTGGGCCCGATTTAGGAGGAATTTGGGCACATTGGCCCGATTGTAGAAAAACATGGGGATGTGAGCCCGGTTGAGGTGAATTGTGGACACGTAGGCTCGATTTAGAAAAATTAAGGGCACATGAGACCAATTGGGGAGAATTGTGGGCACGTGGGCCGATCTGGTTTTCCTAAATTGGTTAGTTCAGTGAACTCATTCCACTAATGAGCACCTGTGTGTGTATCTCAGTGTCCCCACACTGATGACCAATGAGATCAGTCATTCTCATCACATGAGAAGACATCACACACTAGTCTATCCGGATTCTTGATGTCCCGTCTCAAGGATCCTATGACTAGGAACATTTAGATCACATACCTCTTGATGATCAATCTCATCATCATGATCTCATCATGATTCAATCATCATTGCATGTGATCGAGGATTTCATTACAATATACACTTCTAATAAAAGCTAGTAACGAAGTTTTGCCTATTTAATTGAATAAGATATTCCTAGAAATGTTGAATCATATCATATATGATTAGCTTGTAGGGCATACATTTCTATCATCATTCAACCGGGCCGATGTGCCCCCATTATCCAACCGGGCCCACGTGCCCCTTTCCTTTAACCGGGCCCATATGCCCCTTTTCTCCAACCGGGCCTACATGCCCGACCTGAAAAGACCCAGTGATGACCAGAAAGGCCTAACACGTGGTTCAGGATAGCCGTGTCAACACGAATCGAAAAGCCATTACGAAAAACCTTTATAGACCGACGCCTATCGAAATGACTTGTCAGAAACCTCGAATGTTACGGAACACATGCGGGACTCTCGAGACCTTCAAGTATGGACCATTCAAGGTCGGTCATTGAGTAGGCTTCATGTTTTCATGATTAACGCGTGGCTCTCGCTTGAAGGTTACGTCATTACTTCAGAAATCATCGATCCATTCCCAACTTATGGGGGTCTCTACCAACATCCTTAGCTCATCTTCACAAGGTATCCGGATCAGATAATGGTCAAACAAAGGATATTGTCTAGGGAATAGGAGTCTGGGGCTCTGAATCAGGCCAAATTAGCGTGTCTATAGTCAGGTGGGTGCTTTGTCATGGTTACCCAGAAACTGAGTTGGTTTCAAAAGGGAAAAGAGTGTGAGAGAGAAAAATAGTGGACACTTCCAAAATGAAATAAATAAAAATAAAAAAGTTGACCTACAGGCAACTATAAAGGGAAGATTGTAAGGGTTCATACTTTCTTCCTTGTCGGCTGGCTGAAGAATACGAGTTCTTCAGAGCTTCTTGCTTCAATGTGTCTACCCCTGTTCATGTGTTGTATGACGCATCTGCAAGTCGGATGTGTTATGGTTGAAGTTCCTGAGAATTAAAAGAAAGCAATGCAATGAGAATTAACTGTGGGTGTAATACCCATAACTAGAATGATCGTGAAAGAACAAAAAAAAGAGTGTGATGAACCAGATTAGGCCTAGTTGCCTAACCCCTTTTCTTGGTGTTTCGTTATGTGTATGATATGAAAATGCTATACTAAATAATAAATGATGACTAAAACTATGTTCCGATAAAAGTAAACAAAACATCCTGGCAGGTATTGCTTACGTAGAAATGACTCCCTCTCCATTGGATGAGATAGGAGCCTGAAGAAGAAGATTGTGCCCTTGGAGGTGATCAGAGGTGAATCAAGAACTCTAAAATACCAATGATTAAAAATCATTGAAGATATTTAAGGCCCCCAAAGGATAAGAAATACCCAGCTAACAATTCGAAATTTGTCTAACAATCCCCTCTTTTATAGAGAATTGGAGGAGAGTCAAGTCAACTAATGACCCCAACTGATTGTGCTCTCATACACATCCATGTTGTCTAGACATGACTAAAAGACATATGCCTAGTGGATGTGTTCGAGAAAGATTTTTAAATTTCCATCACACTCGTGCGAGAAATTAGTGACAGTTGACCCGCCATTGATCCTGCATGTTCGGATTGACCGGATGTGTCGAACTGGTGATAGTGACAACATGTAGGTCATTAAGTGGTGTGGTTGACTGTGGGTCTAAATTAGTAGATCCTTCCTTAAAATATATGCATCTAGCTAACCGGACACATCCTTTATAACAACACTATTAATCACCCAAAAATGGTGATCAACAAGAGATTTGAATTTCAAATCTCCTTTCCTCAAATAAGATGCATCCTTTTGACCAGACACATTTATTCGAAGGATGATTTGACTGCTTACCTTAAATAGGACCCTTCTTGATTGACCGTATGCATTTGTTCTAGGGTACGTTCACAATCAACAGGTGGGAAAAGAAAAACACCCAAAGTTCCCGCCACATAGATGCATCTATTAGGACGGACGTGTGCATCCATTAAGCCTAGACACGACATTCGTTCCCTTTACTACATCCAAAGATTTGATCTTGTGGACTTCTAGTTGGCGGTGATCAGAATCTAATAGTGAATTCTTGAGTATCGTACTCTAAAACATGAGTTTTGTGCATCATGACTAGGCAAAATTGTTGTGTCTACAACTTGCCTTGCCTTGGCGTCAGCTTTGTAGGGAAGTTGCATGGAGTGGAGCAGAGACACACATGAGTGGCATGGCAGAGATGGAATGGTGGCATACAAAATAGGTAACATCAAGGTGTAGATTAGACACGTAAATTCACACTAAGTTAGGCAACAGTCAAATGCCATTAGTGTTTCTAGAAAAACCTCACATGTTCTATCTAGACTACTTTCCATGGTCAGCTAGGAAAAGGAGTGCCATAGGCATGAGAGAAGAAATGAAAAGCCTCCTTGCATGGTAGGGGATTCATTGTGGATGGCAAACCCATCTATGTGGTGTGTGCTTATTGTGAAGGGCTAAACAATGGTGCTGTAATAAAGAAGATAAGTAGAATGTTCGTCTAACTACAAGAAGAAGTCTTTCAATTTCATAGGAGGCATTCTTTGGGTGCCAACTTAATTCAAAGAGGAATAACTTCATGTGCCAAAGGTAATACTCGTGAAAACGCCATGGGGTTCCAATTGGTCTAGGAGACCCAAGTCATTGCAATGGAAAACATGATGTGATAGAGTGAAAAACATTATGGGAAAACAAAATATGATGGGTCACAGTGGGAAGACTACAATGGAACATGATGGTGATTGGAGAGGAGTTAGATGTTGCCTAATGCGTTAGATGCATGTGATGCAAGATGCGTACAAGATACGAATGATGCATGCTGGTTTTGAAGAAAACACAAATGCAAGTAAATAGAACATAGTTGAAGATATAGATTGTTTGACAGGTCAAGAAACCCTTACAGGAACCATTGTCCCTATTGTGAAATTTAGGCTTATCCATGTGTTCTAGAGTTCTATCTAATCCATCATTATTTTTATTGAAGGGGTTCTCAATTTTGGATTTCCTCTTAAACAAGCAATCTTTAACATTGTACACAATATATATCTTGTTTTAAGGGCAAGTGGTAAGTGGCATGTACAATGATAGAACTTTTCTTCAAGCTTGAGGTCACTTGACATGAGCACTTTAAAGACCAAGAAGTCTATGGTTTGGGAGCTATGGCTTATAGGGAACTAGACTCTATGAGATGTCTCCTCATCTTCAAAGGGGAACTCTTGCTAGGTGTCTGGTACAAAGAGGTTTCCATTGTCATGGAGGCAATGACAGCTTTGCGATATGAGTGGTGGGCTCCAGTACTCTCCTAGTCTCATTGTTGTTGTGGAACTTCCATCTTGAACTATCGTGAAGTCTCATGTGAAGTGGAACATCTTGCCATAGCCTTGTTCAAGTAATCACTCAATTCCACCATAAGTGATATTTAAGTAGGGTAATTATCTATGAATGTAAGAGCACCTCTATGTTGAATTGGCGTGAAACTTCATGAGTTCAAAGGTGTAGATGTCACCCCCTTTCCCTTGAACTCAAAAATACAAACATCACCTTTCTGTGGGTCTTGACTCTTATGTCTTAATGTTAAGTGATTGTCTGATTCAAAACTAATGACTCAATCTTGGGGTAGTTTTCTAGGAACACCATGAAGAAGGTTCCCGAAGAGCTTGATGTGTGGAGGCAGATGCGCTGATTGCTGGTCATCAAGTTGAAAGAGGAAAGAATTGTTGCCCTTCACCAACCTTCTCTCTGATTGAGGGTGAAGTGAGTAGGCACAGTGGTGGAAGGTGGTCCAATGCGGGTCTCATGCATCAAGTGCCCACCCTATAAGAATCTTCATGAAATAACGTTGGATGATGCATCCAGTTCCACCAAACGCGCACGTCTGCCCAAGCAGACATGTTGTCACATGGTCAACATATAAAGGCACATCTAGTTGACTAGGCATATGCGTCCACTAGCCCAAACACATTCAAAGTTCTCATAACTAACTCTTGAGCTTCCAGTCCATTAACCTCCTCTTAATGTCTCGTTTTTGCCTTGTTTTTTCTTATAAAGCATAGGGACAACTTCATGGGCCTCTTTTTCATTGCCTTGGTCTTTCAAATCTCTTTCTTCTTCTTCTTCTTCTTCTTCTTGCCTCCAAGCTTCAAGGATATTCCACGGTGGCTTTATAGGCTCGGTGCTTTTTTGACATCCCTGACCATATGAGGAGCTGGGTAGCAGTTGGTCAGGTAGGCTTCATGCTCTTGTTTCTCCATGCTTTTCTTCTTATCATCTCCTTTTCTTCTTCTTTACTTGCTCTCCCACAGTCCACTATTCTTTTCATTTTTTGAAAGAAGACATGTTCATTCAGTTCATCATCTTGAATTGTACGTGTCTACCTTAGAGACAAGTCTGGGTTATGGGCACATCATTTCTTTGTGGTGGATGCGTGATGCAATAGATTGCCAGTTATAACTTTTCTTTTTTAAAATTTTGCAAGAACCTCCTCCTTTTTCGGGCCTACTTGGTTATTACCATTAGCATGGATGATGTGGTTTCTTGTGGCTATCCACATGGGGCAGAGAACTTGGTTGACTAGGGTCTTTATAACCTTGTCATTCATGCATTCTGTATGTCTATTTACCAATGGAATTTTGCAATGCTGGGTGCCTTACTTGAGAGGTGGCATCCTGACACTTAGACATTCATGTTCAACAACTTTGAGTGCTAGATTCTACTAGAGATGACAGACATACTATTAGGGATAGGTTGTAGTTTGTTATTTTCTTCCGCTTCTCCTTATACATTGGTGTTCCTAGAGGGCTTTATGTCAACCAAGGAGGCTCTGCTAGTGATTGAGCCAATCGACAAAATTAGTGTTACTCAATTGATGGACTGATCCATTGTAGCTTTGTAGAGTGTAGGTGATGATGACCTCATTTTGATCCTTGCTTTGAAGGGGGTGTTAGCGTGCCTTGTTTCTATGCCCCTCTTCTTGACTGGTGCTGAGTGAAGACATGCCAATTTGGCCTTATTTGGATCTTAAGACTTTTATTTCATTAGAAATACTCTTTATCTAACTGTTATTTGATCAAAATCATCTTGTAAAGATGAGCCGAGGACGTTAGTGGAGAGCCACGTGAATCGAGAATGGACCAAAGATTTTTGAAGCAAAGCCATAACTTTCAAGCGAGAGCCGCATGTTAATCATGGAAACACGAAACCTGCTCATTGACCAACCCTTAATGATCCACAATTGAAGGTCACAGAAGTCCCGCATGAATTCTACAACATATTGGTTTCCGACAAGTATTTTCGGCGATCACACATCTAGGGTGACTTTTATCATGGATTTCTGATCAGTACAATCACGGCCATCCCAGACTGTGCACTATGTCTTTCCAACCATCACCAGGCCTTTCTAGGTCTTTTGGGTAATCCCTGGCCGTATATTATCACCAATTGGTGCCATATAGTCATTTTGGTTGATTCTAAAGTTTTTTGATTATGCTAGCTTTGTTGATGTTCATTTCGCGTTAACCGGGTCATTCCTGGCTTTTATGATGATTCCATGTTTTTCGAACCACACTAGACTTGTTCAGTCATTTTTTTAAGTTCTCTCGAGTTGACCCTCGACTTTATGATCAAAACCATGTCTTTTTGGGCCACTATTTCGGCCTTCAGCATCCTCGACATCATAAACCGTAAAATAAAGTTCTATATTGAAGTCTCGGGATGTTTGCTGGATGATCTTCTAATTTAGGGAGCTACATTTATAAGTCATCTTTCAAATGCATCAAACGGGAGTCAAAACGGACATCCCGTTTGTAAGTTACGGCTTGCGAATGTAGGACGCGTAGGAGAGAGAACTGAGCGCGCCCCTGAACTAGGGGCGTGGTCAGCGTGCCCTCAATCTGAGGGCGCGGTTAGTGCACCCTTAGTCTAAGGGCGCATCCAGTTCCGGTAACCAGAAACTTATCCCATTTCTTTACTTTCCAAACCAGTTTAAAAAGGTTTTCCCCTTAAAATCGATTATTTTGGTGGCCCCCTTGGGTTGGGGGTGCATTCATTTTGTCAACCTGATTTTTAACATGTTTTCAAAAATTTTCAGTAAAGTTTAGCAATAATGTGCTGGATGTGCCCTCAAGGTGAGGGCACGGCCTACGTGTCCCCAACCCGGGGGCGCGTCAAGTTTCTTTCCATCTTTTGCATTGGGTCTGCTTCTCCTATAAATTGTGGGCCGTTCTCAATGACCAGAGGTTACCACGCACACCCCAGCACATCAATAGATCATCCAAGCTCTCTCACATTCTACTCCATCCCATTAGATAGAGATCAACCCCGACGTGAGAAAGGAGGCTCGATTCATGCTGTCGACATCGACATTCTTCATCAGTCTCTACAAAATTATATATATACGTGTTGAAAAAGTGATCAACATAAGAAAGCTTCCTATTTTTGTTCTCTTCCATTTGCAATAGATGGCACTTGATTCTGGCATGTTGTCACGACCCGGATTTTTAACATGCACAGTAGAAGATAATCCGGCGACGTAATGTGAGAAATATATCAGTTTGGGACCAAATAAGACTAAAGTCACAATCCAAATTCACTATTTCCAAACATTACAACCTATTAACACAACAAACAAACATTTATCTAAACAAATCAAATACCAACATTGAATGAGTAATCCAATAACTCTTCAAATTCCAAAACACCACTATGCTTCTGTTGCACTAAACCTGCAATCCTGGAAATATTAACAATGGAAGAAGTGAGTCGCCACATACTCAGTAGGACTTATACCCGAACTACCCCACTATAATAATTATTTCTATTGATATTAAATATATTAAACCTAAAAATTCAAATTATAGTACATAGGGTTCAAGCTAATTATATATCTTCAATTAAATGGTTATAATGCTTTTCTACTACCCCATATGATTATAACTCTATATGCACTAAAACCAACACATCCTGCACATTTAACTACTCTAGGTATGCTCACAACACATACACCGGTCATGAAACAAAAAACACAACTAGACCACTAATATTCATGCCAAAATGCACAACTAAACACTTGTCTGAGTAAATATCATGCTCTATTTGGACAATGTAGCCATGTCACAGAACTAGCACCAGATTTACCATATAGTAGGAAGTAACATATAGTAAGCTAAATCTCATAGTACCCCTAGGCAGGGGAGTACATAGGATAAACCGCGGTATCCGGGATCGACGGATGCTCCGGATTGTTCTAATTCATCTGCTGCCCACAGGTCACAAACTATAGTCTGGTGAAGTAGAATTCCAATACAATGCAGCCCACTGCATACTACATCTCTCAAGATGAAAGCACATACATAACTCAGACAATCAACCATTTAACTAGCATGCCAAATGATAATCTAACAATGTGTTACATCTATGGACAACCATAGACCAATGCACCACAAACATGCATACCACATCACTGTATGATACACCTAGAACCAATTAACAACATTATGCATCTAAATGACAATCAAGATATGAAGTACATAGAAGAACAACCATGGCTCTATGTACTACATATATGCATGCCAAATTACAATCTAACATAAACTAAAACTAGACATCAACATGATACACTTAATGCAATCTAACAAAATAAACATGCTACATGCATACTAAGTCATGATTAACTAATCTAATAACCATTAACAAAGTGGCACAACTATTCTAAAAATCATGTAACCCTACATAATAACTCAAGTAAATGTTATGCCTCACAATATACATGCTAAACTACACAACTACTCATGACCACATCAATAACCTAAATGCATATACCCTAAGATCATGCAATATATGAACCTAACATGCCATGCAAGTTACAAACTAAACATATTAAATGTATGCATCGGCCGTCTCTACTATCCACAGTCTATATGATACAAAACTAGATGATATGATCACATGCTTAACTACTCACATTGGCTTTTTTAATGAATTAGAATATATATTAAAGATCACCGCATGTTTGCATGCTAATCTAACTAGACTCTATCATAAGAAAACCTAACATGCTGATTAACATACATAGATAATTGAATCAATCTAAACATGCATGATTGAACAAACTAATCTAACTCTATCTAAGCATGTTAATAAATCAAAAACAACCCACTAATTATATTCTATTAATCATGGCAAACTAACATATTTTTACAGTTTAATGAAGTATATAAGAGTGCTAAGAATAGCCGAGACGCCTACCTTAACGGCGACGACGAATGGCGCATGGAATTGCAAGGGAATCAAACCGGATGATGAGTACGTCGCGGTTACGACGGCGATGAAAAATTGATCCAGACGGCATCTTGACAATTTGTTAGATTAAAGAGAAGATAAAATAGAAGAGAGAGAGAGGAGTGATCGGATAAGAGAGAGAAATGTTAGGAGAGAGAAAGAGAGCACCGCGGAGGGGGGGGCGCTGGGTCAACAGCCATGGCTGCGGCTGGGTGCGAGGGCGGTTGGGTGGCGGGCGGCGCCGGCAACAGAGCACTCGCGTGGGTGCACAGGTCAGCGGAGAGGGGGGGTGAGGTGGGGGGATCCAGGCTGTTGCGACGGCCGAGGACGACGTGCGACCGCGGGTGCACGTGGTGAAAGGTGACATCGCAGGGTGGCGACGCTCGGCCAGGCGGTGACGGAGGACGGTGGCGGTGGCTGCCGCACACGCTCGCGTGAAGGGAGGTAGGGGGCGCGGCTCAAGCGGGGGGGCCAGGGCAGCGGGGCTGGCGGGCAACGAGGGGGGGGGGCAGCAGGGCAACGTTGATGGGGTGAGGCGACGTGGCGAGGCCGCGGTGGAGGTGGGCGAGGTGTGCGGGAGGTGGCCGAGGGAGTGGTCAGGCGTGGCGATGGCCGGGTCAACGGGGGGGGGGGGTGAGCAACCACGAGCGGCGGGAGGCTGCTGGGCGGAGACGGCAGTGTAGACACGCCAAATTCGCCTAATTCAGAGCATAAAACTCATGTTTTATAGGGTAACATGTGCGATTGACCTTATAATGATGCCGGGCCTTTTAAATTTGATTTGGAGCCTCGCCGAACGAAATCGGATGTTTTCCGAAGTTTTCCGCAAAAAGCCATAATTTCCGAGTGAAAGCCACACGTAAATCGTGTAAACACGAAAATTAGCTGAATGAACAATGCCTAATGATCATGCATTGAAGGTTATGGTCATATTCACACCTCGGACAAGTTTTGTTGCATATCGTGCCTTTCCGGTTTGCCGTCGGAGTCATTTTGACCTGTATCGGATCTTTTGTTCACTACCATAACTTCCGGAAAAAATTATGAAGTTTTGGAGGGTGTGATGGCTGATCCTATGCTATAGAAAGCTTCTTCGGCCTGTTATCTTTCCAACGCAACAAACGGCGTCGAATTCTGAGTTCGGGAGTGTTTGCAATGGCTTCCGGAAGAAGGACGCGCAAAAACAGTCCCATGCGCCCGGGTTCCTGGTCACATGCGCCCGGGACCCAGGGCACGTGCCCATGCGCCCTACCAGTGAGGCACGTGGCCATGTGCCCTCACTTGAGGGCACATGCACCCTACCCTTGAGGCACGAGGGACCCAGTTTTTCACCGGGACTCTACCGCTGAACAGATTGAGTGGATAAGGCCGAAATTTTTGAAAAGATAGGATGCACCCCCACTTGAGGGCACATGTGCCCTGGGGGTAGGGCACATGCGCCCTGGGGTAGGGCACATGCGCCCAGAACCAGGGCGCAATGAGCCTATTTTTTAGCGCAGATCGCGACAGTTTTCTCCTATAAATTAACTTTGATTCCGGTCATTCCAAGGGCATGAGCACGACCCCCCAGGCATCTCAAGATGTCCAACCACCCTCCTGCATTGATTTTTTGATTTTTAGAGAGATAATTTCAAGTTTTTAGAGAGAGAAAAGTCGGTTCAAGAGAGAGGAAGGCTGTTCTGCAGGTGATCAGCCAGGTCTCTCTTCTTCGGCCTCTACAGCAGTGTGTGGACGTATTCTGTCCAAACTCTCTTCATAAAAGTTCTTCCTCTCCAAGTCTTCTTCAGTTTTCAATCGACGGCACTCGATTCCAAGGTCGGGGATGGTCGTGACAAGCACAGAAGCAAAGTCACGCCTGGCAGATCCTGGACTGCTGCTTGGCTTTTTCGACAACACAAATTTGGCCATATCTTTCTCTATTCAACTCAAAATCTTTCTGTTCTTTTTCCTATCTCTTTTTTTAGTTATTCTCCATCCTTCTATCATTTTTTTACATTTTTTGCATTACTTTTAGTCTGTTTATCCGAAAATAAAAAAGGGGTTAGAGATAACCCGAATCCGGTCAGTTTCTAGTCAATTGTGTGTTTCATGTTATTTTCCTTACATATACTCCACTTTGTTTAGTTCTAATAGTCTATTTCACTTGTTTGTTTGTCTAGTTGCACAGAAAATCAAGCACCCACACGTTGAGGACTCTTCTTCATCGGCCGGCCGAAGAAGGAGAAGCTTTAACCCACACTCTTCACGCTAAGGTACACACGGTCAATTTAATTTCATAAATCAGAACCCGTGGTTCCTGGAGACCACATGTCTTAATTCCCTTCTTCTCACCCTCCTCCCACATGACCCGAACTGTCTCTTTGGTGATCGAGCGACGCCATGGGATGAAAGTTCGGGGATCAATGTAAGTGTGGGACCGAGGTGAGAGTTGCTTTTCATGTTTTCTTCTTTCTTTCTCATCCCCTCTTGAGGTGACGATCTGGATTCACAGACTTCCCTGAAAAGGAGAGGACCCCGTCGAATTTTCAGAGTCGACAGGCAGGGCGGACATGCACTGGTGGCCGCGAGCGCAACACATGGCAGTGCGATTGAGGGCGGCTAGGGTCAACAGCCAGGGGCGGCGGCGCGGGACGGAGGCTTGGCAACCAAGGCAGCTGGATGGCGCGGGATGCTGGACGATGCACGAGGAAGCGTGATGGGGACGAAGAGGAGGAGGCCAACAGAGGGGGGGTGACGGCTCGCGCGGGGCGGCATGGCAGGAGGGGTCAAAGCAGTGGGGACGCGGCTGACGGCGGCGGCGCAGCACGAAGAAGGAGAAGAATGCAATAGTTTCGGTAGGGTAATCCACAGGAGAGAAAATGGAAAGGAGAGAGAATAGGATCGAAAGGAGGAAAAAAATGGTAGGAAGAGAGAAACACTAATTAAATATAATTAATCTCATAATAAATATAATAACTATTTTTAATTAATAAAATATCCTAACCGTTACACATGCCGTTTGTCCATGGTGATTGCTGCATCGTGGGCACATAATCAGGTTCTGTTTTCCACATCCGTTCATTAAGCAAAATTCTACTAGTCTGCAAGGTTATATTCTAGAGAAGTCATCAACATAATATCTTTTCTTCTCCAAGTCCTCTATTGGTAGAAATAAATGGTACTTGATTATGACATCGAGGTCGTCTATAGAAGCCTCTGCACTAAAGTCGCGCTGGCAAGATACCGTACTCACTTGAGTGTAGGCCATCTGAACCGATCTTCCTTGGAGTGATCCGAGCCATCTTACTCTATAAGTTGTTCCCTCTTTCCTTCATAGCATTTTTAGGCCATATTAATTTAGTTTTGTATCATTTTATACCATTAAAAATGCAAAAAAAACGGTTAGGGCTTGCCCCGAACTGGTGAGTTCAAATTCAATTGCTTATTTTATTATCCTTCTTTTTATGGTTTCTACACTTCACCTAGTTCTAATCAAATCCTTTTGCTTGGTTTATTATTTTTAAGTTGCACAGATCCATTCAAGCTAGCATGGTTGAGACACTCCTTCATCGGCCGGCCGAAGAAGGAGAAGGTTGAACCTGAGCACATCGATCTCCCGTGCTAAGGTACACTGTCACTTTTCTTTAATTTCAATTACATAAAGTGGAGCTCGTAGCTCCTAGCGACCATATCCTCCAATTTTATTTATGCATTAAGTTCTTTCTATCCTGTCCTCACTCTCCTCCCACACAATCTGAACAGTCTCGCCAGTGCTCAAGCGGCACCGAGAGATGAAAGTTTGGGGATCAATGTGAGTGTGGGACCAAGTTGAGAACTTTTCCGCTTTACTTCTATTTCTTTCTCATTCCCTCTTGAGGTGCCATCCGGATATGACAAACCCATTTTCGAAGTTGACAACTTTGTGGTGACCATGGTGGGACAACCAATGTCTTTAACCGTGCTAGCTTGATTTGTTTGTGCAACTAGTTTTATTCTGATTTTGTTCTCGCGTGAACTGCCTTTAGTTACTAGATTGTTTGTTTTGTTGCATGATTGCTTGTCTTGTTTGCATATCGCATGCTTGATTTACTTTCTTTCTTTCTTTCATTTCATAATTGCGCATATTGATTGCTTCTTATCCTCTTACCCTCCATTTTTTCTTTTGCATTAGCTTTTTGCATCGAGTACCGAACTTGTTCTTATTCGTAGGGCATTAAAGGTGGGGGCTCTCTCTCTCAACACACCTCACCCTCCAAACACCTTCTTGGTGGATTCCAACCTCTCTTCTGGGATATTTCTTCATAGTTTACCTGGTTGTTTTCATCAAGGCCTCCGTAAGTCCCCAACCGTGTAGTATTCTTCTTCGCATGATCAAGCTAGTTGTACCATTCACTCCAAAACCCTGAAGAACCCAAGTACCTATTCATGGTGATTGTGTGACAACCTTAGGTTTTGGAGATTGAAGCAATAGAAACCAAACCCACTTGAGCAAAAAATTACTAACAATCCATCTAATCTAAGGTTTTAACAAAAAAAATGCCATGTGGTCATTCTAAAATTTGTTTGCACAGCTTGTTTGTTCACCACAATTAAAAACAACAAAATTCTTTCTTTCTTTCAAAAACACTTAAACAAACAAAAAAAAGAAGTCCTTGCTTTAATCTATGTCCAACTTGTTTGTCTACAAAAAGTGAAATAAAAATCTTCTAAAGAAAGACACAACAAAAAAAGAACTGTTTGAAATCAAAACCTAGTCAAGGCAAAACTAGGTCCATTCTTTTTCATGTCTATGATGGTGAGGTCGGTTGAGATGTTTGGTAGGGTAAATTGCTACACAACTAAAGCCAAAGAACAACAAAGGAGGATGCAAGGATGGGCCTGTAAGCAAAGTTCTACTTTGGCATCACATGATACTCCTTCTCAAGATCATAATAATCAAGCTCATCCCTCCTTGGATCGTTAATCAATTATAGAAGAGTTACGTAAATGTGATCCTGATCAAGTCATCCATGCCATTCGAACTGTAATAGGTGACAAATGGCTTGCCAACCGTGGGATGAGTTCACTTGGCCTAACTCTAGGCCACCCCAATCCACCTCAACCTTCAACTTGCACACCAACACACCTCCCTCCTATCTAGGTGCCACATGCACACCCTCCAATGTATTCCTCTCCAGCCGTTGCCAGGGATTAGGAAACCCTTGCATTTCCCATCCACATGGTCTATATCTTGCCATTACAAATGCCAATTTACTATTTCTATAATGGCTTATGAGATCCCTTTGCCCATGTCAATAATTTCTTGAGCAAATCGTCTCGATGGCTAAATGATCAAAGAGCTCTTGTTTTTCTTTCTAGGTGATCTTTAGATGGTGAAGCCCTAGAATGGTTTTTTTCACTAGAGGAAGTAGAAATATGGGATTTAAAAATTATCAAGGAAAAATTCTTACAAACATATGGGCTGGGCTATACAATAATTGACGAAGAAAAGGAGGAGATGAAATTTACACAATCTCTTGATGAATTGAGAACCATGGCTAAGAAGAGGATAGATTCAATCTCTAAATCACAAATTGATGCCAGGAGTGTTAGGCACCAACCTAGGAGCCCTCCCTAACCCCATCTAGATCATCATCAACTGACTTCTCAATGCCAGTTGATTAGGCCACCCATGCCCTAACCTCAGCCGGTCATGCAACCCGTGTCAATGGCACAACCAACTATGCATAATCAAGTTCCTTTTGTCAATTGTACAAACACCTCATTACCTAAACTGGCTCCCCAGCCTTTGACTCCACCAACATTTTTAAAGGCCTCTTGGTCAATCATCCAACCGTGTATTCTAGTGGTTAAATTTGTCGTTTGGGTCAAATTGACTACATGACATCCCCTTATCAAGACATCAGTGATATTGTTCAAGCCAATGATCATTCGGGGTTTTGGCAAGAAAAAATAGAATGAATCTGACTTAAAGGGGTACTTGGTGTTCCCTTTAATGGGGCAACAGGTGCCCTAGATCATAGGGCCTTTGTACCCTTATGAGGGGGGTGCTTGGAGCCCCCTATCAGGGCATCATGTTGGCAAAGTCTGAAAACATGCATGAAGCTAGATTTTTCTAGAAAACTTGGTTTCTTAGGTTAGATAGGCCAAATTTGCATGTCTACAATTCTTAGTGGCTCCATGTTAGTCAGATCCATGTTTAGCTAGTCCTTCTCAACCTAGTCCTTATCAGGCTACTGAGTCTCAACCTCCTTCATTAGTTGATAGTCCATTTTCAATTGCCTCAAGTATATTATTATCATTAACTATTTAAAATCATTATATATAATAGATAGTAACTTACTTAATGTAATTTTTGTGTATTGTATTGATCTTCATCTACTAGATGTAGGAGACATCCCACCAAATCCTATGTGATGAGCACTCTACCACTTGGGGAGACACTCCACATCTACTTGATTGGCGATTTGGCTCTAGGGTCACATGTTCAAAAGTTTACTTCTTATCTAGGCATGAGCAATAGAGAACATTGTAATATATGGTAAAAAAATTACATCACTCTTCTACTTGAGAAGAAAGAATTCATCTTCTGAGATATTGAGGTAAATATGATAGTTCTTATTAATTACAATTTATCAATGATTGTTAATAGAATAATGTTAATCATTATCACATGGTTATTATGTAGCAACATTTAACTTTGAGCAGTCTACATCTATAGATGCTAAAAACTTAAGATATATGGGGAGATGCAAAAACCCAAAAAAAAATGAATCATTTGAAAAAATGGTAAATAACATGTTTAGTTTTTTAGCAAGTCATATGTTGTCTATAAACTAATACAATTGCCATGTTCAAAATTTTGCAAGACGATCACTAGATGAGATACAAGAATGTGCCTCCACAATGTGATGGTGATAAGTGGTGTCACATATGTGATATATGATTGAGAGATGACAATAAGATAAAAAATTTGTCTTTCTTTAAACATGATGTTTATCAATTATTAAAATATAATCAATTTGTTTGTAAGCACTTAGTGAGAAAAAGGCAATAGATGTTACTTATCTATGTTGTATATGAAAGACGAATATTCATCAGTTAAGTTAAAAAAAGATTTTGTAGGTATTTGTTGCAGTTGTTAATTTGTTGTTGAGTTGAGTTAACATGTAGTCTCACATTCTTAAATGTTGTAAACATATACAAAAAGAAGGACATCCTCTTACACATCTAGAGATATTCTAGATGACATAGACTCCTAAAAACTAATGGGTCCATTGTATAAAGCAATGAAGAGAGTCTTCAAATGATGGTAGGTAAATGTTTTAATTTTTCATAGTCACTCCACTCTATGTTTCTTATAGAGTAATGTCCTTGAAGGTCTTTATTAGACTCTAGTTGAGTAGGAGCTAATAAAAGTAATCTTGTAGATTTACCCAAAATATTTTAGGTAAAATTTTCTCTATTATCATATTTCTTACCATCCTAAGAATGGTGTGGTTTTTACGATGTGCTTCTTCCTCTCAGCAATGTCATTTTATTATGACATGTAAGAAGTTGAAAAATATTGCTAGATACATTCATGTTCACAATAATTTTTAAACATACTTGAGGTGTAATCACCACTTCAGTAAGATCTAAGGACTTTTAACACATGACCACTATCTAGCTTAGCATGAACTTTAAAAATATTTGAATACATCATAGATTAGAAACTTCTGTGATAAAAAAGAAATTCACAATTTCATATTATAATCATCAATGAAGTTGATAGAATACTAATTATCTCTAAGTGACACAGGTTCAAAAGAATTCCATATGTCTATATGTAGTAGCTCCAATGGCATTGAAGCTCTTCTTGATGTTTCCATTAGAAAAAGATTGTAATGTTGCTTTCTCAATGTACATGACTCACATATGTGAGTTGGATCTTCACTTAGGGTGCATTTGGTTGTCTGTAAAATGTGCTATCAGCACTAACTTTTCTTAAAAATTAAAATAATCTCTTATATGGATGGTTGTAAACCCATGGTCAACATAAAAGGTAATTTGTTGACTCTTAAAATTTTCAATTTTGGCATCCTTGGTACTTATTCAGATGCCCTTTTATTGTGGAAGCTCACTAAACACAATCAAGAGAGTTTCTTATCCACCGTGAACAACATATAGTTTTGTTTTCTACATTCTACTCTTTTTCTACTCATTCTACTGTTGCACTAAGATCATCTATATATGATTTACATTTTAATTATAGTTTATCTTTTCTTTGAATCTTATAGTTAATTAATTTGAAATGATAAAATTGATAATTAAAAACTATAACAACAGTTTATTATATTATATTATTTTACAACTCTTATAAATGACTTTTTAAAAAATAAATAATAAATAATTAAATATATAAATTTTTTTAAAGATATTTTATGAATAGCTAAACAAGGAGTTATATTTTCAAAAAAAATTATAAATAACTAAATAATATATTATGTTTTTAAATTTATTAAAAAGTTACTCCATGAAAAACAATTTATTTATTTTAAGGCATATATTTAGAATATAAATAATTAATATAACTTAATAATATAATATAAAATACATTTTAATTTAAGTGTTTATAAATGATAATATTTTATAGTCATAATGTTTAAATAACTTCTGAGGATTTTAATTCTAAATAATATAAAAAAATTACAACTAAACAAATACTTGATATCATTTTCAAGAAAATCATTGGAGATATATTGGACATACTATCATTTCGTAGAATTTTAATTTGTCTCCAAGAGTGACAATATCATGATCATGGTAAAAAAGCTCCACAAAGAATTCTTTCTTTTCTTATGTGTGGTTACTTGCTCTTAAATCAAAAAACCATTCACTTTGTTGGTCTAACATTACTTCTCGAATAAGGAGAAGTGTCAAATTCTCCTCAACACCTAAAGTATCAACATTGTTAGATTGTTTACCTTGATCCACTTTTTTGTTATGATATTCTAACATGTAGTGTCTATATTGTTGGCAATTGTAGCATTTTGTATTCTTGAAAGATCATTTGGGCTTCTTTCTCCCATGACCAACATTAGAATTTATCTAGGAGAGATCAACATCTTTTTTTTGTCATTGTCTATGATTGCAACCTCTTTCATGGTTGTTGTTTTCTCCTTAACTCTTTTTTAGTCACTAAGAGTTAACTTAGACTCTAGTGTGTGCTCCATTGTAGTGAGTTGGGACAACTTGTAGATTCGTTTCTCTAAAATTTTCCATGAATCAACAAGATACTGAATAGAAAGTGTCTCTAAGTCTTTTGACTTCTTGATGGTGGCAACGATGTGTTTAAATTTTAGTGCAAGTGACTAAAACACTTTCTCGATGATGTAGATCTTCTCAATTTTATTATTTTTTTACTTTATCTAATTGATAATGACAAGTAATACTGAATAATAGTTAGAGATATTGTCATCCTTCTTCATACAAGTTGCTTTAAACTCAACTATCAAATTCAAAATGGATTTGTTTCACTCGATCTATGCCTTTTGTGGATCATGCTTAGGCTCTTCTAGGCATGATTGCTCAATGTCACCTCAATAATCTTTATGAACATTGCCTCATCCAACTCTTGAAAAGAGAAGGAAAAAGATTTTGTTATCTTTCTTATGTTAGTCCTTTTGAACACTTTGCTATAAGGAAAAACCAACTTCTTTGATAGTGGATTTTACATACCCAATGCAGAACACCCTAGACGAGACTTACATGCAACAAAAATATGTATGACAACATAACAGGGCAAAATAAACCCTTATGGGGTGTTTGGTTGCATGATAATGAAGGTTTTTGTTTTAATTTTTAAAAATTGTAACAAAACTTGTTAAAAGAGGTGTTTGGTAACTATGACAATTTTATGTTTTAAAAGTGATTTTCTTCTTAAACAAAAAAGAGGGTCTCATCACTTTCTTTTTTCTTGTGGTCCCCCACTTTGTTTGGTCATGTGTAGTAGTTACTCTTTTTTGTAATCACATCCCTCCAAATATGATAATTTTATGTCATGAGTTGGTTCACTTTTTATTTTAATACAATTTTTTATCATGAAAGTGTACAAAAAATTATCATGCAACCAAACACCCCCTTAGAATAAATTGGTTTGAGAACAAAGCATATAACATTGAATTAATAATCAAATATTACATTAGATCCAAGAAAACCAATCTAGTTTAGCCCAATGCCTAGCCCAACAAGTCCAACCAAGCCCTCTTGCCATCATCCTAGGATTTTTAAGATTTTTTAAACGTCTATATAGGTGTTAATCTTGATCTCGTCTATAAAACTATTGCATGAAGTCTTAATAAAATGCTTTAGATATGTGCTAGAAGTCTAGAAATTTTATTTGCCAAGAATCATGATATTTTGTATATACATATGATATTATCAACATGATTAGTACTATTAGTACAATTTAGTATGTTCAACATAAAATAGAGAGTACATCTATATGATATTATGCTTATTAGTTATGTCTTGATGTTAGACAAGTGAATATCCTGAATATGAAAGGATGATAAGTCCTTATGTCTAGAATTTGTCAAATCTGGTTAGAAATATACCTTGTAATAAGATTCACCAGTGTTAAACTCTAATGACCATGATATGCAACAAGACATTCTCAAAATTTTGATCAACATGTATATGCACTTCTCTAGACTTTGTTTGTTCTATCATCCAGGGATAGTAGGATTTTTTTGAATCTAGAGCATTCGATGATCTTGGAACCATGGGTTTCTCTTGGTATGCCAGTGCATAGGTGTACATTGGGCTTAGCTTATGATATGATACTTCTATATATATTAGACATGATGCAAGTTTTATACATGTGAGATGCTCTGTTAATATTTTTGATATGCACAATGCATGTCTAATTTTGTTTTTGATATAAGTTTGTTGGATACCTGGTACATGCTTGATAAGTTTGCTTAATTTAGTTTTGATGAAAGAGAATTTAATGTTTAATAGAATTGGTTTTGACTTGCTATTTATGCTATGAGGAAGGTCTATTTATATGATATTTGTGCATGCTTATATATCTATTCAATTGGTGAGAGAAAGGTCAACATCTACTGAATCCCGTATGACTCATTTTAGTTATTCTAAAATTTTTATGTACCAAAATTGTGTAGTAGAAGTGTAGTGGATCTAAATTCGGAAAGTTAATTGAACGATCATCATTTAGAGTTATTCTTGAGTTCAATGTAATATTTTGATTATTAACTTTGTTATGCTTTGTTTTCAAATTAATATATTCTAAGGGATTGTTTTCCCCATTACATCGTTGGATAGTCACTATGTATATGTTAGTCTAGGGCGTGATACAAATGATCTCCAATAAATCTTGCAACATGAATAACATCTTGATTTAGATATATCAATTCTTGTAGCTATCCTTGGTCAACTTGGGGATCATAAGTTGTACCAAGTTCAATACTCATAAAACTAAGGAAATAGTAAATTATAACCTAGAAAGATTTTGTGCTCTGATATTAGCTTGTTAGAAATTGAGAGCATTTGACAAGTTGACTCTAGGCTAGATCAAGTCAAGTAATAAGAATAAAATTATTAAGAGTAAAAAAAATATCATTTAAATCACGTAAATGAGAATGAAGAGATCTCAAAGAAACACTTTTTTTTATCAAGTTTATGTACAAATGTACGAGAGTGGGCTTCCTTATATAATTCTTTTTAATAAAGCCCATTCAAACTTTTTTTCATAAAACTCTTGAAGTCTCTTCACATATAATCCTCTTGGAAAACCCATGTAAATGTGGAACTTCACTCTCCCATGAACCAAAGCTTTTTCAGTAGAGGCATTATAATGTCATGGTTATGTCTAGTTATGTAGTTAAATTGGTCATTAGAAAGTTTTCCTATTTGAATATCTTACCACATTTAGAATTCTCTCCCTTCGGAAGACTATTCAAATAAAATGAGATTGAGCAAATCTAGGACTACTTTGATTCAAAAGGACTTAGGATGAACATACCTGAGCATGAGCTATGTAATATTAGGGTGAATTGACTTGACGAGTGGGTGGCATCACCACAAAATCTATGTTTAAGACCTATTTGGTTAGAATACTAAATCTAATATAGTACTACTTTCGATGTTTGTAATACATATATAATGTGATATTTAAGCTTAATATTCTATCCAAATAAGCTATTATGACTTGTTTTGTTTACACCTTGTTTGGTAACATTATTCGGTACCTCTATCACTATCAATTTTAAAATTGATATTGATAGGAACCATTAAGAGATGTTTGGCTAATTGTATCAATTTTAAAATTTATAGTGCAAACAAAACATATTATGTAATACAAGTGTCAACTTGTATTACTTTTGATATTGATACTCCGACATTTAAAAATATTAATATCAATATTGATATAGTACCAAAAATGATACTCTAACCAAGCAGGGCATTACTGCATTAGGTTAGGTTATGTTGATAACACTATTAGATACCTCTAATTGGTAACACTATTAGACATCTTTGAGAGATGTTGGACTAATAGTATCAATTTTGAAATATGTATAGCAAACAAAGCATGTTATGTAATACATGTGTCAACTTGTATCGATTTTGAAATTAATACTTCTACTTCTAGAAATATCAATATCAATATTGATATAATATCATTTTTGAAACTCTAGCCAAAATATGCTATTTGGTTTTGTTTGGTAACCCTATTACTTACATCTATCATTATCAATTTTGAAATTGATATTGATATCAATCATCCAGAAGTGCTTAGTTAATAATATCAATTTTGAAACTTGTAATACAAAGTAAGCAACTTATGTAATCCAAGTGCCCACTTGTATCAATTTAAATATTGATACCCTATCCTTTTGTAATATCAATATCAACATTGACACAATATCAACTTTGATACTCTAACCAAACAAGTATTAAATGATTCAATATCAATTTTGATATCAATATTTTTAGAAGATAAGATATCAAGAAAAATTTGATAAAGGTTGACACTTTGTATTTTATGTCAAATATTTTTTATACTATAAAATTTATAATTAATATTGATAGCTGTCATTTTTCTGTGATTTATGTCAATATTAATTTCAGAATTAATAAATATATGTTCTACGGCAGGTTAGAGTGTTCAACAGGACCAGAGATCTGTCAAAGGTGACAGTATGAATAAAGTACACTTTGATTATCATAAAAGTTATTATATACTTTTTTAACTTGCATCCGGATGATTGAAGTTGGTCAATATGTACATTTTCTTAACATTTTATTATAAAAAATAAACGATGTAAATTTAATTAAATCCCAACATCTTTCTTTCAAATTAGAAATTTTTTTACAAGGTTTCAAATTATTTGGACCTTTTATTACATATTTTAAAGTGTCTGACCTTTTGTTAAACATAGCCCTCTTAAATAGATCGCGCGTTTCTGTTTTATCTTTTAATTTCATTTTAGTTATTTAATTAATATTTTAGTTTTTTTATTAATACAAAGGGTTTTTAAATAACTGTTTTATAATTATTTGATATAATAAATATATTTATGTAATTTTGAAAAAAACTTTAAACTTGTTAAAATCTTACTCCACTCAAAAATAAATTATCTTTATAATTATTTGATATAATAAATATATTTATTTTATCTTGATAAAAGTTTTAAACTTTTTAAAATCTTACTCCACTTGAAAATAAATTACTTAGTTAATTTTTATTATTAAACTTAATTTGATCTAGTTTAACTTAATTTAACTCAAAGCATTTTTATCAACTTATTTCTCTTTTAAAATATACGCTCACTTTCTCATGAACTTCTTTTTAGATTTTCTCTTTTCTATCATGTTTCTCTTTCTAAGAAACTAATGATATCTTCTGGAGTGTCTGGTTACATAATAATTTGAGTTTTTGTTATAATTTTATATTTTTGAAATAAATTTTTTTAAAAGAGATATTTAACAACCATCACAAATTTATGTTTTTAAAATGCTTTTCTTCTTAGATAAAAAAGTGGGTCTCATCTATTTTTTTTATCTTGTGATTCCTCATTTTATTTGGTCATAATAGTTACTCTTCTTTAATATCACATCCCTGCAAACATAACAATTTTTTGTCATTAATTTATATTTTATTTTAATACAATTTTTTATTGTGAAAGTTGATTAAAAATTATTGCGCAACCAACCACCTAATTAGTAATTTTGTTAAAAATAACATGAAATTAAATAAAAAATAAATTAAAAATATATAGAATTTTAAAATATGAATTATATTTAAAAATATTAAATAATTTTACGAAACAATAGATGTAAAATACCGCTGCCCGCTACAGCGCAGTGCTATATCCTTGCTTAGGGGGGGCAGGGCACCCGAGGTTCGAGCTGGGGCTCGATCCTCCTCGCACGGCGCTGTGCGGCGTTTGTCTGCCAGGCCCCAAGCAGTTCAAAAAAAAAAAGAAAAGAAAAGAAAAAGACAAAAGTCACAAAACAACATATGCAAACTTATAAATAAAATATAAAAAAGAAATAAAAAAACTCGGTGTAATGTAATGCCTCCAGAAATCCCGGTCCGTCCGGTGCCTTGTTCTGAATGCAAAACCCCGGTGGCCGTGAGTTCCCTCGTCCCTGAGTCCGAGTCTGAGACGCTGTAAGCCTGTAACCCACGTCACGTTGCATCCTGTCCCCCTTTCTTCGATTGTCCTAATCCTGCTTTCTGCCTTTCTTCCTGGTTGTGGTGGTGCGCGGCGCAAAGCAGAAAGGCCATGGACGCCAAGATTAGCAAATTCTTCGAGTCTGTGGGAAACTTTTTTACAGGCGGGGACAACATCCCTTGGTGCGACCGCGACGTTGTTGCCGTAAGGATGCTTTTCGTCCACGATTTCCTAGAACTGGTTACACAAATGAGTTCGATCTATGCGCTTCATTTGTTCCCATCCGTACCCCAATTGAATGTTTACGTGGACGTTTCGTAGGGAAGCCACTTCCTTTCCAAGGATACACACACATGTATTACGATTTCGAGAAGTTTTTGTTCAAAGGGATTAATTAGCTCGTTGTTGTGTGATATGAGTTTTTTGGTGTAATTGAGTTGGGCAAATCATCTGTTTAGTTCGAGTCTTGAGTTGCTTACACTAGCTCTAATTATATCTTGGAGATGCTCGGAAGACAAATTGGATCGTCATTTGTACTGTCTTTTCCTCTGGTTTCTATTTTTCATCTTATTCTTCCTCGTAGTGTCCTCATTATATCTTTCTGTTATGTTTTTTTTTTTCAATGGGAGCACCGGAAACTTGGAAGATCAAAAAGGTTAGCGTCATTCCTGAACCCTATTGGAAATGATTGATCAACATTTAAATATAATATTTTGGAGCTATTTTAGTTTGAAGTCTTTTTGTTGCGAAGGAGTGTTAGTAGATAGTTTTTGTTAATTGTTAAAGGGTCGAGAATGTCATATTGGTCCTATTTGTAGAGTCCATCTTGTAACCCAAGAAAGAAAGAAAGAAGTGAATTTTTGGTTGGGACTCTTGGTGGGCAATCTCCCCCTCCTCTCTTCTCTGTCTCTTTACACATGGTTCACAAAATTGGACGATCTAGATCAGAATTGGCTGATTCTGGATCGGAGTTGACGTGCGCTGACCCGATATAGAGTGGGGTTCCGATTCTTCCCTGAATCCAGGTCACATCTGTCCGATTGTCCCATTTTGGCCAAGTTGGATCAGAATTACCTGAATCGGTTGGGAAGTCCCTCCTCTCTTTTTTCTTGGCCCTGACGCAAGAAGAACACTGGACATAGGACTTCCCCCTTCCCCTGCCTCAGAAAGTGACTGCACCACCAGAGGAGGATGATTGCTGACTCCATTGAAGGAGCACACCGTGCCACAACATCTCCAGTGTAGAAGGCGACTTGCTGCATACCACCACTTCTCCGGTATTCCCTGGAATTGACAGTAGTGATTGAGTCTTTTGCATTGAAGCCGCTTCCTAGCTCTAGCCGACTGCGTCCTGGCTGCCTCCAGTTGTCTGACCAGCAGGCTCGCAGCACCAAAAGCCTTCTGCTGCATGACTTCAATGATCTTCGAACATGGCAGCCTACCTCCAATGCTTGAAGACCATTCATCTTTTCCTGCGGAGCCCCTCCATCACCCCTTATCCACTCCTTGCGCAGTGTCAAACTCTTCCCTTGCACAATCCTTTATCCCTCCCACCAAATCCTGCTTACCATACTGTCTACCCCTACCAACTCCACCATCTCCTTCCCCAGTTTGTGCAAGCCACTCTGCCATACCCGCCTCCCAGTCCCCGTTTTCCTTGTTGTGTTGCTCCCCTTCTGGTCTGTTCCAGCCCCACACAACCTTGACCGTGAAACTCCATCTGCCATTATGTGGTGTATCCCCTGCTTGTCCACTATGTCCAACACACTCTGTATCATGGTTTACAAAATTGCTTCAATCGGATCGGAGTCGGCTGATTCCAGAATCGGATCTGTCGATTACGATCCGATTCTTGGCTGAAGGACCGATTCCCTTGGGAATTCTGAAGAAATCGGTTCAAATTGATCCGATTCCACCAATTTTGACAAGAATCGGTCGATCCAACTGATTCTTACGAAAACTTAACTTCCAATAATGGATCGATATCGAGCCCGATTTGAACTCGGTATTGATCTGATTTTGGCTATTTGGGGCTGGAATCGACCCCTTCATGGCCCTCACTTGCTAGGGCTGAAGCTCATAGATGATTCTAGGAAGAATCACGGTGATCCAACCTTGAATCGGTCGATTCCGACGGCACAACAGTGACCCCATCAATTCCCAGAGCAATCAGTCGAATCCAGAATAGATTCTAGCGATTTTAGGTCATTTCATGCGGTACAGGATTCGACTTCGGCGATCCAGGTTGGATTCCAGCGATCCAACTGTCGATTCCAGCTCCGATCAAGTCGTTTCTTCATCCTTGTCATGTTATTGGTTACATTTTTTTATTAATGAACGTATAAGATTTCTGTGTTTCCGACGACCTCAAAATTGTTTAAATGGTTGTTCTCTTCCTAAACAGTTCTAATCAAGTTGTTTCTTCATCGTTATCATCTTCTTGATAACATTTCTTTGTCGGAATTCCCATACGCTCATTCCAACGCATTTTCGATGACTCTGTAATGGTTTAATGTACCGAACAGTCCATCTAATGGGCTATTCTCTTCTCGAATAGCTCCGATCAAGTTGTTTTTTCATCGTTGTCATCTTTATGGTAAGATTTCATAGCCGAAATGCTTATATGTTCATTTTTATGGGTTTTCAACGACTCTGAAATGATTTAAACATACTGAAAACCCGTCTAACAGGTTGTTCTCTTCTCAAATAGCTCCTAAACTAATTTTATGCATATTTAACAGCCGTGATAAATTATTTACGTACCTTGCAGGTGTAAGCAATGGCCGATCACGAGGAAGATATTGTGTCGACACGTCCATTTGACGTTAGTTGGGATCACAGATACATGATAAATGTGTCCAAAAAGAGGGTTAAATGCAAATAGTGTGGAAAGAAAATAAACGGGAGTGTATTTCGGTTGAAACAACATATTGCCGGAATAAATGACAATGTTAAGAAATGTGGTAAGATACCTAGGGAGATGAGCGAGAGACGAAAGGCTACCTTACAGGAAGAGTCTCTCAATTTGAGATTAGGATTGAACAAAAAGAAGAATTACATGATGAGCTCCTCGAAAGGAGGAGAGGAGAGGTGCCAACCCACAAAGAGAAAGGGAAAGGCAAGGTAAGAGCCGAACCGGAGCCGAAGAATGAGGATTCATCCACAGACTCCGAACTCAAGAGAGCTAGGCATGTAGGCCACCGTACAACAACAATAGAGGAAGAGAGAAGGAGGAGAGTAGGAGGGTCTAGAGCTGACCCTGATTTTGGCCGATCAGCATTGGCTCGACCTATCCACATTGATGGAGAAAGATAGGAGCCACTTTGTTGGCTTAGTAGTATGAGATCTACACCGATAGATGAGTATCTTTTTATGAAGCAAAGTGCCTCGCAGATGAACATTAAACAAGTTATGAAAGGGGTGAAGACAATATAAACAACTACAAAGAGAGCTATGAGGCACATTGTAAAGTAGTTTTTACATACATGTATGTCTTAAAATGTTATGTATTTATGTTTTATTTACTTAACATTGTTTATGGCTAATACATGTTTTAAGCATCTCAGCACATAAAGCTAGCGGCACTTACTTCCAGACCATGATTGATGTTGTTGCTGAGGCTGGACCGAGAATGCAAGTCTCTACCAGCAGGCATATATATGATGGTGGGCTGGAAGAGGAAGTTCAAGAGTTGAGATAGTGGATAAAAGGTTTCAAATTGGTATGAAAGGAGAGAGGCTGCACAGTTATATGTGATGGGTGGATAGGCATCAACAAGTGGAGCATGATAAATTTCTTGGTGTATTGTTCAGAGGGCACGATATTTCTGAAGTTGGTTGATGTTTCGGGTCAGATAAAGAACTCCGACTACATATTTTTCGTTGATGGATGTTGTAGTGGAGGAGATTGGGGAGGACAATGTGGTTCAGCTTGTAACTGACAATGAACCCTCCTACAAGGTGGCAGGGAAATTGATGAAGAGGCACAATCTCTTTTAGGTACCTTGCATAGCGCACTCTATTGACCTTATGTTACAGGTTATAGGCAAGGAGACTACAGTTTCCACATTTGTTAGGCAGGCACAAACTTTCAATTCTTTCATTTATTCACATCCCTGTCTGCTACACATCATGAGGAAGCACACTGGAGGGCATGATCTTATTAGGCTAGGCCCTACTAGGTTTGCCATGAATTTTATTGCACTGGAGAGTTTGCATTGGCACAAGCATGCACTGGTCGGGTTCACCCAGTCTGAGGAGTACTATCAGTATATGGTGGACCACCTGCATAAGGAGTACTAATTGGAGATTCTTGTCAAGGTTGAAAGACAAATCACAGATAAGAAATTATGGGAGAGAATTGCCTACTACTTGGCAATTATTGAGTTACTGATAGTTGTCTTGAGATTGGTAGACTCAGATGATAAGAATCACATAGGCACTTTGTATGATGCAATGGACCACACAGAGTTAAAAATCAAAAAGAAGAATCTCAGAAGGTACAAGAAATGGTGTAAAATTATTGATGACCAATGTGATAGTATATTGTATCATGATGTACATATTGTAGGTTAGTTACTTAATATCTTTGTGTTTGTTTACTTTGTACTTAATTAATATTTAGTTTGTTCCTGATGTAATATGCTTAAATGATTGCAAGATACTTTTTTGAACCCCCCGCATCTAATATGGAGGACAAGGGTCCAACGAATGGGTTGTTGAGGGGTATACTTACAAGTATTCAACATTTGTGTCGATCTCAACAGGATAAAACACAAGTTGAGTTAGAAATAAGACAAAGTTGCATTAATCATGTTTAGTCAATAAATAATTGAAAACAACTAATAAATTTGTATCTATCAATTTTTAGATGCAACTCTAACAGGAGAGTTAGAGTATACTTAGATGTTAATCTGAGATGTTCTTATGACAAAATCTAACCTGATATGTTTATTTACATTTTTAGAATATATTTTTATTACCTTCTTTTATAACTTATAAGTTCATTAATTGTCTATAGAGAGCTGATTGTTTGTTATTTTTTGTAGCTGAGTGGTGAGTGCATGTCAATATGAGGAGTGGATGGAATCCACTAACTGCAGTTGCTATCAGGATATTGAGTCAGAGCACCAGTTCTTCTCGTTGTGAGAGAAACTGGAGTACATTTAACCTGATATATACAAAGATGAGGAACAAGTTGACTTCTGGTAGGTTGGAGAAGCTTGTCTTCTGCCATTATAACATGAGATTGCGTATAAAGAATATTCAAAATTGACAAAAGATCTTGAAGGAGAGATTTTCATGATTTGTAGGTGGTCTATATGAGCAGAGATAAAGATCACAGACACCACCACCTGAGGAGGTTGACATAGACTAGATCTTTCAAGTGGAGCATTCACTTGTTTCTTGGATAGAGGAGAGGGCAGCCAAGAATCATCTAGTTGAGTTTGATCTTGATGACCGTGTATGGACATAATGAGAGTTAGATGATGTAGAAGCTGAGGATATTCCCTACTTTTCAGATCTAGGTAGGCCCATCTTTTGTCCCAACAGCCGTACAACAGTCGCTTCTAGCCTTAGCCGTAATCTTAGCTACCTAGCACATTCACAGTCTAGGGAGGACAAAAACAAAAGTACGAAAAATGAGACGATTTGCACAACTAAAAAAACTGTGGGTTGTAGGTCATCACATGATGTAACAAAAGAAACGAAGAGAAGAAAGTTGGATGTTAGGTGACGTTCTGTCAGTCCATATGATAGCACATAGGCTCCTTCATACTCCTTAGTTGATGATGATGAGGAGTGTATACCCGCCACCTAGCCAGAGCCAGCAAAAGGGGGAGAGGTGCATAGACCAGATGCAGGTACAGTAGTTCCAGACTAACTTACTTCACGGCGGCCAAAGCCATATTTCTCCCTAGAGGAGTAGCCACCGCATTATCATTATGCAAAGTCACTTTATCCAGAGTTACATAATCCCCAGCGGCCGTGGATTCCTCCTCTTGAGCCTACTTACATGTTACAGTTTGATGCTTATGACTTGACTGAGATGGCGGATGCATTATTTTCATATGGATATACGCCCACATTGGCAAGAAGACTAGAGACAATTCAGTCGTGGCAACAGCAAGAAGAAGAGGATGAAAGCCAACATCATAGATATTGGTGAATATTGAGTCATGAAATGTATATTTTTATTATCATCTTATCGTGTGATCATGTTACATCTTGTTATACTTTTTACTTTTCATGTTTATTAACATGTTGTCAAGTTATCATGTTACAATCATTAGCATCTTATTCTTATCATATATAAATAACATTTTATGTTACAGTTCATTTTTCACAATTTTTTCTTGTTCATTTTCTATTTTCTAGATTTTTTATGATTTTTTTGAAATTTTATGAACAAAAAAATAAAACAAATGATTTCAAATTGGCCGGAATTGGTTTTTCTTCTCTGGAATCGGCTGATTCCAGCCAATTCGACTTGTATCGGTAGGGACCGATTCCAATTCCGATTCTGGAATCCATGTATGTCTCTATCACCACTTGCTCATGACATCCTCCTCACCCCCTATTCCAATCTCCTCCCAGCTCCTCCCTGTCACGTTGCTCCAGTCTATCCCTGCTCTAGGCTTTGTGATACTTTTTGTTGACTTTCAGCCATCCTGACTCACGGGTTTAGCCGGGCCTTCTCTGTTTAACCCATGTCCAGGCCAGTTCTGACCAGTTTAGTCTGATTCAGGTCTGGTGTAGGGTGGCCTGAGCCCAGACCTAGTGTGGTCAGGTTTTGCTGCTTTTTAGCTTATTTTGGCTCCTTTGTTATTTTTGTTCCTCGTCAGTACCTCTTTGTGGTCTGCCTTGATACCCTATGGATTATGCCTTCTACATCTACCGGTAAGAACACTTTATGACGTCAACTGTGAGTTTGTGTTCATCATATATCTAACGGACTGAACATTGCACTGGATTTCTGGCTCTTGATTTGTGTGGATTTTTCTTGGTTGCCTCCCCCAGCATGACCTTGGAAGTTCTTCAGTAGGATGCATATGCAGCGGTAGCTAATGTAGCACACTTCTTAGCATTTGCTTCTGAATACCATTGCTGTCCAAATGTAGTCATGCAGGCAGTTGGTAGTTTCAGGCACTTTTGTGTATGGCAACTTATGATCTTGATATTTATAATTTTGGCATTGAAGATAATTTCTTTCTTAAAGATCCATCGAAACTGCAGGTTTTACATGCTTGATGCTTCCCATTTTTCTAAATCTGCATTTATTAGTCTATTTAAAGGCATTCATATGTATATCAAGTTTGGATGCTTCGGGCCTTCACAATTTCATTTTAGCAAAGTTGAGGGTGAGTAGGTTGTGTTGTTGAGTTTTTGTACCATGCTTACAACCATAGGGTACAGCTGGTTGCCTAGACTTTTCTTCTCAATCTCATTATTGAGGAAAAAGTGGTGCTTTCTTTAGCATCAATAGAACATTTGTGGTTGACTTTTGAACTATTGTCCCCATATTCATGTAACATGTTTCATGATTGCTCTATTCATGTCCCAAAGAATGTGGTTCATTGGCAAACTGTGTTATCAGAGACAAGCGCCTCAAGTGCCTAAGCGCTGAGGTGAGACGAAGCCTCAACACTTTGCTCTATCAATGATTGCCCCAGGCAATTGCCTTAATCACCTTGCCGTCTAGGCAGCCCCAAGGCAAAGTAGTCGCCTTGATTACCTTGCCTAGATCCATAATTGACAAGTGGCAAGGTATGGATCGTGAACTTCAACCTCCCCCTAAGGCCTCTCCATCCTCGACAAGCTTGCGCTCAGCCACCCCCAGACTTTCTTTCTCTGAAGCCCTAGCTTGCCACCACCATAAATGGAAGGAAAAGCTCCCCATACCAGGAGGAAGTCATGCTTCTTTTTCCTACCGATGCGTTTTCCCAATTTTTTATTGTCATACGCATCTCTTTATGAATTTCTTCTTGTTTTTGGTTTTCTTCTAATCTATTCTTCTTATTGACAACATTGCTTTGTTTCTCTTCACATCGATCTCGTTCTTTCTTGGATTTACACAATCCCTTGAGGTGAATTTGATATATACTGGTTCAATTCTTTTGTGGTTCTAGTATACCGACTAGTTTCTTTGTGTAGTTTTAGTATATTGGTTAGATATTTTGTGCTTTGAATACCCAGTTATATTTTTATGTTGTCCTTTGTTTTTTGTTTGTAAACATAGTTATTATCAATATAGTGCATGCATTTTATTTTTGCAAACATTTTTTGTATTTTTTTATTTTTTGCTAATAGTTATATGTATTTATTAAAATTAATATATTAAAATAATATATGTCACCTTAAGTGTCCAAGGTGAAGTGAAAGTATGGTTTGCAGAATAGGTCGATCCGGATTGGAATTGACTAATTCTTGGATCAGATCGGTCTATGTTTATTAGATCAATGAAAATTTAAGATTGACCTATGTTGATTCTTGGATCTCTTCCTCTCCCCTACAAACCCAATGCCCCCCTTTGCTTAGCTAGAGAAGCCACCAATGCCATCAAAGAAGGTTGTCAGAGAAGTGAAAAAGGTGAGTTTTTCGATTTTTTGTTTTTTTTAATTTTTATTTTTGTTTTAATACATTGTCCATATTAAAGGGACCAATTTGTTTCTCTTTACCAAAGTTCGCCGGAGAAGTCATTTTTGCCAAAGAAGGTACATTTTACTATTTTTTAGTTTATTATTTTGTTTCTTCCCATTTTTATTCTTGTTTTAATATGTTTTTCCTATTAAAGAGACCAATTTGTTTCACTTCGTCAGAATTTACCAGAGAAGCCGTTTTTACCAGAACAGTGCATTTTTTTGTTATTTGTTTTTTTCTTCCAGTTTTTAGTCTTCTTCTAATACTTTCAAGTACTTGCAAGTACTGGTTTATTCCTCTTCACATCTGTGTCAGTCGATCTTGGATTTCCGCAATCCCTCGAATAAGGCTTGATAGTTTTTTATTTGTTTTATATCTTTTATGTTGTTATATTGGACAAAATTATTGTCTTTTATGTTTTTGTTTTGATTGCAAACATAGTTATCAAGTTGATGCATTCAATTCAATTTTTACAAGTAATTTTTTTATTTTTCATTTTTAGATAATGACTATTTGTATTATTTAAAATTAATTTATAATCAATATGTAAAAAAAAAACCTCACCTCATGCACCTAGGACGAGACAAGGGAGGTCATCTTGGGCGCCTTCACCTTTGAGACCCCCCTTTAAACTATAGATCCCCTTATCTAGGTCTGCAGATTTGAAGTTGGATCATGCCTTCCCCACTTAGATAGAGCAAGGAAGGCATTGGAGGTGACACAGATGTTCGCCTTGATGCCCGAGGTTGTAGAAGCTATTGCCTAACTATTTTGGCCCGCATCTTGGAGGCATGGGGCCGCCTCGCCTGACCTCGTCACCTTGGTGGTACCCTGGCCACCTTTTAAAACAAAGAACCAGCAAGAAGATGTGGACCACTGGTTCTTTCAATATCGGATTATACAACATTGGTGAAAAAACTACAATGGGATCTTGTCTTGCTTGCTCTCCTATGGGCTGTGTGGAGAACAAGAAACAAGAGGATATTTGAAGATGACTTCTTTAATATAGCTGTTATCCTTTCACTCATGACCGTCTACATTAAGGATCGGTATTTTACACATTTACGGGTGCTTTCAGACAAAAGGCTATTTTGCTATAGGTTCTTTGGATGAAAAAAAGTTTATGGTGTAGTTCCTTTTGTAGATGGCTCCTACGTTTATTTTGTTCTTTTTTGTCTTTCCTTAAGCATATGAAATCCTTTTCTGTTCTTTTAATTTATAAATGGAATTATTGTAAATTGCCATCTTTTAAAGAAACGAGGAGATGTAACAAAGACATTAGTCACAAGATTAAAATGTGACGGATAAAGTAAAGATTGGTCACATGGCTCTTATGTGAACTGCAAAGTTCTACTAAAGTTGAAGAAAAATTTAATCATATAGTTATTAAACTTGTAATGTTGAGATAGTTTGGCCATATTAAACATAACCTAAAGAAGTTACAATTAAAAAATATTAAAATACCAAAACAATATAAACAAAAAAGAAATGGTAGATCTAAGTTAACTTATAGAGTAATTACATATGATTGGATGATTTAAGTATCTCTAAAAAAACTCTAAATCAATATGAGTGGATAACAAAAACCATGCCGTTGACTCCAAATAATTAGAAATCAAGTGTAGGACAATAAAAAAATGCTTAAAATTTACTATTGTTGAAATAAAAATGTTAAGATAGATATGTGGACATACTAGACTAGACAAAAACTAACTATCATGAAATGTAAGAGTAGAAGCAATTGTAAACAAATTAAAAGAAAAGAGATTGAGATGGTTTGAACATATTAAATATATAACTAAGAAAGGTTCGGTTAGAAAAATAAAAATTATGACGACAGTAGAAAGAAAAAAAAACATCATAAACCTAAGCAATATAAAATCTAGAGAAGGATAAATTACTATGATTTCAATGATTTAAATGCCTTCGAAGAAATAACTCAAAACTAACATGAATGTAGAAAGAGAATCCATAAGGCTAACCCAAAATCATTTGGGACTAGGCTAAAGTTGAGTTAAGTATAAAGTCAAAAATGCATAGCAATAGAAAAACTTGTCTGCTACTTGGTATGGTTTAGTAATAAGAGATTGGCCAGTTGCTTAGTAATGGGCATCATCATCATCATGACATGTATATGCATACATGTGTGTGAATTGTTTCTCCTTCCTTTTTGAAGGCCATTTCTCTCTTCATCTTCCACTTTTATTGCCTTCCTCCTGACTTCTGGTGCTCTGAGCAGAGAAACAGAACAAAATAAAAGGTGGAAACGAACAGTTTATTCAAATGTTATTCCAAGTTGTCCATTTTCTGAACAGGCAATAGATTACTTGGGAATTAGTGTATTTGCCAACTATGCTGTCAGAAGTGCGAGGCACCCGAGGCTAGAGATCCCTCACCCAAAGATCACCCAATCAGAATCAGGGCCAAGATCAGCCAGTGTCAATCCAATCTAGATCAAATCTGACTAATTTGAACCAATTCTCCGAAAGTAATCCCAATCTAGAATTGGTTCGCACCAAAATTTTTTATTTTTATTTTTAAAAAGATCATAAAAATTATGATAAATCTCAAAAAAGATATGAGAGTACCTAGAAAAAATTTAATAAATTTAAAAATAACATCTAACACACATTAATGTGACCATAACACTTTATGAGACATATTAAGACAAGTGGATATAAAATAACAATACTATTCATTCCAATAAAGAAAGAAATTATACAATTCATATGCAAAAAAAATGATACCTTCTGATCATCACTATCTATGAAATTAGTTCTCATAGTATTCTGAGCATGTGCTGTTAATTAACCCCTACCAATTAGCTCTGTCGAATGCCATTTCAAAGTCCATTTTAATAATCAAGTGACTCTTGTTCCTTGTGATTTGGTCATGTATACACTCTGAGGCTGTCATGAAGTCAATAATATATCTACCTTTGATAAAAGTTATGGGTGCAAATGAACCAATACGCTCGACAAGTAGCTCGAAGCTCGGCTCGATAAAAACTCGACTCGACACTGATGGGGGACAGAGAGATGCAACAGTAATAAAGGAATGCAGGTAGCAATGTTCAGAAATAAATCAGCTATATTGAAACATTATAGAAGAATTTTGGAATAACAGTCAGACTATCTCGATAGAAACTGAGCCAAGTAACTAGTGCATGCAAATACTTCACCAAAAGATTAGCAGATACGCTCGTTAGGAGAAAACCCCAAATCTGGGAGGATGCTCCCCTGATAACATAACCGATAGGCCTACCTGGACCATGGAGACGCTCGAATAACCTCACCTGAGTACCAACAGCAAGTTGAGTAGATAGCTAGGACCTATCTCACATAGCATGGTAGCAATCGAGTAAGAATAATAGATTTGCAAACAACCAGGCTAACAGGGAAGTGAATACGTACCTTGGTATCACCAAAAAAAAAACTGCATACCGTGCTGGATGATACCCTGGACCACAGCCAGGAAGATGCCTCCCTCACAGGGGCGAAACAAGCCCATTATCAATCCACCTCATATTAGAGATAAGGATGTAGCGGATCACTCCTTGGACTGCCGACGATAGAAGTTGGGACAGAGGAGGGTCAGCGGATGCTGGCTCGCGTAAGCGGCTGGAGAATCAGCAAGGTCAAATACCGGCATCCCAGAGGTCACCAAGGTACTGAACCCTGCCAAATCGGACCGATCTGGTCACTAATCAGCATTATAGTGCATCCATCATCATTCCCGTAGGGGCCAAGGCGCACTGTGGCGCTAATCTCCCACTTAGGGGGGGGGGAGGAAACAAATCCGTCAATGGTGCCAGCAGAGGATTGAATACACCGCATCCGTCATCATTCCCGTAGGGACCAAGGCGCACTGTGGCGCTAATCTCCCACTTAGGGGGGGGAGAAAACCAATCCGTCAAGGCGCTAGCAGAATATTGAACACGCCCAATGCATTGATGGGGGGAAGGAAAAAGAGGGGGGAGGGTCCTTTGTATACCCGGCAAGTGTAGGAGGTGCTCAGTAACAATCGAGGTCGTTGACACATGAAAAACCAGACCCGATGACTGTAGGTATTGGAATAAAGAGACCGACGAAATCTGCTTAAGGGGGGTGTCGTTCATCGCTAAACCTCACGATTGGGAAGAAGGGATTCCCAACCAACAACTACCACCGACATATGCAACAGCATCAAACGAGAGTAAACCGTAACCGTCGAGAAAAGTTTGGAAGACGCCGAGACCAGACGTGCACACCCACAGGATGAACCCCTCTTTCAGCCGACCGTAGAATGCGAGCGATCGAAGACTAACTGCGATGCTGACCCTTAAACATGACGATCGCGAACTAGGACAAGGCGCAGCACATACTGACACTTCGGTTTCCTCCGATCAGGACCCCAAAACCTCGAACTCCAGAAGACGAAATGGTAGATCCAGGAGGGAGGGAGAGATTTCTCTTCAGGAACAGAGACGGCCGATCACCACCGAGAGGTGTCCTGTACGCCGAAACCAGCCGGAGTAACCGCCATCACCAGACCTGTCGCGAGCGAAGGGGAGAAACTCGCTTCCAGAGACCCGAGGGCGTCGCATCCGAGGTATACGACCGCGGACGCCAATAGAACATACAATCGCCTTAAGACCTCATTCTGGAACAATCGCGAGGGGCGGACACCAACGAAGGTCGCCAAAAAAGCATCCACATATTTTTTCTCAAAAAAAGGCCCTTTACATCGATGGGTCGAGGCGCCCTTTATAGCCAGGGCCCGGACCAAATTTAACCAAAACCCAAAAAAGTGACAGGTGAAACAATGCGCAATGGGGACACCCGGATATGAGAAAATATCTCGGACGCCAGCAGGTGGCGCAGTGGTACCAAAATTAAAGGAATATTATGTATAAGTATACCAATTCTATTTACCTGGGATTCCCAAAAGAATTGTCGGTAAGTGTATGGCTTAATGTGAAATATCGGAGAAGAAGAACCAATATACTTGTATCCTTTTGAAGAGTAAAAGGGTCAGTTGTCAAACCAGAGAGGGCACATTTTCTGTGGCCTCCTCTTGTAAATCTTTTGAAAATATTCAAACTTATCTTGCATTCTGGTGTCCTCACCAATTCCCCCGGGCTGAAAAGAATTCGTCCCTGACGAATAAGGACCAGTCCCACTCAGGTAGTATTCCAAAGAATCTGGATCGGTTCGCTGCAATTCGTCTCGAGTAAGCCAAGCATCCTCAGAGTGAGGCAGGCCCTCCCAATGAACCAGGTACCTCTGTATTACCCCCCCTGAAGTGGAAATAGTCTGTTCATCTATTATTCTGTCGATACGACCATGCTGTAAGAGGGGATTGGGCCGTTGATGTGGACTCTCCTGGGTGTTTTCTCGCAAAGAAGGGGAATCAGGCTGGAGAAACTCACGGGGAATTGCTGTTGGCTCCAGGTATTCAGCCAGATCGGAGATGTTAAAAGTGGGGCTAATCCCATAATCGAGGGGAAGGTCCAAAACATAGGCATTATCCCCTACCCTTTTGATGATCTTGAATGGACTAGCTCCCTTAACCCTTAGTTTCTTAACAGTCCCGTTAGGGAACCGTTCTGGTCGGATTTTGACCATTACGAGATCTCCTTCCTGAAACTCCTTCCTTCTCCTACGTGAATCAGCATAGATTTTATACTGAACATTGCTGGCCTCGATCTGTTTTTTAATGTGAGTATGCAATTTCCCAATGTGTTCTGCTAGGGATTCAACCGACGCAGAAGACCGGTATGCATGTGGAAGGGGGGCCAGATCTACCGGACGTCTAGGACGGTAACCTTGGACTACTTCAAATGAACTCTTGCCTGTCGACCTATTGACGGAATCATTGTATACAAATTCGGCAATGGGGAGAAGTGAGTCCCAAGACCTGGTATCCTCACTAACCAGACTCCTTAGGAGGTTTCCTAGACTCCGATTTACCACCTCGGTTTGGCCATCAGTTTGGGGGTGGTAGGCTGTTGAAAATTTGAGCTTAGTACCCAGCAAATGCCACAAGGTCTTGCAAAAATAACTAACAAACTTAACATCGCTGTCAGACACAATGGACTTAGGTATTCCATGCAACCGGACCACCTCACCTAAGAAAATGTGGGCTACCTTGGTCGCATCAAAGGTCTTGGTGCAGGGTATAAAGTGGGCCATTTTGGAAAACTTGTCCACCACTACCAGAATGGAATCATGTCTCCTAGGGGTCCGAGGGAGGCCCAAAACGAAGTCCATACTGATGTCCTGCCAGGGGGCATCGGGGACAGGCAGAGGGCAGTACAGACCAGTGTTCTGCCTCCTCATTTTGGAGGTGGTGCAGGTCCAACATTGGGCCACAATCCTACCCACGTCCCTCTTCAAGCTAGGCCAAAAGAAACGGTGCTCGACCAGGTCTATGGTCTTATTTCGACCAAAATGACCTGCAAGCCCACCTGCGTGAAGCTCACAGATGAGGAATTCCCGTAGGGATGTCCGGGGTATGCACAACCGATTTCCAAGGAAGAGATAGCCATCCTGAATCAGATATTCAGGAAAATCCAGGGCCTGTCCGGACTGAAGGGCAGCATATATAGAAGAGAAATCTGGGCATTCAGAATAATCTGAAATGACATGTTCAAATCCGACCACTTCTGATCGGAAACTGGTCAAGAGAGAGATCCTCCGGCTTAAGGCATCAGCCACCTTGTTATCAGTCCCAGATTTATGTCGGAGGACAAAGGTGTAGGCTTGGAGGTACTCTACCCAGCGGCTATGCCTAGGGTTGAGTTTTTTTTGGGCTTGGAGGAAACGCAGGGCCTCATGGTCTGAAAATAGGGTGAATTCAGCAGCAAGGAGGTAGTGTCTCCAATGCTTTAAGGACTGGATGACAGCGTAAAATTCCTTGTCGTAGGTAGAATACTTAAGCTTAGCATCAGTGAGCTTCTCACTGAAAAACGCCACTGGATGGCCCTCTTGGGACAGCACCCCTCCGATCCCTATTCCCGAGGCATCGCAGGCCACTTCAAAGACCTTGGAGAAGTCGGGGAGGCTAAGGACGGGTGCACGAGTCATGCAATCCTCGAGGTTATGGAAGGCGATGTCGCCAGCCTTGGTCCATCGAAGGTCCCTTTCTTAAGGCAATCAGTTATAAGGGCAGTGATAGTGCTGAAGCCCTTGATGAACCTCCTATAAAAAGTGGCTAGGCCATGGAAGCTCCTAACCTCATGGATATTCCGAGGTGTGGGCCATTCAGCTATGGCCTTAATTTTCTCGGGATCAGCCGACACCCCCTCCTTGGAGACAATAAAGCCCAAGAAGGTAACGGCTGGGGTAAGGAAGGCACACTTCTTATAGTTCCCATAGAGTCTCTCCATCCTAAGAGCCAAACACACCTCTCTTAAGTGCCCCATATGGTCCGTTTTGGTCTTGCTGTACACCAGGATGTCATCAAAATAGACAACTACAAACAACCCAATGAAGGGTCGGAGCACCTGGTACATCACCCTCATGAAGGTGCTAGGGGCATTGGACAGGCCGAAAGGCATGACCATCCACTCATACAGGCCATCCCGGGTTTTGAAAGCGGTCTTCCACTCATCACCCAGCCGGATCCTGACTTGATGATACCCACTCTTTAGGTCAATTTTTGAGAAGAACAAAGCCCCTGCTAGCATATCAAACATGTCATCTAGCCGAGGAATGGGAAACCTATACTTAACCGTGATCCGGTTAATAGCACGGCTATCTATGCACATCCTCCAGCTCTCATCTTTTTTTAGGGTGAGGAGAGCTGGGACAGCACATGGGCTTAAACTCTCCCTAATGTAGCCCTTCTCCAAAAGTTCATCAACCTGCCCCTTCAACTCATCATGGGACTTTGGGTCCATTCGGTAATGGGGAAGGTTGGGGAGGTTTGAACCTGGCACTAGGTCAATAGCATGTTGGATGTTCCTCATAGGAGGTAGACCAGGTGGTATTTCCTCTGGGAAAACATCCCCAAAGTCCTCTAGGAGTTTGGTTATGTCTGGATCCGGATCCTTCCTAGTTAGGTCACCCCCCTCTCCTCTGGTCTCCTTAGCAACTACAGCAAATATAGGTTGATTCTTACATGCCAGTTCAAACGCATGCTGTCCTGAAATGTGCAGAAATCTGGTTGGGTGTGCAGGGTCCCCCTTAGTCGGGTCTCCTTGCGGTCCTTGGGGTAACGTGGATGCTAGGGTGGCATCCATAGGATTGTCCTTTTGCAGACCTGATCTTGTGACAGGAACTTGTTGCCCTTCCCTTGGGAGGGTTGGAGGGTATTCGGTCTCCTTACATACTTTCCCTCGAGGGTTTGGGTTAACCGGGTTGAGGACAATTCTCTTGCCCCCATGGATAAACTCACATGCATTTGTTCTACCATGTAAGGTAGCATCAACATCAAACAGCCAGGGTCTACCCAGAATTATGCTCCCCACCTCCATGGGGAGGACATCACACCAGATGTCAGCCGAGTATGGGGGAAAGCTGATAGACACTAGACATCGGGTGTGGACAGGAATGGAAGTGGCATCCACCCAGGAAACCTTGTAAGGGTGAGGGTGGTCTACTGGAACTAACCCAAGTTTCTGGACCGAAGAAGTGGAGATGGCATTCACACAGCTGCCACTGTCAATGATCAGCTTGCATACCTTCCCCTTGGCCCGGAAGAAGGTATGGAAGATGGTCGTCCTTCTCCAGTCATTACTGGGGATAGGCTGGGTAAAGGTGCACCTGACTACCCCCAACGTTTCAGGTTCTGCCAGACTGGTCTCCACCTCCTCCTCCTGGAATTCAGCAAGTAGGGTCGGGTCAGCCTCATAGACCACCTCCTCTAAATCAAGGTTCTGGTTCCCCTGCTCCCCCAAATTAGGACCCTCTATGCAGATGTTCCTAAGGGGACAATTGGATCTCAGATGCCCAGGCTTCCCGCAACCATAGCACTGAAACCGGGCATTTTGGCTGGGCTCTCCCATGCTAACCTGCTTACCTTTGTCATCCCTCCTGTAAGGTGGGGGTTGAGGGAAAGGTTTGGCTGGGGGTGGGGGTAGGTACCCCACGGGTTGAGGGTTACTCACTTTGGGAGGGAAAGGAGCTCGGTTTCCCTGCACTTCAGGTCGGCCTGGAGTGAATCTTGGGCCCCCCCTTGGCTCACCTGGTGGCAGAGGGATCCGATTCCTGGGCTCACTCATGTTCTCAAACTGTTCTAGCTCGATGACTACCTCATAGGCATGGTCGAGGGTGGCAACACATTGCCTGTACAGTTCTTTTTGGTAGTCGACCCTCAGCCCTTTCCTAAATCTGGACAGGGTAACTAGTTCCTCTTCCTGGAGCCCACATCTCAGAAGGAAATTATCGAATTCCTCAATATAGGCCGCCACTGGCCTATTTCCCTGATATACTCTGCCATTTATCCAGCATCCTCTGCTTGTAGGAGGATGGTAGGTACTTTTCCCGGAGTTTTGCTTTCATCTCCTCCCATGTCTGGATAGGTTCTTGCTGGCGCTGCCTAAGGAGAGACTCAATAGTGTTCCAATGAAGCTTGGCAGATCCCAATAGCTTCATTTTGGCAAATCTCACCCTCCTAGCTTCAGACAGCTCAAACCACTCAAAATAGTGATCCATGCCGCCCTCCCAATCTAGATAAACTCGGGGATCCATGGATCCCTCAAAATCAGGGGCGTCCACCCGAACTCCCCTAAGTGCCCTATCTTCAAAGTCTTGTTGGCCCCTGGGCTGTCTGTACTCCCCTAAGTCATCCTCAAACTGAGGCGGATGAGGTCTCCTATCCTCTTGATGGTCAAGGTGGTTAGGATTCCTAGGATTAAAGGCTCTCCCGGGAGGGGTTGGAGGATTCCTGGGCCTTCCTTCTAACAGGACCACCCGGTCAGTCAAGTCATGTATGGATTGCTCAAATCTGTTCCCCATGTCTCTAATCAGGTTTTCCAGGGTGGCCAATTTATCAGCAAACTGGGCTAGGTGTATGTCCAAATTAGACGACTCACTACCCGACATCCTATCGGTGGGTTGGTAGATGGTTCCCCTACGCGTGGACATACACTCTACCTATAGACTTATCCTGACGTAACCTGGAACGACCTGAGGTAACTTGAGGCTCTGATACCAAACCGATGGGGGACAGGGAGATGCAACAGTAATAAAGGAATGCAAGCAGCAATGTTCAGAAATAAATCAGCTATATTGAAACATTATAGAAGAATTTTGGAATAACAGTCAGACTATCTCGATAGAAACTGAGCCAAGTAACTAGTGCATGCAAATACTTCACCAAAAGATTAGCAGATACGCTCGTTAGGAGGAAACCCCAAATCTGGGAGGATGCTCCCCTGATAACATAACCGATAGGCCTACCTGGACCATGGAGACGCTCGAATAACCTCACCTGAGTACCAACAGCAAGTTGAGTAGATAGCTAGGACCTATCTCACATAGCATGGTAGCAATCGAGTAAGAATAATAGATTTGCAAACAACCAGGCTAACAGGGAAGTGAATACGTACCTTGGTATCACCAAAAAAAAAACTGCATACCGTGCTGGATGATACCCTGGACCACAGCCAGGAAGATGCCTCCCTCACAGGGGCGAAACAAGCCCATTATCAATCCACCTCATATTAGAGATAAGGATGTAGCGGATCACTCCTTGGACTGCCGACGATAGAAGTTGGGACAGAGGAGGGTCAGCGGATGCTGGCTCGCGTAAGCGGCTGGAGAATCAGCAAGGTCAAATACCGGCATCCCAGAGGTCACCAAGGTACTGAACCCTGCCAAATCGGACCGATCTTGTCCCTAATCAGCATTATAGTGCATCCATCATCATTCCCGTAGGGGCCAAGGCGCACTGTGGCGCTAATCTCCCACTTAGGGGGGGGGAGGAAACAAATCCATCAATGGTGCCAGCAGAGGATTGAATACACCGCATCCGTCATCATTCCCGTAGGGCCCAAGGCGCACTGTGGCGCTAATCTCCCACTTAGGGGGGGGGAGAAAACCAATCCGTCAAGGCGCTAGCAGAAGATTAAACACGCCCAATGCATTGATGGGGGAAGGAAAAAGAGGGGGGAGGGTCCTTTGTATACCCGGCAAGTGTAGGAGGTGCTCAGTAACAACCGAGGTCGTTGACACATGAAAAACCAGACCCGATGACTGTAGGTATCGGAATAAAGAGACCGACGAAATCTGCTTTAGGGGGGTGTCGTTCATCGCTAAACCTCACGATTGGGAAGAAGGGATTCCCAACCAACAACTACCACCGACATATGCAACAGCATCAAACGAGAGTAAACCGTAGCCGTCGAGAAAAGTTTGGAAGACGCCGAGACCAGACGCGCACACCCACAGGATGAACCGCTCTTTCAGCCGACCGTAGAATGCGAGCGATCGAAGACTAACTGCGATGCTGACCCTTAAACATGACGATCGCGAACCAGGACAAGGCGCATCACATACTGACACTTCGGTTTCCTCCGATCAGGACCCCAAAACCTCGAACTCCAGAAGACGAAATGGTAGATCCAGGAGGGAGGGAGAGATTTCTCTTCAGGAATAGAGACGGCCGATCACCACCGAGAGGTGTCCTGTACGCCGAAACCAGCCGGAGTCACCGCCATCGCCAGACCTGTCGCGAGCGAAGGGGAGAAACTCGCTTCCAGAGACCCGAGGGCGTCGCATCCGAGGTATACGACCGCGGACGCCAATAGAACATACAATCGCCTTAAGACCTCATTCTGGAACAATCGCGAGGGGCAGACACCAACGAAGGTCGCCAAAAAAGCATCCATATATTTTTTCTCAAAAAAAGGCCCTTTACATCGATGGGTCGAGGCGCCCTTTATAGCCAGGGCCCGGACCAAATTTAACCAAAACCCAAAAAAGTGACAGGTGAAACAGTGCGCAACGGGGACACCCGGATATGAGAAAATATCCCGGACGCCAGCAGGTGGCGCAGTGGTACCAAAATTAAAGGAATATTATGTATAAGTATACCAATTCTATTTACCTGGGATTCCCAAAAGAATTGTCTGTAAGTGTATGGCTTAAGGTGAAATATCGGAGAAGAAGAACCAATATACCTGTATCCTTTTGAAGAGTAAAAGGGTCAGTTGTCAAACCAGAGTGGGCACATTTTCTGTGGCCTCCTCTTGTAAATCTTTTGAAAATATTCAAACTTATCTTGCATTCTGGTGTCCTCACCAGACTCGTTTATTATGTTAAATAAACAAGCTTGAACAAAAAATAAAACTTGACTTATTAAATGAGCCAAACTTGAACAGACTCCTACTCGGCTTGATAAGCTCGCGAGTAGCTCGATTAAATGTTCTAATGTATATTTATATTTAAAAATTAAATTATGAGTATTAATAATTATATATTGTCACTTAAATATATTAAATAATTTAAAATTTGAATTTAAACTTAGAATGGGTTTCATAAATGAGCTAAATCTAGAGTTTCACAAATGATTTTTCATTGATTTTGATTTTTATATACAGGTTTGTATATAATTTAAGCTTGAATGTGAATTGAATTTTAGTCTAGTTACTACTTGAGTTCGAGCTCAACTCGGCTCGATTAATAAATGAATCAAGCTTGAACAAGGGTTCAACATACTCGTTAAAACTCAAGCTCGAACTCGAACTCGTGTAAAATAAACGAGCCGAGCTTGAACACCATATTACTCGACTCGGCTCAGCTCGTTTGCACCCCTAATAAAAGTTGATTGATTTGGATTTTGGACTAACAAGGCTATCCAAGTATCCATGAGACCTCTTAATCTTAGTGTTGATACTTTCAAAAGAAATTTGTAACTGCAACTGAGGAGAATAATTGGTCTCAGATCCTTGATATTCTTGGCATCATCTTTCTTTGGAATTAGAACTACACTAGTAGAATTGAGAAATTTGATCATCTGTACGTGCTTTTTAATTTTGTTGAATATTCCTATAATATCTGCTTTTACAATATGTCAACATTTATGGTAAATATATGCAGAAAATTTATCTAGACCTGGAGTCTTTTATGGATCAAAAGTTGATAGTGTTGCCTTGACTTACCCTCGGTGAATGGTTGCAAAGATTCTCAGCTTGATTTTTTAACAACCTGTTAAGGGAATCAATATTTAGGAAAAGTCTCCCCGAACACTTCCTTATAAAAGGATATTGCACCTTCCCCAATCTGACTTGTGCCTATTTCTCTCTATCATGTCACATGTAATTTCTTGAAAGAGTTCATCTTCTTTTTCCCTATAACCTGGGTATGGAAAAATCTAGTGTTTTGTTGTCTTCCATTAACAATCCTTTTTGGTTCTCTGTTTCCATTTTATCTCCTCTTTCGGATACCATTCATTGTAGTCCTTGCATTCCCCTTGTCCACTTATCTCTCTCTGACCCTGGAAGGGAGCCATTGTTATTAAAGATGTCAAAATTTTCAAAATTTTACAGTAGAACCCTTATCTTCTCGGCTATTGCACCATAAGTCCCATATACCCATTTTTCATTTCTTGACCAGTGTATTGAATCTTCTTAATGAATTTTAGGGTGGCTGAAGTTTCTTGAATCTTAGTATTTCATCATATCCATCCTTTTGGATAATTAAATCAAGATGATATTACTTTATTTAAACTAACTCTCTCATGTTTTTTTTCTTTTGCTTTCAGTTAATTTTCAATGCACAAATTCTTAGTTCTATTTGTCTTGAAACTTTTAGAGTATAAAATATTTCTTCGAAGTTTTAACTTCTTATTTTCTCTTTCTTGTGTCTCATCTATCACTAAGATATCATCTTCAAATATCATGCATCATGACATGTCATCTTGTATATCTTTTATTAATATTTATAATTGATGTAAATATGTAAAAATTAGTGTAGGTTTTTACTGTAAACTAATTAAAATGGGAAATTTCTTTTTTTCTTTTCAATTTATACAAACACGGGTAGTTGTTTCATCATAAATATCTTTTATCATTTGTATATACCTAATTGGTGTCAATTTTCACTCCAACACCTACCTACCACAACCTTTTTTGAAAAAATATGTATCTCTCTATCATGTTTTTAATGAGAAAATATCTTTTGTTGTAGACTGTCATGCATAAATCCAAATTATTTGATTGAAATAGTTGTAATATCCCATGTGCAACACTATAACTGTCTTCCACAATTTCATAGTATGACTTATGAGTTTGATTTCTCTTTAATTTTAGCAGTTTATATATCTTATTATTATTTTTTTAAAAATAAGTATGATGATGCTATTTTTTCATTCATTTGATAATTTCTTAGAGCTTAAATGTTTGTTAAAAAGTTGAGTTAACTATACCACACCTATATCTTCCCAATGTTTTTATACTTCAATGGGAATTCTATTGGAGTTGCATGTCTTTTCTGTTTTCATTCTCTTTAATGCTGTTTTAACTTCTGAAAATCTAATCCTCCACTTGTTGACTTTATATTGTACACATTGATTTGACTGTCTGAAAATACTGAAAATAGCTACCAGTTTCTTATGTTGCATGCCTTACAGTACAGTGTTTAATTTCATGTATTAAACGGCTGGCTAAGGAATAAAATATAAGCAATTGAGTAAACAAAATGATTTATGATCACCATAAATATTTCTGGCTATCAGTCAGTAGTTGGTAATAAGCCCACCACACAGGATGCTTAACATTTTGCCCTGTTACCTTGAATTTCACGTGGATGCAGCTTTAAATTGTTTTTATTTGTTTAATGATCAATGTATTATTACATGGTTGCAAATGTTTTATAACGGTAATGTTTTATTATCTATCTGCCTATTATTAATGCTGTTTAAATAAGATGCGCATAACTAATATTATTTGAAGGTTTCTGGATCACGATTTATGATTTTTCTTCACATTCTCCCTTTATGGGTTTTCTTGCGAGCTATGGGTGACTGACCTAGATTATCTTTTATTGAAACTTTGGAGCAGGCTTGAATACAGACTTCAATTATAGAGAACTAAAGGCCATTGAAGATAATTTCATGGCATTCAATGGGTTGAATCATGTTTAAGAGTTTACTATGTTTTGGTTCTTTTCCCTTTCTATCATTTCCCCCTTTTTACCTAATGTATCAAATATTCAGTCTGAACTATCTGACAGTTTCCATTAACCTTGGCTAGCTTATATGTATGTTTGACGTGAGAAATGTCTAGTTAGGTTTATGTTGATTCCAAATGTTTCATATGTTGGAAAAACATTTTGCTTTCTTTTTAGATTTTGCAAACTAAACTTTATGAATATATTTTAAACAATAGGTAAAAAAATGCTCTACTCATAATCGAGTTCCCTGCTTGATTTTCAGGGTTGTGAAAGAGAGATTCACGAAAGTGATGGTTCTGTTGAAAAGAAAAATGAAGGCTTGATGAGGCTGTCTTGGGCCCTTGTTCACTCCAAACAGCCTGAAGATGTGCAGCGGGGAATTGCCATGCTCGAAGGTAGAACATTGTGCTTCAAGTTAATAGTTTTTCATCCCTTACATGAAATATGTAGTTACATAATATTTGCAGGGCTGCATATGCAAGGCAACACTTTTTTGTGATCTCATACATGTTTTTTAATTAAGAAGGGCAGTTTGGCATTTTTTGACATTCTTTTCTCTGGTTGTATTTAAGCTTCTTTGACTAATGCTGCCAGTCCATTGGAGAAGAGGGAGAAGCTTTACCTTCTAGCAGTTGGATACTACAGAAGTGAAGACTATTCAAGGAGTCGGCAGCTAGTGGAGCATTGCTTGGAGGTTTGATTAATATGTTACTCCGATGTACCATTCAGATTTTAGAATCACCTATTCGACATATTGTCTGTGATTTATCATGCATTTGTTCCATTTTATATTTGATGTAGTAAACTGTTAAACTAATTCTACTTCTAATTGTTTGTGGACAGCACCCTACAGTTTAGAGATTGTAGGAAATATGTCGTGTTTTGCACTCATTAACATTCTGTTTATCAGGCTTACTATTGTTATTATAGCACTGTTAGTGGTTTTCTGTGCCTGTCCATATATATGTTGTTTGTATTCTAGGAGAACAACTTTGAAAATGTAGCTTTTGGTAATACCTTTGATGTGCACGAATTTTAGCTCAACTTTAGCATTGTATGACGTACTTTGATCTATATGAATCAAGACACCTTAAAAATCCTGCCATAAGACTCTGAAGCACACATGACCTTGTGAAATTTTTAGTGCACAGCTTTTCTTAGGGCAACCCAAAAGGGTGATTGACTCATCAAAATGAAAGTAAATGAAGGAAATGATTGCCAGAAAATAAGCTACCAAGGAAACAAACCACTCCACATAAAATGAACATAAGGGGCACAACCTAAAGCCCCTCCAACCCACTACACTTAGAATCAAACAACTCTTCAAAGAAAAGCAGCACTAAAACCTTGAAAGGTATTGACTGTTGAGCCAAGGAGTAGTTGGATGCTATTCCACTCTTCTAGCACAGTCCACACGTGGAGGAGTTAGTCACAAAGTACAAAATCTGGCATGGATGATGGAGCTTTTTTTCAAAGTGTCGCTTATTCCTTGTAGTCCAGAATCCAGATGGCCATAACATGGCAGGTAGAAAGGCATTCCACTTAATGAATCCATGGTGGCTGTGGCGGCACTGAGCCTCCGTGGTGTCTTTCCCATATTGGGTTCATCGAACACAGTAGGCCCATGATCTGGATCCAGTCGATATGCCTATCTGTGTGATTAGGCATATTGGGTTACCTCACGGATAGGCATATCAGGTCCACTGGTGATTCCTAGGCTTACTGGGTCCGATTGCCACTGCGGCTGTCATTTCCGGCATATTTTGTGGCTGATTTTGGCACCAAAATAACTAGATCGGACTAAAATCTGATCTAGCGTTGATTTTGTGATTTTTTATACTTTTAAGTTTTTGGAAGAACCAATCTGGATCGATTCCGAATTCGGTTTTCTCTCAAAAAATCAGCCGATTTGGCCGATCCAATCCGGATTGGATCAAAATCGGCACACACCGATCCGGGTCCTGATTCCAATTCTGCGATCAATGGGTGGAGGCAGCTAAATACTGAGGTTTTTGTTGTACCATTTATTTTGGGGATCTCATTTAGGTTGAGAAGCCATCAAGTTAAAGAGAAATTGCAAAGTCCTATCTTCAATGTTCAGATTATGAAAGGTTGTGTGTTTAGTTACTAATAGGTCCTCATTAAGACTGAAGTTCTCGTAGAAGCCAATAGTAAAACTTTACATCAAGCTTGGCTAGCATAAACAAATGCCAGACGGGCTATGATTGGTATCCTCTTTAACTTTTATTTATTATATGTAGTTGCTTGTGAATCTTCTGGACCTTACTGTACTTGTTCATTTTGTTCCAGCTCCAGCCAGATTGGAGACAGGCCCTGGCACTGAAAAAGGCAGTTGAGGACAGGATTACCAAAGGTTAGAGTGGAAAGGATTGAACAATTTCATTTTGTATGATTCTTCTTTTAAGATGTGCGAGTTATGCTGAAAGTTTCTATTGTACTTCATAGATGGAGTGATTGGCATTGGAATTGCTGCTACTACTATTGGTCTTGTGGTTGGTGGAGTAGTTGCAGCATTGACTCGCAAGAAATAACCGACATCATTGTGACCATGTCATGAAATCGTAAATGAAAGTGCTTTTGATGGCTGTATTATGTACCTAAATTTCAATGGAGTATATGCTTGAACTAAAGGTTTGCTTGCTTAACTAATGCAGGAGGCACATGTATGAATGATATAAATGTCTTCCTGCGGCCTTTGTTGTCAAATACATACCTATCTGCCATTCTGTTACGCCTTTCTTTCTTTCAAACACTGCCAAGCATGCTTCACGATTGTAGCTTGTCATTTTGTTGTATTGCCAAACAAGACTTCTTTTTTTTTCTCACCTACCATTTGGCTACTTCAAATGGAGATGGATGTTTCTGGCTTGCTGTAAGTGATGCTTGACATCGACTGCTACTCACATCGATCCAATTTCTACTTCGCTATTATCAGTTTAATTTTCCTCATATGGCGAAGCCTTCCCATCTATATGGTAGACTGATCATGAACTGATCAGTTAGAAAACGGCTGTTTCACGTCTTATTACAATGTCCTTTTCCATGGCGATCTGTGTTTTAATTTGCGCAAAATTTTAAACCAGCATTATTGTACGATTGTAGTACGCATGGTTTTGAAGCTCAGTTTTAATGAGTTTGCACGCCATGACTATTCTCGCAATGAACGCCTTCATGCTTCGACGGCGTAGTACTTCGCCAATCGGTTAGTGACATTCAACTTTGTCATCTGTCTTCTCTGTATCTTCCGTCGTAACTGCCCTTGAAATTTCAGTTCTTTAAATTTCTTACTGTCCCCTGATAGAGACCAAGGACGTGAAAGATTTTTATGGGTGTTGGGTTGCATGACAAATTGAGGTTTATAAAAATGTGATTTTGTAAACATTTTTTTGAAAAGTGATATTTGACTATCATTTCAAAAATATGTTTTCTTTCTATTTTGGGTAACCATACATGATTTTCACTCTTTATGTTATCATCTCATCAAATACGATGAATTTATGTATTATATTATATTTTAATATTAATTTTTATCAACAAAGTATATAAAAATTATTGTGCACGCTCTCTCACGTTTTAGAGGGTGCTTGATACAATTTTTTGTCTTTTTGTATCTTAAAACTAAAAGCAAGCGAGATAGTTATGTTTTTGGCCACATTTTTTTATTAATTTTAAAAGAGGTACTTTTCTTTTATTCATCTCTTGCAAAATAAAAATAACGCTGCTCTTGTTTTATTTTCAAGGAAGACATCAAAAGGAAAGTGGGGAACTACCATTAGGCCATTCTGATCTCCACGATCTACTTATCAAACATTTTAAAACAATTTTTAATAATTATATCATTTTTATCAAATGTGTCAATGGCTAGTTTTTAAATTAAAAAATTTGTATTATTGTACAACATGACATAAATTTTAAAATAAAATTTATTTAAGAACAAAAGTTATATCCAAACACTCGATTGTTATTTTCTCAAGTTTGAGAAATCATTAATATGCATTTTAAAGTTGTGTCAATTGTGATTTCCCTTGTGCACCAGCGAAAACCAAGATCGGTTATCAATTTTACAATCAATGGTTTTAAAATCTACTATGTATGAATTGTTGGTTGTACGATAAATTAAACTTTTACTGTAATTTTATGTTTTTATGATAAAATTTGTTGAAAAAGATGTTTGATAATTATTTCAAATTAATACTTTTTAATAGATTTTCTCGTACAACAAAAAAATCTCAACTTTTTTTTATCATGTGGTCTTCTAATTTATTTGGTCATGTATGATATTCACTCTTTTTTATCGTCCCATCCCTTCAAATACGATGTCATTGACTATTTCACATTTTATTTTAATACAGTAATTTATCATAAAAATATGTAAACTTTTATTGTGCAACTAAACACTTTATTAGAGTCGATAGTCAGCTCGTTCAAGCTAAGGCCTTTTCCTTCCCATGGCAAGGGAGTGTTGGACTAACGAAAAATAAATGAGGATGAGAGTAGTTACCCTTTAGGCTGAGCTGGATTAATGGAAGCGGATGACGGTAATCACCTTTTGGGATTAATGGAAGCGGATGAGAGTCGTAAGCTTGTAGTATGACTGCAAACAAATCAATAGCGAAATTACATATATAAGCGTTAAAATATTTTAATTTTAATTCTTATTAAATAAAAATTAATATATTTAATTTTATTCTGTTTCTGATTTTATCATCAAAATTTTAATCAAATTTAATAATTAATATAACATATAGTATAAAAAGAATTCTTATTTAGAAATAAGTTAATAAATCAAGTATACATATTAAAATTTGATCTAATCACTTTATTTTTTGCCTTTTTGATTCCTTTATATGTCATATTCTTATAATTTAATTATTTATATTTTATTTTTAATATTAAAATTTAAAGGATATATTAACATTTTATCAAAATTAAAAAAATATAAACAAAACTAATTGATTTCATATTGGACTTTATGTGTTGTCAAAATGTTTAATATGAATTCTGATAACTTATAAGATATATTAATGAGATCTGAATCTTTTATTTCTTATGGAATCGAAGTGAAATTTCAAACTCTCTCTCTCTCTTTCTCTCTCTCTCTCGCAATCAAATTATGAAATAATCTTTTGCGATTTACAAATAGATAGATCTTGTAATGGTTTCGTAATGTCACAATTAATTTATCTCTTAATGCTTTTTGAAAGTGAAGAGAGAAAGAGATGTGTTTATCTATCTCTTCTTTAAAAATTTAGATGATATTATACCTCGTGAGTTAGAGAGGTTTCAATGATTAAAGTATGAGAGGAAGTTCTCCAGATGCATACATACATGTGGATAGACAAAAAAAATGGATACCTGAAAAGAGCAGTCAAAAGGAAAAAAATTGATGTGCTTGTGTGTGTGTGTGTGTGTGTGTTTGTGTGTGTGTGTGTGTGAGAGAGAGAGAGAGAGATGTTCCTTTATCTCAAATCTTAACTTCAGAGTTGTGGTGCTTTCGACAATAAATTTTCATAGTTCCTTATGCTTGGGAGAATTAGAAGAGAGAGATGTTCCTTTATCTCAAATCTTAACTTGAGAGTTGTGGTGCTTTCGACAATAAATTTTCCTAGCTCCTTATGCTTCAGAGAATTAGAAGAGAGAGATGTTCCTTTATCTCAAATCTTAACTTGAGAGTTGCGGTGCTTTCGACAATAAATTTTCCTAGCTCCTTATGCTTCGGATAATTAGAAAAAAAAGATTCATATACATAAGAAGGCATCTCCTTATTCAGGGTAATGAAACAAACTTGATTGACATTCACACAAGATAATCAATGCAAAGTGGCCCTCATAGAGTAGATAACACGATTTATAAAGTGGAAAACTCTTGAAGATGGTGCATAGAGAAGGAGCCTTAACATAGATATAATTGATTCCCAATAGACCATGCTCATCTATGTAAGGAATCATTCTATACTAGTGAAAGCTTTCAATTCCTTGAGTTTTATTGTTGTTGTTTTGATCAGAATTGAATAGTGCAACTGTTAACAGGATTTGAACACATTCAAATATATCTTTGTGAGATTAAAGTAATCACTCAAAATCAAAGAAGATCTAGCGTTTGTATGTTCTTCGAGCCAAACATGTGTGTGGCCTGCAGCAATATCCACACAAACCTCATCCATATATGTGTTATTCTTCATCGACCTCAACATCTTGTCCTAATTGGAGCACCACTATCTCATGGTGTCCTCTGGGTTGGACGAGGTGATGGAGAGATGATGATCACAAAATTTGCACTATTGACTTGATAGGTTTTGTACTAAATTCATTAGTATTTATAGAACTTGGTGTTTTTTAAAAAAATTTCACATTTTTTTAAATTACTACCATATCCTCATACTAATAGATTAGTTCTTGTGTGTATGACTCATTAAACTCAAAAGTCTATTTAGTTGAAGCCTAATTAAAAGAACATATTCTTTTAAATTAAATCCATTATCTAATAACAAATTTAATCATCTTTCAATTATAAAAGGTCTAAATCACATCCCATGATCTCAGATAACATTGAGAATGATCTTATCTCCGTTGAGACAATCCATCATTGGCTATTATATGGATAAAACCCTCATGATGTATGATGTTAGAATACCTTGATAGACAACTAGATAAGATATCCTTTAGGGTTTCTATATTAGTTAGTTCAACGAACTCATTTCTTTAAAGATCATTTGTATATGTATCTAAGTGTCTCCACACTAATGACTAATATGATCGGTCATTCTCATCATATGAGAAGATAATGCACTAGTCTATGTAGATCATTGATATCTCATCTCAAGGATCCTATGATTAGGAATATTTAGATCATATATCTCTAGATAATTGATCTTATGATATCATCAAGATCCAATTATTATTGTACATGATCAAGAAATTCCTTACGATATCCACATCTAAGTAGTGCACATAACAAAGAAAATAACATTTATATTGAATAAAATATTTTAAGAAATTTTTGATTATATTATATATAATTAACTTGTAGTACATATAATTTTTTTAATTTTTCACTTGTACTAAAGTCAATCATCCACATATCAAATTGCTATCAACTCAAGATGACTCTCAAACACACTTTGGTCAAGGCCTTAGTTAATGGATATGCAATGCTATTAATATAAGATAGTCAATATTTGATTATATCTCCCTAAAATGTAAGTTCTCTGACCAAATAGTATCTTGCAAAAGTTTTAAAGTTTTGTGAGACATTGGCTCCATTGCTTATGCAATGGTTCATTGTTTTCATAAAACGATAATATATTATTAGAGATAGAAATGATAACTCCCTATCAGAGTTGAACTTCTTCATCGAAGCTACTTTCTAAGCAATTTTGAAGTAGTTATGTACTTTACATTAGATGTAATATCCGCAATGTTTCATACTTGAACTTTTCTAGCTTACTGCACTGCCATTTATGGTAAACACATACCCTTATGTTGTCTTGCTACTAAACTTATCTAATTAGAAGCTTGAGTTTATAAAACCACAAAATTTCATGCCCTCTCCATCATATCAAAAATATATTCTTAGTACTTTTCAAGTACTTAATGATATATTTCTTAGCTATCCAGTGAATCACATATGCATCCACTTGATGATTGCTCGCAACATTTGGAGCATGTGCCACATTAGGCCATGTACATAGCATAGCATATATGATAGACCCTATGGCTGAGGTATAGTGAATTCTACTCATGTGTTCATCTCTTTAGAAGTTTTAGGGGACATCTCCTTAGAGAGACAAACTCCATGCCTCATAAGTAAAAGACATCTCTTAGAATTTTTTATGCCAAACCTTTTGATTATGGTGTCGACGTACATAGAGTTAGTCAACCCAAGCATTCTTCTAGACTTATCTCTATAAATCTTAATTTCATGTTATATGATGCTTCACATAGATCAATCATGGAGGATTAATTTGATAACAAAGTCTCAATAATGATAACATACACGTCATTCTTAATGAGTAGTATGTCATTCACATAAAATGTCAAGAAAGTTATACCGCTCTCACTTTTCTTTGTGTATGCATAGGGATCTTCTTCATTCTTAATGAAGTTATAAGATTTAATTTCATCAAATCTTTTATTCCAACTATAAAAAGTTTGTTTCAACACATGAATGAACCTTTAAAATATGCACACTCATTTTGGATATTCTTAGGACTTAATTCCTTGAGGCTATATCATATACACATCATCATCATCAAGATTACTATTGAGGAGTATTATTTTAACATCTGATTGACATATCTAATAGTTATGGTATGCAACAATCAAAATCCAAATAGAATTTACCATGGCAACAGGTAAAATGTCTCATCATAGTCAACTCCTTAACTTAGATGATATCCTTTTCAAACATCCTTGTCTTGAATGTCTCTACCTTCCAATCCACTTCAATGTATCTTTTATAGATCCATTTACACCTAATTGGTACTCTACTCTCTGGTGCATCTACCAAGTTCCAAACTTAATTAGAATATATGAAGTTTATTTCAGATTTTATTGTCTCTTCTCAATTTTGGAATTAATATCTCATATTGCTTCTCCATAGGTCTTTGGATCATTATCTTCACTATATTGTGCCTCACTTTTTTCATCACGATATGCCCCACATATCTATTAGGTTGAATGGGCACAAGTGAAGACCTACGAATTGTCTGTGTATCTCACAAGTAGTACCTTAATAGAAGTGTCTAGTGTTATGAGACTAGAACCACTTCTAACTCTACCTTACTTTCACTATCTTCCTTAAGGAGGAACTCTTCCTTTAGAAAAACAACATGCTAAGCAACATGGACACATTGTATATAAGGATGGTAGAATTAATATCTATAAATTCCTTTAGGATATCCCATGAAGCTACACTTCTCAATCATATATTCTAACTTGTTAGAGTTATACGTCTTTAAATGGGTTGGACATTCCAAAATCGTAACAAACTTAAGGCCATGCTTTAATCTCTTTCATATCTCATATGGACCAATTGAAATATACTTAGAAGGCATTCTAGTTAAGAATATAAGTGGTTATATTGAGTGCATAACCTTAAAAGACAACTAATTTAGCAAAGGTCATCATTACTCATACCATATCATACCTAGTACGGTTTCTCCTTTTTCATCTAGGTTATGAAGATGAGGAGCATAAGAAGGTGCTAATAAGATGAGATTCTATTATCCTTCAGATAATGTGCAAATTATGTACTCAAGTATTTCTCTCTTTGATCTAATCAAAGAATTCTAATACTCTTTTCCTTTATTTCTCTACTTTATTTCTAATATATAATAATTTCTCAAAGGTTTGAAATTAGTACTTCATTAAGTGCATATCCATACTTAGATAAATAATCTATGAAAGTAATAAAGTAGAAATGTATTTATTTTTAGTCAGAATAGACATAGGTCAACATATATTTAAATGTATGAGTTCTAATGACTCGTTGGGTCTCTCTCCATATACACTAAATGGATAGGTGGTCATTTTCCCCCATGATATGACTCTCATTTGGTTAATGATTCAAAATAATTTACCATAATGCTTCAATTCGTATGGAGCTTCTTAAGTCTTTTCTCGTGAATATGACTAGTTGTCAACAAATAGTTTGAATCACATCAACCCATTTTCTCTTATGAAGAACATTCACACATATTATGAGAGTTTCCATATCTAAAATAAATAAACTATTTATCAATCTCCTAATAGCAAACACTTTGCCATTCAAAGTCAAAGAACAATCATCATTCCCATAAGCTCACAATAAATCAATATTTATTCAAGAAGAAAATATAAATAATATTCTTGACTATAGAAGAATATAATAATAGCATTTAGGATCGGGACATCTTCAAAATGTTATTTAAGATTTATTTATACTATGGCTATTGCTATAACTTTTGTGCAATTTTTCATGTGGATCAATCTCATCTACTTGTCATCATCTACAACTTTTATAAATATAAGATGCATATCCAATATCTCATACGATCAGATATATCTCTAGTATCTAGTACTAGGATAAACACATCTAGTATTTAATACCACAATGTATATATGACAAGTAAATGTCACTAACAGAAATCTTTGAAGCTTCTTCAAGATCCACCTTTGCTTTATCTATAAGACATTGTGTATTTTCTCTTCCAATAACCATTACCATGGTAGTAGAAGTATTATTCTTTGTCTTATTTGTGCTCTAATTTCTTAACCCCTTGTTGACTTTTAACTTTGTCATTCTTTTCTATCTATTGAGTTTCTTATTTTCATTGGTCTCACCAACAAAAAGCATTGGAGTATGTGTTGTTGTCTATCTTGCCCTCTAATATCTCATCTAAAAGAGTCATGATGGATTTCATATCCATCTATTCATGTTGCCTTTGCAACTAATTTACTAATAATAGGCTAACATATGCAATAAAGTAAACAATGCATCTTCCTTATGATTATCTAAGTGGAGATCTCATCCTTTCTCACATCATTAGATGTTTAGGAGGCACTAACTTCTTAATTAGGTTACTTATTTGTTCAACTATGAGAACAAATCTCACAGTTTTAGACCAGTCAAAGAAGTTTAGGCTAGAAAACCTGTACGCAAAAATGAAATCCAAGTTAGCACCTAGAAAAATAAATGAGGGGACTCTCACCTTAACCCACACTCACCTTGATCCCTGAACTTTTGGCCCTCGGTGTCATTTAGGTATTGTTGAGACGATTCGGGCCATGTGGGAGGAGGATTAGAAAAATAAATTAAAAGGGAATAAGAAGAGTAGGAGACGAGGTGGAAGGATGTGGTTGCCAAGAATCGCAGGCTCCAAAATTAAATGAATGAAAGTACGGAATACTTGAAGATGACCATGTGTACCTTAGCGCTAGAAGTGTATGTGAGTTCAACCTTCTTCTTCTCCGGTCAGCCGATGAAGAATAGTCTTTAACCACCACTTGTTTAAGAGTACCTATGCAACTAAAAGACAAGTGAAGAAAAAAATTAGAATTGAGTGGAGTGTAGCAAATGTAAAGAGAATAACACGAAGATGGCAGTTGAGTTAAAACTCAACAATTTTAGGGTTAGCACTAACCTTTTTTTATTTTTTGGATTAAATATGATAATAAAAATAAATAAAAATGATTCTAAAAATGAATATAAATGATGTAAATAAATATAAGAAAACAAATTTGATTGGGGATAACACAACCAGGACAAGGCAACAACTTAGTCAAATAGTTTTAGGGTCTACTGGTGTGACTTTAATGTAGAGGCCACCATGAGTAGCATGGAAGTCAGAATGGACTTCTGTTTATTTTAACAGAAAGATAACTCATTGGGAGTGAATTTGTATGAAGAGAGGTTGTTTGAATCCTCTGGGAAAACATCAAGAATTATCTAAGAACTCTGGTAAAATAAGGTGCAAATTTGGGGATTGTTGGCGTGATGTCGATGTGGATAGTGTACGAATATCAAGAAAGTTAGAATCAAATCCATCTTGCTAAGAAAAAAATATAACTTACCAAGGTATAATTTATCTGAAGAGTGTTTTGGCTGAATTCACCAGAAAGAGAATAAAAATTTACTGAGAACTCAGTGGTAGCAAGGTTAAGAATCTAGATCTACCTACATAGTGTTAGTGCAGAAACTACCACAAGCCAAGGAGATGTTGGAATTGAGTGTCATTTGTTGGAGAAGGAAAATGACTAGACGATGAACGATTCTTCTAAATGAAGCCTAGCTGGAATATGCCTGGGGAAGTCTGTGCAAGCTGAATAACAATTGGCAGCAACGCAGAGTACAGATCAACTTCTCTCTTTCTTTGGACCGACTTCCTTGTATTGGGGTGAGGGGAGGATGACTAAAGAAGCTTAGGACAAGCCTAGGGCAGCTGGAGGATGGGGGTTTCCAACCTAGGTTGTGTAGAGAACCTCTGAATTTATAAAAGAATAAAACCGATGCAAAATAAGAAAAGAAGACCACCACGCCCCTAGTATGGGGATGCGTAGGACATGCCCTCAAATTGGGGGCGCATAGGGCACACCACCACCTCTAGGGCACGTTGACCATACCCCAACCCTAGGGGCACAGTCAACAGAAAATTCTAGTTTTTGACTGGAATGTTCTAAAAAAATGCTAAAAAACATGAAATGCTAAAGGGAACGCACCCTACGTGTAGGGGCACAGTCCTGATCAAAATTTTTCATAAGAAAGTTTTCCAAATTTTATTTGGAAAGTCCCAAACCACATGAAGCTTAGATGAACTTATCTACAAATTGTTCCCCCTAGCTGAGGGTGCGCATAAGGCACCTTGGGACCAAGGGCACGCCCAGGGTGCCCTCAGTTTGGGGGCATGGTCAGGGTGCCCTCAGATTGAGAACAATGTGTGCTCTTGTCTGGAGAAGAAACAAGGGACGTGATGTCCCTTATAGACTAGAATGACTTAGGACATCATCCAGATGTATGAAGAGAAGTCGGAATACTCTAAATGAACGAAAATATGGGAGTAGCCTGAAAAACTAGGAATGACAATAAAAAAGACAAGGATAACCCATAAAACTCAGAATGATAAACAGAAAAGACACGGGTGAGCCAAAAGACTCGGAATGATAGGGAAAGATGGTGGTAACCCGTATGACTAGGAATGATGACTAGAAAAGATAGGGGTAACTTGAAGTGCTCGGGAAAGCCTATAAAAGATGATGGTAACATGTACGACTCATAAAGATGACCCAAAAGGACAGGGGTTACCTGAAAAACTTGAGAAAGCCCGGTGGTGACCGGATAGACCAGAATCAATGGCTAAGTGACCCAGAGGCGCCCACTGGTGGTCCAAATTGATCGATTGATCCTGAAATAAACATACAAACTTGGTATGATCCAAAGCCCCATGGTACTAACTGGAATGACTTAAAGGGAACTAGGAAACCTGAATAGTAAGTGAAAAATCGAAGGTGACCACATGACGATCACAGAAGGACATAACTTAACAAAAAACGTTGTAACCCAAAAAATTTGACCATTATTTATCGGTCATTGGGTTGGATGTGGCCCTCGCTCAGTGAATATGGCTTTGTGCGAAAATCTATAACTTGTCCTTAAATGAACACATAAGCTCCAGACTCACCCTTGGGACCCTTAGCTCATCTCCAAAAGGTGGTTCAGTTTGATTTCTAATGGTTCAATAAGGAATGTTGCCCATAGCATAAGAGTCTCAAGCTTTGAATCAAGCCAATTTAGCATGTTTATAGCTTGCCTCACCTTAATGTTAGCTTTGTAGGAGAATGGTACACAGTGCAATAGAGTAAAATATAAAAAATATAGTGAAACAAAATGGATTGTAATGAAATGTAGTGAAGCAAAACAGTGATGGAATAGAAAGGTGGCATTAAGGTGTAGATATATACATGCTCATCAACTAAATTTGGCAAAGCAAATCTCTTCAAGTTCCTATGATCACTGTTGTGTGTTTCATCAAGCCCTCTTATATCCGACTAGTAAGAAGTGTGTCACAGGTATGAGAGGGATAAGATAAAAATGTAGCCAACCCCAATGCAGTGGGAGTCCTAGAATTGTAGATTCATAGGTTCATCACCAGCCAACAATCTAAATTTTGCATTGTTCTTGTATACTGATGGGCTAAAGTAAAAGAGGATATGTTTGTAAAATAAAAGAATATTAATCAACATTATTTGTGCTCTCAAATTCACTTGAGTTTTCCAAAAGCTTGATTTAATTTGGAATGGAATGACCTCATGTTTCAAAGAGAAATTGTTAAAGCTCGTTAAAAGAATGTGGAAGCATCATGAACTGCATCTCTGCACCAGAATGTAGCACCAACCTACCATCTTGATAGGATCAAAGAAAAATGGAAGCCCTCAGTGGGATGAGAAAAGAAAGGGATGAGTACCACAGTGGGATAAATAAAAAGGTAGTGAGGTGAGAAGCCACAATGAGATAAAGATAAAAGACATAATGAAATAAATAAGTCACCATGGTGAGATAAGAAATATGGTGGGACAAAAGACATTGTGGGATATTGAGAAGATCAGAATTGTAAGATGAATGATGGGAAGATAAAGATCCAATGGGACTTAGAGAATATGATGGAAAAATGATGACCATGGAGGGATGTAGACATGATAGTTGGAACAATATCATGTATAGTGGATGACAAATTGATAGAATGATGCATACAATGTAAAGACCAATATGATGTATGTTAAGCTAAAATAGTCAAAAATTATCTAAAAGATGGTTAAAGATATAGATTGAACATCAGAGGTCAGGATATCCGATCAGGAACCATCATCCCTCAATGTTTAATTTTGGCCTATCTGCGAGCACGAAGAATGACACAACTGTAAAGGTTTTTGATAAAGTGGATTTCGGGTCTGGTCTTCTTCGCACTTATGGTCTTTAACATAAATAAGTAGTAATGCACCTAATATATGTTAAGAAGGGAAATGATAATAGTGAGTTTGCGATGTAATGACATACATTCTCACAAAAGAGTTCATGTGTATCAATGAGGTCAAAGAGTGTTTGTTGTAGAAATTTTGAAGAAAGCTCTTTGGCAAAGTTGAGGCCGAGGTTATAATGACACCTACCCATAAGAATCTTCAAAGGAGAGAGGTGGCGAGCATCGTCTTGTTGTGCAAAATTCTCCTTGTGCCTGAAACACTTAGAAAATGATATTAGAACTATAATATTACTTATCCTCCTTGCATAATAAGGACTGCATTGACCATTGTCAAGGGGAGATAGCCTTCTCAAGGGTGTAAAAACAAAGTAGGAAATACGCGATGAAGGAATTGAAACATGAGAGACTGAAAGTAAATATGAATATAAAGGCGAAAATTTAAACCAAGCATGGTGGCGTAATTTTTTTCTAAAATTTAAAATATGCAATTTTTTTGGGAGTTTGAAATATGGAGTTTGAAAAGAATTCAATTTTTTAAATTTTTTAAAAATATTCATTTTTTGGAGTTTATTTTAAGTTTTTAAAAATATTAAAATTTTCAAAAAAAATTAAAAATTTAAAATATGCAATTTTTGTATTTTAAAGATGTTATTTTTTGAATTTCAAAAAAATATGTAAACATATTTATTTTTTGGGAGAGAAAATTAATATTGACAAAAGTTCTCATCACTCGAGTGTTATTCTAAGTTTGGTGGTTGACACTGTGTGATAAAAAGGTTTCTTGCCCAGAATCTTTTTGACCTTTAGCCTTTAATGAGCCAAGATTCAGCCTTGACCTGGTTGGTCCACCTACACCCCGGAGGTTTAGAATGAAGAATTTGATGGAAATTCTTGATAGGCTCTCGAGATGTCGAAAGAGATTTATCTACTTGCACTTAATTGTCTAATGGGGTTTAGCCTCTTTAGGACTTTGACATTATAGCACAAGCCTTTTTCTTTTATCTTTCTATAGCACAGTGTGACTAGGTTTTTCCTTTGAAACCATGGGTACTCGCCCTCTTTATCGTGTTTTTTCTTTTAATGATTTCTTGATATTCTTTTTTTTCATTTTCATTTTTTTAGGTTTTTGAATAGTTCCTATTAAAGTGGCCTTCTACTAAGGTGGTGAATGCTTTCGATACTATCCCCCTCTAGTCCCCATTACCTATCTTGGACTAAATAGAAGAGAATAAAGTGAGCGTTTTCCTTCCACCTCTAAGCCTTGCTTACCTTCTCTCGAGTATCAGATCATTAGGATTCTCGGATTGAGATTTGTTGTGTGTAGGATAGTATCTGATAGAAATGTATGTCTTACAAGCTAATCATATATGATATGATTCGACATTTCTAGAAATATCTCATTCAAATAAGTAGGCAACTCTTCATTATTAGCTTATATTAGATGTGAATATTGTAATGAAGTTCTTGATCACATGCAGTGATAATTAAATCATGATGAGATCATGATAATAAGATTGACCATCTAGAGGTTTGTGAACTAAATATTCCTAATTATAGGATTCTTGAGATGGGACATTAAGGATCCGAATAGACTAGTGTATGTGATGTCTTCTCATGTGATGAGGATGACCGATCTCATTGATCATTAGTTTGGAGATACTAAGATACTTATATAGTTGCTTATTAGTCGAATGAGTTCACTGAACTGATCGAATTAGAAATTCTAAGTGGTATCTCACCAAACTATCGATCAAGATTTTCTATCATCGTGGTGCATGGTTGAACCTTTGACCTGAGTTGCCAAAGATGCCTTATTGGGTGAAACATGTGTTTTGACCATTGACTTATGGATCACTGTTTAGATAGTCTAATGCAGCGATGGATCAGGTACAAGAAAAAACTGATGAAGATAATTGAGCGGACAACAAGGAATCATCCACTCTCGATAAGTGAGAGTGAATGTCCTATGAGACAGTACACTAAAACCTTGGTCAAGGTAGATAATATGATTAGAAAAGAAGTTTTCCAATTGGTCCAATTTAGAGTACAAGATCCTATAGAGTTGGTATACTAAGGAGTTGATAATCAATGCCGTACTCATTTCCGACTGGGACATTAGATGGACGAGGGTTTATACTCATGTAGTAACTAATGATGAAAATATTCAATAGAGATAAGATAACCTCCATAGTCATTTGAGATCATGAGATGTCGCTTGTACCCTTTATAATCGGTAGGCTGATTAATCTATTATCGAATAATATATTTAATTTAATTAAATAAAATTGTTCTATTTTAATTAGACCTCAACCAAATAGGTTATTGGGCCTAGTGGATTACACACATAATAACTTATCCATAATTATAAGGGCGATGGCATAATTTATGAAGATTTTAGATTTGTATGAAAAATTTTAAAATTTTCCATAAACACTAATGGTTTCAGCCAAACCTTATCAAGTCAATAATGAAAACCACATCTTCAGCCTCCTCCCTACCTTCTTCTCTATCTAGAAGGTGTCCATAGGCGATGGAACTTCGTTTGGGAACATTTCTCAAGGACAGTGCAAAGGGAGAACCTGCTTTGAATGAAGTTCGTGTGGATGCCGCTAAAGACCAGATATTTTAACGGTTTGAGGAAATTCATAAGCTCCTCTCCTTCCTCTCCATGAGATTATGTGAATCCCTATCATGTATATTCAAATCCGTTTCGATTGGTTTTTGATTTTTGTCATTCTGTTTCGATTGAAACAGGTTCTAAATGAAATCATAGGAATCATCGCTTTTGCTGTACCAAATTTTTTATGATGATTCCTTACAGTGGTATCAGAGCTCGTTCAAGTCTCGGCCGAAACCGACATCAAATCGATGTTATTTCATGTAATTTGTGTTACTGAATCTATGCAAACATCTATTTTGTCACGACCACCATAATCTGTATATGATTCAGATAAGAGATTGATTGGAATTGGTAGAATCTCGTGATATAGGGCTTTTCAATGCGGCAAACCGTTCAAATTTTAGAGCTTTGTAGCATCTATGAGGCACCCCAAAACTTGGTGTTTTTGTCATGCCCAAACTGTCACCCGACTTTGGAAATTTTGTGAAAACTCCATTCATGGAAGAAATTGAAGCTTGAAAATAGCTTTATAAGATGACTAATGAGATTACCAAACCTTTCCTCATGATCTCCTACTTTGAATGGCGGTGGAGGAAGATAATTTGAGGTTTTTTCATCGAACTAGAGTTTTGTTGGGTCAGCGGCGCAATCCTGTTTCTACTTGATTTCCCATTAACAAAGGAAATTTTTTTTGAAGTGATTTATACATATTTGGAAATATCATTTGATGAGGGTTCCATATTGTATTTTTTGGAGAATTTTTGGTCTTTAGGATAAGGAGTTAGTCTCATTGCAAGATGGTGATTTCTATTACATAGTCTGGTTGACTGCCACCTCTTCTTCCTCATTTTATAGTGTATTTCGATTTTTACTAAATATAAGATTGACTGCTTCGGAATCCTCATTTAATGAGGATTCTAACACATATTTTTGCGGATTTTTTTGAGCTCGGGATAAGGAGATAAGTCCAATTTAAGGGGAGATTATCCTTCCCCAATGAACAATGCCATCATGGGAGAGGGCGTGGTGCGTGGGTGGCACATGTGGCAGCTGTGGAGGCATGCCAACAACTGACGCACAAAGCGGTATAGATGGGCACACACCAATGTGGCATAGTGCACCAACGTGGGTGGCGCAATGCACCAATCATCTTTTTAAATGATTTTAAATTGTTTAAAATCATAGAAAATTTTGAAAAGTTCCCTAAAAATTCCAATTTTTTTTAAAAGATTCTAGTATATTATTTAATAAGTTTTAAACTAGTTATATTGAGCACTTAACCTTAAATAGATACAAAAATATTTTACAATGGTTTTCATTATCCGTATTATGTCCTACACAATACGGCTTCTCATTATAGCTACTCAATTAAATTAAAGTATGTAAAGAGGTATCCATTAAAATTAGATTCTATTACCCTTCAAATTATGTGTGAATTATGTACTTAGGTATTCATCTTCTTGATCTTTTCAAAAAGTTCTAATACTCTTTCCATTAATATCTCTACTTCATTCTTAATCTCTAATAATTTTTCAAAGGTTTTAGATTTGTACTTCATTAAGTATATATATATATATATATTCATACATAGAGATATTATCTTTGAAAATAATGAAATAGAAATATTCTTCTTTAGCCTAAATAGATATGGCTAATATACACATAGATGTGTGAGTTATAACAACTCATTAGCCCATTATGCTTGTCTACATCAAGCTAAAGAATAAATTGATATAAATAAATCCCTTTCTTCTTAAGAGGAGTATTCACACGTATTATGGGAGCTATCATATCTAATTTGATTAAATAATTTATTAAGCTCCCACTTGAAAACTCTTTGTCATTTACTACCTTATAACACCTATCATTTCTATAACTTAGAATAAATTATCATTTATTCAAGTTGGAAATAATATAATGTTCTTGTAGAAGGATATAATAGCAATTTTAATAAGTAAGACATCTCTAAAAGGCTAATAAAGATATGTATCACCCACTAGTAATGATACAACTTTTGCACTATTTCATGTGTAAGTTAACATCTTCATTATTAAGTCTTCATTTACTTATCATCATCTACAATTCCTTGTAGATATAAGATGCCTATCTAGTATCTCATACCATCAGATGCATCTCTAGTATCTAATACTATGACATACACATATAGTGTCTAATACTATTAAGTGTATATTTAAAACATACAAATATTAGTGACTTAGATGCTTGAAACTTCTCAAGCTCCACTTTTGTATTATGTGCAACACACTTTGCATTTACTCGTTCACTTATCATCATCATGATAGTGAAAGAATGCTGTCTTATTTAGGCTTTTATTATGTTGACCTTCTTCCTTGAGTTTTAACTGTCTCCTTATATTTTTATCTAATGATCATACCTTTTTCTATTGGTTTCACCAAGAAGAAATATTTAAGATGTATTAATCATTCATTCATTTGAGATATTCAATCAAGATATTAAATAAAAGTGAAGCATTGATATTAGTTCATCTTGAATTAGAAAGTGAAAAAAAAGGATTTAGAATTATTTTAGCATATTTGAGTGAGAAGAGATATGGTTAAAAAATGAACTATCAATCTAACATTTATAGTATATTTTTATTTTGATAAATTGAACATGATAATATAGTTATTCTTTTCATAATTAGGATGAGATATATATACATAGAGGATCAAATGCAAATTTTTAAAAGGATATAGAATTACATATATAAAGTTAAACAAATATTGTAAGATACCTAATATAATTGGTAACATTCTCAGATTATCGAAGATTATTGTCATTTATTCATGGTGAACCCAAGAAATTCTTCTATTAAGCTTTGATCTTGCATGACACATCCGATTGAGAACTCTCTCTCCACATCACTAGCAAACTTCACCATGAGTAAACCTTGCATACTCAAATTTAGATGATCATGTATGGATGTTTCACATTATGATTAATTTGAATAAAATAACTAGTTTGACTGCAACTCATTAGAAGTGATGTTGATAAGAGGGATGAAAAATGATAGTGAAGAATATATCCTGTTTGTAGTTTGAAAAAAAATTGAGGAGATAGAATTTTAATTTGGAAAGAAGATGATACATTATCTTGGAGCTTTAAGGAGATGGTGGTATGCTCATTAGGAGCAAATGTAAAAAAAAAGGTTCATAGATTATAATTATGATTCTTTGTGATTAGTAACAATGAGATAAGTATTGGAAGATGCGTCAACACCTTAACAAATATATTAGAGAGAGATGTTGATGATGTTCTTAATGATTTGACAATAACTAGAATGTCATTGGACAACAAAACATAAAGATGAGAGAGTATGTAATCTAGTTGTACAAGAATAATAAAGCCTCAATTGACTTGATAATAATTGAGTGCTGATAAATTGATATAATATGATATCAATAATGTGGAATTTGATAATATGTTGATGATAATGTAGAGAATTGAGTGTCGATAGCAGACCCTCCATCCGCATCTTACGTGTGAGGGCATGTGTGTGTCCTCTCTTTTCCTCCCTCTTGAAAGAAGAAACTTGACCTCAACACCTCGAGAGCTTGGCAGAGTCTGCTTTCAAGTGAAACTAGATTACTCTACTGGATTCATCTCTTCCTAAGCTTGAAAAGGTGGTCTGGTTTGGGGGTAGAGAAAGTGAAAGAAAGAGAGAATTGAGGGAAGGTGTGTAAAATATGTGGTTGGCAGAAATAACAGGTTTCAATGAATTAAAACAGAAGTTCGACCTACGTACCTAAGAGACAGTGTGTGTGTGTGTGTGAGGTCTAGCTTCATCTTCTTCATTTGGCCGAGAATGAGGATCTCTTATATACAGTTTGATTTAGTTTTTCACAATTTAAAGACAAAAAAATGAGTGACAAGTTTATTAGAATTGAGTGAAGTATAGCATCTCTAAAGAAAGCAACATTAACCATATTAGAGGTAGCCCTACCATTTTTTGGGATATTTTAGTAAGATGCAATTCAAAAAGTGAGTACAAGTAATACAAAATGAATAAATATAAAGTTGGAAGTAAAAAATCAAATCTAGATGAAAATGTTGTAAAAATTGCATTCTAGGTTGCAAGTGCTTTTGAACAGGAGCACATCCCAACATGACTCCATATGGGGATGTGACCCTAGATGGGGGCATGCAAGGATGTGACCATGATGAGAGGTATGCAAGGCAAAATCTGGGCAACTGAGATTTGGAGCTTGCTATAGGAAAATAGAAGATTCAATGAGGTTTTTGCTAGTTGGAAATCAATGCTTTAAGGTCAATTTTTTTTTCTCATGCTAAATTGCGCAACGTACACATAGGATCTCCTTTAAAGGCTAGGGCAGTGCTCTAGCATCAATGAGCATGAACCTATTTCTTTCTAAAAGAACTCTAAAATCTCTCTAAAAATCTCTCAGAATTTCATGGCTGAGCCTAGCAATCCTCTGCCATGAGCAAAGGACCTCCCTTTATATAGGGAACTAAAAATTCTATTTGAAATCAAACTAAGAAGGACAAAAAGAAATAGGCGAACATGTCCCCTCTGAAGGCATGTTAATCTAGGTCATTATTACAACCTACCTTGCCTTAGGTTTAAGAAAAGAGAGGACAAAAATGTGATGAATATGTCAATCATAAGATTAAAGTAAGTTAGTTGAAATGGAGGTAGGAAATAGAGACTCAATGAGATCGTAAAATCCTCCTAAAATTGAAAGGAAAATTCTATTGTATGGCTACAAGACATGTCATATTCTATGGTAGTGAGTGTTGAGCAACTAAGAAGAAACATACTACCAAATTGAGTGTAGCTGAAATGCAGATGCAACAGTGGATATGTGACAACACAGGTAGATAGAATTCATAACGAGTGTATTAAAGATAAAGTAAGAGTGGTGAGAATTGAGAATATTGTAAAAGAGAAAAGACTTTAGTGGTTTAGACATATTAGGCATCACTCTCTTGAGAAGCCTGTCAGATAAGTTGAAACCTTGATGTAGCTAATGCTGAAGAGATAGAGAGGTAGACACAAGTTAACTTGGTATAGGCGTATCCAGTACGATTTGAAGAAACTAGGCATTCGAGAGAAGTTAGTGGAAGACCATGGAGAATGGAAAAGATGAATCCATGTATTTGACCCCAATCATTTAAGATTAAGGCTTTGAGTTGAGTTGAGTTGAGTTGAGAAAGGGAGGATGTGCCCCCTTCCTAGGGTGCCATGATTTGTTGATGATCCGACCCTATATTTGATTAAATTTTCGATTTTCAAAAAAATTTCACATGCCCTCAGCTGAAGGTGTGTGTGCCCTTATCCTAGGGCATGCCAATTTATGGTAAAAATCTTCAATTTTTTGACCGAAAACCTCCCGAGACCTGATTAAATCAAATAAAAAGAAAACTTTTCCACATGCCCTACGATTAGGGCACATTAGCTAAAAATGTTCGTTTACATGCAGTTTCACTTGGGAAGTGCTTGATTCAACCCAAAAATGACCCAACATTGCTTAGCATAGAGCAAACTCAAATATTACCCATAAAACAAAAGTTTTAAACTCCAAAATTAAGCCACTTTTACATGTCTACATGTTGCCCCTCCTTGGCGTTGGGTGTGCATGGGAGTGGTATATAGTAGAGCAAAATGAATTATAGTGAAATGTAGTGGAACAGAAATGATCATATAAAAGTGTAGTGGAATGGAATAATGATGAATTGAAAAGGTAACACCAAAGTGAAGATATAGATATGCACATCAATTTACTTGGGTAGAGTGAATTTTCTAGAGTTTTCAAGAACACTGCCATGTTCCATCAAGCCATCCTATGTATGATTGATGGGAGAATGTGCTATGGGTACAAAAGGTGGGAAGGGGGAGCCAACCTCCACATACTCATGTGTTCATCAATAGTTAGTAGTTAGAGTTGTGTGATGTGCTTGTATCGTGGTGGGCTAAAAGGAGGATGGAAAAATAGGATACCAATCGACCATAGTTTGGCTTTCAAGTTCACTTGAGTTTTTCAAAATACTTAATTTAATTCAAAGTTGAATAACCTCAAGTTCTAACATGTTTCATTGAAGCACGGTAAAAAGCTTCATAGGTGGCATGAATGCATTGAATTGCAATGCTACGCCATAATGTGACACATATGTGAAACATGATGGGACATAAAACATGGACATAGTGGGATAGAGATCATTGTTTAAGATAAGAAATGATTGTGAGAATCATGGTGAGATATGAACACGATGGGATAACGATCATGAGTGGAGTATAGGACCTTGGTGGCATGTAAAATATGAACATGGTGGGATAGAAATAACATAGAATGTAAAACATGGTAGGATAAAGATAATAATGGTGGGATGAAAGAAAAGATGGTGGAACATATAATATAGTGGGATATGACAAAAGGTAATTGTGGGAACCATGATGGGACACAATGAGACATAAAATATGGACATGGTGGGATAAGAATAACTGTGAAACATAAATATAGTGGGATGAAAAATAAAATGATGAAACATATAGGATGATGGGATATGATAAGATATGATTGTGGAAATAGCAATGGGACCAGATATGTTCAGATAAAAACATGGTAGGATAAAATAATTGTGAAACATTGTGCCATGGTCGGATAAAGAACTATAATAGTGAAGCACATAGTTGGATCACGTTGGAATGTAAATACACAATATGATTCATGTGATGCATGAAGTGTTGCTACAATGCAAAGACCTATATGATGCATGTTAGGATAAAGAAACTCAAAGAAAATACTTAAAATAGTTGAAGATATAGATTGCACATTAGACGTCAAGACATCTGATAGGTAACCATCATCTCTTAATGTACAATTTTGACTATCCATGAGAGTAGTGAATGGTTGGACCATTATTGATTTTTTTGAAGGAGTTCTCAAGTGCAGTCTTTTATCTAGACTTAGGGTCTTTAACATCAATATGTACATACATATATGTGCCTAATATCTATTAAAATGGAAAGAAAGTTGACACGCATTCTCATTGTATAGATTTGTATGTCCAAGTGAATGACTACGTGATGGCATGGTGGAAGTGACATCATAATGAAAGTGATGACACGGTAGAAGTAACATGTGACAGAAGTGATATACGCTCATTAAAAGAATTCACGTGTTTGTTTGGAGATGTGGAAGGCCACATGATGTGTCAAAAATTATGAAGTACATGAAGAAATTGAAAACGAGGTGTTGTATCTCCCAAGCATATGTCGTGTCTGTTGGCTTCATGGATTATCTTCCTTGTTCTTGAACGTTCATGAAATGCTTTCATGTTGTGATTAATTTGTTATTTGTAAAATATTATGTCTCATTTAAATGATAGTCTGACATGAGCTAGCTTCCTCACTGTTTAGGGATTGATTTTAGTCTTCCTACATCTGGTGACTCCATGTTGTGATTGATATATTGTTTGAAATATGAGTATATTATGTCCAACAATCATTGTATGTACAGTCATATATCTTGAACTTTGTGAGTGCAACATATGCACTACAGAGATTGTGAAAAGGTCATTTGCTCTCTATTTGTACTTGTCCCTATATCATTCTACAAGTTTACATCGACTACTTTATTCACTAACATCATACCCCATCTCATCTGCTTTCATAGCCATCTTGTTGGGCTCATTCCTAGAGTGATCAATACTTCTCTTTAGGAGCACCGATCTCACATATTTTAACACTGGGATCACTAATCACAATCATGCAACTCCACATCTTTGTGTTAGTAGGCTTCCTACAAGTTTCTCATTAATCATAAAAATTAGATATTTTAATTGTAGCCATTGATATCAAAAATGGTGATTTACACTTTCAATGTTGGAATTCCACATTGGAGGATAAAAATACCTTTGTTAAACTTCAACATTTAATAATTTCTTAATCTCCTTTATTTTCTATAAAATTTTTATTTTTCCTAATTGTTTTATTATTTTTGAAAATTTTCTTATAGATCAAGACACATGCCCCAGTTTGAGATGCCAAGGAAGGTGCCCCCTTTTTGGAGTGCTATGGAATGCTCCCCAATTATAAGATGCGACACACAACCCGGATGGGACACCTTCATCTTTGACTCAAGGCACATTCTCAAAATAGAAACTGAGCATTTTTGAAGAATTCCAATTTCGAATTGGATTTTGGTCATTCTCTCCTAATACTATCTAGAGTTCATGGGAGACCCTATAAACAACTCAAAATGGCTTCTCCTTCTAATCAAATTTGTGCTAACATGAGAAGGGGTATTTTAAAAATTCCAGGTCATGTGAAGAGAAGAATTGTGACAAACATAATGATTTTTTCATTTTTTTCTTGTTTCTTATTACTTGAATTTTCATTTTCAAATTTTCAAAGCTTTTCTAAAATTTTATGAATTTTTGGTAGGTTGACAGTTGACATGCCCCCGAATAGGGTCATGTGCTAACACACTTTCAAATGAGACATTGGTAGAGGGCACATGGGCCAAAACTCTTAAATTTGACTTTTCTACCATTTTGGTGTTGGATTACACAAAATTTCTAGGTCCTCAATTTTATCGACTTCCTTAGTTGGGCCAACTACTTAGAGTCATGAATTTGGGGGTTCAGTCAATTCTTTTAGACTAGGGTTTGAAAGGATTGCTAGCCATGTGAAGCATTGCTCTAGCTACTTCTTGGATTTTGGCTTGATGGGTGCCGTAGCAGTGTTATGGCATTCAGGCATGCACACTTTCATCTTCAACACCTTCGAATGTATCGTTCTACTAGAGGAGGTAGAAATATTTCTCAGTCTTCTTCAAACACAATAAAGGCAAGAAAAATAAGATATTTATTTCTCATGGGCTATAGTCGTGTTTAGAGTTCTTGTAAGAATTTGTTGATAGTAAAGATATCAGTGCCATGATTGTAGGCAAGTGGATTAGTCTCCTGAAGCTTGTTGCTTTAACCATTTTTGCCTTGTCGTTTTTCTGGATCGATGAGCTTTGACTACTTAAAAGGCCAAAGGGTCCACCTCATGGTTTGCTGTTGTATTCTTGTTTCTTATAAAGTATAGGTTCTTAGAACCAAATCAGTTGTCTTGCTTTAAGGAGATCTGGCATGACAAGCAGCTTGGTCCTTCCATGCTTCATTATTTGCACTGTGGCCTTACTTCTGCTAGTGTAGGACATCCTCTATTTGGTAGTGTGCTTTTGTTAGCATGCTGGGCCAATCTTCATTTCTTGTTTGATCCTTCAGGAGGAGTAGCTACTACTTATCAACTTATTAATCGTAGTTCGTTGCATCCATATGTAACCATATTTGGTTTTGACGATATGGTCACAAAAAAGTGTGCAAAGCTAAAGAAGAGATCTGACTAGAGCACACATCTTACTAGCATGAACCACATTGGTTTCCTCCATGCACTGATTGCCTTATTGTAGAGAGATTTACATATCTATTATAAACCTAGTGTTAACCTTTGCTTGGTAATTGTTATTTCCTTTGTGTTGTCTAAATCTCACTAGTGCCATTCTAGATAGAAATGTATGCCTAGATACCAATCATATGTGATATGATTCAACATTACTTAGAAGTATCACATTCAATTAAATTAACATGTCATCATGAATAGCCATTATTAGATACATATATTATAATGAAGTATTTGATCATATGTAATGATTATTGAATCATGATAAGATCATGATAATGAGATCAATTATCAAAATGTATATGATCTAAATATTATTAATCATAGAATCCTTGAGATAAAATATTAAAAATCTAAATATATATGTGATGACTTCTTATAAGATGATGATGATCAATTCTGTTAATCATTCGTGTGGAGACATTAAGATACACATATATGTACTCATTAGTGAACGATTTCACTGAACTGACTGAATTAAAAATCCTGAATAATATCTTACCTAACTATTTATCAAGATTTTCTATCATCATAATTGTACAATTAAACCATTAACCTAAATCACTAAAGAAATTATATCAGGTGTATCTTGTACTTGGCTATTGACTTATGGATCACATAGTTAAATGGTCCAATACAGTTAATAGAAAAAAATACAATAGAGATTTGGTGGAGACAATTGAGTGGACAATAAAAGATCATTCACTCTTGATAAGTGAGAGAGAGAGAGAGAGAATGTCCAATGGGAAAGTACTCTTAATCATTGGTCATGGTAAAAAGAATACTTAGAAAAAAGAGTTTACTAATTAATTTGATTCTAAGTACAAGATCGTATAGTGGCAATTGATATTGAAAAAAATTCAATGTAGGTGAAATCATCCCCAAAGTCATTTGTGATTATGGGATGTGACATACTCTTCATGATGGAAAGGTTGCAATTTAATTTAAAAGAAACCAAATAGGTTATTAGACCCAATGGATCACACACCATCAAACTTATTTGTTAGTATAAAGGCATAAACGTAATTTATAAAAAAATTGTGGGTTTCTGTGAAAAATTTTAATTTATATAAATAGTAACAAATTGAGTCAAACCCTATCAAGCCAAAGGTACTAATTTCGTGGCCAACATTCTCCAACATCCTCTCTCACCCAAGAGGTCATCGATACATGGTGGACTTCTATTTAGGACTAGTTGAAAGGTTTGATGTGTAGGAGAACTCATCTATAGAGAAAGTTCATATAGATATTGCTAGAGGCCATGCACTTGGATAACTTAAAGAGCATAGTTACGCTTGTTCTTTTCCAATTTTGACAGATTGATTAAATTCCTGTGAAGATATATTCGAAACTATTCGAATAATCTGAGGAATCATTACTTATGCTACCTATGGTATGATTTCTTATAGTGGCATCAAGGACAAGTGATGTCTCAGTTGAAACTAGTGTCATTTGAATGTTATTTCATGTGTTTTTGTCTAAACCCAAATTTTCGGGAAATAGAGTTTGTTGAAGTTACCACGGAGTGTATGCGATGTGTTTTTGAAGTGTGGTTGCCTCTAGATGACTCTTGTAAGATAGGGCTTTTCAAAGCCACCCTCTATGCAAAATTTGGATCGTTAGAGTATTCTATACAATGCAGAAAGATAGTGTTTTGTTTTATGAAGTGATAACCTCTGAATTTGGAAACTTTTGATTTTCTCTTAATATCGAGGAAAGAGAAGCTTTGTGAAGACTTCATAACATAGAAGTTTTGATTTCCTAATGTTTCCTTAACTTTTCCAATGTTGAACAACAGTGATGGCGACGAATTTGGAGTTTTTTCGTCAAAATTGACCTATGTGATGACATCATACTCTCCCCTACATTCCCAATGATTTTCAACTTTTCTAATGATATATTTGGAAGATTCAAAATCCTTATTCAAAATCCATCAAGACTCAGTAGGGGTGTGCTAAGGTAGGCACAACGGGTTTGCATAGACCCGTTATGGGGTTCACATGACTTAAAAATCTAAAAAATTTCATAGAAATTATGTAAAATTATTTAATAGATGTTTAAGTGCTTAATGGTCTGTTATATGATTTTAAGCCATGGTGTGATAGACTTTACCTTAGTTAAGTTTTAACTTTCTCTTAAAATCTTCACTTGAGAAATTAATTATGTAAAGTGTGATTTTACATAATGGTGATTAAAACAACAATTTGACACTTTGTGCAATTTTAAGAATGTATGAATGGTCTGAATGGTTTAGATTAGCTTGTTTGAAGTATATAAATTTTTTATATGTTTATTTTGTGTTATTTACTTATAAAAATTATAAGAAACATAAAATTTTAAATTTTAAAAATTATGAGTTATAATTTATGGTACAAATGTTATATCACACAATTATTACTTAATCACACTAATTACATGTGATTTTGATGGTGTGGTTGAATGGTGATTATGGACTTTAATTATCAAGTGATGATAATTGATTTAATGTGGATGTTATTGAGATATGAGTGCCTTCTCTCTCTAGAAAATTTTTATTGGAATTCTATCTCCCTCCAAGTTATGTACTCCCCTTAGTTAAAACCATATTTTCTTATTGTGGTGTGTACATTTGTGGGTATGTGTACCCTTGAACCACTTGTAACGACAAAAAGCTAGTTCATGGAGGAGAGAAAAGAACCACTTAGATAAGTATTCTTCAGAAAGTGGAGGTATGTCTACATCGACATAAGATACTAGCTCTTTTTTAAATACACACTATTCTGAGTCCAGTGTTGCATAATTAGAGTTAAAGTTCATGATCATATATTGTATTTCTTGCATATGTGATGGTTGTGTGCTATTTAATATATTTTTTATATATGATATTGTAAATGTATATATATAAGTAGCACATATATTAATAACATTAAAATAAAATTCCTCCTCATTTTCATTAGGTCGATAAACATAAGTCATTAAGGATGACCTCATGTAGCCTTCTATTTTTATGATCTTGATGCGCAATATTAAATTAAATAGGATTATTTTATTATCACAAGACTCATTCAACAATAGATTGGTGATCATAGCGAAGAAATGCTGAACTTTAGGGTAGACAATCAACAAGACTTTGTTGTGTTGCCACAAGAGCTATGTTAAGAATCAATTCTTATAATGTAACAAGTGGCTTGACCTAATTAGATTGTTGTGTTTTCACAAAATCATAACTTTAGAGGTTGAATGTAACTAAGAGCTGCAATAGTTGCAACTAACAACATTTGTCTACTTATTAAGTGTGAGATGATTTATTATATTGTCATAAGATCACCACCATCAGTGTAATATTCCATATTTTTTGTAGTATTATTTGGGCTATTATCGTGGTGTTTAAATTATTTTCATATTGTTCTTAAAATATTTTAAATATATTTATATAGATGCGTGAATGTTTTTATTTATTTATATTTGTGTCTTATTTTTTTAAAAGATCGTTGTATTTTATTTAAATTAGGTGTTATTTATTTAGTCTCTCTTATTTTTCATCCCTTATTTATATCCTCCTTCGGATGATTTTTCTCCTCTTTTTGATACCCTAATTCCACAGCCATCACTTTCTATTTCTCTTCCCTATTTATCCTCTAACGAAACCGTTTCCTTCTTCCCCTTGCACACGCCATCGCGCCCTTGGTCTTCCTCTCGACGCTTCTAGTGTTGTCATCCGTCGCCGCTCCATCTCTCTCTCTCTCTTCGTCACTGCGTCAAGGTCGGCCACCCGCTGGCCGCTAATTGTCTGCGCATGCACCATGCAGCCGACGACCGCTGCCACGCCGTCGCCGTCATCCGCCCTCGTCATCTTTGCCGCCATGCCCTTCGCCTCCTCCCGCCATCGCCGAGCGGCCTCCCACCCGTGTGAAGGCGCTGACAACATGCGTCAATGCAGCACATTCATCAATGAGCGTCGCCGCCATGCAGTGCCACGCGGCCAGCCGCCCGTGCGCGCGCCGCTTCGCCCCTGCCGCCTTCCTCGTTGACCAATCCGGCGCGCGCCTCCTCGCGCCCCCGCCCTCGCCGACGCCCGTTGCGGCCATGCACCGTGCACCATGCGCCACACGCCCAACTCCGCCCTCGTCAGCACCTGTCGCCCGCGCACGCGCATGCGTGCGCGTCCTCGCCTAGCGCCACCCCGGTCAACGCTGGCCAGCAGCCGCACCCGTGGCCTGCAGCCGACGTCGCCCCGCCAGTGCCGTGCGTCGTCTCCCTCTCCACCGTGCACTCGCCCCCTATTCGCGTGAGTCCCTTTTTCTCCTTCTCTCTCTTGTATTTTCTCTCTCCCCCTGATCCGATGGCCTAACCCCTCATTATATGTCTTTTTCAGGAACCATGGAGGAGGAGGAGGATCTCTTACTCACGTCTGGTATCATTTTTGGTTGTTGTTCTTTGACTTTTTCTGCGTCGATCTTGTAGACATCTTTAACGTGTCTATTATCATTAAAATTTCTATTTAATTTTTCATGACTTGTAGTAATTACTATTGATTTAATTAGTTGGGTTAACATCGCATGTTATGGTTTATTAGCACGATTAGTAATGTTGTTCACTTTTGTACGTAACAAAGATCGTGTTAGGGTGATAATTATGTTGTCTATAACATATTGATTGGTAAATCTTATTCCTTTTCAATTTAGAATGTAATTAGCTAATCTTTGTTACTCTTTTTGAGTTAATCCCATTGTATAGGGGTGGTGATAGGTTAACAAGAGTAGTTAATATCTTAGCTAGCATTATTAAATTTGATTTTGGCTATGTTATGTCCTTTTAACCAAGTGATAGGGTATAATTCCTTATGGTCATATCATGTTGGGTTGAGTATGTGATGTGGTATCATGTTAGTCATTATTTATTCTTGTCATTTTATGGTTCTAACATCATGAACATGTTGTTTAGGTGTGGTTGATAATGGTATTTATATTAGTGGTATGTTTGTCAAAGCATGATATGTTGTATGTCATATGTTTGATAAGTGTGGTCATGACATGGCATGATTGATATGGATGCATGATGCATTGAAATTATAATGAAAATAGCTACACCAAACTAGTTAATCGTGAACCGAGGGCAGCAGAGGTTAGAACAGTTCGGTGCATCCTTCGATCCTGGATATCACAGTTTGTCCCTGTGCCACCACTACCTAGGTGCACTATGGGATTTCGTTTAGCTATATGGTACTGCTATATATGATAGATCTGGTGGTAGCTGATTGAGATGGCAATACGACGCATTCCTTGCTAATGAAAAACTTTATAGAGGATAGGTGCATCTATTAGAGGATAGGTGCATTTGTGAATGTGGTCTTTCATTAGAGGATAGGTACACTTATTGCATGGTATTGTAGAGATGGTCTAATGATGTATTTCATTTTGTCAATTATCAGGTTGTGTTGCATGGTGTATGCATGGTTTGTCTCATTTATAGTGGTATCATCATATGGAGCATATAGTAAGTGATTATGCATGCGTTTACCTCATCATTTCAGGTCATTTTAAGCTGTTTATAGGTGCTGGTTGGTGTGTCTATAGGTGTTGGTTGGCAGTTTAAAACACGTGGATTAAGTCAAATATTTAATATATTGACTAGTTTATATTTATATATAATGGGTGTAGGTCTATGTACCTATTCAATTAACATCTAGGGCCTTTTGGCTATCTGATTTGGTGGATAATGCAGTGTCTACTGAGTCATCGTACTCATTCCAATCCTCTTATCAATTTTCAGGTAATCAGATTTAGTGCAGCAGAAGTGTGGTAGATCGATTCCCAAGAAAGCAAATAGATGATTCTTGTGTCTAGATGGTATTTAGTTTTGTTTAGATTGTAGTGACTAGTGATGTATTTGAATTTGTATTTGTTTTCCCAAACCGATATTTTTTTGTGGGGTTAATTTTCCCCGGTCGCATCGTCAGATTATTCCGTTGTGCATGTTAAAATCCGAGGCGTGACAGCTTGATATCAGAGCATTAACTCGGGCTTAAGGTCTATTTTGACCAACCCAAGTTTATGATATTAGTTTGGATGAATTAAAGTCGATCATTTTGAATTATTGGACTTAGGCTTGAGTGACAATTGGAACAACATATTGAGATTGGAATTTTCTATTGTTAGGTGATTTTGATATTAAATGGATGTGTTAGATAGATTAGAAGGAGATAGGTGGAGATAACAAGTAGGTAGATTGATAGAGTTATGAGATAGGTGGATAGATAATAGTTAGGTAGATTGATGGACGTGTAGTTAAATAGAATAGATAGATAGTTTGATAGATAGATCGGTAGATATGTTTAGGGAGAGTAGTAGATGGATGGATAGATTAGAATGAGATAAATAGTTAGATAGATAGAAAGATGGGTGTATCATTGGATTGTATTGTGTAGACCCCATCATCTTCATCTTTTTGGTAAGTCTTAGTTAAAAATTTCGAGTCAAAATTTATTTTAAGGGGGGTAGATTGTAATATTCTGAATTTTTTGTAGCATTATTTAGGCTATTATCGCGGTGTTTAAATTATTTCCATAATATGCTTAAATTATTTTTAAGATGTTTATATAGATACGTAGGTGTTTTTATTTATTTATATTTGTGTCTTATTTTTTTTAATAGATCATTGTATTTTATTTAAATTAGGTGTCATTTATTTAGTCTCTCTTCTTTTTCCTCTTATTTTCATCCTTTATTTATATCCTCATTCGGGTGATTTTCCTCCTCTCTTTGATACACTTACACTGCCGTCACTTTCTATTTCTCTTCCCTAGTTTTCTTCTCACGAAACCATTTCCTTCTTCCCCTTGTACACACCATCGCGCCCTACTATTGCTCTTCCTCTCGACGCCTTCTCGCGTTGCCATCCGTCGTCGCACCTTTGCTCTCTCTCTCTTTGTCACCGCGTCGAGGTCGACCACTTGCTGGCCGCTAATCGTCTACGCATGCACCATGCGGCCAACCACCGCTGCCATGCCATCGCCGTTATGCGCCCTCGTCATCATTGCCGCCACGCCCTTCGCCGCCACTAGGGGTGGGCACGAAACGGTTCAAACCGAGAAACCAAACCAAACCAGTCCATTCGGTTCAGTTTGGACCATCTTTCGGTTTGGATCGATTTGAAAAATCTCCAAACCAATTTAAACCAAAACAAACTGTTTAAACCGATTTAATCAAAAAAATATAAAAAATATTATAATATTAATAAAAATGATATTTTTATAAATTTTATAATAAAATAATATTTATTTTCATAACTTTTTAATTAAAATTAGTATATATATGTAAAAAATAATTAATTTAATTATTTTTATTTTTTTCAGTTTAAACTTAACCAAACTGAATTGATTCAATTTGGTTCAGTTCGGTTTGAGAGGGTGATTCAATTCGGTTCGGTTTGAAAAAAAAACGGTCCAAATCGGACCAAACCGAACCGTGCCCACCCCTAGCCACCACCCGCCGTCGCCGAGCGGCCTCCCACCCGCATGAAGGAGCTGACAACGTGCGTCAATGCCGTGCATGCATCATCGAGTGCCACCGTCACGCAGCACCACGCGGCTTGCCGCCCGTGCGCACGCCGCTTCGCCCCCGTCGCCTTCCCCGTTGACCAGCCCCGCATGCGCCTCCTCGCGCCCCCGCCCTCCCCGACGCCTGCTGCAGCCAAGCACCGAGCACCATGCGCCATGCGCCACGCGCCCAGCTCTGCCCTCGTCTGTACCTGCTGCCCGCGCACGCATGCATGCGCGTCCTCGCCCGGCGCCGCCCAAATCTACGCCGGCCAGTAGCCGCGCCTGCGCCTACAGCCTGCAGCCGATGCTGCCCTGACAGCATTGTGCGTCTCCCTCTCCGCCGTGCACTCGCCCCCTATCCGCGTGAGTCCCTTTCTCTCCTTCTTTCTCTTGTATTTTCTCTCTCCCCCTGATCTAATGGCCTAACCCCCTCATTATATATATTTTCGAGTAACCTTGGAGGAGGAGGAGGATCTCTTATTTGGGTGGTTTGATTTGTGCGCCGTGTCCTCAACGTTTGGTATCATTTTCGGTTGCCGATCTCTGACTTTTTCTGCGTCGATCTTGTAGGCACCTTTGACATGTCTATTATCATTAAAATTTATATTTAATTCTCCTCGACTTGTAGGGATTACTATTGATTTAATTAGTCAGGTTAGCATTATGTGTTATGGTTTATTAGCATGATTAGTAATGATGTTCTATTTTGTATGTGACAAGGATCGTGTTAGGGTGATAATTATGTTGTCTATAGCATATTGATTGGTAGATCTTATTCCTTTTCAATTTAGAATATAATTAGCTAATCTTTGTTACTCTTTTTGAGTTAATTCCATTGTATAGGTGTGGTGATGGGTTAACAAGAGTAGTTAATGTCTTAGCTAACATTATTAAATCTGATTTTGGCTATGTTATGTCCTTTTAACTAGGTGATAGGGTCTAATTCTTTATGGTCATATCATGTGGGGTTGAGTATGTGATGTGGTATCATGTTAGTCATTATTTATTCTTGTCATTTTATGGTTCTAACATCATGAACATGTTGTTTAGGTGTGGTTGATCATGGTATTTACATTAGTGGTATGTTTGTCATAGCATGATATGTTGTATGTCATCTGTTTGATAAGTGTGGTCATGGCATGGCATGATTGATATGAATGCATGATGCATCATAATTATAATAAAAGAAATTATAATAAAAATAGGTACACCAGACTAGTTAGTCGTGACCCGAGGGCAGTGAAAGTTAGAACAGTCCGATGCATCCTTCGATCCCGGATACCGCGGTTTGTCCCTGTGCCACCACTGCCTAAGTGCACTATGAGATTCGTTTAGGTATATGGTACTGCTATATATGATAGATCTAGTGGTAGCTGATTGAGGTGGCAAGACGACGCATTCCTTGCTAATGAAAAATTTTTGTAGAGGATAGATGCATCTATTAGAGGATAGGTGCAATTGTGAATGTGCTCCTTTATTAGAGGATAGGTACACTTATTGCATGATATTGTAGAGGTGGTTTAGTGATATATTTCATTTTGTCAATTATCAGGTTGTGTTGAATGGTGTATGCATGGTTTGTCTCATTTATAGTGGTATCATCATATGGACCATATATAAGTGATTATGCATGCACTTACCTCATCATTTCAGGTAATTTTAAGGTGTTTAAAGGTGGTGTTTAAAGGTGGTGTTTGGTGTATGTGGACGCCCGATTCGAGTCGGTTCTCCCCAGCTAGAACGACGGATGCCACTCCTCTTCTTCCTTCTTTCTTCTGGCTTTCGACTCTGGTGGATGTTGATGTGTGGTCGGTAGGAACCGCGGGCTCCAAGAGTAAGAGGAAAGAGACAATGCAAGTATTAAAGGAAATAACCGAATGTACCTAAATAGAGAGATCGTGTAGGGAGATTATTGTAAGCACCCGAAACGGGATAAACGTAGATCTCCCCTTTTCCGGCCCCTACGCTTGCTTTGGGGACTTGGTGGATGAGATGTTAGTGGGTGTGGTCGCCAGGAGCCAAAGGCTCCAAAATATGGTAGAATGAAAAGAAATGAAAGGGACAATAAAAATGACCGTCGTACCTTTGGAATCGGGGAGATTGTTGGGTTCCGACTTCTCCTCTCTTGGCCGGCCGAAAGAAGAGAGCTTAGTGAGTCATTTGTCTTCGATCCGGTTGAAGCACCGCCTCGGCCGGATTTACCTAAAAATGTCCATAAGAAAACATAGAAACAAGTGAAAAGATCATTAGTTCTAGTGAAAGTGTAGAATCATGCTCAAATTCAAACTCAAACATGCAAAAGGAAAGGAACTGACCGAATTGGGACTAAATCCCAACCCCTATTTTTGATAGGTTTTTAAAGAGATATAAAGATGCAAAGATGTGGCTTAATGCATGCTAAATGACATGTTAATGAAAGCTAGAACGAAAGGAAGGAGTAACGGATCGACCGGAAAGGTAAACAAACTCAAAAAAAATGCAAAACGGGGTCTGCCCCTGCTAGTGCCCTATATATAGGGCGCTAGCTGCAGGTGTCCCCTTGATGGGGCGCGTTGACCAAAGTCAAAGCACCCTATTTATAGGGCACCAGGAACTGGTTCCAGCATATTTTATTCCCTTCTTCGCGGCGTCCCCCCGGAGTGTAGGAAGATCTCCAAGACGGAAGAAGGACTTCTTCAAGCAGCCAATACTCAAGTGAAGCTAATGGAAGAGTGCTTTGGCACTAGATGTAAGGGAAATGGAGTGTAGAGGCCCTCAAAGTCGGAGAAAAATCATATTTCTGAAGAAGGAAACTGCAGGTTTTTGGGGTTTTTGGGAAAGGATTTCGGGATGATCTAAGGGCTTGAGGGGGTGTGGTGGAGGCTCAAATACATAGTGGTGGATGAGATGAAGTTGTGGACGGACTTGGGGTGCCCTAAACCTCCTGATGGGGGTCTTTCTATAGCCTAAAAGATGGTAACTTCATTCTGCTGGACTATCCCTTCAAGAAGCAACTATGGTTTTTTGGGGTTTTGGAAGAGGGTTTTGGGATGGTTTAAGAGCTTGGAGAGGGGTTGTACGGCCTTGGGAGTGTTGTGGTGGAAGAGAGGGTTTGGGGGACGCCCTTGGTGTGTCCTAAACCTTCCAAGTGGGGGTCCTTTTATAGGCAAGAAGAGGGCAACTTTATCTGCAGAACTGTCCCATCAATCTGTCCAATCAGTCAGATCAGGTGCAGGTGCCCTATAAGTAGGGCGCCTGGTGCCCTGTTTATAGGGCGCCAGGTGCCCTGTATATAGGGCGCCAGGGCCTGGTGCCCTGTATATAGGGCGCTTTGACCCTGGTCAACGCCTATTGATCTTCTTCGAAATGCACCGAAAAAGTTGATTTTTCTAGAAAACTCGGTTCGCTTGAAAGGATACTAAAATATTACTCATGAAAACAAGAATTTATGCTCTTCAACTATGCCAAAATTGCGTGTCTACAATTATGGGTTCCATCTTCTTCCTTTTCGGCTGGCCGAGAAGAAAGAGCTTGAAGCGCTTCTAGTTGTTCCTACAAAAACAAGTAAGTCACAAAAACAAGTGAAAGTGGATTATAGCTAAAATAGTGAAGCATCTTACAAGAAAAATAAACTAAAATTACAAAAGGAAGTGGACTAACCGGATTGGGAATAATTCCCAACTCCCTTTTTATGTGTTTTGGATGATGATATGTGATATGATTAAGCTAAATATGCATGCAAGCACGATTATCTATGATGAAAAAACATAAAAACAAAGTAATGCTAGGATATGGAGGGAGAACAATGAGTTTCGACTCCCAAAATGGCAATCTGGAGCCCTGGGCGACCCGACAGGGGGTCACCTACTGCACCAGGCTCGGCTTGCTCCTGGATGCTCCCACGATGCTTTCGAATGGCCTTCAAAGCTTGATGATGGCTCCCGGAAGCTCCTAGGACTTAGATGATGATCTATCCGCAGATGTAGGAGCTTGAGAAGCTTCAAAATGGATACCGATGAAGAAATGAGATGAAGAACATCAATTTACAGAGGTGGATGGAGGTGGAAGGCTCTCGATTTCTTGGGTAATGAAACTTGGAGGATGGAGATGGCTTGAAGCTCTTTAGAGCTCTCTCTTAGGAGTTTGGGACATTCACAACCTTCTCAAATTTTTCCAACCCTTGAAAAAGTGGTTAGGGTGTCCCCTTTTATAGGCAAAAGGGCCACAGGGGCTTTTCAGGCATGAAAAGTGTCATCCGGAACAGAAGATGACTCATCTACCAAGTCATTGGGCGACCCAGCAGGCGGGTTGGCGGGTCACATGCAAAATCATAAATGTTATTAAATGCGTGTGCGCCGAAAGTTGGTCATCCACCATTCGGGCCTGCTACAATAGCAAGTGTCCTGGCTGACGAGATGCCTATGTCCAGTCGGTCCCGACCGTCTGGACGAGCATGCGCCACTCACGGGTCACTTCATTCCGTTCGTACACTGTTCTGGTAGGTGACCCGTTGATCGGGACGCTTCCAGTACCTGACCGAATTTGACCCCGCACCTACCACTGTTAGAACGGACGGATTTGGCGGGAATTGGGAAATGACCCATTGACCGGGTCACCTAGGTGACCTGACAGGAGGGTTGCCTTGGTGACCCGACAGGGGGGTCGCCTAGGTGACCCGACAGGGGGGTCATCTTCCCCTCCAGAGTTCGTTTTTGGGACATTTTCTCTAAAATCCAATTTGTTTATCGGAAAACTCGAGTATCTTCTAAGAAAACATGAATATTAAGCTCCTCAAATAGGTAAAATTTGCGTGTCTACAGCTTGCCTCATCTTGGTGTCGGCTTTGCAGGGGAGCAGCATGGAATGGAGCGTAGATGAATGAAATGGAGTGTAATGAGGTGTAGCGGCATGCAATGGCGCAGACTGAAAAGGTGGCACCAAGGTGTAAATTAGACACGTAGACTACTACCTAATTGGGCAAGGGTCGAACATTATCGGTCCTTTGCCATTCCCATTTGCTCCTTTCAGATCATTCCCACCATTGATTGGATGGATACAATGCTGCGGGCATGAGATAGAAGAAGGAGAAGTAGCCCTAGTGTGGGGGACCTCCGAGTCGTGGCTGATGAGTTCATCTCAGTTAGCGGCCCAGCTCCGTGGTGTGCTTGTACCGAGAAGGGCAAACTAAACTAATGAAAATGTAAGGTGAACATCCAATCATTTCGGGGTCAGATCTTTCGGGTTCATTTGGTCCTTGCGAAGGTACCGATTCTGTTTGGAGTGGAATGATTCCATGTTCTTCCAGAATCTACTGAACCTAGCAAGAAACTTTTTGGAAAATCGGAATACAACTGGTTTGACATGATGATACATGATTTTTTGTTGGGGTAAAAAAAATGCAAATAGAAAATAAGCAAATAGTTGAAGATATAGGTCCTATGTTTAACAGGTCAGGATACTTTTGAAGAGAATCGTCATCCCCGTTCATAAGACTTTGGCCTATTCTTGAGTTCAGGGACAGTTGATCCATCATGTTTTTGTCATCGTCTTCTATTGACCCTTTGGAGGTAAGACTTCCTATTGGCTCTCCTTTCTTCTCTTTAGATAATTCCTGACATGTCCTTTCATCTAGTTGCAGCTCGCTACTCTTCAGAGGAAGGTGGAGGACCTCTCCTTACCATCTGGAGAGTGGGAGATGAGCCTTCGCTTGTCATACATGGAGGAGACCTGTGCATTGGAGTTGCGTCATGTTGACCGGATCTGGGCGTTGGAAGAGTAGCATGTGTAAGCACCCGGAACGGGACATCCGCGGATCTCCCCCCCCGGAACCCCCTTACGCCCGGCCTCGGTGTTCGTCGGTGGGTGGGTGGTGTGTTTTGTGTGTGGTCGCCAGGAACCAAAGGCTCCAAAGTATGATGGGATGAAAGAAAATGAAATAGAAAGATGACCGTCGTACCTCCGGAAGCGGGGAGATTGTTGAGCTCCGACTTCTCCTCTCTCGGCCGGCCGAAAGAAGAGAGCTTAGTGAATCCCTTGCCTTCAATCCGGTTGAAGCTCCGCCTCGATCGGATCTACCTAAGAATGTCCATAAGAAAACATGTAGACAAGTGAAGGTTTCATTAGTTCTAACGAAAGCATAGCATCGAGCTCGAATTTAGATTCAAACATGCAAATGGGAAAAAACTAACCGGATTGGGACGAAATCCCAACCCCTATTTTTGGTAGGTTTTAAACGTATATGAAATGCAAAGATGCTCTAAGACGTGCTAAATAACTTGATGATCGATGCAAAAGCGAAAAAGGGAGACAAAACTCGATTAAACGGACGATCGGAATCTAAAAATAACGAAAACAAGCTTCGTCCTTCCCGGTGCCTGTATATAGGGCGCCGGGAGAAGGTGCCCCTTTATAGGGCGCGTTGACCAAGTCAAAGCGCCACGTATATGGGGCACTAAGTCCGGCCCGAACAGATTTTATTCTCCTCTTCGCGGCGCTGCTCCGGAGTGCTGGGAGGCTTCCAGGACGAAGTAGGGGCTCTTCCTTGTAGACAATACTCAAATGAAGCCCATGGAAGAGGGTTTGGGTGCTGGATATAAGAGGAGAGACAGGTAGAATCTCTCAAAGTTGGAGAAAAATCATATTTCTGGGTGACAGAAACAGAGGGTTTTGGGGTTTTTGGTGGAAGATTTTGGATCGGTTTGGAGGCTTTTGGAGGGTGAATGTGGCTTGGAATCGTAGTGTTGGATGATCTCTAGGGTGGCACGGAGTTGGAACCTCTTCTAAGTTCCAAATGGGGCTCTATTTATAGCCCAAAAGAGGGCACTTTGGCCATTTTCGAAAAGCAGTGCCATGTGGCATAGCGCCCTATATATGGGGCGCCGGCATCATGAGATATGTCAAATCGACAAGACAAGTCACCGCAAGGGGTCAAATCAACTTTGTCAAATCAATTTAATTTGGATCCGGGCGCCTGTATATAGGGCGCACGGTGCCCGTATACGGGGCGCTGGTGCCTGTATACAGGGCGCCAGGTGCCCTGTTTATAGGGCGCCTGGTGCCCTATAAACAGGGCGCCTGGTGCCCTATTTATAGGGCGCCTGGTGCCCTATAAGTAGGGCGCCAGGAGCCCTTATACACAGGGTTTTGCCCTCTTCGAAATGCGCCAAAGACCTTAATTTTTCCGGAAAACTCGGTTCCCTTGAAATGTTACTTAAATATTCTTCATGAAAACAAGAATTTGAACTCTCCAACTAGGCCAAAATTGCGTGTCTACAGCTTGCCTCGCCTTGGCGTCGGCTTTGTAGGGGAGTGACACGAATGAAGCGTAGGCGAATGTAGCGAAGCGTAATGAGGCGTAGCGGAATGAAGTGGTAATGGACTGAAAAGGTGACGCCAAGGTGTAGATTTAGACACGCCCTCATTGGCCTAGTTGAGTGGAATAAAACTTCACCGGACTCCGAGATTATTCTTTGTCTTATCGAAACCTTCCCTCTGGTTGATTGGTTAAAGAGAAGAACAGTACTAAAAGTAAATAACTAAAATCCCACGTGGGGGAGAATTGTTACCGGCCAGGACCCGAACTGCATGGTGTGCTGGACTCGGTAGAAATAGTAAATTGCGAAAAGTAAAGAGGAGACAGCCAATCTACAAAGGTTGGGTTCTTCAAATTCATGAGGTTTACTCAGAAATACCAGTTCAGTTTGACATGGAAAAACTTCTTGTTTTGGTGAAAACATCGTTGAAACATATTGAAAGCCGATTTTTCGGAAAAACAAGACCTCCTCTAGGGGCTATAAAAGACCATCTTTAAAAAGGTTCATGATGGAATTTGGAAGGAAGCGAGGAAATGGTTGTGGTGGGATGATGCATGTATGAAATGATGCATCCGGGTTTAAAGAAAGACAAATAAGTATAAGAAAATAGTTGAAGATATAGGTTGACTATAACGGGTCAGGACATCTATGAAGAAACCGTCGTCCCCGCACATTCAACTTTGGCCTATCCGCAAGCCTAGGGAATGACTGAGCCCTCACTGATTTTGTTGAAGGGGTTCTCAGGCTCAGCCCCCTCTAGACTTGAGGTCTTCAACATCTCAAATATTATTTATTTTGATAGATGCAATACTAAATGCAAGTCCTAATAGGGGTTGGGGTAGTCCACTTTTGTTTTTCAATTTTTGATTTTTTTTTGTGTTTTTGCTTCCTCCAAGTGTCTGGGGATATGAAGTTGGCATGCCTTCTCCTGTTCCTGCATCCACTTGAGAAAAAGAGGTTAGAACTTTATTTTGGCTTAGTCCCTTGCGAGGAGAGGGCAAAGTTGCCTTGACCTTTTGTCAAGGGACATCGGCCTTATCAAGGTAAAGACAACAGAAAAACATAAGTATGCACAAAAGGAAATATGCAAGACTGAAATTAAACATGAATGCAAAGGCAGCTAGTCAATCTAGATAGCAAACTTTAGGTGTTTTGAAATTTTGATTTGTTTGGGTTTTGATGGTTTTATAATGTTTTTGGTGTTTTGAGAACTTTTACGATTTTTTTGTTGTTTTGAATATTTAATTTTTAAGATTTTTGACTTTATAGATTTTGTTTGGTGTTTTTGAAGTATTCGATTTTTTTTTATGTTCGGTGTGAAGGACACGACCATCTCATCCTTTGCCTTGCTTGCCATAGGTGCTTCTCATTGTTACCTAAGGGTTAAGAGTAGGCATCACGTGTAAGGAAGTGCCTAGCCTGAGATCTCCTGACCTTTTGCCCTTGATAGGCTATGGTTCTTCTTGGGTCTAGTTGGTCAACCTTACCCGCAAGGTTAAGGAGGGAAGAGGACTGATGGTAAGTCCTTACTAAGATTCAGGGGTGTCGAACTTGTTTCTCTACTGGTGCCCGCGTTGCCTGTTTAGGATTTGACATCCTTGGGTCCTCCTTTCTAGTCCATTTTCTTTGATGGCCCACATTCAGACAGGTCTTTCTTCTTTTTTTGCTTGACTTTGACCTGAGGGGTCATTGCCCATCTTTTGGAGCCTTTTTCTTTTGGACTTTTGTTGGTACACATTCAGACAGGTCCATTCTTTTGCCGACCTGAGGGGTCATTGCCCATATTTTGGCACCTTTTCTTTTAATAAAAAGTCATACCTTCAGAGGCATTTTCCAACTAAGGCAATGGACATTTTCGATACTCCTCATTCTAACCCCTTTTATCTATTCTGGACCGAAACAAGAAGAGAATGGGATTAGGTTGACCTTCCTTTGCCAAGCGTTGCCTAGCTTTCTCTCTGGCTCCCGATCATCGGATCTCAAGACTTGGCGTGTAGTGTGTGTAGTATGATGCCTTATCCTTATTCCCCTAGGTGACAAGTTGGTGTACCGAGCAAGCAAGCGTTAGATGTTATCATTATACTTCACACCTTTGGATTTTATAGATTTTTTTGTGATTTTTGTTCTAAGGGAAATATTTTTTGAGGTAGACACCATTCCAGGGATGAGCTAGCTCTTCTCCTTCTGCATTAGTCAGCTTATATGAATTACCGGGATAAATGACCGAAATAACATAAGGACCCTCCCAATTTGGTTGAAGTTTGGAGCGGGGACCGCCCGGCTTAACAAATATTCTTTTAAGCACAACCTCACCGACTTCAAATTTTCTCTCCACCACCCTCTTCTGATAAAATCTTTTAAGTCTATTTTGGTAAGATCTAGCATGTTCGGCAGCGGTCAGCCTCCTTTCATCCAAGAGTTCGAGTTGTGTGAGAAGAGAATCTCGACGTTCATCCATTGGGATATCTCGATCAATCTGGACTCGGAGGGAAGGAATGATTACTTCGTATGGAACTACCGCCTCCATCCCAAATGCCAAGGCATAGGGGGTCTGACCCGTTGGGGTTCGAATAGAAGTGCGGTAGGCCCATAGAGCATCAACTAACTTATATGGCCAGTCTGCGAACTTGCTAGACTTACAAGTCTTCTTAATGATCTTTATCAGGGTTTTATTGGTGGCTTCAGCTTGACCGTTGCCTTGAGGATAATATGGAGATGAATGATGCAATTTGATGCAATACCTGTTGCAAAGGTCACGCAGCTCTGAGAGATGAATTGCGGTCCATTGTCGGTGATGATGTCGCCCGGGATCCCGAACACGGCAATGATGTTGCGCTTGACGAAGGTGCGTTGTTGATGCCTTGATCTCCACATATGCTTCCGCTTCCGCCCACTTGGTGAAGTACTCCGTTGCAGTTAGGATGAAGGATTTGGTTTTGTTTGTGGAGTTTGGGTCACCGAGGGGTCCGATAACATCAAAAGCCCACATAGCAAAAGGCCATGGGGCGTGGATCGGATGAAGGGAAGATGCGGGAGAGTGAATCTTGTCGGCGTGGAGTTGACATTGATGACAGTGCCGGACAAAGATCGAGCAATCTTCTTCCAGAGTAGGCCAATAATACCCTTGCCTGATGATCTTCTTGGCGAGGGCTTGAGCATTTACATGGCCTCCACATACTCCGGAGTGTGCTTCTTCAAGCACCAATTCAGAACACCGGCCAAGCTCCTTTTTTAAAGTACTCCACCTAAGATGGTGTTCTAAGCTTTTGGAGCTAGCGATGCGAGGTATTTTTACGGAACTCTCCTACCTCTGATTTTTTTGTCCTATTTTTATTGGAAACTAAACTTAAAGAAGAAGAAAGTAAATAAGAAGAGGAAGAGGGGGGTGGATGGAGTGGAATTTATTGGAGAGGATGGAGGGCAAAGAAGGTCAATCAAGGATCTGGTGGCTTCTTGGGTCGAATGCCCTTCCGAGGCAAGTTGAGATGTTTCCTAGATCGAAATTTGAGTTTCGATGAGGACGTTGCTTTTTGGGAAGCAAACATAAAGATAGAATGGGCTTCAGGTGCCCGATTTGGGTTGAGATCAACCACGGGAGCCATAGTAGGCGAAGATATTGATAAAGAGGGGAAGACTTCGAGTAATGTTTGATAAAGGGGGCTTTCAGGCCCAATGTTGACAGAAAGAGATGATGGGCCAGTAGGCCGAATGATCATAGAGGAAGATGGGTTCATGGACCCAATAAGAGGAGGATGCGGGATCAAAGGCCCAGGTTTAGGAGATGGGCTCGAGGGCCCGAGAATTGGAGAAAATGGGCACAAAGGCCCGGATTTAGTAGAGGGGCTCGATGGCCCAAGAGTTGGAGGAAATGGGCACAAAGGCCCAGATTCAATAAAGGAGCTCAATGGCCCAAGAGTTGGAGAAAATGGGCCCAAAGGCCCAGATTCAATAGAGGGGCTCGATGGCCTAAAAGTTGGAGGAAATGGGCACAAAGGCCCAGATTTAGTAGAGGGGCTCGATGGCCCAAAAGTTGGAGGAAATGGGCACAAAGGCCCAGATTTAGTAGAGGGGCTCGGTGGCCCAAGAGTTGGAGAAAATGGGCATAAAGGCCCAGATTTAGTAGAGGGGCTCAATGGCCTAACAGTTGGAGGAAATGGGCACAAAGGCCCAGATTCAATAGAGGGGCTCGATGGCCCAAGAGTTGGAGGAAATGGGCATAAAGGCCCAGATTTAGTAGAGGGGCTCGGTGGCCCAAAAGTAACAAGTGGGTTCGTGGACCCACAAGTTGGGCGTGAGGGCCTAGAAATAGGGATCGGGCCAAGAAGCCCGGGGAGAGCATCACGGTGAATTGGGGCATCGCCCCCAAAAGATGACATAATGAGGGAAGGCCCTCGTGGAGTTGGTTGGACTTTTTCTCGAGTCGGTTTGGCAATATGACCCTCAGGTGGGTCGACGGTGGTTCGGCTGGAGTGGTTCATTGCTTGACCCTTCTTCATCGGTGGAAAACAAAAGAGATATTTACGGATACAAGTCATCTTCGGGGTCGTTGGTTCTTCTTCTCTTCTCTTGCTCCATCTCTTGTCCTTCCTTGTTCTCGGCCAGTTGAATGGTTTCTTTCTTGATGAAAAACTTTTGTAAGCATCCGAGAAAAGTATACGCTTCGAGATTCGACCATTCGCTATCGTTCCATCATATCCAACCCCGCTTTTTGGTTGTAACCTCACTAGATTGATTGGCTCGGCTATGCCTTGCGGTTCTTTGCCTAGTCCTCGGCCCTTCCGGTATCCCAAACTTTTCATTATATGCCACCCAATAGTTTCATTTTCTTCTCTTTTCCTTCTCCACACTTGCCTGGGTTGCCTACTCATTTCTGGAAGATCCAAGATTGTAAAAATTGGCTCGTTTGGCAACCCAAGGGGTGGTGGTGGTGAAGATGGATGATCTAGGGGCATGCTAATCACCTTAATCACTTGTCCCTTGTAAGGGAATTTAAGACAACGGTGATTGGTGGAGGCGACTGCCTCTAGTGCTTCCAAGTAGGGTCGTACTAAAATAGCTTTGCATGGCGGATCCAACTCTAGTTTGTGGAAGTTGACGGATGTTGTCGAGGTCCGAGTTTGACACCCAATGTAATCATGCCGTCTGCGGGCTTCTTTGAATTATCATATGCGGTCACTGTTATTTGAGATGGCCGGATGTCCTCTTCGGAGATTCCACAAAGATGTAATGTTTCTGGTGGCAGAACATTAATGGATGCTCCGGTATCGACCAAGCATGACTTAATGCCTACTCCATTGATGTGGACTGTGATGCACAAGGCACATTTCCTTATTTCTGGGTTGGCTAACTCTTCCTTTGTGAATGTGAGGGCCGGGTACTCACTTCTCGGGACCGGAAGCGATGAGATTTTTACGGGGGAGGCTCTCATTTACCATTACTCGTTGTAAATATTGTTGGAGAACCTCTTGATGGACTCTGGATCTTTTGATCAACTCTAAGATAGAGATCCGTGCCGGGGTTTTATCAAGATGTTTCAACAAGTCATAGGATGTCCCAGGCAACGGCTCTTCAATGTGTTCTTCTTCTGTTTCTGGTACCAACCCCGACTGACCGGCCTGGGGAAAGACCCTTTGGAACATGCGCCCACTCCTGAGTACTATGGCAAGTTGAGGAGCTATGGCTGGGGTAGTAGTGGTGGGTGGCGGGTTAGGTCGAATGATGGGAGCTCTTGGGATGGGCGTAATAATGGTGGTTTGAGGCATGGTAGAGTAGGTAGGTTGTGAAGGTACAGTTGCTCGGGGCGGGATGATGATGGGTCCTAGTGGTGGTGGTATTTGTGGGGGCTCGACTGGGCGGATCAAGGTCCTACCCAGTTGGAGTTGTATGGCTGGTGGTGTTATGGTTGGTTGTGGTGGCGTGCGGATAATCGGCGGTTGGCTTCTTCTGGCGGGGATAACTCGGGGTATGGAGTGAACGGTTCGGTTAACGTGGTTTGGGGGGTTGGTGTTTATGAAGGAAGCAGGTCCCTCTATTTGCCAATTTTGACCTCTATCGCGGGGTTCATCAGTGGAGGTTAAGATAGGGTTAACCCTACGGTTTTTACGGTGCTGTTGCCGGTGCGTGCGCGGGTAGCGGGTTACGAATAATTCCCGGAGCCGGGTTCTGTTGTTGTTGTCGAGCTGGTGCTGCTCGCTGCTTTGGGGTTGGTTTTTCTTGCTTTGATGTATTCGCCCATTTGGCCCCGGTCAATGCTCCCTTGCTCGTGGAGGTCATGGATGTAATCTTTAAGCTGAAAGCGGTTCTCCACCGTATGCCCTGGGAATACGTGGTACAAGCGGTACTTGTCCGTGTTGGCATTCGTGGCCACTCCAACTTTTCTCTCGGCAATGAGATGCCCTGCCGCCATAAGAGCGTTAAAAATATCTACGAGAGAGTATGGTAATGGCGGGTAATGATTTCTCCTAGGCCCTACTCTTCGTGGTACATAGGTGTCGGGGGGAGGTGCCTGGTTGTAGGTGGTGGGGTGGCGGGGAGGTTGAGGTGTAAAGGTACGTACGGCCAACCGCCGGGGTTCTTTGGGGGATTGGTGTACGTATTGGTTGTTGGGGGTACTGGTTCGGCGCTTGGTGGCGGAAAGGTTGGGGTTGGATGCGGGGGCGAGGTGCCGGTTGGATTTGGCGTGGGTTTCTATCTTGGGGATTCTGTATTCTTGTTGGTGGTTGATGGGCGGGTTCCCTAGGATATTGACGTGTTCGTTGGTTACCACGCCTTCAGTCACGGGCCCAGAAGTGGTGGTGGTTGTTTTTTTGGTGACTCGGGGCCTAGGGTCGAAAAGGTTCATAATGGGAGAGTCTCGGAGCTGTGTTTGGATATACCGTGCTCTCTCATAGAGTTCGCTCATCGTGGCAGGGTGATGTAATGCCAATACATTTTTAAAGCGGGAGTGGCGTTGGTGATGATCATCTTAACTTGTTCCGATTCGGACGGTGCATTTGTCAATCTTTACGCCATTGCTCTCCACCTATCAGCATACACGATAAAATCTTCATCATTCTTCATCCTTTCAGCCATGAGGTCGGTGATGGAATAAGTTGGTCCGACCCTATCTTGATATCTTTGCAAAAATTTGGCCTTGACGACTTCAAAGTTACTTGCATCCGAAGGGTCAAGTGAGTAAAACCATTCTAAAGTGAGCCCTCCAATGATCTTCGGAAAAGAAAAGCCGGGGCCCTCGGATCGTTCTGCCACATTACTGACTCATAGAGAAAGTCTTTAACATGAATGAAGGGATTACCGGTTCCGTTGTAGCGACGGTATACCGGCATCTCAGAGGGAGGTAGATGAAAAGTAGGGAGAAAAGGAAGAGAAATTTCGGGGGCTGCCTTGGCGTCGATCAAACGTCGGAGTTCTCTATATTGTTCGTCCATGCGATTGATTTTATTGATCATAGCCAGATCGACAGAAGGTTCCCCAAGAGGAGGAGGAGGAGCGGGTGCTTGGTGCACCGGGATCGGGATTTGGTGGGCCGAAGTGACCGGATGAGAAGGGTAGATTGGGGGATGTACCAAAGGGGGAGTAGGGTTGAGATGATTAGAAGAATAAACTGGTGGTCTAGAAGGGACGACCACATTCGTATGGGGGTGATCTAGATTAGCCACCGGATGAGGTGAAATTGGGGCTAGGAGCCCGGTATGGGAATGGCCATGAGTGGGCACATTGGGTTGGTGTGCCACTGACCGAGGAGTAGAGATATGAAGGCCACATTCGGTAGGAATGTGGTCGGTGGGGGACTTGCCCTTGAGAATGGCTTTGATAGCCTGGAGTTGGGTAGGGTCGGCATGAGAGAATGCCTCCCAAAGTGAATTTGGATTGGGTCGAGGAGAAGTTTGACTAGGTTCAGGGAGAACTTCAGGTTCGTTGACGGCACATACGGCATCAGGGTAGAAGCAAGACTGGTCGTATTCCAATTGCAGTTGCTCGCATCTTTGATCCGCCATTCCGATAACTCGACCTGACCTCAAGTTCATAAACACGACAGAAAAAGAAGGTTGGCAAATAAAAGTTCAAGAATTTTTTGGTTTTGATTTTTGACCTCTTTTGTTTTGATTTTCTTTTGTTTGGACAAGCAAGTTGTCAAGCAAATTAACCTCAAGTAAATTTTTTGTTTTGGTTCTTTTCAGGTGATTTTGGGATTTTTGTTTAGTTTTCAGTTTTTGTTTGCAAACAAGTAATAGCAAAGACTTGGAATGATTAACGCAATTTTTTTGTTTCAATCTCAAATTAATGGCTTGTTAAGAGAAATATTGTCCACTCAAATAAATGGGTAGGACCCTATGCTCTCACAACACCGAGCAATCTAAGGTTGTCACTCTTTTCACAACGATGGGTAATAGGTATTCCGGGTTTTGGGATAAAGTGGTACAACCAGCCCGATCAGTGAAGAGGGAGTCCTTCACGGCTGGGGACTTATGGAGGCCTTGATGGAAGCTACCCGGTCCTTCCGAGAGGGAATCCCCGGAGGAGGAGTTGGCAACCACCAAGAGGGGTGTTTGGATGTGTGGGGCTTTGGGAGGAGAGAGCCTCCCTTCTCGGATGTCCTAAGGAGACGGGCGGACCCGAAGCTCCGATGCAAACTAAATGCAAGTGAAATTTCAAGGAATAAGAAGCAACCAAAAAATAAAGCATACAATGATTAATGAGATGTTTGTAGGAAGCAAGTGAAAAAGGCAATGATATAAAATTAAGCTAGGATGGAAGAAAGAACTAATTTAACTAAGCATGCTTTGAAAGATTTAAAGGAGAACTAGACTTAGCAAAGAAGATGATATCTAAAATACTAAGGTGAAATAAGTTGATTATCAAAGCTGGAAATCAGATGGATATGCTTTTTTAAAAGATAAACGGAGAGCAAGTAAACTTGGAAGAGACAAGATGATGCTTCGAAGAAAAGTAAGCAACGTAAACAAGCAACAATGTAAGGAAATGGAAATGACTCACATGGAAATGAAAGTAAACATGATTTTCGGATGGACATTCTTAGGAAAATAAAGTGGGATTTCACTAAAGCAAAGTCGGTCCCACCGTGGTCGCCAAAAGGTGTAAGCACCCGGAACGGGACATCCGCGGATCTCCCCCGGAACCCCCTTACGCCCGGCCTCGGAGATCGTCGGTGGGTGGGGGGTGTGTTTTGTGTGTGGACGCCAGGAACCAAAGGCTCCAAAGTATGATGGGATGAAAGAAAATGAAATAGAAAGATGACCGTCGTACCTCCGGAAGCGGGGAGATTGTTGAGCTCCGACTTCTCCTCTCTCGGCCGGCCGAAAGAAGAGAGCTTAGTGAATCCCTTGCCTTCAATCCGGTTGAAGCTCCGCCTCGATCGGATCTACCTAAGAATGTCCATAAGAAAACATGTAGACAAGTGAAGGTTTCATTAGTTCTAACGAAAGCATAGCATCGAGCTCGAATTTAGATTCAAACATGCAAATGGGAAAAAACTAACCGGATTGGGACGAAATCCCAACCCCTATTTTTGGTAGGTTTTAAACGTATATGAAATGCAAAGATGCTCTAAGACGTGCTAAATAACTTGATGATCGATGCAAAAGCGAAAAAGGGAGACAAAACTCGATTAAACGGACGATCGGAATCTAAAAATAACGAAAACAAGCTTCTGTCCTTCCTGGTGCCCTGTATATAGGGCGCCAGGAGAAAGTGCCTCCTTTATAGGGCGCGTTGACCAAGTCAAAGCGCCCTGTATATGGGGCACTAAGTCTGGCCCGAACAGATTTTATTCTCCTCTTCGCGGCGCTGCTCCGGAGTCTTTGGGAGGCTTCCAGACGAAGTAGGGGCTCTTTCTTGTAGACAATACTCAAATGAAGCCCATGGAAGAGGGTTTGGGTGCTGGATATAAGAGGAGAGACGGGTAGAATCTCTCAAAGTTGGAGAAAAATCATATTTACGGGTGACAAACGAGAGGGTTTTGGGGTTTTTGGTGGAAGATTTTGGATCGGTTTGGAGGCTTTTGGAGGGTGAATGTGGCTTGGAATCGTAGTGTTGGATGATCTCTAGGGTGGCACGGAGTTGGAACCTCTTCTAAGTTCCAAATGGGGCTCTATTTATAGCCCAAAAGAGGGCACTTTGGCCATTTTCGAAAAGCAGTGCCATGTGGCATAGCGCCCTATATATGGGGCGCCAGCATCATGAGATATGTCAAATCGACAAGACAAGTCACTGCAAGGGGTCAAATCAACCTGTCAAATCAATTTAATTTGGATCCAGGCGCCCTGTATATAGGGCGCACGGTGCCTGTATACGGGCGCTGGTGTCGTGTATCCAGGGCGCCAGGTGCCCTGTTTATAGGGCGCCTGGTGCCCTATAAACAGGGCGCCTGGTGCCCTATTTATAGGGCGCCTGGTGCCCTATAAGTAGGGCGCCAGGAGCCCTTATACACAGGGTTTTGCCCTCTTCGAAATGCGCCAAAGACCTTAATTTTTCCGGAAAACTCGGTTCCCTTGAAATGTTACTTAAATATTCTTCATGAAAACAAGAATTTGAACTCTCCAACTAGGCCAAAATTGCGTGTCTACAGCATGCGGCCGAGATACACAGGATTTCCGACCAGCAGCATCAGCTGACCCTGGAGTTTGCTCAAGCACAGTCTGAGACGGGCTCCCATCGTTCTGGTGCTTCCCAGATGACGACCCAACGAGGTCCTAGTCGTAGTCGCATGACTGCCTCTACTCGGTAGGAGGGTGAGAGGGCTATGATGCCTCCACCTGCAGTTTCAGTTCCAGAGGACCTTGTATCGAAGGGAGGCGGCGAGTCTTGAGTGTGCCGGCCCCTTTCCTATCCTTGTAAATTTTTTGTCATTAATAAAACTGCATTTTTTCTCATCCTGCGTATCCAGACTTTGAGAGCATGTTAGTTTTCATTTTAGGGTATAGCCCCTTGGAAATTGTCAAGGGGCGTTTCCCCTCTTAAGCAAGAAAAGATAGTAAAATATGCAATGCATTTAAAAGGAAACATGCAAGACAAAAATTAAACATGGATGCAAAGATAACATCTTTTGGCGTTTTTGGGTTTTCCAGTTTGTTTGGGTTTTGGGTGTTTTATATTTTGTTTGGGTTTTTTAAAACTTTTATGATTATTTTAAGATTTTTTATTTTTTGATTTGTTTGTATTTTAGATATTTAATTTTTTTGTCATGTGAAAAGAGTAACCGTCGATCATCCTCTAGCTTACAAACCGACATCCTTTCATTTTCTTTCTCGATTAAAGATAAACACCACGTGAAGATAAGATGCCCTAACTTGGATCTTGCGGTCTTCTACCTTTAGTCGGTCAGGGTTCCCCTTTAGCTAAATTAGTTAATCTTTATCTGTGGTGGTCGAGAGAGAAGAAAATTAAGGTAAGTCCGAGGCAGGATTGAGGAATTTGAACTCGTTTCCCTCCCAAATTACCCATTGGGATTCAGCCTTTTTAAGTCTTTCCTTCTAGCTGCCCCTATATGTTTTTGCGGCCCTCATTCAGACGGATTTCTTTTTCTTTTCCATGATCCGTGGGGTTCATTGCCCATCTTTTGGAGCTTTTTTTACTTCTGGGGTTATTCCAGGTGCTCATTCAGACATGTCTTATATATTCTTTTCTTTTAATGACCTAAGGGGTTCATTGCCCACCTTTTGGCACCTACTATTTTTGAGAAGATAGACCCTCCGAGGTGGCCTCCTACTAAGGTGGCGGGCTTTTCAAGTACTCTTTGTTCTAATCCCTTGCACCTGCCTTGACCAAGTTGTGGAGGGAATCGAACAAGGACATCCTTTCTTTGCCAAGAGGTTTCCTAACCTTTCTTCCAATATCGGGCCATCGAATCCAAGATCAGGGCGTGAAGTGGGTGTAGTATGGTGCCTATCCTTAATCTCGATTGAATGGTCATGCCGTGTAGCAAGCAAACCTTGGATGATAGCAAGTTTTTCTTTTCGTAGCATTTTGTTGTATATATAGATTTTTTTGATTTTTTTCTATGGAAAGTATTTTTTGATAAAGAGTCTGTTCCATGGATGGTTCAATTCTTCTCCGTCAGCATTAAGCAGTTTGTATGAATTCCTAGGATAAATAGTTGAAATCACAAAGGTGCCCTCCCAATCATGTTACTTAGAGCGAGGACCACCTGGCTTAACAAATATTCTTTTAAGTACTACTTCTCCGACTTGAAATTTTCTCTCAACTACCTTTTTCTGATAAAATATTTTGAGTCGATTTTGGTAAGCTCTAGCATGTTCAGTGGCGGCCAACCTCTTTTCATCCAGCAATTCAAGTTGTACAAGGAGAGATTCCCTGTGTTCACTTACAGGGATGTCTCAATCAAGCTGGACTTGGAGGGATGGTATGAGCACTTCATATGAGACTACAACCTCCATTCCATATGCCAAGGCATAGGGAGTTTGACCTGTCAAGGTTCGTACTGAAGTGCAGTAGGCCCATAAAGCGTCCACCAGCTTATCCAACCAGTTGGCGAACTTGCTAGACTCACACGTCTTCTTGATGATTTTAATCAGGGTTTTATTTGTTGCATTTTCCTGGCTATTGCCTTGAGGATAATATGGTGATGAATGATGTAACTTTATGTAATACCTATTGCAGAGGTCATGTAGCTCTTGAGAGACGAATTGTGGCCCATTGTTGGTGACGAAGTCGTCAGGGATCCCGAATCTGGCAAGAATGTTGCGCTTGATGAAGATACACACCGTTGATGTCTTGATTTTTGCATATGTCTCTGCTTCGGCCCACTTGGTAAAGTACTTCGTGGCCGTAAGGATAAAGGATTTGATTTTGTTAGTGGAGTTTAGGTCTCCAAAGGGTCCAATGATGTCAAAGGCCCACATGGCGAAGGGCCATAGGGCATGAATTGGGTGAAGAGAAGAGGTAGGTGAATGGATCTTGTCGGCATGGAGTTGACATTGATGGCAATGCCGGACAAAGATTGAGCAATCTTCTTCTAGAGTGGGCCAATAATACCCTTGCTGAATGATCTTTTTGGCAAGGGCTTGGGCGTTGACATGACCCCCACATACTCTAGAATGTGCTTCCTTAAGCGCCAATTCGGCCTCCTCTTCATCTACGCACCTTAGTAAGATTCCAGTTAGACTTCTTTTGAATAAGGTTCCCCCAGCAACACATATTTTTGAGAGATTCTTTTGATGGCCTTTCTTTCAGTGGACGTTGATTCTGGCAGGAATGACTGGTCCTTACAAAATTGAGTAATTTCAAAGTACCAAGGCTTTTCCTCTTCTTTGAGTGATTCTTCTACTTCAACCAAAGTTTATTCCTCCCTTTGTTTTAAGGGCACCTTTTTCTCGAATCTGGTTCTTATATTGAGAAAATAGGGATCCTCTAGGGCATGCATGGCCTGTTGGTGGACAAAGATATTCTGTTCTAATTCACCTAGTGGAATTGATAGTGATGATAACAATGATGCCAAGGAATCAGCGAGAATGTTCTGGGCACGGGGAACATGGACGAATTCAAGCTTGGAAAAGAGTTTAATGGTATACGAAGCAAGTTCTTGGTAAGGCCTAAGTTCGGGATGAGAGGTTCGATAGCGGGCCAGGACTTGGCGGAGGATCAACTGGCTATCTCCTATTACTCTAAGTTTAGTGGCGCCATGGAGATGAGCAACTCTCAATCCAGCTAGCAGTGCTTCATATTCAGCTATGTTGTTGTTCACAAAGAAGCTGAGTCGGAAGGCCTGGGGGATGACTATGCCTTTGGGAGATAGCAACACGATTCCAATACCCCTGCCTTGGGATTTAAGCACTCCGTTGAAGTGTAATGTCCATAAATCGGGGATTTGGACAAACATTAATTTTTCGTCTGGCAATTTGTTACGAACAGGGTCAAAGGCAGGGACTAGATGATGAGCTAGATGTTCGGAGATAGCGTATCCCTTGACTGATTTTTGCTGGACGTAGTTGATATCAAATTGAGAGAGGAAACTTTGCCAACGAGCGAGCTGATCGGTTAGGACCAACCTTTCAAGAAGAAACTTAATTGGATTCATTCGGGTGATAAGATGGACTTCGTGAGCCAAGAAGTAATGCTTGAGTTTCTGCACCACCCACACAAGGGCGGAGCATGTCTTCTCCATGTTGGTGTTTTTGAGCTCACAAGAATCGAAGCATTTGGAGAGATAATAAGTGGCCCTTTCCTTGCCCTCCTCATCTACCTATGCTAGTACTGCCCCTAAGGATCCTTCGAGCATAGAGATATACAAAATTAGGGGCTTTCCTTGGACGAGTGGTCTAAGCACCGGTGGATTTGCTAAATAGTCTTTAAGTCCTTGGAATGCTTCCTGGCACTCCTTATCCCATTTGAACTCAGCTCCCGCTTTGGTCAACTCGTAGAAGGGTTTGCACCTTTGGGAATGCTGAGAAATGAATCGCCGAATAAATTGCAACCTTCCAATCAATCGTCTAAGTTCTTTTAGGTTGCGGAGTGGTAGAAGCTTGGCGATTGCCTTGACTTTGTTGGGATCAATTTCAATTCCTCTCTTACTAACAATGAACCCTAACAATTTTCCTGACAAAACTCCGAATACACATTTCTTAGAGTTCATTCTGAGCTTATATTCTTCGGCCCTCTGTAGAACTTTCTCTAAAGCCTCTGGGTGATCATATAGAAGTCTAGATTTAACCACCAAATCATCCACATACACTTCCACAACCTTATGCATCATATCGTGAAAGATAGCCATCATGGCTCTTTGGTAGGTTGCACCGGCATTTTTTAGTCCAAATGGCATGACAACATAGCAATATGTGCCCCAAGGTGTGGTGAAAGAAGTCTTCTCCTCGTCTTCCTTGGCTAATCGGATCTGATTGTAGCCCGAATACCCATCCATGAATGAGAGAGCCTCATACCCTGCTGTATTGTCAACTAATACATCGGTATGTGGGAGGGGAAAATCATCTTTAGGACAGGCCTTGTTCAAGTCCCAAAAATCAATGTAGATCCGAATGTTACCATCCTTTTTCAAGACAGGGACTATATTTGCCACCCATTGCAGATAGAGAATGACTCCAATAAATTTTTCTTGATGTAATTTGTCGACCTCTTCTTTCATCTTCAAGGCAACATCTGGGTGGAATCTTCTAAGTTTTTGTTTAACTGGGCTAGCTCCCTCCCTAAGAGTCAATCGATGTTCAACTAGTGAATTATCCAGCCCCGGTATATCTTGATAAGTCTAAGCAAAGGCTTCTTTATGATCCCGTAATACTTTCACAAGATTCTCTTCCTGAACAGGGGTGAGGTTGGCGCTTATGAGGATAATTCTAGGGTCTTTTGGCATGCCGAGGTTTAGTTCTTTGGTAGGCTCGTCAGCTATGGCTGAAGGCTCCTCGAATCTTTTGATTCCAGATACATAATCGTCAACCACATCCTCTTCCTCGGATTCAGAATCCTTCTGGTGACCACCTCATATACCCCCAAAGATGTATCGATGTTATCTCCATCCTCATACATGATCTCATCTAGGGGTAGTGGATTTTCCAAGAATCCTAGTATCTTGGAATATTCCAATGTTACTCGGGCTAGATGGTGCAAATATCGGTTCAGAACTCTCTTCCCTTTTCTCCTAGGTTGAACTACTCCTATGGAAAGTGAAGGTGTAGTATTTACAAGGGGATAGGGCGGATCATCTAGCTTCATGGCGAAAGAGGTGGCCTCCGGGGCCAAGAGAGACGTCTCCTCGATCGACCAACAAGTCATGAAGAGGACATTTTTTCTGATGAAGATCAATCATGGAGATCGACCTAGTTTCAGGTGCCTGATTGGCGTACAAAGACAAAAGGGTAAGAAGTCCTAACAGGCTCTTCAGATTGTTGGGTGTTGTTGTGATCATGTGAGATTCTTGCAGCATAAGATCAGGCATAGGGCTAAGGGTCAAGGAAGATAATGCCTGGAGAAGGATTGAGTGTAGGGGACTGGCAAGCCCAATGGAAAGGGTATTGGTGAAAGAGAGCCCAGGCCTAACCTTGCTTGGGAAAGGCGGCTGTTTGGCCCTATTTTTATTGAAGGGAACGGGAAGCCCATGAGATAGACTAAGTTGAATGGGCGAATGAAACCCAGAAAAGGTGAGGACGAGGGACGGCCCTCGAGGAATAGATTGATAATGGAAAAAAAAATTGCCTGACAGATCGATTCCTATGAGTAAGGACTAAACTGGTTTTGGCTTTTTCTCCTAATCCCTCTTCATCAGCCAAAAATAATGAATGTAATAAGATAAAGCTCTTCCTCACCTTTGTCAGTTCTCTGTCGTTTCCTAGGCCTTGTGTTGATGTTATGGTAGTAACCTAGCCCTTCTTGACAAATCTGGATAACCCCACTCTTGAGAAAGTGCTCAAACATGTTATTCTTCCATGGTGCTGGTTCAGATGCTCTTCTATCTTTGCTGGTTTCTTGATATCTGAGTCTTGCCTTGGTTTTCTGATAGGGTAGCTTGATGGGTTTGTCAATCCCTTGTGAAAACTTACCCAAACCTTGTCCTTCTTGATAACCAAGCATCTTCATGATGTGCCAGCCAATGGGAAGCTCAACATCTCTCTTCTTATATTAAACTTGCCATGAAGATTCGCTAGTCTTCGATAATTCTAGCAAAGTGAATATCGGTTGGTTTGGTGTCCACGAGGGCGTAGTGGATGGTGAGGGACTCACGTAGCTTGATACCTTGATGACTTGCCCCTTGTATAGAAATTTAATGCATCGGTGATTTGTGGATGCCACTGTCTTAAGTGTCTCTAGGTAAGGACGTCCCAAGATGGCCTTGTAAGTAGGGTCCATTTCAAATATGTGAAATTTGGTCGTGATGACTTTGGGACCTAACTCTACCTCCAACATTATTGTGCCCTGAGTAGGCCTCTTGATATTGTTGAATGCCATCACCGTGAGGCTCGAGGGGCTGATCTCTTCTATGGGTATGCTGCATAACTCCAATGTTTCTGGTGGCATTATGTTCAAGGAAGCTCCGGTGTCCACCAAATAGTTTGTGAGAAACACTCCCTTGACACCAATAGTTAAGCATATGGAACATCTTCGAACATCCGGGCTTGCTAGCTCCTCATTGGTGAAAGTTGGAGCAGGATGCTCACTTTTAGGTGCCAGGACGGCAGTGATCTTTTCAAGGGGTAGACTTTCATGCACCATCACTCTCTGAAGATACTGTTGCAAAACTTCTTGATGAGTTCTAGATTTTTTGATCAATTCCAAGATAGAGATTTGTGCCGGAGTTTTGTCTAGATGCTTCAGCAGGTCATACAACATCCCTGGAGCTGGCTCTTCAATTAACTCTTCTTTTGGTTCTTGTGTTGCCCCTGTCTGTGGGAATATTCGCTGGAACATGCGCCCACTCTGAAGTACCGTGGCAAGTTGGGGTTGAACAGATGAGGGGATCATTGTCGGTTGGACAGGTGGTGGGTCGGCAATGGCGGGTGTCGGTGTTGGTTTTCCAGTCATTGGGATTGGTTTTACAAGGGGTGTAGGGCTAATGGGAGGTGCGGGGTTAATAGGTGGTGATGCTCCTCTTATGGCAATTGGAGGCGTGGATATGGGTCGAGAGAGGGGTGGTCGAATGATAGGTCCGAGGGAGAGCGACGGTTGAGTGGATGGGGCCACGCCTGGTCAAATTATGGTTCGTCCGGGATATAATGGGGCGGAAGAAGGCCTTATGATTGGTGGGAGGTTGACCGAGGATCGGGGTATGGTGAGCAGGATTCGATTGGCACGGGTTGGTGCTAGCCGAGCTGGGAAGCTTGGCGTGAGGTTCTCAAATTGCCATTTTTGTTCTCAGCCTTGAGCATTTTCCAAAGGAGTCGAAATGTGAACGACTTGGTGGCTGTCGGGGGCGGGGGCAGGCACTTGTGTTGGTAGCGGGTTTTACACTATTCCCAAGTTCACTTGTTGCTGCTATCTTTCTTGCACAGGTGGTGCTTTGAGTGATGTAATGTATTCTTCCATTTGTGGCCAATCTATGATGCCTTGTTCATTTAAATCATGAATGTAATCCCGAAAATAAAAGCAGTTTTCTATCATATGCCCGGGATATCTATGATAGATGCAATATTTGTCTGTGTTTGCTGTTCTTGGCCAGACTGCTCTTTCCTTTGGAAGGGTTATCTGTTGTGCGGCCATCAAGGCATTAAAAATATCAGTTTGGGAATAAGGCAAAGGAGGATAGTTTTCTCTTTTGGGCCCCATTCTTTTTTGGCCATATGTGTTTGGCAAAGGTACCTGTTGCTAGTTTGGTTTCCTGGGTGGTTGATGCTAGTTGTTAACCGAGTTTTGTGGTTGTTGAGGTGGAGGTGGCAACTGGGGCCTTGGGGGTCAAGGAGGTGGTTGCAGGTAGGTTCGCATGTTGTGGCTAGGGCGAGGATTCTGGTATAGGGAAGGAGAATTGCGGATTGGGTTTCCCACTAAGCTTACGTTCTCATTATTAACTATCCCCTCTGTCACTGGGCCAGTGGTAGTGAAGGCAACCTTTTTGGAAGGTCGGGGTTTTGGGTCATAAAGGTTCATCAGGGGCATATCTTTGAGTTGAGTTTGGATGTATCTGGCCCTCTCATACAACTCAGCCATAGTTCCTGGATGGTGCATGACAAGTATGTTTCTTAGTGCTGGAGCGGCGTTGGCTATAATCATCTTGACTTGTTTGGCCTCAGAAATTGGGTCAGTTAACTTTTTAGCCATGGACCTCCATCTGTCGGCATATTTGACAAAATCTTCTTCTGCCCTCATCCTTTCTGACCACAAATCCGTAATTGAATAACTTGGGCCCATCCTGTCCCTATATCTCTACAAGAATTTGGGTTTAACAATGTCAAAGTTACTAGCCTCCGAGGGGTCAAGTGAATAGAACCCTTTGAGGGCGTGCTCTTCCAAAGATCTTCGAAAAAGATAAGCAAGGGCCTGCCGATCGTCCTTCCAGGCAGATGATACATAGAGAAAATCTTTGACATGAATGTAGGGGTTACCAGTGCCGTTGTAACGATGAAATACTGGTAATTCGGAAGGTGGAAAGCAGAGGATCAAGAGAGAAGGAAGAGAGACATCGGGTGTCGACTGGGTGTCGAACATGCGGTGGAGCTCCTTGTATTGCTCCTTGAGTTCAATAAGTGCCATAGTATCAGTGGTTGGTTCTTGGCCGATTGGGGGAGATGGTGCATACGTAGGTGCTCAGTGCATCGGATTTTGAGGGGAAAGGGTTGTGACTTGAGGTGGTGGATGTACAGAAGGGTATGCTAGATGAAGGAGGTGATTAAAAGAATAGACTAAAGGTCTAGATGATCCAGCTAAGTTAGGATCTGCATAGTTGAGATTTGCTATCAGGAAGAGGTGATCATGAGCAATCGGACCGGTGTGTGAATGACCATGCGGTACCGCTTCAGGCTAGCGGCCCACGGATTGGGGTGTAGATATGAGAGGAGGTCCTTCCATTTATAGATGACTAACGGGGGATTTGCCCCGAAGGACAACTTGAAGAGCTTGAACAAGTTGATCGGGATTGGCTTGAGATAAAGCCTCTTGAAGAGAAATTGGGTTGGGAGGGGGAGAAACGGCCCTATCGGCCTCATAGGGCTGATCTGGATCATGGACGGCACAGACGTTTTCTTCATGGATTGACTAGACTTCTTGCGGATTGGCGTGTGCCTGGTCATAATCCTTGGGCTCGTAGTTGTCTACCATGACACATCCGGACCTAAGTGACATAGGCATAAAAGCAAAAGAGCAAGTAACAGAAGAAATAAAATTTTTCTTTTTGTTCATTTTTGTTGTTCTCCCTTTTTTTTGGTTTTAGGTTTTAATTTTAACAACTAGTGATTACTGAAAGCAACTTTTTTTTTGATTTTTGGATTCGTTTCTCAAGGATCTTCTTTTGATTGTTGTGGTCAAAGAAGTATTACCTCAAGCAATGATTTTTTTCAGGGAAAGTTTAAAGATTTTTGTGAGAAGGTTAACCCTCTTTTTTTTTTTGCTTTTTACTTTCATTACACAAACAAGTTAAAACAAAGACTTGGAATGATTAAATGTGATTTTTTTCGTTTGATTTTTAAATTAATGACATTAAGAGAATATTGTCCTCTCAACAATAAGTTAGACCCTATGCTCTCACAATGTCAAGCAATTTAGAATTAATAGTTTCCTCATATGCATGGGTGATGGGTGACACCGGGTTTTGGGGTAAATGGTACAACCAGCCTGATCGATGAAGAGGAAATCCTTCACTTTTGGGGACTTAGGGAGGTCTTAGTGAAAATCTAAGAGGGAGTCCCCAGAAGAGAGATCGGAATTTACCAAGAGACGCGGGTGGGGTGGAGATGTCTTTTGGGAGGTGGGTGAGCCTCCCGTCTCGAATGACCTAGTAAGTTGGGTGGACTAGTACTCAATGCAATCTAATACAAGAATTGAAGAAGGATGAGATGGCATACAATAAGAAAGGAAAACAATGCAACGATCAACAAATAATAACTAAGATGATGATTAAACTATCAAGAACAATAACCAAACAAGTCAAAGATGCTGAGAAATATTGATTTTTGCAAGCTTGATTCAAGAGAAATGAGCAAAAGCAAGTAAAACTAAAGACTGCAGCAAGAGAAGAGCTTCTGGAAGAGAAGATGACCCGGCAGGGGGGTCACCAAGTGACCTAGCAGGTGACCCGGCAAGGGGGTCACCTACGGAAAACAGAAAACGAAACTAAAAGAAAGCTCTTGATAACCGGGGTCCCACGGGGACTGAAATAGTATGGATTTGAAAGTAAACTAAGGGTAAGATGCTTGGCAATAACAATAAATGGAAATATAAGTGGGCCCACGTAGCGGCTTAGGGAAGCGGAAAGCTCTAAATCACGAAAACAGGAAATGACTCGACAGGGGGGTCATCTACGGAAATAGGACATTTTCGGGAGCTTGTTTCTCCAAATCGGAAGGAGATCCACACAAGGACTGGCTAGATAAAGAAAATAAAAGTCAATATGAAAATGACTAAAGTAAAAGTAGGCTTACTTGGAAATGGAGGAACATCTAAGATCGCTTCAAGCATGAGATTCTCCCACCGTGATCACCAAAAGATGTGGACACCCGATTCAAGTCAGTTCTCCTCGGCTAGAATGACGGACGCCACTCCTCTTCTTCCTTCTTTCTTCTGGCTTCCGACTCTGGTGGATGTTGATGTGTGGTCGCCAGGAACCGCGGGCTCCAAGAGTAAGAGGAAAGAGACAATGGAAGTATTAAAGGAAATGACCGAACGTACCTAAGCGGAGAGATCGTGTAGGGAGATTATGGGTTCCATCTTCTTCCTTTTCGGCCGGCCGAGAAGAAAGAGCTTGAAGCGCTTCTAGTTGTTCCTCTAAAAAAAAGTAAGCCACAAAAACAAGTGAAGACGGATTAGAGCTAAAATAGTGAAGCATCTTGCAAGAAAAATGAACTAAAATTACAAAAGGAAGTGAACTAACCGGATTGGGAATAATTCTCAACCCCCTTTTTATGTGTTTTGGATAATGATATATGATATGATTAAGCTAAATATGCATGCAAGCACGATTATCCATGATGAAAAAATATAGAAACAAAGTAATGCTAGGAGATGGGAGAAGGAAATTAGGTTTCGGCTCCCAAAATGACAATCTGGAGCCCTGGGCGACCCGACAGGGGGGTCACTTGGGTGACCCAGTAGATGGGTCACCTCCTGCACCAGGGCTCGGCTTGCTCTTGGATGCTCCTATGATGCTTTCAGATGGCCTTCAAAGCTTGATGATGGCTCCCGAAAGCTCCTAAGACATAGATGATGATCTTCCCTTAGATGTTGGAGCTTGAGAAGCTTCAAAATGAATGCCGATGAAGAAATGGGATGAAGAACGTCGATTTATGGAGGTGGATGGAGGTGGGAAGCTCTCAATCTCTTGGGCAATGAAGCTTGGAGGATGAAGATGGTTTAAAGCTCTCTAGGGCTCTCTCTTGGGAGTTTGGGACATTCACAACCTTCCCACACTTTTCCAACCCTTGAAAAAGTGGCTAGGGGTCCCTTTTTATAGGCAAAAGGGCCATAGGGGCATTTCAAGCATGAAAAGTGTCATCTGGAACAGAAGATGAGCCGTCTGCTGGGTCATTGGGCGACCTGGCAGGGCGACCCGCCTGGTGGGTCACCTGCGAAACCATAAATGTCATTAAATGCACGTGCGTCGAAAGCTGGTCGTCCGCCATTCGGGCTTGCTACAATGGTAAGTGTCACGGCTGACGGGACGCCTATGTCCAATCGGTCCCGACCGTCCGAACGAGCATGTGCCACTCACGGGTCACTTCGTTCCGTCTATACACTGTTCTAACAGGAGACCCGTTGATCGGGATGCTTCCCGTACTTGACCGGATTTGACCCCGCACCTACCACCATCAGAAAGGATGGATTTGGAGGGAATTGGGAAATGACCCGTTGACCGGGTTGCCTAGGTGACCCGGCAAGGAGGTCATCTTCCCCTCAAGAGTTCATTTTTGGGCCATTTTCTTGGAGATCCGGTTTGTTTATCGGAAAACTCGAGTATCTTCTAAGAAAATATGAATCTTAAGTTCCTCAAATAGGTAAAATTTGCGTGTCTACAATGTGTCTATAGGTGTTGGTTGGCAGTTTAAAACACATGGATTAAGGCAAATATTTAATATATTGACTAGTCTATATTTGTATATAATGGGTGTAGGTCGGGGTACCTATTTAATTAACATCCAAGGACTTTTGGCTATCTGATTTGGCGGATGATGGGGTGTCCACTGAGTCGTCGTACTCATTCTAATCCTCTTATCAATTCTCCGGTAATCAAGTATAGCACAGCAGAAGTGTGGTGGATCGATTCCCGAGAAAGCAAATAGATGATTCTTGTGTCTAGATGGTATTTAGTTTTGTTTAGATTGTAGAGATTAGTGATGTATTTGAATTTGTATTTGTGGATATATGAACTGGGACCTAGTTGTCTTTTTCATTTTCCCAAACCGATATTTTTTTACGGGGTTAATTTTCCCCGGTCACGTCGTCGGATTATTCCGCTGTGCATGTTAAAACACATGGATTATAGGTGTTGGTTGGTAGTTTAAAACACGTGGATTAAGTCAAATATTTAATATATTGACTAGTCTATATTTGTATATAATGGGTGTAGGTCTGGGTACCTATTTAAATAATATCTAGGGCCTTTTGGTTATCTGTTTTGACAGATGGTGGGGTGTCTACTGAGTCGTCGTACTCATTTTAATCCTCTTATCAATTCTCAGGGAATCAAGTATAGCACAGCAGAAGTGTGGTGGATCGATTCCCGAGAAAGCAAATAGATGACTCTTGTGTCTAGATGGCATTTAGTTTTGTTTAGATTGTAGTGCTTAGTGATGTATTTGAATTTATATTTGTGGATATATGAACTGGGACCTAGTTGTCTTTTTCATTTTCCCAAACGGATGTTTTTTTACATGGTTAATTTTCCCCGGTAGCGTCGTCGGATTATTCCACTGTGCATGTTAAAACACGTGGATTATAGGTGTTGGTTGGTAGTTTAAAACACGTGGATTAAGTCAAATATTTAATATATTGATTAGTCTATATTTGTGTATAATGGGTGTAGGTCTGGGTACCTATTTAAATAACATCTAGGGCCTTTTGGTTATCTGCTTTTGCAGATGGTGGGGTGTCTACTGAGTCGTCGTACTCATTTCAATTCTCTTATCAATTTTCAGGTAATCAAGATAGTGTAACAAAAGTGTAGTGGATCGATTCCCGAGAAAGCAAATAGATGATTCTTGTGTCTATATGGTATTTAGTTTTGTTTAGATTGTAGTGCTTAATGATGTATTTGAATTTGTATTTGTGAATATATGAACTGGGACCTAGTTGTCTTTTTCTTTTTCCCAAATCGATGTTTTTTGTACAGGGTTAATTTTCCCCGGTAGCGTCGTCGGATTATTCCGCTATGCATGTTAAAACACGTGGATTATAGGTGTTGGTTGGTAGTTTAAAACACGCGGATTAAGTCAAATATTTAATATATTGACAAGTCTATATTTGTATATAATGGGTGTAGGTCTGGGTACCTATTTAACTAACATATAGGGCCTTTTGGCTATCTGATTTGGCACATGGTGGGGTGTCTACTGAGTCGTCGTACTCATTTCAATCCTCTTATCAATTTTTTGGTAATTAGGTTTAGCGCAGCAAAAATGTGGTGGATCAATTCCCCAGAAAGCAAATAGAAGATTCTTGTGTCTAGATCGTATTTAGTTTTGTTTAGATTGTAGTGATTAGTGATGCATTTGAATTTGTATTTGTGGATATATGAACTGGGTCCTAGTTGTCTTTTTCATTTTCCCAAACCGATGCTTTTTTTACGATGTTAATTTTCCCCGGTCGCGTCGTCGGATTATTCCATTGTGCATGTTAAAACACGGATTATAGGTGTTGGTTGGTAGTTTAAAACACGTGGATTAAGTCAAATATTTAATATGTTGACTAGTCTATGTTTGTATATAATGGATGTAGGTCTGGGTACCTATTTAAATAACATCTAGGGCCTTTTGGTTATCTGATTTGGCAGATGGTGGGGTGTCTACTGAGTGGTGGTACTCATTTCAATCCTCTTATCAATTTTCAGGTAATCAAGTATAGCGCAACAGAAGTCTGGTGGATCAATTCCCGAGAAAGCAAATAGAAGATTCTTGTATCTAGATTGTGTTTAGTTTTGTTTATATTGTAGTGATCAGTGATGTATTTGAATTTGTATTTGTGGATATATGAACTGGGACCTAGTTGTCTTTTTCATTTTCCCAAACCGATGTTTTTTACGGATTAATTTTCCCCGGTCGTGTCATCAGATTATTCCGCTATGCATGTTAAAATCCGGGGCGTGACAATCAGGTTAATAAGGTCTCAATCCTCACTAAGATATAATCAAGATGTCCTTCTTTACATAACAAGGGATATGCAAATTAGTCAAAATTTAGTGAAAACCTAAATTGTAAGTAAAAATCATATCGTAATTTTAAATTGTGTATCAGTAATGTTTTTAGAATCATATGTTTGTCGTGAATCTAATTAATGAACCACAATTTCTTGGTGTACTAGATGCCAATAGGCACACTGGTCTAAGGGCCTGTTTGATTGGACCTAACATTCTCTTAAGTCTGATTCAGTTAGACGTGGTGGTATTCAGACCATTTGTTATTTTTTTGTCTCAGATCTTAACAGGAAAAAAAGTGATGGTTAGCATTTGAATCGTTAAGTGACCAACATGCACTTAATGCTTCATTGGTGGTTTCGTTTATCAGGTGGTCATCACAATTCTCAAGTGAAATTTCTCACTCATCAAAGTAATGAAGATATCGACATTTTATCATTATTTATTTTATGAATAATATTTTATTTCTCTAGTTGAGTAGACTTGCGTTGAAGAAATTTTTAACATATCCTTATTATATGTCTTATAAAAATAAATATAAGTACCTTTTCTAACATTTATAAATTACTTCTATGAAATAAAATATATATTAAGTTAGTTCTTAAAATAGACTTCTCAAAAATAATATATAGTATTTTTAAGTTTGAAATAAAATTATTAGGTATATTTTTAAAATAGAGTGCTTAGTACCAATATTTAGTGCTTTAGTTATATTTTGTTGTTTAATTTTTTAATATGTTTATTATTTATATTTAGAAGTACTTTGTCATTATTAAATTATATTTTGACTTATATACAAGTTTTTGAATCAATTTTAATTTAACTATTCAATTTTAGGGTTCAAATATTTTATCAAACAATCTTAATCATTAATATTTTAGATATATATACAACGTATTCAGATTTAAGTAGCGAATCTCGGATCTCAGATGTTAGATCTCAATGTTATCAAACGTCACCTAAGTTTCTTTGACTGATCTAGAACTTTAAAAATTGATCTCATAGTTGATCAAATAACTAACCTACTTAAGAAGTCAGTGCCTACTAAACCTTCAAATGATGTGAGAGAAGATGAGACATTCATCTCTCCAAATAATTAAGAAGAGGCATTGTTTATCATATAGTACATGTTAACCGCTATTAACAAATAAGTTACACGGACAACATGAATAAATGGATAAGAGATCCATTATGACTCATCAAGATGAGCTATTTGAGAGCAAGACAGACAACAATATATCTCCGATACTTCTTATCAGTAAGACCAACAGAAAGAAGAAAGCACATTAGATGAGAAAAGAAGAGCCAAGTTAAAAGTCAAAAAGACAGTAAAAAATTAGAACCTTAATAAGACAAGGAATAATACTTTCACTACCATGGCAATAGTCATTGTTCATTAGAAGATGAACTACAAATTGTCTTGTAGTGAATGAAAAGGTGGAGTTAAAAGAAACTTCAAGATTTTTTTTCATCTTTAATATTTACTTGTCATATATATACACATCATGGTATCAGGTACTAGATGTGTAAATCCAAATATTAAATACTAGAGATGCATCTCATGGTATAAGAGGTTGCAAAGAATGACAAGTAAATGAAAGCTAAATTAAGAAGAGGTTGACCTATGTATGGAAAATGATACAAAAATTGTAACATTACTAGTAGGAGACACAAATTTTAAGTAGTCTTTTAGAGATATCTTAATCCTAAATACTACTATTATATCTTTTATAGTAAAAAATATTATCTATATTTTCTGCTTAAATAAATACTGATTTATTATGAGCTTATAGAAATGATAATTGTTATTTGACTTTGAATAGTAAAATATTTGGCCGTGGAACTTGATAAATAGTTTATTCATATTAGAAACAAAAACTCTAATAATGTGTGAATGAATAAATATTGGTTTATTTGGAGCTTATGGAAATGGCAATTGTTATTGACTTTGAATGGCAAAGTGTTTCTCAGTGAGAGCTTGATAAATAGTTTATTCATATTAGATATAAAAGCTCATGTAATATGTGTAAATGCTCCTCCTAAGAGGAAATAGTTGATGTGGATCAATCTATTCTTTATACTTCATATGGATGGATGTATTAGGGTAAATAATTTTGAATCATTACTCATCTGTGAGTCTTATCTAATAGAAAAATGACCACCTCTTCATTTACCGCACACGCAAAGGAGGTCAATGAGTTACTATAACTTATACACTTGGATGTATGTTAGCTCATATCTATTAAGATTGAATATATTTTTTCTAACATCATTATTTTTAGTGATGATTTCTCTATGTATGAATATATGTGCTTAATGAAGTACAAATCCAAGATCTTTAAAAATTATTAAAGTTTAAGAATGAAGTACATAAATAGATATAAAAAGTATTAGAAATCACTAATTAGATTGAGAACAAAAATACTTAGTACATAATTTACATAATATTTAAAAGATAACAGAATATTATCTTAATGGACACCTCATTATGCTCTGCATCTTGATAATATATATGAAAGAAAAAACTATACTTTGTATGACATGGTATAGGTAATGATGACCTTTGTTAAATTGTCTATCTCTTTAAGGCTATGCACTTGACACAGCACATTCTTAAATAAGGTACCTTATAAGTTTATTACAAACACCACTTATAAGATATGAAATAAGGGGTTAAGACTTGACATTAAATTTGTTAAGGTTTCAAAATGTCCTATCTTTGTAAAGAGAAATAAACCTGACAAGTTAAAATATAAAACTGAGAAGTATTGACTTGTGGAAATTTCTAAGGAAACTTATTTATATTAATTTTACCACCTTTATGGATAATGGATATATGTTGGATAGCATGTTATATTCTTTGAGAAAAAGTTCTTCCATAAGAAATAAAGTGAGAGCTAAGTAGAATTAGAACTTTCAATCTATAACTTCCATAAGAATTTGTCTGTGAGCTACAAACAGACAAATTAAACATCTTCACTTGTGCCCAAACTTAAAAGATATATGAGATATCTTTGATGAAAGAAACAAAATGCAATATAATGAAGATATTGATTCAAAGATCTATGAAGAAACAATATGAGATACTAATTCCAAAATGGGAAGAAGAAATAAAATTCAAAATAAACTCTATCTGACCAAGTTTGGAATTTAATAGATTCATCTAAAGGTATTGTACTCATAGCTATAAATAAATTTGTTAAAGATAAATTGAAGTGGATAGAAAGGTAGAAACCCTTAAAACAAAGATAGTTGAAAAATGATATAGTTTAAATTAAGGAGTTAAAAGGTTGACTATGATGAGATATTTTACTTGTTGTTATGATTTATTCTATTCAGATTTTGATAAATGCACATTATGACTATAAGATACGTCTATTAGATGTTAAGATGATATTTCTCAATGATAATCTTGATAAAGATGTGTATATGATATAATCTCACATATTTAAATCCCAACAACATTCAAACAGAGTGTGCATGTTGCTTAGGTATATCTATGAACTAAAACAAGTTTCTCATATTTAGATTAAAAGATTTGATGAGAGTAAATCTTATACTTTTTTAAGAAGAAAGAGGAGATATGTGTACAAGAAAATAAGTGCGAGTGTTATCACTTTGTTGATATATTATGTGGATAAGATACTACTTATTAAGAATGATGTATGTATACTATCTTCAGTAAAAGCTTGGTTACAAATTAGAATTTGACATGAAGAACTACAATATAAGTTTTTTTACTTATGAGATATAGAATTTATCTCTCCTCAAGATAAGTATATATATAAAACTCTCTACACCTCAGTAATAGGGTCTATCATGAATGTTATGATATATACATAGTCTAATATGGCACATGCTCTAAATGTTACAAGCAGTTATCAAGTGGATCTAAACGATAGTTTCTAGATAGCTAAGAAATATATTCTTAAGTACTTGAGAATCACTAATGATGTATTTCTAGTATATAGAGGAGATGACTTGAAATTTTGTTATTTTATAAACTTAAGTTTCTAATCAGCTAACTCTGATAGCAAGACAATATGAAGGTACATGTTTACCCTAAATGGTGATACAATGAGATACAAATGTTCTGTGTAAGAGATCATTGCAAATTCTACGACTAATGTAAAGTACATATCTACTACAAAATTGCTTAGAAAGTGGTGCAGATGAAGAAGTTCACTTTAGATATAAGATTGTCCCTTCTATCTCTGATCATGTGCCATTGTTTTATGAAAAATAATAAACTATTTCATATGTAATACAAATGATGGCTTATCAAAAGTCTTAAACACTTTTACCACTATATCATTTTAACAAAGCAATTTCAATTTGTAGAGATGTAATCACTATCTCTTGTTAAAAACATTGTAATACGACAAAATAAAATAATAACTCAAAATGTGTTTTGAATAGTACTTTGAGTTGATAGAGATTAGACAAATAGATGATTAACTTTAGTGTAAGTGAGAGGTTAATAGAAACATGTTCAACAAACTAATCATATTTGATTCTTAAAATATCTAATTTAATTAAATTGGTATATCATCATTATTAACCCATATTAGATGATGATGATGATGAAATCTTTAAACACACAATTATTATCAATTTCATGCTTAACCCTTGCATTGGCATGATAAGATTCCTTCATTTGGCAGCTTAGAATCTATGGAGTGACCGGAGAACTCATCAAAATTGCAAAGCAATTCAATAGTAAAATATATAGTGTGAAAGCAAAGGAACGTTTGCTGTCATTTTCTTTGTTTGAGTTAATCAACAAATAAGCTTCTTTGTAGTCTTTTGGACATTTTATACCAGCTGACATGACATCATCAATGAACTTTCTCTGTGCTTTTTAATTATAGTTCAATGAAGCCCTACTAGCAGGAAGCTATGAAGGGCGGTGATCAGTTGAGAAATAATTATTATTTTAGAATAGAGAACGAAATTGACTGCCTAATTTCTTAGCTGACAGAGATGCATTTCAGCCAAAATCTTATAGATGTAGTCGGGGAATATTTTTCTAACGTTCATGGTTGTCGATAAAGTTAATGGGGTGTTTGGTTGCATGATAATTAAGATTTTTATTTTAATTTAAAAAAAAATTGTCACATCGTCACGTTGGCCAGCTGCCCGGCGCGCACGAGGACGACGAGGGTTTAGGGTTTAGGCTCGATCCCCACTTGATGAGCCCCCCCCCCCAGGGGATGGCCGGGCGTCTCCTAGCGCCCTCGTACCCCCGCCTTCCCGCAACCCGGCAGGAGGGGGTACCAACCGAGCTATGCTCGGCCGACAATTTTTAAAAATTGTAAGAAAACTTATTAAAAACGGTGTTTGACAATCATGACAATTTATATTTGAAAATGATTTTCTTCTTAAACAAGAAAAAGAAACTCACCTCTTTCTTTTTTCTTGTTATCTCCCACTTTATTTGATCATGTATGATAGTTACTCTTTTTTTGTTATCACATCCTATAAACATGATAATTTTATGTCATGAGTTTATTCATTTTTTATTTTAATATACTTTTTATCATAAAAATGTACAAAAAATTATCATGCAACCAAACACTCCATAAGAGATTTTTCTGACCTTATTGGGTTTAATTGCAAAGGCCAGTGTTGTAGATAATTATCTGTAATTTAAGCAATACAAGGATTTAGTACTTGAAGAATGCTAAAAGGAATCAAATGCAGCGTACTGTTTTGTCCAACCGTTGACCCAAATAATTTGGTTAAATCTTGGCCCAAAAATAGGAAATCACAAAGAATGAACTGAATCTGATGAACCACAGAAATTCACATGTAAACAACTTCATGATTATCTAGCAGACAGGTTACAGAAAATTCTCACTTCTCTACACTGTGCAATACTTCAAAAGAATACACATCAGTATTCAACAGAATCTACATATTAACATAAGACAGGGACAGATAACAGATAACAGATAACATATACAGCATACGGGAGAAAAAGATAGAAATGTACTTTCTCCATTATCCCCCTAGAGGATTTTGAACTTGTACAAAAAGCCATGGGACCTATGATGTGCAACCTCCAAGAAAATAAGAATCAATTTAAAATGGGATGATACAACATTTGCTGGGGCATTATTTCCTCCTCCATACGCTGCCTTTCAGATCTAAATCCAAATTCTTACACCATTCGATGGAAATCATTGAGCTCCATGGAAGCCGGAACATACTTCCCATTAAAGTTGTTAATTGCTCCCTTGATGCCTCCTTGAGGACCTGAATCAACCAGATTCCCAACTTAACTTCTGCAGACACTCGTTTTCCTTGAAGAACAAATCACATAGGCCCTAGTCATCTAAGGGGGATCCTCTCTGAAGATGACACATCTGAGACCTGCTTCATTAGTTCCCCGTTTTCATCACAAAGCCGAGCTGACAATGTTGGGGATAACTGGGAATATATACCTATAGACAGAAGACATGAGAATTTGGTAGTAAAGGAATATGAGCTAGGCCAAAACATGGCAGATAAACAGGACGTACTTCTGGGGGGGTTTCTGTCTAGGTCCTTAGTCACGTGCAACAAGACAGTGCCGGAAAGCACAACAATGAATCCACAAATTTCAGAGATGATGCTGCCCCCACTTTGGCCATCCCAGTCCTGAGAGATTATGCCAACTATTAAGAGAGCCACACAAAGAGGCAGTGAAATTCCTATCAAAGAGAATGTTAGATTACAAGGATGGATGGTAGACGCAAAAACCAAGTCAATTATAGAATACAACAGTGGGGGTATCTTTAGATGATACCTGAAAGTGTCAAAAATGTACCACAAAAGCGTTCATCACTTCTAATGGGCTTTATACTATTGTTGAAAATAATGAAATCATGAATAAAACTGAATGTTAATAGTATAAAATGTTAAAGAAAAAAAATGGGTTCCCAAATGGTAATGATGGATTCATTGCTCAAGCCAGGTGCACATCATGGCCAATCCAAACTGTATATAAGTGCATGTGCTGTTAAAAGACATCTTTACAACATTAAATGGAATGAGCACTCAGCAGAAGCTCCTATTATAACACCTCAACCATGTACTTCAGTTATCCAAAACATACCTTAAACATTATGACGCTCGCAACAATTGTCAGTGTGGTGAACATAACATAATATATTGGTGAAACTATTGCTGTGTTGAAAGTATCAAGAGCCTGAAATAAAAAATAAATAAATATTTTATGTCAGATCTGTTTTAGAACAAGAACAAAAAATTGCAGTTTTGGAAAAACAAAAAGCTTCCAGTAAAAAATAAAAAAATGATAATAGTCGGAACTTTAAAGAAATATTTTTCTAGGTAATGCTGCCAAAAATTACCAGCTTATTTGAACAAAATGCAACACAGTTCACAGATTAAGATGCAATGTCAGAGCCCAAGCTGAACTCATCATCCACAAATTTACTTCTATCATCAGCAATCAAGAAATTACTTGAACGAACGTAGTTGCAACTTGGTCCTTTCCAGCGACCAGCTGTACAAAAGACTATTTGCAGGCCTTGTGACTTGAAATATACTTGTATAAATCACATTCATCTGGAGACTCCAACATGGGCTATAGGATCTTAGATTCTTAACATCATATTTAGTCATCGAAATTGTCAACACTGCTGAATGGCATGTAATATCACAATGTCACATCAAGGACCAAACATTCTGTACTCACCATCTAGCACCTACGTAGACATCTAAATTGTCCTTGCAAACATTTCAAGTAGTTTCTGCATACTGCAACAAGTTGAAATATAAACAATCATATTATCCCTTAACAAGTACTACTTAAAACAAGTTAAATATCCCTGATAATACTTGCCTATTTTTACAGAATTTTTCTTTAAAAACTTACCCAAAAGAAGGGGTTTATTGGATAACAGAAAAATTAGAGAGTGAGGGCTTCAGCAAAGGGGTTACTATCAAGATCATAGAACAGAGAGAGAATAGAAGGGGAGGGCAGAAAAAGAAAGACATCCTGGGCAGCAAAACCAAGTTCATGTTCAAGAAATACAACCAGCTAGGAAGAAGGCAAAAGAGCCATATGAGAAAAAACTCCATCCAGAATTGTGAACAGGAGAGTATCCACATCTGAAGGAACCAGTTGCATGTTGAAGCCCAATCATGGACAAATTGGCTGCCACAATAAAAGACAAGCTCCAACGGTTGCATAGACTCTACACACCCTGTTATCCCTTGCCCTTCCACGTGCCACATGATATTGCAAGAAAGAGATTCCAAACTTCAATAAATTAAACCAGCAGCAAGCTACTCCACCTGATATGGAAAGTAATAAATTATTTTCTTGCTCATCTGCCAAACCACACCGACCACACAAAGTCGTGGTTGGCAGAATCGGTCAACTCCAGATCAAGATTGGCATAAGCCAACCAGATTTAGGGGGGCAACTCCTATCCACCCTAGGATTCCTGCTTGAATCGGCTGGAATTGACTGAATTGGCTGCACCCTGTGCCTTCCCGACCAAGAAGAGACTCCAATCAGGTCCATCGCATCAAGAGATATCGGGTCTTAAGTCATCAGACACATGATATTGGGACCTGATACAGCCTGCTTCCCATACCCAATAAAGCAAAGATGCTGAGTGGCATTGTCACTCCCCCGGCACCAGAATCCCAAAGGGATTGTATTAAATTGGGATACCCTCAAAAATGTATAAATAATATTTATTTATGTTTTTAATTTTTTCATGTTTTTGGAAAGAACCAATCAGCACCAATTCTTTGACTGGTTTTCTCCTGTGGAATCAGGCAATTCTGCGAATCCTAAACAGGTTGGATTGGAATCAGCACGAGTCAATCCAGCCTCCGATTTCGATCCTGTCTTCCTTGCACAAAGAAGAAAAAATGGTCCTGATCCGTTGATAGCACCCACAGCAAGAGCTGTCTCCTGCTTCCTTCTAAGATCCAATTAATTATAGTTGAAGTATAGTACCCCACATTATCTTCCACATAAGCATTTGAAAATTTCAAAGACAGCAGATTGTACCAAACTCAAGCTGCCCTTACGTTTTCAAAGGCAGGTGAGGTGACTACCTAAGAGACAAGGTGAGGCGAGGCAAGGTAGCCTCTCCCTACATCAATTTTCCCAAATTGCCTATGCATTCACTGCCATCACAGTGATCAAGGCAGGTATTTCAGGTGCCTCTAGTGCCTTAGATGCCTCACAAGAGGCTTTGGGACTTGCTGGAGGTTTAATAGAGCCTCTAGTGGCTTCCAATGACCGTGTGGAGCACCAAAAGGCTTCCCCACCACAAGCCCTTATTGGGCAGGGGAGACAGAGGTCACGGAATCTGCTGGCCTAACTGGTTTGATACTTTTTAAGCAGATCCAGTTTAAGTGAACTGGTTCATGGATAAATAGGACCTGTTAAGAATTCCATCTCTCCCACCTGGTAAGGGACCATGGCGGGAGTGAGCCCTCTGGCCACTTCTCCAGCCTCCGACAAGTCCCTCCATCCTTCCTTGGACCCTATTTCACCTAAGGTGGTCGCCTAAGGTGCTTGAGGTGAGGTGACCCCTTTCTTGCCTTAAGTGCCTCACCCCTCTGACTACATAGACCCTGCTGACAAGGATTTTTGGGTTGGGATCTTCACTGGCCAATCCCAATTGAGATCAGATCAGCTGGCATAGCTGATCCACTAGAAGGAAATTCAGTCCAAGATCAGCCTGGATCAGTACTCTAAAAAACTGGAAAAAAATACCATAGGATGGAGCTTTTTGGTGGGGAAGGGAAAGTGTCATCCTCTATATACCGGTAATCAAGGCTTTCCAAGTTGGGATTGTATCATCCGATCCAAGGGAAGAACTGGATCCGCTCTTTCAAAAACATAAAAATTAAAAAACATTAAAAACATTAGATAGCTGATATGTTGGAAGGAAATTCAATCCAAGATAAGCCTGGATCGGTTCTTACCCAAAACAAATAACATACAACAAGGCCTGAACATATCGGGGGTGGAGGGGCAGTTGATCCACATGCGATCACTACTATTTGGCAGTGGAGGGACAGTGCCACTGCCATCCCTGTATCAACCAGTAATCAAGGATTTCCATGATGGGATTGGATCAGCTGAACCAAGGGAAGAACTGGGTTGGGGGATTAGACCTCAGTATGTTAGTGTAAATGATATAATAATTTCTTCAAAAATAGACATGAGACTTGAGGACCAAGACTAAACAAGTTGATAGAGAAATAGAGATAGATATAGAAAGGCTGATCATTGTTAATAGAAAATACATCAAAAGGTTCTAACATGGATCAAACTTTTTCTCAAGCAATATCAAGAGGAGATCTCCTTAAAAATTGAGAGACTATAGGACAATTTGAATTACTTTTACATATGTAGTCAAATAAAAACCATAATTTATAAAATAAAATAGAAATAAGTCAACAACACCTAGATAAGACTTTGGGTGGATGAAACAATAGAGTTGCTAACATATGAAAATTTTATAAAATCATAAATTGAATTAATAATAGAAAAAAGAAAAAGAAATAATATAAATGATACAGACATTTCGCATTTGTGTGGAGCTTTATAGAGTTAATCAACATATGATGGAAAATAAAGAACAACAAATATGTATATAGATATCGTATTGGTGATCTCATTTCTCAAATGCATAAAAAGAGAGATTCTCATGAGATTTCGAGAGATTGCATTATATGAGTTCATATTTGAGCTTTGTAAACAAGTTTGAAATCAAGCAGCTCAAAAAGCCAAGCTCCAACAAGGGTTGAGCCTGCTCATTGATTATGAAGCTCGAACTAAAGCTTGAATAAAAATAAATGAGCGAAGCTCAAGCAACATTATGCTTTGGCTCATTTGCACCCCTATGTAGATGTCCCATCTACAATTTAAATTGACAAGGCACAATTGTTAATATCCATCACATTATAGATGTTCTTTCAGACTCTTGACCATCTTCTATTAGAAACTAAATGTTCTCCTAAACGAACATCTTAGAACCATATTTGCTCTAGACTACTGAAACCAGGTGGAGCTACCAATTTTACCCAAATTCCATATGCATATGCAAAGGAGAGCTGCAGTGGCAACCTCCAAGGGTGTGAATCCAGACCATTTGCATTCTTATACTTGCAAACACAGCACATCAAACCAGTGATGAGGGATGAAGTCTCAAAAGCACCCAATCACCTAGATGAATTGCCGGAAAAATCTGGAATATCATATATGTAATATACTAACATAACTTAACAAAATCATGCACATGGAGTGTGATGTCCAATGGCATAGGTGCGATTAGCGAAGAGTTGATTGCCTACGTCCATAAGGGGCCAGTAAAGCTGTTATGTTGTTTGTGTATGGCAAACAGCTAAATAGGGTGCGGATGTGCACTTTGCATGGGAGAGAAGGTACAGATGTGGGACACTGCATTCGTACGTAGGGCAGTAGATTCACTTCATTATTCTTCATGCTTGGGTTACAAGATAGGCTCTCTTAAATAGAGCTAGAATATATGTGTAACCCCTTTAACAAAAATGAACCACAAAGATATCCTTAACTTTTACAAATATAACTATTCAAACTTAAATGCACTAAGAAATTACATGTAAGTTGATTAAATTATTTGCACGCTTTCATACCTGTAGTCCAAACTCAAATGCATGACCCTAGATATCCAAATAATTGAAAAGTGTATGAATGCAGCAACATGACAAAGATGCTTCACCTATACTGTTACATCTCACTTTTCTTTTTCTTTTATTTTCGTTTTTTTTAGAGCTACCCCAAGAGAGTAATTTCATTAGGGCAACTAAATTGAAGTACAGTGCAAATTAATTACAAATAAAGGATAGAGTGATGAAAAAAAGGAATAAGATAGAAGAATAAAATGCCTACCAGGCAACTAGTTTATGGCCACAAAGCCATTAGGGATATTTATGGTTTTGACTTGTTCTGATTTGTGGGAGAATTTTTCAAAACCAACCTAATCCACTTCTCACTTTCTCAGGCCAAGCCAAACTAACATAATAAATATAGTTTGGTTTTATAGACAATTTGATGCGGGACAAACCGGCTAGGCCGGGCTAAACCGAACGAAAACGAAGCAAACCGGCGCTAACCGCCCTAAACAGACCTAAACGAACCCAAAAATGGCCTAAACCGGCCCGAACAGCTCAAAACAGGCCCGAACCAGGCCCACAACACCCTGAACCGGCTCAAAACGCCCTGAACCGGCCTGAACCGGCCGGTTCAGGCCCTGAACCGGGCTGAACCGGGACTGGACCCGGCCGAACCGGTCTGGGGGCCGGTCTGGGTCGCGGACCGCCGGTCTGGCCGCGGACCGGCCGGCCGCGAGCCGCGATCGTCGCGCGGCCGCGCGAATAACCCCGGAGGGGGATCATGGCAAGCGGAGGGGCGTGGCCGCCGTGGTCGCGTGGCCCGATCGGCGCCGTCGACTGCCCGCCGACGTGGCGGCATCTCGGCGGTCCCGCGAGGCTGCGGGCCGCGACAAAACGCGAGCGCGGTGCCCGCGTTGTCTTCGTCCGGTCGCGCGCGTCGTCGTCGTCCGGCGGAGGGGACGCAGGGATGGAGCAGGAGGGGGCAGGCGATGGCTATGGTGGTCGAAGCTCCGGCCTCTCCTTCTTCTTCTTTTCTCCTTCGTCTTTCTGTGGCGCTCGGGTGCAGGCGGGACAGGGAAGGAGGTCGAGGCGTTGTCCGGCCGGCTCCTTCGCGGTCGACGGAGCAGGGAATGGTGGTGGGAGGCAGCCGCAGAGGAAGGAAGGGGGGGTACAGATCTGGGGATCGCCAGATCTGCCCCTTCCCGAGCTTCCGCCTCTTCTCCGCTTCTTCTCCTACTTCTTCTTCATCCAACGTCGTCCTTCGTCCGCGAAGGGGAAGACAGCCCACCTCCATCGTCGTCGTCGATGGGCAGGAAGCTGTCGGAGGTGGAAGACAGAGGTCGATGCCGGCGCAGCCTTGTCGAACCGGGAAGGGGAAATAGAGGAGAACGGCGCGGAGGCCGGAGGATGAGGAGGAGGAAGAATATCGGCTCCCTGCCGTATTCGGAGGATGGAGAGATGGCCGGCCTTACGCCGGAGGTGGAAGAAGGGGACAGCCCTCACTGGCCGGGGTGGGGGAGAATGGGGCCACAGCCCCTACGCGGGAGGAATCAAGCCCGAAGGGCTTCCAAAAATTCACTCTATCACTGTATTGCTTCTGTACATCGGTCCTCCTCTTATAGAGGGAGAGGAGAACAATTAACAAAAAAGGACTCCCTAAGAAGACTATTTACAAACTAGTCCATTTAAGGACTCAATTAAAAATAGACTCAAAAATGTCCCCATCATTCTCTCCGACCGGGAGAAAACTCGACCTCGAGTTTTTAAACCGGTTCGGACGTACCAAGACTCGACTCGTGAGAACGAGTCGATTCTGGGCTCTGATACCAAACTGATGCGGGACAAACCGGCTAGGCCGGGCTAAACCGAACGAAAACGAAGCAAACCGGCGCTAACCGCCCTAAACAGACCTAAACGAACCCAAAAATGGCCTAAACCGGCCCGAACAGCTCAAAACAGGCCCGAACCGGGCCCACAACACCTTGAACCGGCTCAAAACGCCCTGAACCGGCCTGAACCGGCCGGTTCAGGCCCTGAACCGGGCTGAACCGGGACTGGACCCGGCCGAATCGGTCTGGGGGCCGGTCTGGGTCGCGGACCGCCGGTCTGGCCACGGACCGGCCGGCCGCGAGCCGCGATCGTCGCGCGGCCGCGCGAATAACCCCGGAGGGGGGTCGTGGCACACGGAGGGGCGTGGCCGCCGTGGTCGCGTGGCCCGATCGGCGCCGTCGACCACCCGCCGACGTGGCGGCATCTCAGTGGTCCCGCGAGGCTGCGGGCCGCGACAAAACGCGAGCGCGGTGCCCGCGTTGTCTTCGTCCGGTCGCGCGCGTCGTCGTCGTCGTCCGGCGGAGGGGACGCAGGGATGGAGCAGGAGGGGGCAGGCGATGGCTATGGTGGTCGAAGCTCCGGCCTCTCCTTCTTCTTCTTTTCTCCTTCGTCTTTCCGTGGCGCTCGGGTGCAGGCGGGACAGGGAAGGAGGTCGAGGCGTTGTCCGGCCGGCTCCTTCGCGGTCGACGGAGCAGGGAATGGCGGTGGGAGGCAGCCGCAGAGGAAGGAAGGGGGGGTACAGATCCGGGGATCGCCGGATCTGCCCCTTCCTGAGCTTCCGCCTCTTCTCCGCTTCTTCTCCTTCTACTTCTTCTTCATCCAACGTCATCCTTCGTCTGCGAAGGGGAAGACAGCCCACCTCCATCGTCGTTGTCGATGGGCAGGAAGCTGTCGGAGGTGGAAGACAGAGGTCGATGCCGGCGCAGCCTTGTCGAACCGGGAAGGGGAAATAGAGGAGAACGGCGCAGAGGCCGGAGGATGAGGAGGAGGAAGAAGATCGGCTCCCTGCCGTATTCGGAGGATAGAGAGATGGCCGGCCTTACGCCGGAGGTGGAAGAAGGGGACGGCCCTCACTGGCCGGGGTGGGGGAGACTGGGGCCACAGCCCCTACGCGGGAGGAACCAAGCCTGAATGGCTTCCAAAAATTCACTCTATCACTGTATTGCTTCTGTACATCGGTCCTCCTCTTATAGAGGGAGAGGAGAACAATTAACAAGAAAGGACTCCCTAATAAGACTATTTACAAATTAGTCCATTTAAGGACTCAATTAAAAATAGGCTCAAAAATGTCCCCATCACAATTTTATATTAAAGATATTATATATTCAGATATAAAACAAATTTATCTTAATACAATTCACTCAACTCTAGCCTCAGTCTCAAATTATTTGGGATCAACCATATGGGTTCCCTTTCTCCACTCGTGTCAATTTTGAGTTACTTCTTCAGGGATATTTAAATAATTCAAATAATATTAGATTATTCTCCTCTATGCTAGCTTAGGTCCATCATGTCCTTTTTTGTTTCAATTATCTTGTTATAATCCATTTTCTTAATCGGAACTTCATAAGTTTTATATTTAATATGTCCAAACTATCTCAATCTCTCTTCTTTAAAATTGTATACAATTGTTGCTACTCCCACATTTTTCTTTAATATATTTATTACTAATTTAGTGTGTCCACATATCCACATAATCCATCTATCATTCTCATTTCAGTAACGTTTATTTTGAAAATATATTTTTCTTACATTATCCAAGATTCACTACAATACAATATTGCAGCTCTTATAATTATATATGTCATTTTTCAACTTTAATAGAATCTTATGATTACATAAGACTCTTGGACTAATATTCATTTTATCCATCTTGCGTTAATATCATGGTTAACATCCCCATTACATTTTTTATTTTTTTGGATAGTTGAATCTAGAAATCTAAATTGAGTGCTTCAATATAATATTACTACATATAAACTATGATGGGGACCCGGTCCGGTCCATTTTGAGGTTTATTTGCATTTACGTCCATTTGGACATGTTTGTAAATATTTCAGTTTTATTTGTGGTCTTTTCTTTTATTTGGGTCCTCAAGAGGACATATATGTAAATAGTCATTTAGGATGTCTTATCTGTAATGGGCTCCTCTATTTAAGATGGCTCACTTGTTGGAATGAAAAGAGAGTTTTTAGTGAAATTTTTGGAACCCTAAGGAGCTGGTCCCTTGTGCTGGGATGCTACCCCTTTCTCCTTCACCCCCTCCTCGATGGAGGTCATCCAACTTCACCTCCGGTGAGGACCGGTCTCCTTCGCGACCCTCCGGCATGGGTGCCTTCTCCTCCTCCTCCATCCAGCGGCCTTCGAGCCATTCTTTCCCCTCCCCCCTTCACCGGTTCGAGTTTGACCCTTACCGACTATGTTCACCTCCGTTTCCAAATGTTTCGACGTCTCCAACAGCATTGATCACCACCCCTCCATCCACCCCCTCCTCCGATGATCCCCGGAGTACCTCCACCCAACCATCCTGGTGCTGGAAATCCCCTCTCGGACTCCTATCAGACGGAGAAGAAGGAAGAGGAAGAGTTGTGCCGGCTATCTCGTCCGTGCACACTGCCTGGCTAGGGCTCCGGTGGCCGGCGGCTCCTTTTCCCCTTCCGACGACTTCAGAAGCTCCTCCGGACGTCTTCCCCACGCCATCCGGTGGAGAGGTCGGCCTTTGTAGGCCGTCGATGGCCCCAGCTTCCGTCGGCTCGACCTCCACCCCTTCCGCACGCTTCTGGCGCCACTAGGTGCCTCCGGCGCCTGGCCCTCCTCCCGCGATGGCATCCGGCGGCGACGACGGCCCCTCCGGCCTCCCCCTCTTCCTCCTTCTCCGGTGACAGTGACAGCTCAGCTCCCCTCCTCCCGCCTGTGGCTCCGCCGCGGACAAAGCCCGTGGGAGCCCTCGCCCCCGCGAGGTCGAAGACGACCCCCCCCCCCGACTGGGTACGCGGCGTGCGGCGTGCGGCGAGCCGGCCACATCTCCCTCCCCTTCGGCCAACAACGGAGCGCCACCCCCCCATCCCCGTTAAGTCGCGGTTCGCACAAACGGACGAAGCCCGTGGGAGCCCTCATCGCCGTGTGGTCAAAGATGACCCCCCCCCGACGGGGTACACGGCGTGCGGCGAGCCGGCCGCGTCTCCCTCCCCCGCGGCCAACCACAGAGCGCCACGCCCCCCCTGTTAAGTCGCGGTTCGCACGAACCGCTGCCCGCTCGCCTCGCCCGGGGGCCCGGTCCGCCCGATCGGCTCGAGCTGGTCACGGTTTGCCTCCAGACCGGTCCTGGGCCCGGTTCAGTCCGGTTTAGGGCCGGTTCAGCCCGGTTCGACGGTCCAGAACCAGTTCAGGGTCTAAACCGGCCGATTCACCCTGTTTTGGGCCAGTTCAGACCGGTTCAAGCCATTTTGGGGCCGGTTCAAGCTCGTTTTGAGCGGTTCGGGCATGGTTCGACATATTTTGGGCGCGTTTTGACCGGTTTAAGTCCGGTTTTGCTTATTTCCTGCACTTTTAGGTTATTTTGAGCCTCCTAACACCTCCTGCAGTGCAACGTCACCAGACCGTCCCACCTCGTCCCGCATCAAACTAACTCTTCCAACTTTTCTCCTGTCAATTTTATTAAATTTACAATGCATATATTATGTCTCAGTTTTACTTATTATAAAACCAAACTCTAAATGATTTCTCTAAAATTCCAACTTTCTCTAATGCATATAATATCATCTATAAGCATCATGTACCATGGTATGTCATTGTAAATCATTTGTTAATTCATCTATAACCAATACAAAAAGATAAAAACTTAGAGTAGATCCTTAATGTAAGTCAATTGATGTAAAAAAATATCTTGTTTCCCCTCTAATTGTTCACACTTGTAGTTGCTCTATTACACATCTTTTACCACTTGCATATGCCTAACATGCACCATCCTTCGTTACAACAATCACCATAAAATATCACTTGAAACTCCAGTATTAGCCAACAAATTAAATGTTAATAATCATTAGATATTTAACTTTTATAACATTAAATAAATAATATTATGAGAACCTCATATTTTCAAAATACTTAATTTAATTTAACTCCTATCTCACATTTAATAAAGATATATTGTATGTGAAAATGAGGTTTTATGTAGATTATAATTTAAATTTGACCACTTCAGCAAATAGATCAATGTTTATTACATCAATGTCGTGGTTTGCAAGCTCAGTCAATCCTAAATCAAGATAATAGGTGACAATATGATCCTAGGGGAAGCTCGATCTTGGGGATGTTTTTCTGTTGAGATCTAGAAAAGCTTGTTTGGATCAGCTTAGATCAGCCAATTCCGAACTGATATGGGGCCAATCCCCAAGAAATTGATGTTGGGAGGTGGTGAAAGGATAGACACTGTGCCCATACGGTGGAGGGGCAACGGAGGGATGGTCTTATCAGCCTAGATCGGCAATTCCAAAAGGACCTCCATGGAAGGTCATATCAGGTCCAATGAAGTTAGCTGCTCCTGGTCATATCAGGTTCTCTACATCAAATGACATAAGTTAGTGGATCCTAGTCATCTTAGGGCCCTTGCATTACATGACATGACATAACTTAGCAGATCTTGCTCATATTGGGTCTGACCTGATATGATCATAGACAAGGAAAATAGAGGGGTGGTGGCAGCTTCACCCCTCCACCTCCTCTCGGTGGTGATCTCATGGGAATAAGCCATGAACCAATTCAAAATCAGCTAATTCAAGCCAATTTGACCGCACTTAGCCTGATCCCTAAAAAAATCAACCCCAGGAGTGGATTGGCATATGTTGATCACGATCAAGGTTCGCCATCTCGGATCTCGGCTTCGTCTCGGGAGGGTGAAAGAGAAGAGATCTCGGAGAGATCTCGGAAAAATCTCGGGAGATCGGATCTCGGATTCTCGGATCAAAATGTATATATGTATGAAACATAACATAATATCTTATAAAGATAGGAGTACATCAATGAATTTACATGAAAATATATAACACATTTATACATCAATTGTGTGAATGAACAATTACAAAGTACTCTTAATATCAAAAAAATGATCTTTGTGTTTCTAAAAGATTTAATCTTGTATACAATCTTATTTAAATACTAATATGGTATTAAACTTGTAGCACATTTTTATCTGCGATAGTATAAGTGATAGTGAGATATATTATTATGTTTACACTATCATAAATGGGGGGGCGCAGAGTAGTCGCACCTCCATGATGGAGATCTCGGAGAGATGGCATTCCATGATCACGATCATGCAAACCATGCATGGAGTATTGCGAAAAGGGGTTGAAAGTCCACCTCTTGAATAAGTATCTGGTCCATGCTTTGGATGCTAGATACTTCACACTGTATATGCACTCAAGCAAATTGAAAAGTAGAATGTACAAAGGACAAGAGAATCCACCTCTTAAGTATATGGTCCATTCTTGGAAGATAGTGGATATTTCATAATGCACTGCATTATGCAAATCAGATAAAAATTGATGGTGTACTAATAACCAAATACCTAGGAGAGACATTAGAGACAGATAAATAAAGCAAAAGTATAAGTACTCGCTAACCTTGTTGAGATAATTCATCTGTGTGATAACACAAGTGAGGACAACAAGTATGAAGAACCATGTCTGAAGATAAATGAACTGATTTGCACCCTCAAATGTTAGCTTCAAGGCAGTTCCTAAAGCTTTCACACTCATTACCTGCAAGGACAAATATATTCAAGTATAAAAATAGCATATATATGCATTCCCCTTGTCCTTTTTCCATATTGCAAATGATTTTCTATGTTGTCTTCAACTACAAAGACATAGCTGGCGGTAAAGGAGATAAGCAGAAAAAAATAATAATTCAGAATTAGTTACATATCCTACCGAAAGAGAGCCCATCAAGGAACAAATTCCAGTGTAAATCAAGACATTTGTATTCCCACAGCGTGGAGCAAAATGGAATACCAGCACAAGAACAATGACAAGAACTGAAGCCACATAGAGTATGAAGGCTGAAAAGTAGACAAGCCAGTGACCATAAAGGTGATGGTAAGAAATAGAAGCATGAACAAATAAAGATGGACATCCAAAAGTAGAACAACATGTCTGACCTATTTGTGTGGCCATCTCCCATATCTCCTGTACAGATGTGATAGCTCTTTCCTCTGGTGCATGTATGACTATAACAACTGAACCAGCAATGCACATCACACAGCCTAATATGCCAAGTTCATGTAGCTTCTCCTTCAAAATAAAATGTGCCAGAATTGCACTACAAAAGCAACATATTTTTAAGACACCAGGAACTGGTTTTTAGGCAGACATATGTTCATCTAAAAAAAATCGAAGAGAATTTACCTTACAATGATGCTCAAGGCGCCAAGAGGGGTAATAAGAACTGCTGGAGCAAATGCATATGCCACAAAATTTGCCACCTCCCCCACAATCACTAAAAAATATTTCACATGCCTGTTCAGTATAAAAGAAGCAAATAATCCCCACAAAAGAAAGAGGGATTTAGATTTCATAACAACAAATATTGACCTAAAGGCCAGTAAAATGAAAATGGTTTCACCACACAAGAAAGAAACCTGGCCAAGTAGTTATTTAAGTAACAAACTTAAGTGGTGTTTGTTTTAGCTTAATCTAAAAATCTTAACTCAGAAATCAAACCAATTATTTCATGATAAAAAGGTACTTCATTTGATTAAGAAAGACATTTCAACTTGATAAAACTTAAGCTTAAACCTGAATTTCATGTCTAGCCTCTAATCTTGTTCATAAAATAGCTAAAAATCAGAGTTTTTCAATGTATTTATTAGATATTCATATCAGTTAATATCTAACTTTTTAACACAACTCTCAAAATACACTTAATGCACTTCATTCCATGACATGATGATTTAAATATGAAAACCAAAAGCTACTTTCTCTATCTTAAAATTTAGAGGAATTTTCAGACAAAAGAGATCAAATAGTATATAGAGTAAACATCTCAATTTAAGAACGTCTGACCGAATCAGACATCAGAGCTTAGTTGATGAGCTCTATCAAATAGCACCTTAGGCAAGCAGCAATTGGCTGTTAATCACAGAAAACAAACAGAACATGCCTGTACACGAATTGAAAATAAAGAGTGTAACTGGCGGTCACGACAAGTTGAACAGAAATAATACTGATCGATGAGCGAACCGAAGACCAGCATCAATTTGATAAGCTAGGAGCGAAGCAGCTAGAAAAGAAAATTATGCAGCTAATAATCATAAAGCAAAGACCAAGGGCCCCTAGCAAGCATTACACTGATTGGCACAAAATTCCACCATGTTCACATCATTATTAAAAGGTAACAGACGATGAAGAAGCGGTCGAAGATGGGAGGGGTTGTGCATACTTGTGATCATGCCTACCCACCAAAGAGGCTCCAAAAGGTAGGCATACCCGCCAACACCTGTGGAAGCCAAGCACATCAACATACGGTTAAGAAAATCGACAAAAGTGTAATAGGACGGAAAATCGCGCCGCAGGCACCTGCTCGGACGCCTGTGGCGGCGGCGGCCCGGCGCAGGCCCTTCTTCTTGATGATGAAGCTGGCGCCGATGAAGCCGCTGGAGAGGAGAGCGAGCACCACCCCCCTCAGGTTATCACTGGAGAATCCCATGGCAGCCCCGTCCTCGCCGCCGGCGCCGCATCGTCCGCGGACAAGTGTAAACGCAACTCCCAATACATAGTTCATAGATAATAATACATCACAAATATTTACGAATGAACGACAGTAACAGTCTGGTACCGACTGTTTGGTATAAGATTAATTTAAAAATAAACTTAATTTTATAATTTTTAAACGATAAATTAAATTGATCACCTGAATATTTTTATACTAAACAAGTCCTAAATAATTTTTCACTCTTTACTTATTTAAAATGTAAAAAATAAGATCTAATAGTTATAATTACCTTTTTATTATTATTTTTTTAATTTTAATTTTGTAATTTTTAAATAATAAATTAAATTTATTTTTAAAATATTTATATACTGAGCAAGTCCTGAATATTTTTTCACTCTGCACTTATCTAAAATGTAAAAAATAAAATATAATAATTACAATTATTTTTTATTATTTTTTTGAAAGTAAATATTACGAAACGTTAAAGTATTATGAAACGTTAAAGTAAATATTATGAAACGTTAAAAGTAAATATTATGTAAAAAATAAAATAGTTGCGCTGCAAGGGGGGCGGTGAGGAGCTGTAATGGGGAAGCGACGCCGTCCGCGCAAGGAAAGTGAGCCCACTGCTATAATCATCCGGCCGCCAGGTCAGCACGGTCGGACCCACTTTAGTGAGGAATATTCCTCTGCGAATGTTGCTGCACCAGCTCGGTACGCAACGCCGAACGCTGCAAAACCACACTCGGAAGTTCGGAAGACATAAAATGAGATTATTTTACTTTGAGTTTTTTTTTTCCTCCAAGAGACTGTCTTCCATTGATTTGGGTCTGAAAACCTCAACAGGCCCCTTGTTTGATTGCATATAAAATTATATATATGATCAACAGAAACTTTATTTTATTGACCTTTTAAAATGTTTAATTTTTTCATCCCCGAATTATCTTATAAATAAATCTACCGTGGCCTAACTTAATAAATATAATTCAAGATAAACTTCAATACCAATTATCATAACTCTTTAGATCTTCTCTTATCACGATTCTATTGAGAATTTATTGAAATCCAATATTCTAACACTTCCCCCCTTTTTTAATGATAATTTTTTTGAATTATATAAAAATATATTTAACAACAATTATAAGTGAGTCACAATAGACTATTTTAAAAAAATGAAAGTGATTCACAAAAAACATATTTAATCACTTCTTCCACTTGACATTTAATTTTAGACTATAATATTTAGTTCTTTGAATGATAATATTATAATCTCTTCAATCTTCATTTGATAGAAAAGTATAGCTGAATACTTATTAGCTCTTAACCTTTTCCAAGGGTCCCATTGTTTTCCTGTAAAACTGGTTGCATGTAACCGTTTTGGGGAATAGTTGACAAGGGCTTTAATTTGATTACACGTAAAAAGTTTGGTCAAACGTAAATATTCTTCTTTGATCTAGGAGAAATCATGATTTCGAATCAGAAACAACCAAGAACTGTTTTCTTAATTATTGTTTAAGAAATTAATTTATAGTTATCCAAATGACTAAAAAATATTATTTAAATTGTTTAAAATCAATAAAAATGATAGATTTGTTTTCAAGAAAATTAATTTATTAGTATCCAAATACTATACTTGTTTTTAAATTTTAGCAAGAAAATAATTTTATGTAGAATATTTTACTTAATTTTCTTGCATCAATATTTTACTATAATAAGTGATTTTATCATGTTATTATTTATAAAATTATAGATGACTATTATTTTCTGGTTGAAGTGCTTTGAAGAATATCAAATAATTGATAAAATTTTCTTAGAAAATAATTTTGTGGCAACTTAATGGCAACTACTGTTTTCACTTCCTTTGAAAAACATGTTCGGTGGAAGATTTTTTTTCCATCATTTTGGTTTTAAAACTAAATGGATCCTAAGTACAATAATTTCAATCATAAGACCCAAATTTTCTCTCCATCACCCCCATTGTATTGTTCATCTCTTTGAACTCTCTGCATATATATAGCATCGGTATTCATGATCATTAGATGCACTAGATTCTAACTAATTTGTCTGTTGCTCTTCTGTCCCAATGAATATTAAATTCAATGTACATAAAATTTCTCATAAATTTTATTACATATCCATAGCTCATCAGAACTCTAATAGCTAGCACTTACAAGTAAGATTACTAATTTCTCATATATGCCACAAGTATAACTAATATCACATATAATTTTTATATCAAATTGTATATGGAGTTTTTCAATGCATATCCAAATTAATATCACACACCCATGTACGTCACAATTAGGGGTGGGCACAAAACGGTTCAAACCGAGAAACCAAACCGAACCAGCTCATTCGGTTCGGTTTGGACCCCCTTTCGGTTTGATTTGGTTTGAAAAATCTCCAAACCGATTTAAACTAAACCAAACCGTTTAAACCGATTTAATCAAAAAATATAAAAAAAGTATTATAGTTTTAATAAAAATAATATTTTTATAAAATTTATAATAAAATAATATTTATTTTCATTATTTTTAACATAAAAATTAGTATATATATGTAAAAAATAATTAATTTAAATATTTTTATTTATTTTCGGTTTAAACCGAACCAAACCGAACCAAACCGAATTGATTCGGTTTGGTTCGGTTCGATTTGGGAGGGTGATTCGGTTTGGTTCGGTTTGGGAAAAAAATGGTCCAAACCGGACCGAACCGAACCGTGCCCACCCCTAGTCACAATAGATCTTTTGGTTGGGTTAATGTTTTGATATCATTTTCGTCGTGACCTAGATTTAGAAAATAGGCATCGAAAACATGAAAAGACAACCCATAAAAGATATCAATTCGAGAATAAAACATATAACCTTAAATAATAATTAAAATTTGTATCAAATCTAAGAATAATTCTATACCAAATTAGTCCTTCAATAAAATTTTTGAATAACAATCTACTATATTTCTATTGTGATACTTTGATCCATAATTTCCCATAGTCGAGCTTCAGAAAATTGCAGAAACATATTTTTGAAAAGGCAATGGGTAAGTCATATTAACTAAGTAGATGTTAGTTCTTCCATTCTACAATTCGCTCGCAATAATACAAAAAATATTTTGCAATCATTCACATGCAATTATGTTCCAGAGTCAATATATTTTATATACCATATGTTAACTTTGAACATGACAATATTCTAATGACCATGAGCAAACAAACAAATAACCTTCTTATTAATACCATACACCACAATTTAGTTTATTGAACATGGAGATTTCATACAATATTCATATATATCATGACATAAAATTTAAAGTTCTAATAACATAATCAAAATTCTGAATATTTTTTTACTCTCCTGTTAACTAAAATGTAGGAAAAAATTTAAAAATTGCAATTACTTTTTTATTATTTTTTAACAGTAAATATCATAAAACATTAAAATATTAAATACTTGCTCTGCGAGGGGGCGGTGAGGAGCTTGAAGGGGGAAGCGACGGTGTCCGCGTAAGGAAAGTGGGCCCACTGCTATAATCATCCGGCCGCCAGGTCAGCACGGGCGGACCCACTGAACTGGAGAATATTCCTCTGCGAATGTTGCTGCACCATCTCGGTACGCCACGCCGAACGCTGCAAAACCACACTCGGAATCTCAATATATTCGACATAAAATAAAATTATTTTATTTGGGTTTTTTTTTCCTCCAAGAGACTCTGTCTTCCATTTATTTTGGGTCTAAAAACCTCAACAGGCCCCTTGTTTGATTGCATATAAAATTTTATATATGATTAACAGAAACTTTATTTTATTGATTTTTTAAAATGTTTAATTTTTACATCCCCGAATGATCAACTGGATGTTTTTCGAGAAAGTTTCCCTATTTTATCTTCTTATCTTAATCTACCGTTGAGGCATATTCTTAAATATATAAGTTTTACATGTAGTAAATGTTCGGCAGGCAAACGTGACTGATAAAACAATTTTTAAAATTTGAATGATTTAAAAACATAGAAAATAAAAATAGTAAACATAAAATTTAAATTAATGATATTTAATTTTTAAAATAGACGCAAGATATTTTGAATATCTTCAATTGTTTATCTTCTAAATAAATCCACTGTGACCTAACTTAATAAACATAATTCAAGATAAACCTCAATACCAATTATCATAACTCTTTAGATCTTCTCTTATCACGATTCTATTGATAATTTATTGAAATCCAATATTCTAAGACGTCCCCCCTTTTTGATAATAAATTTTTTGAATCATGCAAAAATATATTTAACAATAATTATAAGTGAGTCACAGAAGACTACTTTAAAAAAATGAAATGTGTCACAAAAACATATTTAATCACTTCTTCCACTTGACATCTAATTTTAGACCGTAATATTTAGTTCTTTGAACGATAATATAATAATCTTCTCTGTCTTCTTTTGACAGAAGAGTATAGCTAAATACTTATCAGCTCTTAACTTTTTCCAAGGGTCCATTGTTTTCCTGTAAAACTGGTTGCATGTAACCGTTTTTGGGAAAAGTTGTCAAGGGCTTTAATTTGATTACACGTAAAAAATTTGGTCAAACGAAAATATTCTTCTTTAACCCAGGATAAATCAGGATTTCCAGTCAGGAACAACCAAGAGAAAACTGCTTTCTTAATTATTATTTAAGAAATTAATTTATAGTTATCCAAATGGCTAAAAATAAATATTTAAATAATTTAAATTAATAAAATGATAGATTGTTTTTAATAAAAATAATTTATTAGTATCTAAATACAATGTAGTATGTCAATACAATGTAGTATGTCACAACATTCATATTTATTTAATGTCAATTAATATCTACGACACACACTACATGGTCCCGCCCTCCTCCCCGACGACCGCTCCACCGGCACCTCCATCTGCCGGAGTCCGCCTCCCCCCTCTACTGCCGACGTCGTCCGGACAGCCGCACCCCGACTCCCCCCTGCCACTCTCCGGTCACTGTCCTCCTCGCCGACGACGGCTCCACAGGCGCCTCCATCGGCCAGAGTCCGCCGCCCCCCCTGCGACTGCCGACGTCGTCCGGACAGCCGCGCCCCGACTGCCATCCCCCCCCAGCCGGTGGACAGCCGCGTTCCTTCCCCCCCGGCGGCACAGCCGCGTCCTCTGCCGGTTCCCCTGGTGTTCGCCGTTCGTCGTCACCGAGGGAGACGTCTGAACAGGAGAGAGGGATATGCTGCGAGACGGGCCGCGGGAGACGCGGGGGAGACGGGATATGCTGCGAGACGCCCGCGTCTCTCCCGAAAATAAAACAACTCCTCCCCTGTTTTATTTTCGGGAGAGATATTAAGAGTAGGTCTCTTTATTTTCAAAGAAAGAGGAGCGGGCAAGAGACGTGACCAAACACCTCTCTTTCCCTATTTTCAAATTTTAGGCAAAAAGAAGAGGAAAAAACGCTACCAAACACCCTATAATGGTTTATATCTTATCTTGACCCGACTTTTCTCTCATTACCCCCATTTGTATTATTCATCTCTTTTAACTCTTTGCATATATATTGGCATGACCCGTATTTTAATTTGCATAGCAGAACATAATCCAGTGCGACATAATTGGAGAAATAACTCCTAAATTATATTAGTTTGGAACAAAATAAAAGTAATATCACATCCAATACCAAAATTTCAATGATTTTTTCTAAAATATCATGCTAATAATGCAATCTAACAAATCATATACCAGTCGATATTACAGAAATATCTTTTAATAACTCTTCGAAGTCCAAACCACAATGCTTCCGGTACGTTAAACTTGATTACTTGAAAAAATGTTAAAATAATTGGAATGAGTACGATGACTCAATAGACATCTCATCATCCACTAAATTAGATAGCCAAGTTACCCTACATGATAAATAAATAGGTACCCAGATTTACACTCATTCTATACAAGTATAGAACTAAATAATATATTAAATATTTAACTTAACCACATGTTTTAAAGCACCAACCAACCTCTAAAAACATACCAATCAGCACCTATAGGCACCTAAAAAAAACTTGGATCAAAAGAGAAAACACATGCATGAACACACTATATGCTTTATATGATGGAATCACTGTAAATAAGACAGACCATGGATGCTATGCAACACAACCTGATTAAGACAAACAAATGCACATCACCCGACCATATTCACAACAACATGCAATAGATGCACCTAACCTCTAATGAAGGACCACATTCATAATACCATGTAATAAATGCACCTATCCTCTAATGGAAGACCATCTCTTTTTTTATTGGCAAGGAATGCGTCATCTTGTCATCTCAATTAACTAACACCAGATCTACTATATATATCAGTACCATATAACTAAATGAAATCTCATAGTGCATCTAAGCAGTGGTGGCACTTAGGATGCCTATGGGATCTAGGATCGAAGGATGCACTAGATGGTTCTAACCTTTGTTGCCCTTGGGTTATGACTAATTAGTCTGTGTAGCTTAGTCTTCCATTTTCATTAATACCACATGCATCCACACAACTCATATCGTGCTATGACCATCATTATGCAAGATCTATGAACATAAACTAGACATATACACATCTGATGCATTCAACATCTATAAAAGGAATACACCTAAACATATGCTCAAAACACTATAACTATGATGTTTAAACAAATGACAACATACATATATGTGCACATGATATGCGGAAATACAACACAAACACCTAAGATAGCCACCATCTGAATGGATAAGGGAGTTAAAAGAAAAAAAATAGATTTAATAAAATAATATAGAACTTTATCTAATCTGATTAACCTGCAGCCATAAATATATAACATAGACCTAATCAAGTCAAACATAATTAGCAAGTTCACATACCATAATCGGAATAATCAACTACTAAGATCACTAATTAGGTTGTATACATCTAAAATGCTAAATATCCTAATTGAGTAATACAGAAAAATTAGCATATCTACTTTTTGATGAGAAAACATATTTTATTCAACTGATTCATAGTAAAAAATAATGTTACTTATGACATCATTAATTTCTATCAATAGTAAATCATTGAAGAAAGAACCAATTCAAGCATTTGTTTGACGACTGGCAATGTTGGAAGGGAGCATCAAATATAATAACAAGATATGAGAAATGGAGAAAACAATAGAAAATATATGTGATAAGATTTGAAAAACCATTTAAGAAAGAATTAGAACTTGAGAATGAATTTAACAAGGAACAAAAATTTAAAGAAAAAGTATTTTCTTTAATAAACTACTATATTAGGCTTATTTAATTGTTCATCACTATTTGAATGTCATATACATTGTGTGACAATATTCTTAACCTATCAGGAAATAATAAAGACAATCTATACTCAATAAAATATTAAGTAGAGTTACAAATTTATTCAGAATAACATCTATACTAGGGTTCATCTTGGTTTCAGGATGCATTTTATAAGTTTAGCAATGGACATTAATATCAAATACTTGATTTTGTGAAGAATATTTAAGTGACAGATGCATATTCTTCAAATTTGAGCATGTGTATAGATGTAAGTAGTAGAACCATTTGTAAATTAAAAAGTCATAATTGTCATATTTTGATGTAGGTCATTATTCCTTTGACATTTCAAGGGATCGTATCAAAAGATATATTTAGTGCCATTGTAGAGTTATGCTAGTATTTTAATATCATTGTGATAAGATTTTGGATAGTAGCATTTTGAGAGATTGTGAGTCTAAGATTACTATAACATTGTGTAAATTGAAATACATTTTTCACCAGTATTTTTTGATGTTATAATCTACTTTGCTGTGCATTTAGCTTATGAGGTCAGAATGTTTATACCAATTCAATACCAATGGATGTCATCAATTGAAGATATTTAAAAAGGCTCAAATATTGTGTATAACAAAGCAAGAGTTGAAGATATAATTTCCTAGTGCTATTTGGTTGAGAAATGTACATGGTTTATTTTTGTATATATGTGGGATACAAGTGAACATATTAGAAAATAAAACTATGATGGTGGTCTATATGAAGATGATCATGAAAAAGATTCAATATTTAAACTAGTTGGCTATCCATTACGATGTAGACATGTGTCTAGAATTTTGATGGAAAGAGAACAATATTTAATCCACACATAGATCTTGAATTAAATTAACGATATATATTATTTTAATTGAGAGCATAGTGATACTCTTAATAATAAAGAAATTAGAGAACAAAAAATATCATACATGTAGGAGTTAAGGACCATAGACTCTTCTAGGTACACTAAGAAACTTGAGATTTTGTCACTCAATACCTCTTGATTTGCATCATAATTATCTAGATATATATGTGATAGATTTAGATTTCGAACGATGGATGTAGATCTGAAAGAAATCGTCCATAAATTATGGTGCAGCAGAAGCGACGATTTTTATGGGTTCCTTTAGAATATGTCTCAATCGAAATCGAATGACGAAAACTGAAAACCAATCAAATTAGGTTCGAATATACCTGATAGGGATTCATATAATCCCATGGAGAGGAATGAGATGAGCTTCTTAATCTCTTCAAACTATTTAAGTGTCCGGTCTCCAGCAATATCCATACGAACTTTATCCACAACAGGTTCTCCCTTTGCGCCGGCCTCGAGAACTCTTCTCGAACGGAGCTCCATCGACCATGGATGCCTTCTAGAAAGAGAAAGAGGTAGGGAGAAGACTGAGGACGTGGTTAACACCCTTGGCTTGATAGAGTTTGGCTGCAACTATTAGTATTTATAGAGAATTTTAGAATTTTTTATAAAAACCTAAAATCTCCATAAATTATGCCTATGCCTCTATACTTGTGGATAAGTCCTTTTGTGTGTGACCCACTGGGCCTAATAGACTATTTGATTAAGGCTTAAAAAAAATAGAACAATTCTATTTAATTTAATTAAATTTGTTATCTGATAACAGATTAATTGGCCTATCAATCATGAAGGGTATGTAAGCACCCGAAACGGGATATCCGTAGATCTCCCCTTTTCCAGCCCCTACACTTGCTTTGGGAACTTGGTGGATGAGATGTTAGTGGGTGTGGTAGCCAGGAGCCAAAGGCTCCAAAATATAGTAGAATGAAAAGAAATGAAATGGAGAAATGACCGTCGTACCTTTGGAAGCGGGGAGATTGTTAGGTTCCGACTTCTCCTCTCTCGGCCGGCCGAAAGAAGAGAGCTTAGTGAGTCCTTCGTCTTCGATCCAGTTGAAGCTCCGCCTCAATCGAATTTACCTAAAAATGTCCATAAGAAAACATAGAAACAAGTGAAAGGTTCATTAGTTCTAATGAAAGCATAGTATCGTGCTCAAATTTGAATTCAAACATGCAAAAGGAAAGAGACTAACCGGATTGGGACTAAATCCCAACCCCTATTTAGAAGGTTTAGATACGCATGAAAATGCAAATGAGTGGCTCAATATATGCTAAATGACATGTTAATGAGAATTAAAATGAAAGGAGGGAGTAAAGGATCGACCAGAAAGGTAAATAAACTCAAAAAAATGCAAAATGGGGTCTACCCCTGCTAGTGCCCCATATATGGGGCGCCTGCTGCAGGTGTCCCCTTGATGGGGCGTGTTGACCAAAGTCAAAGCGCCCTATTTATGGGGCACCAGGGACTGGCTTCAGCAGATTTTCTTCCCTTCTTCGCGGCGTCACCCCGGAGTGTAGGAAGACTTCCAAGATGAAACAAGAGCTTCTTAAAGCAGCCAATACTCAAGTGAAGCTAGTTTTGGCACTAGATGTAAGGGAAATGGAGTGTACAAGCTCTCAAAGTTGGAGAAAAACCATGTTTCTAAAGAAGAAAACTGTGAGTTTTTAGGTTTTTGGGGAAGGATTTTGGAATGATATAAGGTCTTGAGAGGGTGATGTGAAGGCTTAGATTCGTAGTGGTGGATGAGATGAGGTGGGAGACGGACTTGGGGTGTCCCAAAACCTCTATATGGGGGTCTTTCTACAGCACAAAAGAGGGTAACTTCATTCTGCTGGACTATTCTTTCAAGAAGCAACTATGGTTTTTTTGGGTTTTGGGAGAGGGTTTTGGGATGGTTTTAGAGCCTAGAGAGGGGTTGTAAGGCCTTGAGTGTGTTGTGGTGGATGAGAGGGTTTGGGGGACGCCCTTGGTGTGTCCTAAACCATCCAAATGGGGGTCCTTTTATAGGCAAGAAAAGGGTAACTTTATCTGCAGAACTGTCCCATCAATCTGTCCAGTCAGTCAGACCAGGTGCAGGTGCCCCACCAGTGGGGCGCCTGGCACCCTGTTTATAGGGCGCCTGGTGCCCTATTTATAAGGCGCTTTGACTTGGTCAAAGTGCCCCATTAAGGGGGCACTAGGCCCAGTTTGGCCAAAACGCGTAGGGAAGTTCCAATTTTCCGAAAAACTTGGTTTCCTTGAAAGAATACTCAAAAAAACAAGAATTTAAGCTCTCCAACTGGACCAAAATTGCGTGTCTACAGCTTGCCTCACCTTGGCGTCGGCTTTGTAGGGGAGTGACACGAATGAAACGTAGGCGAATGTAGCGAAGCGTAATGAGGCATAGCGGAATGAAGTGGTAATGGACTGAAAAGGTGACGCCAAGGTGTAGATTTAGACACACCCTCATTGGCCTAGTTGAGTGGAATAAAACTTTACCGGACTCCGAGATTACCCTTTGTCTTATCAAAACCTTCCCTCTGGTTGATTGGTTAAAGAGAAGAACGATGCGAAAGTAAATAACTAAAATCCCACGTGGGGGAGAATTGTTACCGGCCGGGACCCGAACCGCATGGTGTCTTGGACTCGGTAGAAATGCAGCAAATTGCGAAAAGTAAAGAGGAGACAGCCAATCAACCAAGGTTGGGTTCTTCAAATTCATAAGGTTTTACTCAACAATACCGGTTCAGTTCGACATGGAAAAACTTCTTGTTTTGATGAAATCATTGTTAAAACTCGTTGGAAACCGATTCTCTGAAAAATCAAGACCTTCTCTGGAGCTATAAAAGACCATTTTTAAAATGTTCATAATGGGACTGGAAGGAGGTTATGGCAGGATTAGGAAGCGGGAAATGGTCATGGTGGGGTGATGAATGTTGGTGTATGAAATGATGCATGCTGGGTTTAAAGAAATATAAATAAGTATAAGAAAATAGTTGAAGATATAGGTTGAACATAACGGGTCAGGACATCTATGAAGAAACCGTCGTCCCCGCATATTCAACTTTGGCCTATCCGCAAGCCTAGGGAATGACTGAGCCCTCACTGATTTTGTTGAAGGGGTTCTCAGGCTCAGCCCCCTCTAGACTTGAGGTTTTCAACATCTCAAATATTATTTATTTTGATAGATGCAATACTAAATGCAAGTCCTAATAGGGGTCGAGGTAGTCCACTTTTGTTTTTCAATTTTCGATTTTTTTGTTGTTTTTGCTTCCTCTATGTTTCTGGGGATATGAAGCTGGCATGCCTTCTCCTATTCCTGCATCCACTTGAGAGAAGATATTAGAACTTTATTTTGGCTTAGTCCCTTTCAAGGAGAGGGCAAAGTTGCCTTGATCTTTTGTCAAGGGATATAGGCCTTATCAAGGTAAAGATAACAGAAAAACATAAGTATGCATAAAAGAAAATATGCAAGATTGAAATTAAACATGAATGCAAAGACAACTAATCAGTCTAGAAAGCAAACTTTTAGGTGTTTTGAATTTTTTGATTTGTTTGGGTTTTGATGGTTTTATAATGTTTTTGATATTTTGGAACTTTTATGATTTTTTTGGTGTTTTGAATATTTAATTTTTAAGAGTTTTGACTTTATAGATTTTTTGTGTTTTTGAAGTTTTTAATTTTTTTGGTTTGGTGTGAAAGAAACGACCATCTCATCCTTTGCCTTGCTTGCCATAGGTGCCTCTCATTGTTACCTAAGGGTTAAGAGTAGGCATCACGTGTAAGAAAGTGCCTAGTCCGAGATCTTCTGACCTTCCGCCTTTGATAGGCTATGGTTCTTCTTGGATCTAGTCGGTCAACCTTACCCGCAAGGTTAAAGAGGGAAGAGGATTGGTGGTAAGTCCTTAATAAGATTCGGGGGTGTCGAATTTGTTTCTCTACTAGTGCCCGCATTGCCCATTTGGGATTTGACATCCTTGGGTCCTTCCTTCTAGCCCTTTTCTTTGATGGCCCACATTTAGACATGACTTTTTTCTTTTGCTTGATTTTGACCTGAGGGGTTCATTGCCCATCTTTTAGAGCCTTTTTTTGGGCTTTTGTTGGTACACATTCAGACAAGTCTATTCTTTTGCCGACCTGAGGGGTCATTGCCCATCTTTTGGCACCTTTTCTTCTTTTTAAGAAGTCAGACCTTCAGAGGCATTTTCCAACTACGGCAATGGGCACTTTCGATACTCCTCGTTCTAACCCCTTCCATCTATTCTGGACCGAAACGAGAAGAGAATGGGATTGGGTTGATCTTCTTTTGCCAAGCGTTGCCTAGCTTTCTCTCTAACTTCCAATCATCGGATTTCAAAACTAGGTGTGTAGTGTGTGCAGTATGATGCCTATCCTTATTTCCCTAAGTGACAAGTTGGTGCACCGAGCAAGCAAGCGTTAGATGTTATCATCATTCTTCATACCTTTGAATTTTATAGATTTTTTTTGTGATTTTTATTTTAAGGAAAATATTTTTTGAGGTATACACCATTCCAGGGATGAGCTAGTTCTTCTCCTTCTGCATTAGTCAGCTTATATGAATTACCGGGATAAATAGCCGAAATTACATACGGACCCTCCGATTTAGGTTGAAGTTTGGAGAGGGGACCGCCCGGCTTAATGAATATTCTTTTAAGCACAACTTCACCGATTTCAAATTTTTTCTCCACCACCCACTTCTGATAAAATCTTTTAAGTCTATTCTGATAAGATCTAGCATGTTCAGCAGCGGCCAGCCTCCTTTCATCCAAGAGTTCGAGTTGCGCAAGAAGGGAATCTCAGCGTTCATCTATCGGGATGTCTCGATCGATATGGACTCGGAGGGAAGGAATGATTACTTCGTATGGGACTACCGCCTCCATCCCAAACGCCAAGTCATAGGGGGTCTGACCTGTTGGGGTTCGAATAGAAGTGCGGTAGGCCCATAGAGCATCAACTAACTTATCTGGCTAGTCCGCGAACTTGCTAGATTTACAAGTTTTCTTAATGATTTTTATCAGTGTTTTATTGGTGGCTTCTGCTTGACTGTTGCCTTGAGGATAATATGGAGATGAATGATGCAATTTGATGCAATACCTGCTGCAAAGGTCACGCAGATCTTGAGAGATGAATTGTGGTCCGTTGTCGGTGATGATGTCGCCTGGGATCCCGAACCTGGCAATGATGTTGCGCTTGATGAAGGTGCAGACTGTTGATGCCTTGATCTCCACGTATGCTTCCGCCTCCGCCCACTTGGTGAAGTACTCCGTTGCCGTTAGGATGAAGGATTTGGTTTTGTTTGTGGAGTTTGGGTCGCCAAGGGGTCCGATAACATCAAAAGCCCACATAGCGAAGGGCCATGGGGCATGAATCGGGTGAAGGGAAGATACGGGAGAGTGAATCTTGTCGGCGTGAAGTTGACATTGATGACAGTGCCGGACAAAGATCGAGCAATCTTCTTCTAGAGTAGGCCAGTAATACCCTTGCCTGATGATCTTCTTGGCGAGGGCTTGAGCATTTACATGGCCTCCACACACTCCGGAGTGTGCTTATTTAAGCACCAATTCAGCCTCTTCTTCATCTATGCATCTTAATAGAACACCGGCCAAGCTCCTTTTATAAAGTACTCCACCTAAGATGGTGTATCTCTGGGAGACCCTTCTTATGGCTTTCTTCTCTTCGGCAGTTGATCCTGGTGGATATATCTGATCCTGACAGTAATTTGCAATCTCATGATACCATGGTTTCTCACCCTCTTCTAATTATTCCAAATCAACCAAAGATACTTCCTCTTTTTGCTCAATGTACTCTTTCCTTTCAAACCCTTTTTTAACCTTCAAGAATCATGCATCTTCTACTGCCGGAATGGTACGTCGGTGGAGATAGATCGTCCTAACCTGCCTGCCTAGTGGGACAGATAGTGAAGATGCCAGAGAAGCGAGAGCATCGGCAATAATATTTTGAGCATGAGGAACATGAATGAATTCAAGTTTGGAGAATAGCTTGATGTAACAGGTGGTGAGTTCTTGGTATGGTCTGAGCCCGGGATAAGATGTGCGGTATTTGGTAAGCACTTGGCAGAGAATCAACTGGCTATCACCGATCACCCTTAGGTGGGTGACACCATAGAAGTGAGCGGCCTCCAGTCCGGCCAATAAGGCTTCATACTCAGCTATATTGTTTGTTGCTGGAAAATGGAGCTGAAAAGCCTGTGGAATGGTGACATCTTTAGGTGATAGAAGAACAATCCCTATCCCTCTACCCTGGGAGTTTAATGCCCCGTCAAAATACAAAGTCCATAGATTGGAAGATCGAATGGACATCAACTCTTCATCGGGGAATTCTGATTGGATAGGGTCAAAGATTGGGATAAGATGATGGGCAAGGTGTTCAGCAATTGCATAGCCCTTTATTGCCTTCTGTTGGATGTAGGTGATGTTGAACTGAGAGAGGAAGAAATTCCCAAAGTTTGATCAATGTTATCCTTCTCCTCATATCAGATTTCATCTAGCTGGATCACATTTTTCAAATATTCTGGTTGTCTGGCACATCCTAAGCTTTTCAGAGCTAACTGATGTAGGTATCTTTTTGGAACTCTCCCACCCCTGATTTTTGTTCTATTTTTATTGGAAACTAAACCTAAAGAAAAAGAAGGTAAATAAGAGGAGGAAGGGGAGGTGGATGTAGTAGAATTTATTGGAGAGGATGGAGGGCAAAGAAGGTCAATCAAGGATCTGGTGGCTCCTTGGGTCGAATGCCCTTCCGAGGCAAGTTGAGATGTTTCCTCAATCGAAATTTGAGTTTCGAGGGGGACGTTGTTCTTTGGGGAGTGCTAAACATAAAGACAAAATGGGCTTCAGGTGCCCGATTTGGGTTGATATCATCTACGGGAACCAAAGTAGGCGAAGATATTGATAAAGAGGGGAAGACTTCGAGCAATGTTTGACAAAGGGGGCTTTCGGGCCCAATGTTGACAGAAAGAGGTGATGGGCCAGTAGGCCGGATGATCATAGAGGAAGGTGAATTCATGGACCCAATAATAGGGGGATGTGGGCTCGAGGGCCTGGGTTTAGGAGATGGGCTTGAGGGCCCGAGAATTGGAGAAAATGGGCGTAGAGGCCCGGATTCAGTAGAGGGGCTCGATGGCCCAAGAGCAACAAGTGGGTACGCGGACCCATAAGTTAGGCCTGAGGGCCTAGAAATAGGGATCGGGCCAAGAAGCCCGGGGAGAGCATCACAGTGCGTTTGGGCGTCGGCCCCAAAAGATAACATAATGAGGGAAGGCCCTCGTGGAGTTGGTTGGACTTTTTCTCTCGAGTCAGTTTGGCAATATGACCCTCGGGTATGTCAACAGGCGATTCAGCCTGGAGTGGTTCATTGCTTGACCCTTCTTCACCGGTGGAAAACAGAAGAGATATTTCTAGATACAAGTCATCTTTAGGGTCGTTGGTTCTTCTTCTCTTCTCTTGGTCCATCTCTTGTTCTTCCGTGTTCTCAGCCAGTCAGTTGAATAGTCTCTTTCTTGATGAAAAACTTTTGTAAGCATCCAGACAAGTATTTTCTTTTGAGATTCTGACCATTGGCAGTTGTTCCATCATACCCAACCCTGCTTTTTGGTTGTAACCTCATTAGATTGATTGGCTCAGCTATGCCTTGCAGTTCTTTGCCTAGTCCTTGGCCTTCTTGGTATCCCAAACTTTTCATGATATGCCACCCAATAGTTTCATTTTTCTCTCTTTTCCTTCTCCACACTTGCTTGGGCTGCTTACTTATTTCTGGAAGATCCAAGATTGTCAAAATCGGCTCATTTGGCATCCCAAGGGGTGGTGGAGAAGATGGATGGTCTAAGGGCATGCTTGTCACCTTAATCACTTATCCCTTGTAAGGAAATTTGAGACACTGGTGATTGGTGGAGGCGACTGCCTCTAATGCTTCCAAATAGGGTCGTCCCAGAATAGCTTTGTATGTCGGATCCATCTCTAGTATGTGAAAGTTGACAGTGACTGTTCGGGGTCCAAGCTTTACATTTAATGTAATCATGCCATTGGCAAGCTTCTTTGAATTATCATATGCGGTCACTGTTATTTGAGATGGCCGGACGTCCTCCTCGGAGATTCCACAAAGATGTAATGTTTTTGGTGGCAGAACATTAATGGATGCTCCGGTATTGACCAAACATGACTTAATGCCTACTCCATTGATGTGGACTGTGATGCATAAGGCACATTTCCTTACTTCCGGGTCGGCCAACTCTTCCTTTGTGAATGTAAGGGCCGGGTACTCACTTCTCGGGACCAGAACTGATGAAATCCTTTCTGGGGGGAGGCTCTCATTCACCGTCACCCGCTGTAAGTATTGTTGGAGAACCTCTTGATGGACTTTAAATCTTTTGATCAACTCTAAGATAGAGATCCGTGCCGGAGTTTTATCAAGACATTTTTGCAAGTCATAGGATGTCCCGGGGAACGGTTCTTCGATGTGTTCTTCTTCTGCTTCTGGTACTAATCCTGACTGACCGGCCTGGGGAAAGACCCTTTGGAACATGTGCCCACTCCTGAGTACTGTGGCAAGTTGAGGAGCTATAGTTGGGGTGGTAGTGGTGGGTGGTGGGTTAGGTCGAATGATGGGAGCTCTTGCGATGGGTGTAATGATGGTGGTTTGAGGCATAGTAGGGTAGGTAGGTCATGAAGGTTCAGTTGCTCGGGCCGGGATAATGATGGGTCCTAGTGGTGGTTATGTTTGTGGTGGATTAACCGGGCGGATTAGGGTTCGTCCTGATTGGAGTTGAATGGCTGGTGGTGTGATGATGGGTTTTGATGGTGCGCGGATGATGGGTGGTATGTTAAATATGATGGGATTAGGTGACATAGTTGTTCGGGGTATTGAGTGGACGGTTCGGTGGGGTAAGTTGATGTACATTGCAGAGGCGGCTCCCTCGACTTGCCAATTCTAGCCCCGATCATGATACTCCTTGGAAGAGATCAAGATGGGATTAACATGTTGATTCCCAAATGTGGGTGCATGTGGATGTAAAGGGTTTTGGATAATCCCCAGGCCGGGGTTCTGTTGTTGTTGCTGCTGAGCTGGTGCGTACTGCCGTTGAGGTTGATCTTTCACTATTTTGATGTATTCCCCCATCTGGTCCCAGTCAATACTGCCTTGCTCATTAAGGTCGTGGATGTAGTGTTTGAATTGAAAGCAATTTTCCACAGTATGCCCAAGATATCTATGAAACAAGCAGTATCGCTCTGTGTTGGCAATTTGAGGCCACTCCAACTTCTCCCTTGGCAATGCAATTTGCCCTGCCGCCATGAGTGCATTAAAGATGTCCACGAGAGAGTACAGCAAAGGCGGGTAATGGTTCCTCTTGGGTCCAACCTTTCGGGGTTCGCAGGCCATGGGAGGGGGTTCTTGGTTGTAGTTGGCCAGTTGTTGCCGTGGTGGTTGGGGAACTGGGGCTTGCGGTCGCTGAGGGATCGGAACTTGTTGTTGACGAGGATGGAACTGAGGTTGATGTTGAGGTTAACGAGGGTTTCTAAATGGTTGGTTTTGTTGAGGGTTCCTAAACTGGTGTTGATAATTGCTAGGTGGGTTCCCTACAACCTTGAGGTTCTCGTTTGTCACTACGCCCTCAGTCACTGGGCCGGTTGTAGTAAAAGTGGTTTTCTTGACAGCTCGGGGTCTAGGATAAAACAAGTTCATGATAGGTGAGTCCCTAAGCTGCGTCTGAATGTACCGTGCCCTCTCATAGAGTTCACTCATGGAGGTGGGGTGATGCAAAGCCAGCATATTCTTTAAGGCTGGAGTGGCGTTGGTGATGATCATCTTCACTTGCTCTGGTTCTGAAATGGAATCAGTAAGCTTTTCTACCATTGACTTCAACCTATCAGCATATCTAGTAAAATCTTCATCATTTCTCATTCTTTCGGCCATGAGGTCAGTGATGGAATATGTTGGTCCGACCCTGTCTTGATATCTCTGCAAAAATTTAGCTTTGACAGTTTCAAAGTTACTCGCCTCCAAAGAGTCAAGCGAGTAGAACTACTCTAAAGCTGAACACTCTAATGATCTTCTGAAAAGAAAAGCAAGGGCCCTTAGATCATTTTGCCACATTACTGACTCATAAAGAAAGTCCTTGATATGAATGAATGGATTACCGGTGCCGTTGTAGCGACGGTATACCGGCATCTTAGAGGGAGGTTGTAGACATGCAATTTTGGCCCAGTTGGAGAGTTTAAATTCTTGTTTTCATGGAGAATATTTAAAGCAGATCGTGTTTTACGGACGGATCAAATTTCTGGCACGTTCCGAAGGGAGGTCAATAGAGCAATCAGCCGAGCCAAACACCCCGTGTATAGGGTACCTAGCGCCCTGTTTATAGGGCACCAGGCACCCTATATATAGGGCACCAGGCGCCCTATAAACAGGGCACCAGGCACCCTGTATATAGGGCGCCAGGCCCCCTGTATACACAGCGCCTGGAACCGTATCAAATCGATTTGATAGGCTGATTTGACCCCTCACAGTGACTCGTCTTGTCGATCTGACAGACCTAATGATCCTGGCTCCCCATATATAGGGCGCCATGCCGCGTGGCACTGTTTTTCGAAAATGGCCAAAGTACCCTCTTTTGGGCTATAAATGGAGCTCCATTTGGAGCTTGAAGGAGGTTCCAACTTGGTGCCACCCTAGAGCTCATCCAACACCACGTTTCTAAGCCATTTCCACCCCCACATGCCTCCAAACCGATCCAAAATCGTCCACCAAAAACCGTAAAAACCTTCTATTTCTGTCACCCAGAAACATGGCTTTTCTCCAACTTTGAGAGCCTCTATCCATCTCTCCTCTTTCATCCAGCATCCAAACCACCTTTCATTAGCTTTATTTACATATTGTCTACAAGGAGGAGCCCCTACTTCGTCCCGGAAGCCGCCCAGCACTCCGTAGCGGCGTTGCGAAGAGGGGAAGAAAATCTGTTCAGACCTGACTTAGTGCCCCGTATACAGGGCACTTTGACTTGGTCAACGCGCCCCATAAAGGGGGCACCTGCTCCTGGCGGCCTATATATAGGGCACCAGGAAGGGCAGAAGCTCGTTTTTATCATTTTCGAATTCCGATCGCCCGTTTAATCGAGTTTTCATCTTCCTCTTTCATCCTAGCATTGATCATCATGTTATTTGGCATGTCTTAGAACATTTTGCATCTCATATATGTTTAAAAACCTACCAAAAATAGAAGTTGGGATTCCGTCCCAATCCGGTTAGTCTCCTTCCATTTGCACGTTTGAATTCAAATTTGAGAACGATACTATGCTTTCATTAGAACTAATGAACCTTTCACTTGTTTCTATGTTTTCTTATGGACATTCTTAGGTAAATCCGATTGAGGCGGAGCTTCAACCGGATCGAAGACGAAGGACTCACTAAGCTCTCTTCTTTCGGCCGGCCGAGAGAGGAGAAGTCGGAACTCAACAATCTCCCCGCTTCCAAAGGTACGACAGTCACTTCTCCATTTCACTTCTTTTCATTCTATTATATTTTGGAGCCTTTGGCTCTTGGCGACCACACCCACTAACATCCCATCCACCAAGTCCCCAAAGCAAGCGTAGGGGCCAGAAGGGGGAGATCTACGGATATCCTCGTTTCGGGTGCCTACACCTTTTGGCGACCACGGTGGGACCGACTTTGCTTTAGTGAGATCCTATTTTCTTTCCTAAGAATGTCCATTTGAAAAGCATGTTTACTTTCATTTCCATGTGAGTCATTTCCATTTCCTTACATTTTTGCTTGTTTACGTTGCTTACTACTTTCCTTGAAGTATCATCTACTTTTCTTCAAGTTTACTTGCCCTCCTTTTATCTTTTTTTTAAAAAAGCATGGCAATCTGATTTTTAGCTTTGTTTATCATCTTATCTCAATTTAGTATCTTGAAGATCATCCTATTTCATGCCTTAACAAATATGCTTGCCTATTTCCTTCCATGTCTAATTCCGTTCTAGTAAATTTGCTAAGCATTTATAGTCAAGGTTAAGTGTTCCTTTTCATTTTATTTTATATCATATCATTGTCTTGTTTACTTGCTTCCTACAACATCTCACTAATTATTGTATGCTTTTATTTTTTTCTTGGTCGCTTCTTATTCCTTGACATTTCACTTGCATTTAGTTTGCATTGGAGTTTTGGGTTCGCCCGTCTCCTTAGGACATCCGAGAAGGGAGGCTCTCTCCTCTCAAAGCCCTACACACCCAAAACACCCCTCTTGGTGGTTGCCAACTCCTCCTCCGGGGATTCCCTCTCGGAAGGACCGGGTAGCTTCCATCAAGGCCTCCGTAAGTCCTCAGACGTGAAGGATTCCCTCTTCACTGATCGGGCTGGTTGTACCATTTTATCCCAAAACCCGGAGTACCTACTACCTATCGTTGTGAAAAGAGTGACAACCTTAGAGTGCTCGGCGTTGTGAGAGCATAGGGTCCTACCCATTTATTTGAGTGGACATTATTTCTCTTAACAAGCCACTAATTCAACGTTGAAACACAAAAAAATTGCGGTAATCATTCTAAGTCTGTGCCGTCACTTGTTTGCGAATCAAAATTGAAAACCAAAAACCAAAATTTTTTTTGAAAACACTTAACAAAAACCCAAAAGAAATCTTTGTTTGAGGTTAATTTGCTTGATAACCTGTTTGTTCAAACAAAAATCAAAAGCCGAAAAAAGGAGAAAAATTTTAAAACTAAAAAAAAAGGATTCTTGTGTTTTTCGTCACATTTCCCTTCTATTTATGAACTTGAGATCAGGGCGAGTCATCGGGATGACGGACCAAGGGTACGAGCCATTGCAGTTGGAGTATGACCAATCCTACCTCCAGCCAGATGCCGTATGTGCCGCTAATGAACCCGAGATACTCCCTGAGACCAGTTCACCTCGACCCCACCCAGATGCTCTGTGGGAGGCATTCTCTCATGCCGACCCAATTCAATTACAAGCCATTGAGGCCATCCTGAAAGGGAAATCTCCTGTTAGTCACACCCATGTCGAGGGTGGTCACCATACTTCTACTCCCCAGTTAGCAACTGACCAACCCGGCACACCAGTACCGGGCCATTCTCACAACGGCCCCTTGATTCCAAACTCACCCCATCCGGTGGCCATCTTGAACCAACCGGACCCAAACAACACCACACCACTTAGGCCACCGGTCTATTCTTCCGCACATTTCAATCAAGCACGTCCTCAAGTGCACCACCCAATATACCCTCCTTGCCCGGCCGCTTCAGCCTATCCGACGGCCATGCCGGCAAATCAAGCATCTGTCCTCCCCCCTCCTTTCGTCCGAGAATCCTCCGTTGATCAAACTGTGCTTAACAAAATCAATAGGATGGATGAACAATATCGGGAGCTCAAGCGATTGATCGACACGCGAGCTCTCCCCGAAATATCCCTTCCCTCTCTCCCCATGTTTCATCTTCTTCCTTCTGAAATGCCCATTTACCGCCGATATAATGGAAATGGGAACCCTTTCATCCACCTTAAAGACTTTCTCTATGAGTCTGTCATGTGGCAAAATGATCTGAAGGCCCTTGCATACCTATTTAGGAGATCACTAGAGGGCTCTGCGTTGGAATGGTTTTATTCACTTGACCCCTTGGAAGCTAGCAACTTTGATACCGTCAAAGCAAAGTTCTTGCAAAGATACCAAGATCGAGTCGGTCCTACCTATTCGATCACAGATCTTATGGCCGAAAAAATGAGGAATGATGAGGACTTTATAAGATATGCTGATAGATGGAGGGCAATGGTAGAAAGATTGACAAATGCATTGTCAGAATCAGAACAAGTCAAGATGATCATCACCAATGCCACTCCGGCTCTGAAAAATGTATTGGCATTACATCACCCTGTCACGATGAGCGAACTCTATGAGAGAGCACGGTACATCCAAACCCAACTCCGAGATTCTCCCATCATGAACCTCTTCGACCCTAGGCCCCGAACCACCAAAAAGACAACCACCACCACCGCTGGGCCTGTGATCGAAGGCGTGGTAACTAATGAACATGTCAATATCATAGGGAACCCGCCCAACAATCACCAACAGCAGTACAGAAACCCCAGTACAGAAATCCCCGCCAAACCCAGCCGGCACCTCGCCCTCAGATTCAGCCCCAACCTTTTCGCCACCAAACACCAAACCAGTATCCCCAACAACCAATGCAGACACCAGTCTCCCAGCAACCCCAAGAATCGGCCGTACAAAACTTTGCACCTCAACCACCCCGCCAACCGACCACCTATAACCAGGCACCTCCCCCCGCCGCCTACGTGCCACGATGACCAGAGCCTAGAAGAAACCACTACCCGCCTTTACCGTACTCTCTCACAGACATTTTTAATGCTCTTATGGCGGCAGGGCAGATTTCATTGCCGAGAGAAAAGCTGGAGTGGCCACAAAATGCCAACACGGACAAATATTGTTTATACCACAGATACCCGGGGCATACAGTGCAGAATTGCTTTCAGTTTAAAGATTATATCCATGATCTCCACGAGCATGGAAGTATTGACTGGGGTCAAATTGGCGAGTACATCAAGGCGGTAAAGAACCAGCCTCAGCAGCAGCAGCAGACACCAGTCCGACAACAACAACAAGAATCCGGTCTAGGGATTATTCAGAACCCGCTACCCGCGCACGCACCCGCAATAGCACCAGAAAACCAGAGGGTTAACCCTATTCTAACCTCCACCGATGAACCCCGCAATAGAGGCCAGAATTGGCAAATTGATGGACCAGCTTCCTTCATGAACATTAACCCTCCAAACCACAATAACCGAACCGTTCACTCCATACCACGAGTTATCCCCGCCAGAAGAAGCCAACCACCGATTATCCGCACCCTATCACAGCCAACCATAACGCCACCAGCCGTACAACTCCAACCGGGTAGGACCTTGATCCACCCGGTCGAGCCTCCGCAAATACCATCACCATTAGGACCCATCATCGTACCGCCTCATACAACCATGCCACCACAACCTACCCGCATCCCTACAACCCGAACTATCATCACTACACCCCTACCTAGGCCACCCATCATTCGACCTAGTCCTCCGTCTACCTCCGCTACATCGACCATAGACCCTCAGCTCGCCACGGTGCTTAGAAGCGGGCGCATGTTTCAAAGAATTTTCCCCCAGACCGGTCAACCAGGACGGTCACAAGAAGAAGAAGAAGAGCACCTAGAAGAACCAGTACCAGGGACATCCTATGATTTGCTGAAGCACCTTGACAAAACCCCTGCGCGGATTTCCATTCTGGAGCTGATTAAAAGGTCCAAAGTTCATCAGGAAGTTCTTCAACAATATCTACAAAGAGTGATGGTCAATGAAACTCTTCCCCCGAGAAGATTGCATCGGTTTTGACCCCAAAAAGTGAACACCCCGCTCTCACTTTCACCAAGGAAAAATTGGCCAAACCAAAAGCGAGAAAATATGCACTTTGTATCACTGTCAGTATTAACGAAATAGATGTTGAGTCTTGTCTAGTCGATACCAGTGCATCCATCAATGTCTTGCCACCAGAAACACTACAGTTGTGTGGAATCCTAGAAGAGGATATTCGGCCATCACAAATCACTGTAACAGCATATGACAATTCCAAGAGGCCCGCTCATGGCATGGTCACACTTGAAGTCAAACTCGGACCCCGGGTTGTTACTGTCGACTTCCACATCTTGGATATGGACCCAACTTACAAAGCTATCTTGGGAAGGCCTTACCTTGAGGCATTGGAGGCCGTAGCTTCGACCAACCACCAATGCATTAAGTTTCTCTTCAAGGGACAAGTCGTCAAGGTGGTAAGTATGCCCATGGATTGCCTGGTTACTCTCCCTCCTGGCTTGCCAAATCAACCGGTCTTCACAATCCTCGATCTGCCAAGGGATGGAAGGCAGCACAAGCAAGTGTGGAGAAAGAAGAAGGATGACGCCAAAACCCTTGGGTGGCATATGATGGAGAATCTGGGATATCAGGAAGGTCGAGGGCTGGGGAAAGAACTGTAGGGTATCACAAAACCCATCCAGCTAGTAAAGACAACATCAAGGAATGGGATATGATACGATGGGACATGTGATAATGGCCAAAAGACCGGCCAAAAATACTTCCAGGGGTGTTTACAGAAGTTCTTCGACAAGAGGGAAACAATACAAATGATTGAAGAGCAACCGCAAGAACAAGCAAAGAGGAAGAAGGTGGACAATCTGGAGGATGAGCCATATCTCGACGTGTCATGGTTATTTTCTGAAGAAGGGTCAAGTGATGAATCATTCCGCAATGAGCCTTCTGGCAGTCAGAATCCAGGGCATTCACACCATGTCGCCTCTTTAAACCCGTTTCCAATAAGTTCACCATCAGATCCACCAGATAACAAAGACGGATACCCATCTTTGCTTGATTTGTTCCCCTCTCTGTCAATCTCTCAACCCGCGTTGTAAACTACAACCAACCAAACCCTCTCTGTATTCATGTTTAGTACTTCTCAAAAAGATCAAAAAAAACGTCCTCTTCTCAACTCAAATTTCGCTCGAAGAAACATCCCAACTCGCTCCGAAGGATGACCCGAATCAGGAGGCCACCCGGTCTCTAATCGATCTCCTTTGCCCTTCATCAATAAATTCCACTCCATCCACCTCCTCTTCCTCTCCTTATTTACCTTCTTCTTCTCTAGGTTTAGTTTCCAGTAAAATCAAAACAAAAATCAGAGGTAGGAGAGTTCCAGGAAGATACTTGCATCAGTTAGCTCGAAAAAGCTTAGAATGTGCCAAGCTACCGGAGTATCTAGAAAATGCAATCCAGATAGGAGAAATTCGATATGAGGAGAGAGACAATATTGATCCAACTTTAGGGGTCTACGAGGTTATATCAGAAAAGGATCCTGACACTGAGGATGAAGAGGAGGATTTGGCTGATGCTTATGCGTCCGGTTTAAGAAGATTCGAAGAACCATCAGCCACGGTGGATGAACCGACTAAGGAACTTAATCTTGGAACACCGGAAGATCCTAAGAATATCCTCATCAGTGCCAACCTCGCCCCTTTAGAAGAGCAGAATCTAATAGGGGTGTTACAAGAATACAAAGACACGTTCGCTTGGACATACGAAGATATCTTTGGGGTTAGATAAATCATTGGTAGAGCATCGACTGACTTTAAAACCTGAGGCTACCCCGGTCAAGCAAAAGTTAAGGAGATTCCACCCAGACATAGCATTGAAGATGAAGGAAGAAGTCGATAAGTTACACCAAGCAAAATTCATTAGAGTGGTCCTCTATCCGCAATGGGTGGCAAATATAGTCCCAATCATGAAGAAAGATGGAAAGGTTCGAATTTGAATTGACTTTAGGGAATTAAACCTAGCGTGTCCAAAGGATGATTTCCCCCTTCCTCATATCGATGTTCTTGTTGACAACACACCTGGATACGAAACCCTATCATTCATGGATGGATACTCGGGGTATAATCAAATACGGTTAGCAGAAGAGGATCAAGAGAAGACCTCGTTCACTACACCTTGGGGAACCTATTGCTACGTCGTCATGCCCTTCGGATTAAAGAATGCCAGAGCAACTTATCAAAGGGCCATGGTGGCAATATTTCATGATATGATGCACAAATTTGTAGAGGTGTACGTGGATGATTTAGTGGTCAAATCTCGAACCCAAGATGATCATGCTGAGGTTTTGAAAAGGGTTTTGCAACGAGCCAGGGAATACAAGCTCAAAATGAACCCCAAGAAGTGTGTGTTTGGAGTATCATCTGGAAAGTTACTTGGGTTCATTGTCAGTAAAAGGGGCATCGAAATCGATCCCAACAAAGCCAAAGCCATTATTGACATGCCTCCACCAAAGAACCTAAAAGAGCTGAGAGGGTTAATTGGTAGGCTATAGTTTGTTCGCCGGTTTATCTCACAACACTCCCAAAGGTGCAAACCTTTCTATGAGTTAACCAAGGCGAAGGCCAAATTTAGATGGGATTCGAGATGTCAAGAGGCATTCGATGGTTTAAAGAAATATTTGTCAAGCCCACTTGTACTCAAACCTCCGGTTCCCGGTAAACCCTTGATCTTATACATCTCAGTCTTGGAAGGATCCCTGGGAGCAGTATTGGCACAAATAGATGAGGAAGGGAAAGAGCGAGCAACATACTATCTGTCCAAAATCTTTGATCCTTGTGAACAGAAGTATACAACCATGGAGAAAACCTATGCCGCCCTGGTTTGGGTGGTCCAGAAGCTTAAACACTACTTTCTGGCCCACGAGGTTAATCTCATTGCTCGCATGAATCCCATCAAATTTCTTTATGAAAAATCTGTCCTGACTGACCGTTTGGCGTGCTGGCAAAGCTTTCCTCCCAATTTGACATCACCTACATCCAACAGAAGGCAATCAAGGGCTACGCGATCGCTGAACATCTTGCCCATCAGCCTATCCCAATCTTTGACCCTATCCAATCGGATTTTCCCGATGAAGAATTGATGTCCATTCGATCTTCCAATCTATGGACTTTATATTTTGACGGGGCATTAAACTCCCAGGGTAGAGGGATAGGGATTGTTCTTCAGTCACCCGAAGGTGTCACCATTCCACAGGCTTTTCAGCTCCATTTTCCAGCAACAAACAATATAGCTGAGTATGAAGCCTTGCTGGCCGGACTGGAGGCCGCTCACTTTTATGGTGTCACTAAACTAAGGGTGATCGGTGATAGTCAATTGATTCTCCGCCAAGTGCTGGCCAAATACCACACATCTCATCCCGGGCTCAGACCATATCAAGAACTCACCGCCTGTTACATCAAGCTATTCTCCAAACTCGAATTCATTCATGTCCCTCGCGCTCAAAATATTCTTGCCGATGCTCTCGCCTCTCTGGCATCTTCACTATCTGTCCCTCTAGGCAGGCAAGTTAGGACGATCTATGTCCGCCGACGTACCATTTCGGCAGTGGAAGATGCATGATTCTTGAGGGTTAAAGAAAAAATTGAAAGGAAAGAGTACATTGAGCAAAAGGAGGAAGTATCTCTGATTGAGTTAGAGGAGTTAGAAGAGGGTGAGAAACCATGGTATCATGAGATTGCGAATTACTGTCAAGATCAAACATATCCACCAGGATCAACTGCCGAAGAGAAAAGAGCCATAAGAAGGGTCTCCCAGAGATACACCATCTTAGGTGGAGTGCTTTACAAAAGGAGCTTGGCCGGTATTCTATTAAGATGCGTAGATGAAGAAGAGGCTGAATTGGTGCTTAAAGAAGCACACTCCGGAGTATGTGGAGGCCATGTAAATGCTCAAGCCCTCGCCAAGAAAATCATCAGGCAAGGGTATTACTGGCCTACTGTGAAAGAAGATTGCTCGATCTTTGTCCGGAACTGTCATCAATGTCAACTTCACGCTGACAAGATTCACTCTCCCGCATCTTCCCTTCACCCAATTCACGCACCATGGCCCTTCGCTATGTGGGCTTTTGATGTTATCGGACCCCTCGGTGACCCAAACTCCACAAACAAAACCAAATCCTTTATTCTAACTGCAACGGAGTACTTCACCAAGTGGGCGGAAGCGGAAGCATACGTGGAAATCAAGGCATCAACAGTCTGCACCTTCATCAAACACAACATCATTGCCAGGTTCGGGATCCCAGGCAACATCATCACCGACAATGGACCGCAATTCATCTCCCAGGAACTGCGTGACCTTTGCAACATGTATTGCATCAGATTGCATCATTCATCTCCATATTATCCTCAAGGCAACGGTCAAGCAGAAGCCACCAATAAAACCCTGATAAAAATCATTAAGAAGACCTGTAAGTCTAGCAAGTTCGCAGACTGGCCAGATAAGTTAATTCATGCTCTATGGGCCTATCGCACTTCTGTTCGAACCCCAACAGGTCAGACCCCCTATGCCTTAGCATTTGGGATAAAGGCGGTAGTTCCATACGAAGTAGTCATTTCATCCCTCCGAGTCCAGATCGATCGAGATATCCCGATGGATGAACGCCGAGATTCGCTTCTCACGCAACTCGAACTCTTGGATGAAAGGAGGCTGGCCGCTGCCGAACATGCTAGATCTTACCAGAATAGACTTAAAAGATTTTATCAGAAGAGGGTGGTGGAGAGAAAATTTGAAATCGGTGAGGTTGTGCTTAAAAGAATATTCGTTAAGCCGGGTGGTCCCCGCTCCAAACTTCAACCTAATTGGGAGAGTCCATATGTGATTTCGACTGTTTATCCCGGTAATTCATATAAGCTGACTAATGCAGAAGGAGAAGAACTAGCTCATCCGTGGAATGGTGTATACCTCAAAAAATATTTCCCTTAAAAACAAAAGTCACAAAAAAATCTATAAAATCCAAAGGTGTGAAGGATAATGATAACATCTAACGCTTGCTTGCTCGGTGCACCAACTTGTCACTTAGGGAAATAAGGATAGGCATCATACTACACACACTACACGTCTAGTCTTGAGATCCGATGATCGGAAGTCAGAGAAAAAGCTAGGCAACGCTTGGCAAAGGAAGGTCAACCTAATCCCATTCTCTTCTTGTTTCGGTCCAGAATAGATAAGAGGGGTTAGAGTGAGGAGTATCAAAAATGCCCATTGCCTTAGTTGGAAAATGCCTCTGAAGGTCTGACTTCTTATTAAAAGAAAAGGTGCCAAAAGATGGGCAATGACCCCTCAAGTCAGCAAAAGAATAGACCTGTCTGAATGTGTACCAACAAAAGTCCAAAAAGAAAAAAGACTCCAAAAGATGGGCAATGACCCCTCAGGTCAAAATCAAGCAAAAAAGAAGAGAGACCTGTATGAATGTGGGCCATCAAAGAAAATGAGCTAGAAGGAAGGACCCGAAGAGGTCAAAACCCGAACGGGCAATATGGGTATTAGTAGAGAAACAAGTTCGACATCCCTGAATTCTACTAAGGACTTACCACCAATCATCTTCCTTCTTTAACCTCCAAGGATAGGGTTGACCGACTAGGTCCAAGAAGAGCCATGGCCTATCGAAGGCAGAAGGTCAGAAGAACTCGGACTATGCACTCTCTTACACGTGATGCCTACTCTTAACCCTTAGGAAACAATGAGGGGCACCTATAACAAGCAAAGCAAAGGATGAGATAATCGTGTCCCTCACACCAAAAAAAAATCAAATATTTCAAAAAGTACCAAACAAATCTATGAAGTCAAAAATCCTAAAAAGAGAATATGCAAAACACCAAAAAAAATCATAAAAGTTCCAAAAACATCAAAAACATTATAAAACTATCAAAACCCAAATAAATCAAAAAATTCCAAAACACCTAAAAATTTGCTTCCTAATTGACTAGTTGCCTTTGTATTCATATTTAATTTCAGTCTTGCATGTTTCCTTTTGTGCATACTTATATTTTTCCGTTATTTTACCTTGATAAGGCATATGTCCCTTGACAAAGGATTAAGGCAGTTTCGCCCTTTTCTCGCAAGGGACCAAGCCTAAATAAAGTTCTAATCGCCTTTTGAGTAAACACAGGGAGTTAGGAAAAGAAGTCAACAACTATCACTATGAAAAGGAAAGTACATCAAAGATAGAAGGGGCCGGCACATCACAAATCGCCGCCTCCCTCTGCTGGAGCCTGATCACCCGGAGGTGGCATGGCAAGTCTCTCCTCACCTCTCCTCCTATGACTACTAGTTTGAGAGAAACCCGAGTGGGTAGGTCCCCTCAGCGTGGTCCCACGGGAGTCGGAGCGGTGAGAGTGGCTCCGAGATCGAGACTGCAACACTTGCATCATCAACTGACGATGCTCCGCCTCCACCCGATTGAGCTCTCTGGAGTGCTCAAGGCGAAGAAGGAGAAGCTGCTCGGACTCTGGGTCGTGACAACTCGATCACGCGAGCCTCCAGTCTCCCGACCTGCAAGATGACAAAGAGATACGTCAGCTACAGAAAAAGCAGTTTAAGGAAAAGAATCAAACATGTACCTCCTGTGTCAGCTCCTCTATCCTCTGAGCAGTCTGTAGAAACCAAAAGAAGCGTCAGTCCAAGAATTCCCAGTTTAAAATCATAATAAAAACATCGCACCTCGGAAGTAGAAGGACCAGGATCCGGAATGCCTACGAGGGGCTCGAGCCCGAGCTCCCTCTGTAGCTCCATCACCTACCGGAAAAATGTTAGGAAAGAAAGAAAATGATGACAAACAAAGTAGAAAGTTATGTTCCTTGTCCTGAAAACCTGAGGGATCACCAGTAGAAGGCGGAGCACCCCCTGCAGAGAGGTCAGAGATCCTCATCCAAAGATCCTTGTTCTGACAAAAGAAAGAGTGTTAGAATCAAGCAAAGTGAAACAGAAGAAAGTCACGGAAATTCACCTCAGTGGTGAGGGCCTGCACCCGTTCCTTCAGCTGAGCAATCTGCGAGAAAAAGAAAATAAGATCAGCAAAGCAAATAAAGGAAGAAGACAACATAATAATGAAACAATAATCACCTCAAGGAGAAAACCCGTCTCTGAAGAACTGCTCCCGGGGTCGGCAGGTATGAAGGGAGGAGGGTCGGCCGGCAAGTAGTGAGAAGGAAGCTCAGGACCCATGGGCTGGCCGAAGTCGAACGGCTCGAAAGGAGGCTCTGAAGTCTCGTCGAAGATCGTCGGCTCAGGGGCAGCTGGGTGAGAACCCAACTCCAGCTCAGCCACGCACTCGCGGAGCCGAGCGATCTGAAAAGAGGCAGGGGAAACAGTCAACAACATTCATTCGAGGTATTAAAGAAAAGCAAGGAACGTTACCTCATCATCACGCCCACGCAGCTGTCGACGGGCACCTCGGTAGCGACGTCGCTGAAAGAAAAAAAAAGAAAGAAAGATCAGTTAACCAGCAATGAAAAGGTGCAAAGTACAGAAAGTACCTGTCGCTCCAGCTCAGCCTCCAGAGATGCTGTCCCTGCCCTCAAGCGAGACAGCTCCTCCTGAATACTCTGAAAGCAGCATACAATTTAGCTACAAAGCAAAGGAAGAACAGTAATGAAAGCAACAAGTACATACCCCTCCACCCTCGGTGAAAAGGTGGGCAAATGTCGCCATGTAGCGGCGCAGATAATCGTCACTGTCAGAAGCACTGGAAGTCACTGGAGTGCCACCCCTCTTCCAGATCCGAACAGCAAACTGGCCCTCCTTCTTCCAGTCGACCTCCTGGGTCAGGCCACGGGTAGAACGGCCCAGGCGCGGGTAAGGGGGGAGGTCCACCCACTCCTGGTGAAGCCCCAATGAGCGCATCGTGAGACGCACCCACAATGGCTCCATCTCGTTCAAGCAGATCAAGAAGGTGTCACGGCTAAAAGCCGGACGACCCTCCGATACCCATGGCTGCTGATCCAGATGAAGGTCTGAATAGGGACGCCATACCACCTAAAAAGCAAGGAAGAACAGTAAACAAGAAGAGCCTAAAAGAAAAGGTGGGAAAAGTGACAGGATACCTCGTGGTGGGGGAAGCAGAGCAGCTGCCTCCTCAAGTTTTCCACCTGGTAGGGGTGGGAAGAAGCAGATCGAGTGGCGACCCAGCTGCTGATGAGCGGGTACTCGGGGTCAGCCTTCAGCAAGGCACGACCCAGGGGGATGTAGTAGTAACTCCATACCTCCAAAAGTTAAGACAGAATTAACAATGGACAAAGGAACAAGGCATACCTGAAGGAATGGAGTGAACCCGGCTACTGAAACCGGACCGCTCTCCATCGCCAGCGAGAAGAACAGATGGGCCAACATGGTGGCACCCCACGCATACTCACTGACCTTCGACAGGTCAGCAAGAAAGGGGAGGAACCTCAAGTGCACCCTGTCCGTCTTCGGGGCCAGAAGAAGACGGGTGAGGAAGAAAAGGAGGAACCGGCAGAGATCCTGGTCAGCCTGGACGGTGCCCTCCTCACCGACCAAGTAGCACTCGACGTGTTTTGTCAACGCGTCAAGTACATCCGCCACCAGGTCATCCTTCCCCACATTGGCCTTGCCCAGACCAAGCAAGTTCCCGACGTCTGTGTGCTTCATAACGCGCAGTCCGCCGGGGCAGTGTGGGATCGAATGACCTAGAAAGTCCCGGACCATAGCCGAGTAATCGCGATAGGTCTTGCCGGTAACGGCGCGACCATGAACACGAAGACCCGTAATCCGGGAAACATCCTCCAAAGTGGGAACCATATGCCCCCAGGGAAAGAGGAAGGAATGAGTAGTGGAATCCCATCTCTCCCTCAATGCCTGGATCAAGGGGAGGTCTTCCCAGAAGGTAGAGCAGCGAAGCAATGGGCCGAAACCCATCGCATCGAGTCGTACCTTCTGGAAATCCTTCAACTTCTTGTAGGCATGGAAGACCATTTCCCAGGATATTCGGGACTTGATCTTCCCCTGCACAAACAAACAATCATGTCAGAAACAATAATCATGAATAATTCAAAAGGGGGGAGTCAAGATCCAGTTACCGAGACGGTCGGAGGAGGATGGAGGGAAGGCAGCTCCGATGAGCCAGGATCGGCCGAACTAGAAGCCCCGGCGGAGGAGGAAGTGCCGGCGGAAGAAGAGGCTCCAGCAACATCAGAGGCACCACCACGCTCAACACGGGACCTCTTCATCATCTGCATCATTTCAAAAAGTGTTAGAACAGGTCAAAAACAGCAAAACAAGGAAGACCGGGGCCTGGTGACCAGGTGCCCCATTTATGGGGCGCCTGGACCAGGCGCCCCCTTGATGGGGCGCCTGGCACCCCATTGATGGGGCGCCAGGCAGAGCCTAGCGCCCCATCAAGGGGGCCCGAGGGGGTTTGGCCCCCTTCTCTCTCCCCGTTCCGATCCGGAACGACTCCAGATCGGTTTGGTCCCTTCTGCGAAAACGAAGATAACAGAATAAATTACAAGCTTGCAGTTGGAAGAAACTTACTAGGGAGTCTGCACGACACGCTGCACACTCCGAGAAGGCCCCACACAGCAGAAAAACTAGGAAAAGTCAATGGTGGAATGAAGGAAATGTGCAGAGGTGAAAATATAAAGTGCTAGGGTCAAAATTTTCAAAATTTTTAGAATATGTCTGCGAGTAATATTCTTCATGAAAAACACAATTTCATCAGAAAAAAATTGATATTCAACTCCTTTTTGCATATTTTTTTGCTGGTTGCTAACACTGACAGGACAACGACGGTCTCAAGATTCCATAGCAGAAATCACCATTTTGCAACGAGGACAACTCCTTATTCGGGAAGCCAAAAATTCTCAAAAAATACAATTTAGAAACCTCATTAAATGATATTTCTAAATATATATATATCCATTCAGATAAAAAATATCTAACAATGGAAAAATAGGCATAAATTGGTAAACATAAGGTAATCACATTACCGCAGGACTCCGGAAAACCCTAGAATGTTGAAAAATTCTCAAATTCTCTTCCTCCGCCATCGTTCAAAGCCGGATATCATAAGTAAAGGTAAGGTAATCATATTACCCATCTCCTAAAACCTTTTACAAGCCTCAATTTATTTTGTGGATGGAGATTTCACAAAATCTCCAAATATGGGTGAAAGTTCAGGCATGACAGAAACACCAACTTTTGGGGCTTCTCCTGAACTCTACAGAGATCAAAACTTCTAACGGTTAGCGGCGTTGGAAAGCCCTATATCACAAAATTCTACTGGAGCCAACCAATCTTTTATCTGAGTCATACACAGATTATGGTGGCCTCGTCAAGACGGACATTTGCACAGATTCGAGAACACATAAATTACTTTAAATAATGTCGACTCGACGTCAGTTTCGATTGAGACTTGAACTAGGCTTTGATACCACTGAAATAAATCATCCATAAAATATGATACAGTGGAAGCAATGATTACTATGGGTTCTTTTAGAATATGTCTCAATCAGAACTGAATGACGAAAACTAAAAATTGATCAAATCGGGTGCTAATATACCTGATAGGGATTCATATAATCCCATAGAGAGGAGGAGATGAGCTTCTCAAGCTCTTCAAACCTTTCAAGTGTCTGATCTCTAGCAATATCCACACTAACTTCATCCATAGCAGGTTCTCCTTTCGCGCTGGCCTCGAGAACTCTTCTCGAGCGGAGCACCATCGGCCATGGATGCCTTCTAGAGAGAGAAGGAGGTAGGGAGAAGGCTGAGGACGTGGTTAACACCCTTAGCTTGATAGGGTTTGGCTAAAATTATTAGTATTTATAAAGAATTTTAATTTTTTTATAAAAACCCAAAATCTCTATAAATTATGCCCTTGTCCCTGTAATTGTGGATAAGTCCTTTTGTGTGTGACCCACTAGGCTCAATAGGCTATTTGGTTGAGGCTTAAACAAAATAGAACAGTTCTATTTAATTTAATTTAATTTGTTATTTGATAACAGATTAATCGGTCTACCAATCATGAAGGGTACAAGCCACATCTCATGATCCCAAATGGCTATGGGGATAATCTCATCTTGATTGAGCCTTTCCATCATCAGTTACCACATAGATATAAACCCTCGTCCATCCAATGTTTCGGTCGGAAAGGAGTACGGCATCGACTGTCAACTCCTCAGTGTACCGACTCTATAGGATCCTATACTTGGAATTGGATCAATTGGAAAACTCCTTTTCCAATTATCCTATCTACTTTGGCTAGGGATTTTGAGTACTATCGCATTGGACATTCACTCTCACTTACCGAGAGTAGACGATTCCTTATTGTTCGCTCAATTGCCTCCATTGAGTTTTCCTTGTGCCCGATCCATCGCTATACTAGACCATTTAAACGGTGATACATAAGTCAATGGTCAAAGTACAAGTTTCACCCAATAAGGTATCTTTGGCGACGCAGGTCAAAGGTCCAACTATGCAACCGTGATGATAGAAAACCCTGATTGACAGTTCGGTAAGATACCATTTAGGGTTTCTAATTTGGTCAGTTCAGTGAACTCATTCAACTAATGAGCACTTGTGTGTATATATTAGTGTCTCCACACTAATAACCAATGAGACCGGTCATTCTCATCACATGAGAAGATATCACATACACTAGTCTATTCAGATCCTTGATGTCCCATCTCAAGTATCCTATGACTAGGAATATGTAGATCAAATACCTCTAGATGATCAATCTCATTATCATGATCTCATCATGATTTAATTATCATTGCACTTGATCAATGACTTCATTATGATATTCGTATCTAATAAGAGCTTATAATGAAGATTTGCCTAATTAATTGAATGAGACATATCTAGAAATGTTGAATCATATCATATATGATTGGTTTGTAGGGCATACATTTCTATCAGATTCTACCAATTGACTCAACTATTTGATGTCATTGTGAACACCAAACTTCAATATAGTTGTGATAGATATTATGGAAGAATATTAGATATACTTGAGATATCATTTGATAGGAGTCATTTAATACTTTTTGAATGTGAATGGTGGGATGTGTATAATAAGAATTGAGGTTTTATGGTTTAGTATTAGGGACTTATATCATTAAATATACAAAGAAAACTAGGGACTAATAAATCATTTGCACTTACAAGTCAAGTGGTACATGTTTTTTACATAGACGATAATGTGAATAAAAGATGGGTGACATCGGTAAAATCTCTACCTCTTAACTATCATAACATGTTGTAAAATGAAAATGATGATGAAGTAGAATTATATTAATAAAAACTTGTTAATATACCTATACCATTGGTATAACTAATGAACACGTAAAACTTTAGAAATCTCAGCCAATATAAATAAAAATTTAAAATTTATGTTTGTATTAATCGATTTTCTTGAAGTTGTTTATGATATGGTTCTACATTTATTTTCCAATATGTAATAATTTCTATGGGGTGTAAATTTTATAGGTATGGGAATAGAGATTGGGATAAAGATAGAGGTCAGGATTAATATACGGATAGAGATTGGGATTACAAAATAGACAGAGATAATAGTGATTGGAATAGAAATAAAAATAATGATATAGATTGGGATTTGGATAGGGATAGAGATTGGGATCAGGATATAGATAAAAGCCTAGAAAAAGAGGTTAGAACCCAAACTTGGCCAACTTGCCATTTAGGCCAACTGGTTTGGATTAGCCTAAATAGCCCTAAAAACAGAAAATGGAGTTATAAACCAAATCATAGCGAAAAAACCCAAAAAATGAGTACAAATCCAGTTGTTGGCTAGTTAGGCTAATCTAAACTGGTAACTAGTTTTGACTAGCTTAAATAGCCATAAAAACCAAAAAAGGAGCCCAAACTAGTAATCAGTTTCAATTTGCCTAAACGACTATAAAAACTCAAAAAAGAGTTAGAACCTAAACCATGGCCATTCAGGCCATCAACTTAGATTGGTTTGAATGGTCATACTAGCTTGAATTGACCTAAATAGCCATAAAACCAAAAAAAAAAGTTGAACCCAAACCCTAGCCATTTGGATTGGTCTAAATGGCCACAAAAACCAAGAAAAGAGTTATAATGCAAACTGTGTCCATTTAGGCCAATCCAAATTGGTTATCAGTTTGGACTGGCCTAAATGCCCATAAAACTATAAAAAGTTAGAACCTAAACAAAAAGGGTGATTTTTGTTTTCCTCGATCACTTGCCATCTACTTTGGCTCGATCTCCAATATTGTCGGCACTTTCCTAGGTTTATAGGAATCAATGGAAATGGCAACGATATTAAAGGCTGGGCAAAAGGAGATGACAATGGTCCAAGCAAAGAGAAGCCATCCTCCCCCACTAGTAGTATTTCTTGAAACATTGAGTAATGTTTCTCCCAATTCTCCTCCACCTCATCATTGCCTTCCTCCCATTCTTCACCCTCTTTGTATACATCCTTAGAAAAACAACCAAACCTGTAATCTGATATGGTTTGGCCAAGAAGACCTTTGACTACCAAATCATGCCTAATGAACCTTAATTAAATTCTATACTATAACATAATATTAGGTGTATTTAATATGTCATAGCTAAAGAGATTTTGTAAGAGTCTGAGAACATCTCAAGTTGGGGGATCTCAATCTAGTGCAACTCAATTAGATACATCTCCATTGGGTGCTGATCATTAGGGTAGACCTTAGTCAAGTGCTTCTTAGCCCACTTCATCCCCATCACCTCAACATTCTGGTAGTCAATCTTTGCACGCTTGGGTATATATTCGTCACAAATGTCAAACACCAATATATATGTATCACGAATGTGTTTACTTCTTATGTTTAATCAATCACGTCTACTATGCATGAGAGAGCCCCTGCCAAATCATACAATGTTATGACATTAGCACCTAGATAGACTTTGCTAGTCGATTTGGTAGGTGGGTTGATTATTGGCCCTTATGAGCCATATTTACTACTTGCCTTGGAGTTTGTAATAGAATGCAATATAATTTGTGACAACAAAATTACCACTTTTCCTCTCTAGAAGAAAGAAGCTATCTTTCTAGATATAAAGTTAAATAAAATATTTTTGTAGATACTAATTAATAGAAATAGTTCTCTGAATAATGTTAATGATTCTAAAAATATGGTCATTATGCAACAATATTTTAGGTTTTAGTGGGATACATCTACCAATACACAATTATTAATACATATGGGTAAAATGTAGAAGAAACAATAAGATCATTTGATAAAAAATAATAAAATTGTTTAGCTTATTTATTTTAAAATTTCAATTACTACTAATAGTTATTAAATAGATAGTATTTTGAAAGATTTTCACTCAAGGAGACATATCAGTGGGTGCCTCCACAAATTGAATTAGATCAATGGCATCATATGTGTGAGTTATGGGCACAAGATGACCATAAAGTAAAAAATTCATCTCACTGTAAAATTATATGAATTTAACTGTGGGCACTAAGTGATAGAAATAAAGACAATATAGCTCAACTTAGTGATTCATAAATTGCAAAGTGATTTTGTAAGTATTTATTTTTATATTTAATTTATTGTTGAGTTAACATCTCTTAAAATAAGTTTAATTTTTAATCACAGGAAGCAAAAAAAGGTTATCCACCTACACTTTCATAGGTCTTCTAGATGTCATAGACTCACAAAGGGTCTAATGGAAATGTTGTCTGAGACAATAAAGAAAGTTAATAATTGATGGTAATTTATTTTCAAATCTTATTTTATTTATCTAATTTTGTATGTTAAACCAAAATCTTGATAGTATGTCTTTTTAAGAATACGAAGTCATAGTTGATAACTACTCAGAGGTTAGGGTATCATCACCATTTATTACTGAGGATGTTTTATTAGCGTTAGGGTTAGAGACAAACCAAGGCAAGTCTGATATGTTGGGCGAGAACATAGTCACACCATCTGGTATGGTGAAACTAATGGAGGCACTTCTTCAAGTTCTATGTTCATAAATTGATGGATAAGGTGGACAAAATAGGAGAGTAGATTGAGTACATTCCATTGTATGAATCTCAAGTTTTTGCATTGCAACATCAACGTTTGGATCATTAAATGCCATTTGAGGACATGTTTGAACAGCTAACTCAATAACTTGGGTTAGCCCAATTGCTTAGATTAGCTGATCTATCAACATCGGTGCCATAAGTGATGTAAAGAGAGGAGGATGAGGACAAGGATGAGTATGAGGATGAGGAACGGGAATCCTTTTGTAACGACTTGACATTAAATTAGAGTCATCTTTTCAAGGTGTGCTTATCATTCTTTGTGAATTTTAAATGAGCTTGAAGTATTGATTAAGACCATTCTTTTAGATGTATTTTAATTGTGAAGTAGAGGCGTCAAGTGGCACATTTTTTCATTGAAAGTCTTAAAGTTGGAATTTGATTGTCCTACAAAGGCCATTTCTCAACATAGAGATTATATTGATGGAAAATGATTTATAACATTGATTTGGTGTGGATTAAATTTTATAGATGTCAAAGGTTGAATATCTATATATTGAGAGTCAAATACTCAAAAATAAAAAATAGTGATGGCTAAAAGTCAGGTAATTGTAATGGATTTACTTAAGTTATGAATGTATGTGTTATAATAAAATAGGATAAGATATAGGTATATTCACAATTATGATACCTCCAAGGTTATTTTAAAAGTGTCAAAAGGTTAAGGATTTATATATACTTATATGGTTTTGTTAATGTAAATTATGTGAGGGACTTTTATACAAAATTACAAGGGGTTAAAATATAATTTTTATAACACATGTGGCATCCAAGGAGACCCCCAAATGTCCCAAGAAGCTTCTGATCATTTGAGGGCATGAGGTGTCCCATGCACCTTCTAGATAATGGACACATGGAGTATGGCAATTAGGGTAAATTGTTAAATCCTATTAAAAATGGAAAAGGGATCAAGGGCTTGTAAATGGGACGTTTTAGAGGCTTGGTTTCATGCACATAGGGTTTATTGACAAGCTCTTTCATCTGGTCAGGCTACTTCAAGAAAGGTAGGATGTTGATTCCCATGTACTGATTTACGCGTATTTGTCCAAAATTGATGCATAAATATAAATTAATATTTAAAATCATAATAAATTGATATTATTTTTGTATATGTTACTGTATCTTACTAAAAGTTTAGATTTGAAATGACTCAATTTGGATGATCACAGAAAGAGATATGCTAGCTCCACCAAAATGGTTACAAAACTTGACCCAGGTTGGACGATTTGGATGAACAAATTTTTATGCCTATGTACTCTCTTTTTTTTCATTCATGTCTTCATAAAATTTGTTTAATATATGTTTTTGTATAAGTTTAGAAGGTTTTTTAGAGTTTAAAAATGTTTTGATATACCTATGGTTTGAGTTGTTGGGGCAATATGATTCTGATATTTTACATCTATCTAAACTTATTTTGTAGATTGTAAATATCAACATTTTTAAATATTTTATCATCCTAAGTATACTTTTTATATTCATTAAAGTATTTATGAACTCTATAATCTACCTATGTACAAAGTTATGTGCTTTTTTGAAATATTTTTATATATTTATGGTTCAATTGATCAAGATACTATGTCCCTTGTATTTTCTATCAATCTGTGTAGATTCTATTGGTTGAATATATTACCCTTTTGTGTAGGTAATAATAATTAAAATAATTTTTTATTCATATAATTTTTCTATACTCAATCATATTTCTATGTGAAAAGCATGCTATTATTTGGAATACATTTGGACATGTTAATGTTTGCATGAATGTGATGTGGTACAGTTATCCTGTTGATGGTGTGTGCAGAAACTAGATATTGAAAGTGTGTGAACTTGACACACTTAACATGTTATTTTTTATGTTTTCTTCATATAAAATGTGTATAACATATTTAACTACATATGTGTAAAATTTGGTAATATTTTACCTCAGTTTAAATGAGTTATAAGCCTATCTCTTTGTGCTTATACAAGGGCTATTTTGAATTAAACCAAGCCAACATGGTTTTGAGATTTTACTATTTCTATTTAACAGCACCAACAATTGTGCTATGGTATCTTTATAAAAATTTGCTTTTGATATGGTGTTACACATAAATGAAATGTTACATACTTTATATATTTTGAAGTGATGGTAAGGTAGAGGTTTTGGCTTAAAATGAATTGGAGTGCATGTTCTATGAAACGTGAGGATGCATCAACTTTCATTGATATCCAGAAGAAGATGTAAGAGAATATAGAACATGGTGAATGAAGGCGGTAGGCAGTCCTACCTAAGAGAAGGACCAAGTGTACCGGTTTGGACATATACTACCTTTTGGGGATAGCGTGTTATTGCTTATGTGCACACTTAATCGAACCATGGACACCCTAGTAGTTGCGAGCTGAGAGGTTCAGTCAATCTTAAAGCATTGCTCTTATAAACTGTTGGGTAGGTCAACAACCCAAGTGTAGACATGTCAAATTGGCCTGATTCGGAGCCTCAGACTCCTATTCCATTGGCGATATCCTTTATTTGATCATTATCTGATCCGTATTACCTCGTGGAGATGAGCTAAGGACGTTGGTGGAGCCCCTAATGAGTTGAGAATGTACCGATGATTTTTGAAATAATGCCGTAACCTTCGAGCGAGAGCCGCACGTGAACCGTGAAAACATGAATCCTGCTCAATGACCGACCTTGAATGATCCTTAATTGAAGGTCACGGGAGTCCCGTGTGTGTTCCGTAACATTCGGGGTTTTTGACAAGTCATTTCGGTAGGCATTGGTTTATAATGGTTTTTCGTTATGACTTTTCAATCTGTACTAACACGGCTATCCCGGATCATGTGTTAGACCTTTCTGGTCATCATCGGGTCTTTTTAGGTCATCCGAGTCGATCCTAGGCGTATATTTCATCAACCGGGGCCATACGGCTATTTCGGTCGATTTTAGGGTTTCCTGACTTTTCTGAGCTTCGGTTCATGTTTACCGGGTTAATCTCAAATTTTTTGATGACTTCAAGTTTTTTGACCGTACCAGACTTGTTCGGTCATCACTTTTAAATCATCCCGAGTTGACCCGAGATTCCTCGACTGGAACTGTGCCCTTTCGGATCTCCATCACGATTTTTTGGCTTTTCGCGAGAGAATAAAATGATAGAAAGCCCCATGTGAACGTCTCGGGAGTCATGCCAGCTAGTTTACTGACTTGAGTGTCGACTATGAAAATTTGACGGGGCCTTCTCCTTTTTGGGAAAGTCCATGAACCCAGATCGTCACCTCAAGAGGGGATGATAAAGAAAGGAAGAAAACACAGAAAGCAACTCTCACCTCGGTCCCACACTCACATTGATCCCCGAACTTTCATCCCTTGGCGTCGCTCGATCACCAAAGAGATGGTTCGGGTCATGTGGGAGGAGGGTGAGAATAAGAAAATTAATACATGTGGTCACCAGGAACCGTGGGTTCTGATTTATGAAATTAAATGACCGTGTGTACCTTAGCGTGAAGAGTGTGAGTTAAAGCTTCTCCTTCTTCGGCCGGCCAATGAAGAAGAGTCCTCAACGCGTGGGTGCTTGATTTTCTGTGCAACTAGACAAACAAACAAGTGAAAAGGATAATTAGAATTAAACAAAGTGGAGTATATGTAAAGAGAATAACATGAAACACACAATTGACTAGGAACTGACAGGATTCGGGTTATCTCTAACCCCCTTTTTCTATTTTCGGAATAACAGACTAAAAATAATGCAAAAAAATGTAAAAAATGATAGTAGGATGGAGAATCACTAAAAAAAGAGATAATAAAAAGAACATCAAGATTTTGAGTTGAATAGAGAAAGATATGGCCAAATCTGGGTTGTCGAAAAAGTCGAGCAGCAGTCCAGGATCTGCCAGGCGCGACTTTGCTTCTGTACTCGTCACGACCAGCCCCAACCTTGAAATCAAGTGCCGTTGATTGAAAACTCAAGAAGACTTGGATTTTAAGAACTTTGATGAAGAGAGCTCATGCAGCAGACATCCACACACTGCTTTAGAGGCCGAAGAAGAGAGACCTGGCTGATCACCTGCAGAACAACCTTCCTCTCTCTTGAACCGACTTTTCTCTCTCTAAAAACCTAAAATTATCTCTCTAAAAATTACAAAATCAATGCATGAGGGAGGTTGGACGTCTTGAGATGCCTGGGGGGTCGTGCTTATGCCTTTGGAATGACCAGAATCAGAGTCAATTTATAGGAGAACGAACGGCGCGATCAAGACTAAAAAATAGGGCACCTTGCGCCCTACCCCAGGGCGCATGTGCCCTGGTGCAGGGCACATGTGCCCCACTAAGGGGCGCATGTGCCTCCCAGTGGGGGCGCATGGCATTGTTCCCGAAAAAATTGACCTTATCCGGTCGATCGGTTCAGTGGTAGAGTCCCGGTGAAAAATTGGTTCCCTCGTGCCTCAAGGGTAGGGCGCATGTGCCCTCAAGTGAGGGCATGAGGTCACGTGTCTCACTGGTGCATGGGCACATGTCCTGGGTCCCGGGCGCATGTGACCAGGGACCTGGGCGCATGGGACTATTTTTTGCGCGTCCTTCTTCCGGAAGCCATTGTGAACACTCCCAAACTCGGAATTCGATGCCATTTGTTGCATTGGAAAGATAACAGGCCGAAGAAGCTTCCTATAACATCAGATAAGACATCACACCCTTCAAAACTTAAGAATTTTGTTCAGAAGTTAGGGCAGTGAATAGAAGATCCGATACAGGTCAAAATGACTCCGACGGCAAACCGGAAAGACACGGTATGCAACAAAACTTATCCGGAGTGTGAATATGACCATAACCTTCAATGCATGATCATTAGGCATTGGTCATTCAGCCAATTTCCGTGTTTACACGATTTACGTGTGGCTTTCACTCGGAAATTACGGCTTTTTGCTGGAAACTTCGGAAAGCATCCGATTTCGTTCAGCGAAGCTCCAAATCAACTTTAAAAGACCCGACATCATTATAAGGTCAATCACAATGTTACCCTATAAAATATGAGTTTTATGCTCTGAATTAGGCAAATTTGGCGTGTCTACATTGAGGAGGTGTGGTTTAATGCCCTCTTTCCAACGCAACAAATGGGAGCCAAATTGGATGTCCCATTTGAAAGTTACGGTCCGCAAAACACGCGTGAAAAAGAGAGAGTGTACCACACCCCAGTCCCCTTTGAAATGGGAGGGCATGGTTGTCCTCACACTGGGGGCGCGCCCTGTGCGCCCTCAGTCCGGGGGCATGCCCTGCGCGCCCTCGCTCCCTTTGAAAGGGGAGGGCACGGCCGGTTTCCAAAAATTGGAAATTGCCCTGATTTACACCTTATAAATCGGATTTTGTATAGTTCCCACTGCTAATTATCGATTATTTTGACCGCGCCCCCGAGTCGGGGGTGCGTTCATCTTACCTAGTATATTTTTTAGCAATTTCTGGAAGGTTTCGGCGATTTTTAGCAATGAAGTGCTGAACGCACCCCCGCCCCCCTTGAAATAGGAGGGTGTGCCCTGTGTGCCCTCAGGGTGAGGGCATGCCCTACGTGTCCCCAGGTGGAGGGTGTGCCTTGCGCACCCTCACCTTCTTTGAAAGGCGGGGGCGTGGTCAGCCAGTTTCCCCCGTTTGCACCGGTTTCCATTCTCTATAAATTGAGGGCTATTCCCAATGTACCAAGGTTAACCACCCATTCCTATCTCATCCTGAGGTCATCCAAGCTCTGTCCTGAAGTCTTCTAATGCTCAAATCCAGTCCGACGTTGAGGAATCGATCCCGAAGCGAAGGAGGAGCCCAATCCATGTGTTCTATACCAACCGACTTAATCAGCTTCTACAAAAAATCTGAGGATTCTGATACAAAAGTCTTTAACATAAGAGTTGTTCTTATCCCCGTCCTCTTTCATTTTAAACTAGTGGCATTTGATTCTGACTTGCTGTCTATCCGTGGCAATTGCTGCACCGAGGGCGTGCATCCAGGTTCTGTTCTTCCATATCCATCTAGTTTCATATTTTATACAGGCTTGTACGGACGGATTCTGGAGATGTGATCAACAGGAGGTCTCTTCCTCTTCGAGTTATCCATCTATAGAAAGAAACGGCACTTGATTCCAACATTGGGATCATCTGTAGAAATTTTTTTACTGAAGTCGCGCCAGAAGGGTGCAAGGCTATTCATACTGGCTTGTTTCAATCATCTCGGCTTCAACTCAAGCCGATTCACTCCATAAGCTTTCTTCACTCATTTCATTTATTTGTTAGAACATATTTTAGTTTAGTTTGCATCATTTTTACATAACCAAAAACACAAAAAAGGGGTTAAGTCTCACCCCGAAGCAGGTGAGTTCGGTTTCAATTGCTTCTTTTCTCATATTCTCTTTACAGTTACTACACTTCCCACAAGTCTAATCCATCCCTTCACTTGTTTCTTTGTTTAATAGTTGCATAAATAGATCAAGCTAGCACTAGTTGGACTCTCCCTCATCGTCTGACCGACGAGGAAGAAGGTTTAACCCACATATCATCTCACGTGCTAAGGTACACATGGTCAACTCAATATTGTCTTTTATTCCATAAAGCAGAGCCTGCAGCTCCTGGCGACCACTTCTTCTCTTATTCATGCATTAAGTTATTTATTCCTCACTCTCCTCCCACATGACCCAAACTATCTTCGGTGCTCGTGCGATGCCGTGAGATGAAAGTTCGGGGATCAATGTGAGTGTGGGACGGAGGTGAGGATTTTACCACTTTCCGAGTATTTTCCGATTCACTCCCTTTCCCCTATTCCATATTTCACATTTTATTGAGGTGCCGATCCAGAACCCATTTTTGGAGTCGACAGCCTTTTGGCGACCACGGTGGGACAACCAATGTCTTCAACCGTGCTAGCTTGATTCAACCATGCATCTAGTTGTTTTCTGATTTGGTTCTCGTGCGAACCAACTTGTCCTTTACCCTTTCCATGTCAATTTACTTTTAAACTTACTATTTAATCTTCCTTTAAGATTGTCCCCCATGTGGACTTGATTTTCTTGTCTTTAATTTCAACTCGGTTCCCGTGTGAACCACTCTTTTCTTCTTATAAATCAATTCCCACGTGAACCACCTTTCTTTTCCAACTCAGTTCCCATGTGAACCAACTTATTTTCAAATCGGTCCCCGCATGGACCACCTCTTTACAAAACCTTTTGATTGACCCCACGTGGCCCTCTTTCTATTTTGTCATCTTTTACACCGGTTCTCGCGTGAACCACCCTTTTCTTCATAAAATTCGGTTCCTATGTGAACCAACCCCCTTTTCTAAAATGGTTCCCGCATGAACCAACCCTTTTTCAGATCAATCCCTGCATAGACCACCCCTTTGGACCACTTTAGATTGGCTCCACATGGCCTTCCTTTCTTTTTTTCAATCAAATAAACCGGTTCCCGCGTGAACCACCCCTTTTCCTTCAAAAATCGATTCCCGCGTGAACCACCCACATTTCCAAAGCTCGGCTCCCACGTGAGCCATTCTATTTTAAAATCGGTCCCCGCGTGGACCATCAGTTTTACCTTTACTTCAGATTTGTACCCACCTTGGACACTCCATCACAAGCCGGTTCCCATGCGAACCACCTTTTAGTTGCTAGTTTCTAGTTACTTGTTTTATTGCTTGTCTAGTTTGTATACTCTTTCTTACTTTATTTAATAGTTTATTTCATTTTATGCTTGTGCACATTGATTGCTTCTTCTTATCTTACCCTTTATTTTTACTTTTGCATTAGCTTTTGCATCGGGTACCGGACTTGTTCCAATCCGTAGGGTATTTAAGGTAGGGGCTCTCTCTCCCAACACACCCTCACCCTCCAAACACCTTCTTGGTGGATTCTAACCTCTCTTATGAGATATTCCTTCCTATTTGATTTGGTTGTTTCCATTAAGAACTCCGTAAGTCCCCATCCATGGAGTATTCCTCTCCGCACGATTGTGCCGGTTATACCACTTTCCCAAAACCCGAAGAACCCAAGTACCTACTCGTGGTGAATTAGTGACAACCTTAGGTCTTGAAGAGTGAAACAATAGGAACCATACCTATTTGAGTGAACAATTGCTAACAATCTATCTAATCTAAGGTTTGAACCCAAAAATTATCGTGTAGTCATTTTAAGAACTTGTTTGCATAACTTGCTTGCTCATCACAATTGAAAACAACCAAAAATTCCTTTATACAAAAATCCTTAAAAACAAAAAAAAATCTTTATAATTTTGTGTTCAACTTGTTTTCAAAACAACCAAATTGAAACAAAAAAATCAAACAAAACAAAACATAACAAAAAATCTTCAATTGTGTGCTTTGCTTGCTCTTTTTTTAACTATCTTTGTAGAAAGATCGACATGATGCCCATGATGCTAAAGTTTGAAAGACACATCGGGATGTCGGACTACTACAAGATGGGCCGCTACATGCTACAACAACCCATGGTCCAACCAGAGAGCCATGTCAATGCCATCAGAGAACCTGAAATTCAAAATCCCACTCATCAGCTTGCTTCGCTCAGCATAAAGCAACTCCTTCAGGGTCTATCTCTCCACCTTGATCCTAAATCCTTCTCAATCATGCAGTCCTTAGCAAAGGGCAAGACACCTGCTAATTAAGGTCTAGCCAAAGTCAACCGAGCTACCTCACCTCCCCAATCAGCGGTTCGGCCTCTAACCATAACCCCACCTGGGCAGTCCTACCATGTTACTTCATCTACTCACCCCATTGTGGGTCATTCTTCAGCTTGCACACCAACCCACCTCCCTCCCATCCGAGTGCCACGTGCACACTCCCTGGTGAATTCCTCCCCACCTGTTGCCAAGGATAAAGAAACCGTTGAATTTCCCCTCTATACTATCTACATCCCCCATCACAAATACCAACCTACCATCACTACAATGGCTCAGGTGATCCCTTCACCCATGTCAATGATTTATTGAGCAAATCATCTCGATGATAGAATGATAGAAATACCCTTGCTTTTCTTTTTAGGAGATCCTTAGAGGGTGCAGCCCTAGAGTGGTTTTTTTCATTGAATGAAATAGAAATATGGGATTTTGAAACTATCAAGAACAAATTCTTGCACTGATATGGGCCAAGCTATTCAATAATTGAGGAAGCAAAAGGATACATGGAATTAATGCAATATCACGATGAATTGAGGTCCATGGCTGAGAGGAGCATTGATGCTATGCACCAACCTAGGAGCCCTCTCCAACCCCATCCAGATCATCATCTTCAGTCGACTCCTCGACGCCAGTTGATTAGGCCACCCGTGCCCCAACCTCAGCCGGTCATGCAACCCGTGTCAATGGCATAATCAATTGTGCATGATCAAGCACCTCTTGTCCATTGTGCAAACACCTCATTACTTAAACTGGCTCCATAGGATTTGACTCCACCAACATTTCCAAAGGCCCCTCGGTCAATCATCCGGCCATTGGCTTCTCAGCCTATTCCACCAACAACCCCTTGACCAACCATTCAAGCCTTGGCCCCTCAACTAATTTTGCCATTAGCTTCTTAGCCTAAATCGACTTCTAGGCTGACACCAATTGAACAACCCTTGGATATTCAATCATCTCCTCAAAATAGGGTTCACCCTAAGTCGGTTAAGGCCCTTGTTTCTTCTATTGCTCTTGCCTTGGCAGAGGAACCAGTCACTCCTTTCATTCATGCTCCTGCCCTGGCAGAGGAACCAATTAATCTAATCATTCCTGTTCCTACTATGGTAGATGATTTAGTCACTTCAACTCTTCAAGCTCCTGCCTTGGCAGAAGAACCAGTCACTCCGATCATCCATGCCCTTACCATGGTAGATGATTTAGTCACTCCGACTCCTTGTTCTCTTGCCCCAATAGAGGAATCAATCACTCCTACTATTCTTGCTCTTACTGCAGTAGAAGATTCAGTCACTTTAACCCTTTAAGCTCCTACCCCAGCAGATGATTCAATTGCTCTAACCATTTGTGCTCTTGCCCTGGCAGAGGAATCAACTCCTCAACATATCATTGCTATCTCCCAAGATCAAAGTCAGCTAGTAGGGGAGGTTATCATTCTAGAATCCCCTAAACTAGGCATGCCCTCTTCCCTAGAACAACCTGAGGAGAAGCCTACTATAAGGAGCTTAGATGAGGAGATCATAAATTTAGTTGATTGTAAAGGACTAGGCAAAGATTCTCTAGGTATAGATCAACTATCGTCATCATTGGAATTGATCCCTGAAGTTGGTTAGATTGAATTGACCCCTGAGTTGGGAAGTAAGGAGACCGAATTGGTCATTGAAATGGGAAAGGAATCTATAAACCTACAAAAGGAAGTTGCAGACCTTAGCAAGGGGATACTAGGACCTCCTCCAGCTAGGCAGGCAAATCCCATAGCATCAATCTTAGAGCCCCTACCCATACCACATTCTCCTCACAATCAACGATTGGGCCCATGGGCCCACAATTCATCCATCTTAGGGCCACCACCCTGTATTCATCTTCCTCACAATCGTCGAATGGGCCCATGGGCTCCCAATTCTTCAATCTTGCGGCCACCCATACTTCATCCCATTGGATTGGGCTCTTATGCCCCTCTTCTGCAATTGGGCCCTTATGCCCCATTCTCGAGCACTTACACCCTTTTCATCAATCGGGCTCTTATGCCCCTTTTCATCAACTGGGCCCATGTGCCCCTTTCCATCAGCCGGGCCCACATGCCACCTTTATCCAACCAGGCCCATGTGCCCCTTTTAATCAATCGGGCCTACGTGTCCCTTTCCTTCAACTAGGCCCATGCGCCCCTTTTCCCCAACTGGGCCTATGTGCCCCTTTCCTTCCATTGGGGCTAGGTGCCCACAATTCTCCCCAATTGGGCCTACGTGCCCTTAATTTTTCTAAATCAAGCCCGCATGCCCACAATTCATCTCAACCAAGCTCACATGCCAACATTTTTTCGCAACTGGGCCCATGTGCCCAAAGTCCTTCTAAATCGGGCTCCTATGCCCGCCTTCCATCAACCTCGGGCACACATTCCCACACTCTAACTTCGGTCATGCGTGCCCCCATTCCTTCGCAATTTGGCCCGCATGCCCAAATTTCTTTGAAATCGGGCCCCCGAGCCCCCACTTCTTCAAATTTGGTTTCACACACCCATACTCTTCAATGGCACCCACGAGCCCATCACAAATCCCAATTACAATTGTGCTCTCAACCACCTAAATTGGGCCCATGTGCCCGCTCTTTTCGTTGGGTCCCTCAGGCTCAACCTCCAATCAGGTCTTCGAGCCCATCACCTCCAATTAGGTCCTCATGCCCATCAACTGGGCCCTCTTGCATGCATTCAACCCTTAAGCCCACGTGCCTCTTGATTCCAACCATTTTCGGGCCCAAGAGCCCATTTTAATTCACTTTTATTTTTCAAGCATTTTTCTTTATTTTCACAATTCTCTTTGGTTTTCCAAGTTTTAATTTTAACAAAAATATCAAGGTAGAGAAATTTTCTAGGTGATACCTCAATCTTTGCCTTCTACATCATCAATCCTAGTTCTGCCATGCCAAATCAGATCCTCCACATCTTGCACCTCGCTGTATGACTCTATTCTTCGATTCAATGTGGAGCATATCAACAGTGGAAGCAGTTGGACAAGGCAAGGCGAGGCATGGTAGGCAAGGCAAGGTAAGCACAAGCAAAGCTATCATCAGCAATGAACTTCTTCTTCTCTCAGGTATTACATGAAATTGCATTCATCATCATTATGTCATCTGCAAGGCAATATTTTTTTGAAATGATTTTGAATTTCACATGACAATTTTAATTGAGAGAAATTCATGATTGACGATATTTGTAGCTACCTTGTTTTTATTAAACAAATTCTTTACATTGCAAGGCATGCAAAGAATTGATTCACCTATGGAATGTAATCTACCTCAAAAATGGAGAGAACTACTAGTATGACTTAAGTCCACATGTTCTAGGTTTTTGTCTAGGAGTCGAGAGTAGATACCATTCTACACACAACACGTCCCAATCCCAGAATTCGGATGACCCAACACCCGAGAGAAGCTAGGCAAGGCTCAGAGGTGGAAAGAAAACTCTCACCCTACTCTTTTCTGTTTGGTCCAAGATGGTGAAGGAGATTAGAGGGGAGAGTATCAAAAGCATCCGCCGCCTTAGTAGGAGGCCGTCTCAGAAGGTCCAACATCTCAAATAGAAAAAGGGTGCCAAAAGATGGGCAATGAAACCCACAGGTTTAAACAAATATGAGCCTATCTAAATGAGTACCCAAAAATGTAGAAAATGAAAAAAGCACCAAAAGATGGGCAATGACCCCACAGGTCAAAGCACCTGTCCGAATGTTTGCCACAAAAATAGGTTTGTCAATAAAGAAGAAAAGACCCGAAGAGGCCAAACCCCAACGGGCAATTAGGAGCAAGTAGAGAAATCCCTCTCGACATCTCCAAAGCCTATCAAGGACTTTCTATCAATTCTTCATTCTTAACTCCCCAAGGTGGGTGAACCAACTAAATCGAAGCTAAACTCTGGCCAATCAAAGGTTGAAGGTCAAAAGATTCTAGGTAAGGAACCCCATTTTGCACATGGTGTCTACCAACGAACCTAGAAAAATAACCAAGTGATGAGAACTTGTGTCAATACTGATTTTTCTCTTTCAAAAAAAATATTTTCTAAAAAAACTTCAAAAAAAGTTGAATATCTTCAAAAACTTCAAAATAATTAAATATTTTCATAAACTCAAACAAAAGAATATTTTTTAAAAATCTCAAAAAATTGGATCTTTTCAAAAAAAGAAAACTTCTTTTTCAAATTCAACAAAAAATTTAAAAATTTTATCACCATGCTTGGTTTGAATTTTCGTCTTTACATTCATATTTACTTTCAATCTCTCATGTTTCAAATTCTTAATTGCGTATTCACTACTTTATTTTTACACTCCTAAGAAGGCTATACCCCTCGACAAAGGTCAAGGCAGATTGCAACTTGCAAGGGGGATAAGCCATACTGGTATTCTAATCTCATTTTTCAAGTGTTTTAGGCACGAAGAACAAACAAGGAGAACTGCACAACAAGGCGATGCTCTCCACTTCCCTCCCCAAATATTCTTAGGAGGAGGTGTCACTATGACCTTGGCGTCAACTTCGCTGAGGAGCTTTTTTTCAAGACTTCAATAAGGCGATGCTCACCACTTCGCTCCCATGAGGATTCTCAGGAGGAGGTGTCATCATTACCTCGGCCTCAACTTTGTTGAGGAACTTTTGCTCTGTGTCTTCATTAAGGCACATGAACTCTTTTGTGAGAATACATGTCATCACACTGCAAACTCACCAACATCATTTCCTTTCTTAGCATATATTAGGTGCATTACTACTTATTGTATGCATTGATGTTGAAAACCATGACTATGAAGAAGAATTGACCCGAGATCCCATTCACCAAAATCTACAACGGTCGGGTCATCTTTCGTACTCACAGTTAAGCCAAAGTTGTGCTGTGAGGGATGATGGTTACCGAATGGGTATCTTGACCTCATAAAAAATTTATATCTTCAACTAATTGTTAAACAAGTCTTGTTTTTGTTTTCTTGAGCCCAACATGCATCATGTAGTATTAGTTGCATTGCATTTTTTGTTATCATTGCATACATTCATTCATGATCTTCTACATCCGTAAGAATATCTCTGAACCCTACCAGGGATATACCCCGATTCTGATCTTTCTAATATCCCACCGTGTTTTCTAATCCACCGTGTTTGTTAATCCCACCGTGTTTAGTAATCATCTTGTGCCTCCAAATTTTTTATTTCTATCCCCACTGTGGCCACTGCAACACCCTTCTTGCTATTCATCCCACTGTGGCAGTCAATTCATCCCGCCAAGGGCCTCCTATTTGATCAGAACTTACATTGCCGGTATCTTCACAGTCTAAACTTCAACATTTGCCTTTTGGAATTTGAGATTAGTCCATTCTAAATTGAATCTTGTCTCTTGGAAGACTTAAATGAATCTGAGAGCCTGAATGTGCTTGATTGTTATTCTTTTATTTTTACAAAACAAATCTCTTTCTAAAAAAACTTTAGCTCGTCACAGTACAGGAACACCACAAAGATCGGGTTATCGGCTGATGATGAACCTACAAACCCATGTTTAGGGGACTCCCCACTGTGCTGGGGGTTGGCTATTCTTCCCTCGTGCCAATGGCATGTCTCTTACCAATCGAACATAGGAAGACTTAATGAAACATGGCGGTTAACTAGGAGACTTGAGAAGATTCATCTTGTCGAATCTAGTCATTGAGGGTGTCTGTATCTACACCTTGATATCACCTTTTCAGTCTATTGCCATTTCTCTCTACTACATTTCACTATGATCCATCTCACTTCGCTACATTTTCTCTACATTTCACTTCGCTCCGCTACATGCCATTCCCTTGCAAAGCCGACATCAAGGCGAGGCAAGCTGTAGACATGCCAAATTGGCCTGATTCAGAGCCCCAGACTCCTGTTCTATTGGCGATATGCTTTATTTGACCATTATCTAATCCGGAATACCTCATGGAGATGAGCTAAGGAAGTTGGTGGAACCCCTCGTGAGTTGATAATAGACCGATGATTTTCGGAATAATGCCGTAACCTTCAAGCAAGAGCCGCATGTGAATTGTGAAAACACAAAGCTTGCTCAATGACCAACCTTGAATGGCCTTAATTGAAGGTCACGGGAGTCCCACGTGTGTTCCATAACTTTCGGGGTTTCCGACAAGTCATTTCGGTAGGCATTGGTCTATAACGACTTTTCGTTATGACTTTTTAATCTGTACTAACATGGCTATCCCAGACCATGTGTTAGGCCTTTCTGGTCATCACCGTGTCTTTTTGGGTCATCCAGGTAAATCCTAGCCGTATATTTCATCAACCAGAGCCATACAGCCGTTTTGGTCGATTTTAGGGTTTCCCAGCTTTTCTGAGCTTCAGTTCATGTTTACTGAGTTAATCTCGGATTTTTCAATGATTTTGGTTTTTTTGACCGTACCAAACTTTTTTGGTCATCATTGTTAAGTCATCTCGAGTTGACCCGAGATTCCTCGACCGGAACCGTGCCCTTTCGGATCTCCATCACAGTTTTTCAGCTTTCCGCGAAAGGGTAAACCAGTAGAAAGCCCCGTGCAAACGTCTCGGGAGTCATAATGGCTGGTTTACTGACTTGAGGAGCTTCGGTTTAATTCCCTCTTTCCAACACAACAAATGGGAGCCAAATTGGATGTCCCGTTTGCAAGTTACAACCCGCGGAACATGTGCGTAGAAGAGAGAGTGTACCGCATCCCTGCCCCCTTTGAAATGGGAGGGCGCGGTCACCGCGCCCTCACACTAGGGGCGCGTCCTATGAGCCCTCAATCCGTGGGCGTGCCCTGCGCGCCCTCGCTCCCTTTGAAAGGGGAGGGCACGGTTGGTTTACGAAAATCGGAAATTGTCCTGGTTTACACCTTCTAAACTAGATTTTAGAAAGCTTCTCCCACTGATTATCGATTATTTTGACTGCACCCCCAGGTCGGGGATGCATTCATCTTATCAAGTATATTTTTTTGCAATTTTTGGAAGGTTCCGGCAATTTTTAGCAATGAAACGCCGAACGCGCCCCCGCCCCCTTGAAACAGGCTGCGCGCCCTCATCTCCTTTGAAACGTGGGGGCACGATCAGCCAGTTTCTCCCATTTGCACCAGTTTCCATTCTCTATAAATTGAGGGCTATTCCCAACAAACCAAGGTTAATCACCTATGCCTAGCTCGTCTTGAAGTCATCCAAGCTCCGTCCCGAAGCCATCCCAACATTCAAATCTGGTCCGACGTTGAGGAATCAATCTCAAAGCGAAGGAGGAGCCCGATCTGTACGTTCTACATCAACTTATACAGAAAATCTGAGGCTTCTTCTGCAAAAGTCTTCAACAAAAGAATTGTTCTTCTTCCAATCCTATTTCATTTGCAACCAGCAGCCTTCGATTCTGACTTGCTGTCTGTCTGTGGTGATTGTTGCACCAAGGGCGTGCATCCAGGTTCTGTTCTTCCATATCCGTCCAGTTTCATATTTTCTACATGCTTGTACAAATGGATTATGGAGAAGTCATTAACAGGAGATCTCTTCCTCTTCGAGTTATCCATCCATAGAAAGAAACGGCACTTGATTCCAACATCGAGATCGTCCATATAATTTTCTGCACTGAAGTTGCACCAGAAGGGTGCAAGGCTATCCAAACCAGCTTGTTTCAATAATCTCGGTTTCAACTCTAGCCTATTCACTCCATAAGCTTTCTTAAATCATTTCATTTATTTGTTAGAACATCTTTTAGTTTAGTTTGCATCATTTTTACATAACCAAAAACACAAAAGAAGGGGTTAAGGCTCACCCTGAAGCCGGTGAGTTCGGTTTCAATTACTTCCTTTCTCATCTTCTCTTTACAGTTACTACACTTCCCACAAGTCTAATCCATCCCTTCACTTGTTTCTATGTTTAACAATTGCATAGATTGATCAAGCTAACACCGGTTGGACTCTCCCTCATTGGCTAGTTGATGAGGAAGAAAGTTTAACCCACATATCATCTCCCATGTTAAGGTACACACGGTCAACTCAATCTTGTCTTTTATTCCATAAAGCGGAGCCCGCGGCTCCTGACAACCACTTCTTCTCTTATTCATGCATTAAGTTATTTATTCCTCACTCTCTTCCCACATGACCTGAACCATCTTCGGTGCTTGAGCGACGCCGTGAGATGAAAGTTCGGAGATCAATGAGAGTGTGGGACCGAGGTGAGAATTTTATCGCTTTCCGAGTGTTTTCCGATTCACTCCCTTTCTCCTATTCCATCTTTCACCTTTTCTTGAGGTGTCAATCCGGAACCCATTTTTGGAGTCGACACCAAGGGCCCATATTCTTATATAATGATAGTTTTGGCTCTCCTTGTTGATAAATGATGCATGAGTTCATTGAAAACTAGATGGATTGTCAATTATGTACACTTTGAACCATTTGTGATGCATATGTGCTTTACATAAGCTTTTGTTATGTTATTTGATAGTTATATGATGTTTTATTAGATTATATGAGTTTCAATAAAAAATTACATTTTTTTGTTTTATTATATATATGAGCCATTTGTTCACTGCCCACTTTTATGTGTGTATTATGCTTGTTTTGTTTTACATTGTGTGGCAATAGTACCTAGTAACAAAAGTGTAGCCTAGGCTATTGGTGGAGAAGCAATGGAGAATCAAGTAGATCATCAAATAATTATGTGTATTAGTACCTGAGTTTGAGCTTTGTAGTCTTTTTCTTTATATAGATCTTAGTGAGAATGGATCTGTTGATGTTGTTAAAATAATCATGTAAATCTTGACATAACAATTATGTTCTATTAGTTTATGCCATTTTCATATTTTCAAATGAATGAGTGTTGTGATGATTAAATGTGTAAAGGCTACCCAAGATAAAAGATCTTGGATGGACCATAGGGTGGCTAAGGATAGCCTAACCATGGTCACTACAATTTTGGTGAAGATGAGTGACATGTATTATTTTTATGGTATGCTATGAACTTGATTGGAATTACTGCAAATGATTTGTAAGAATGTCACAATTTGTATGAGCGGGTCATTGTGAACACCTTTGAAATGTGTATGTATAAGTTGTGTGAATGTAGATGTTTATTAATTTCAATTTGTTTTATGAATGGAATAAATATACAGAATGTGCACGATGACTTTATTTAAATAAAATATAATTGTAGGTCAATGTGGACCCATTCCGATTGTGTATAATGTGGATCTTTGTGAATTTCAATTTGGTTGTATGAATGTGAAAGGAGTGGAGTGGAGTGGTTAACTCTACTCTTTAACAAACTAGTTACCTTCAGAAGGAAGCCAAATGAGTGGAGAAGGAACATCAGCATCCCTATATTTAAAAGGAAAGGGGACGTTTAAGATTGTAGGAACCACAGAGATATCAATTTTATGTGTCAGACTATGAAGTTGGGGGAGAAGGTTATGGAGAGGAGACTTCGAGAGTGTACTGAGATCTTAAAAAATGAATTTGAGTTCAAACCAGGTAGATCAACTACAAAGGCCATCTTTCTAACTACATTATTAGCAAAGAGATACAAAGACTTGAAAAGAGATCATGTTGTTTTTCTCGATTTAGAAAAATCCTATGACCGAGTTCCAAGAGTGGTTCTTTGGTGGGTGTCAAGAAAGAATATAATGCCTAATTATTCATTAATATCATCAGGAACATGTATGATAATTTGACCGCCCAGGTTTCCTTCTCAGGAGGGGAGTGAGAACCATTCCCTTTGTTTATTAGGCTACACCAAGGATCTATTTAAGGTCCATATCTTTTTATCCTAGTCATTGACAAAATAACTAAAGATATAAAAGAGTTTATCTTGGTGTATGATGTTGACGATATTGTCTTTATTGATGAGACCCTAGAAGGTATAAACAGAAAACATGAGCAATGGAGAACCATGTTGAAAGTCAAAGGGTTCAAACTTAGTAGGATGATGTTGAAATATATGCACTTCAGATTTAGCGAAACCCCGAGAGTTGAAGAGATCGAAGTTACCTTGAACATAAATGTCCTCACGTCGGATGCCCAATTTAAATATTTAAGGTCAATCTTGCATATGTACAGGGTAAGTGACAAAGTTGTCAACCATAAAATCAAAGTGGATTGGCTGAAATAGAGACAATTAATAGCGATCAATTCTAGGCAACCATAAGATCCCTCTAAAATTGAAAGAAAAATTCTATTGCTCAAATATCAAATTGAATGTAGCTAAATATGGATGTTACAATGGATATGTGGTCACACATGTGTAAATAGAATCCACAATAGGTGCATTAGAGATAAGTGAGGGTTGTGAGAATCAAAGATATTGTAAAAGAGGGAAGACTCTGTTGGTTTTGACATATCATGCGGTGCCCTCTTGAGGCGTGTGTCAGATGAGTCAAGACCCTGATGTTGCTAGCATAGAAGAGGTAGAGATGTAGGCACAAGTTAACTTGACATAAGCATATACAATAGGACTTGGAGGAACTAGGCATACGAGAGGAGTTGGCAGATGATTGTGAAGAATGAAAAAGAGGAATCCATGTAGTTGATCCCAATCATTTGAGACTAAGGCTCTGAGTTTGGGTTTGTATGAATGTGAATAAATGGAATACGTAGAGTTAGTTTATTTGAATGAAATGTGGTTGTGGGTCATTATGGAACCATTTGAGTTGTGTATAATATGGTTTTTTTTGTTAATTTCAATTTGGTTATATGAATGTGAAAGAATGGAATAGATGAATGAAATGTGTAGGGTGATTTTATTTGAATAAAATGTGATTGTAGGTCATTGTGGACCCATTTTTAATATGTAAAGAAAATAGTGTGGTTGTACAAATCCATGAATTCCTATAGCCGAAGTAGGAGAAAACATCAACGAGATTGTTTCTCTTACTTTAACATTGGCTTGTTAGATGTTGCACTAATAGTTACGACAGCTGATAGCCGTTGCCATTGATAAGTGGTGACAACTAATATTGGTGATGGCTAAGAATTGTCGCCAAACTAGAAAAAACCCGTGAGGTGTTTTTGATCTACTTCTACAATGGCTTCGTTGCTTTAGTGATGGCTTCTTGGCTGTCACTTAAAGCTTTAGTTGCGACGGCCACTCCAATTGTCACTTATATGTTTAGTAGTGAACCTATCAATTTAGTCATCACCAATGTTATTAATGATGGGCTTTTTTGCAATGGCCTTGCAACGGTGTTAAAGCCATTTCCAATACCTTTTTGTGACGGCTTTTGACATAATGGCGATGGCTTCTAGCTATCACCAACCTGTTTTTGGTAGTGCAATGTCATCATAGACTATTCACCTTCTATATGCACCATTGCCTAAAGCAATAAGTCAGAAAGGTTATTCTACTTATTTTTTATATGCTATATTATATATTATTTTTATATGGGTATTATTTTTATATATTCAGATCTATATTATTTTGATTTGCATCCTTTTATGTCTTAAGCATATTTTGTGACATTGCATGGCTAGAAAGTTAATAATATGACTATCGAAACCTAGTATTCTTTATCTTATTTACTTGAGTTTATACATGTCAAATAGACGTGCCACATGCATATTATCATCTTATCATTCAATTATGTAAATAATATCACTATATACGTATGTCAAACATGAGTTCAAGAGATATTGTGTCCATTTAGATCGTCCAATTAGATCTCATTGTTAAATATAGGGGTTGTAATTTTTAGACCTATTATGAGGCATAATTTATTTTATAGTCCCACCATTTGTTTCCCATGTCTGCTAAAAAATTATGTTTTGTTCTTTTTCATCTTTTCTCTCTTTCTATACATTTTAATCCCAACTTTGCCCCCTACAACCTATCCAGACCCTAATGGCCAGTTTGATAACAGTATTAGACACTTGTATCAGTATTAATATTAAAATTAATATTGATAGATGATAGTAATATGTGTTTGGGTAACTATATCGATTTAAAAATTAATAGTATAAAACTATTTCAGAATTAATACAGGTGTGCCCCTATTTTAAAATTGATACTGCTCAGTCGGCCTGTAGAGCCCTAACTCCTTGTAGCCTCCCTGATCAACTTATCACTCATCTCCTCCCCAATCGACCGATCATGCCTCTCCTCTCCCCCGATCAACTCTGATCGTGATTATGCCTCCTGTTGAAGTTCCATTGGCAAAGATGGTGATGATGACATAGGGTTCTCGCCGATGCATCGAGCAGCCATCGATCCTTGCCTTCGTCACTTGCTTAGTATTCTTCTGCCTGGGCCTTCCTCCAGTCACAGGCGTCCGCATCCGTTGCCCTCACCTGCCTCCCAAGCCTATCGCTTAGGATGCTACAACAACTGCTTGTTGATTGGCATACTAGAACTTGTGGGGCATCCTCACTTTATTCTTCTTCCTATAGCTCTAGCTGTCAGGCGCTCTTCCCATTTTTGTCAATCTTCACTTCATCTATTTTTGTGTGTTCATCTTCCCGATGTTTCCTATTTCTGATGATATATACATAGGGATCGGTTGGCATAATTCGATGGCTTTCTCTGCTTGTTTTAATGTATAGATTGTCGACGTACATGATCATTGATGGTATCAATTTGATATGTTGACACCTCGAGGTGCTTTATGTTTGACTAATATCTCAGTTTAAGAGATTCTTTTAGTGTTCAATGACTTATCATTCCATATGCGAATTTTGTGTTGAGTTAAACGTGTACAGCTTCGTCGATGACCTCTATCTAACACACATTGTTGTTGTGAATTTGCATCGTTATTGTGGATGTATATCATAGAAAATTTTTATATTGAAATCTACTAGATAATCTAGCATTATTTTATTAGTGTAGTTTTGTATGCCAGAGAAGTTTCTTGGAATCATACAACTCTGTCATTTTCCTTGATATGAAATTTTGACATGTTCGAGGTCATGACATAGTCAAGACTCAAGAGAGATGTTCCTCTTGCTCCTGTTCTAAGATTACTAGTCGTATGGAAGATCAGACTTCATATTTCATATTTTATTGATTTGGCAGAAGATAAGATAACTATAAAAATTCTTCTTGGTAGCTCTTCGAGGGACACTTGATTTTGTACTATTTTGATTGAAATTTTTAGTAAAATGCCATGCTAGGCTCCATGAATTAGTGATACATATGTCAATAAGCAAGTTGCAGGCATCCCTAGTCTTCTTATAAATATAATAACAATAATATAGCAAAAATAATCTATATAGATCTTGAAAATTTTGACATTTTGATAATTTTCTATTGGAGCTCCAGCTTGGTATGCTTGCAAAAGACTATTCTTGACTTGAACTTGGTTATCTTTTATCTTGACATATTTTTATATAAGTGCAGGGTATGTGCTAAATTTACGTTTCCATATATAATTAGATCATTAGCAAACATTACGTGAGTGATTCGCAATTCAAGCTGAATTGCAACAATGGTTTTCATAGCTAAGTAATATGCTTTCTCTGGTAGGAATGATCATTTTGGTATTTGTTTTTCTAAGCTTCATACCATTTTGCTTAGTTATAGTGAACTTTGAATCCTTATATTTTCTAATTGACAGATGCCATTGAAAATCTTTCATGTCTGTTGTGATTGTCGACTCTGAAAATTCGATGGGGCCTTCTCCTTTTCGGGGAAGTCCGTGAATCCAGATCATCACCTCAAGAAGGGATGAGAAAGAAAAGAAGAAAACACGGAAAGAAACTCTCACCTCGGTCCCACACTCACATTGATCCCCGAACTTTCATCCCTTGGCGTTGCTCGATCACCAAAGAGATGGTTCGGGTCATGTGGGAGGAGTATGAGAAGTAGAAAATTAAAACATGTGGTCGCCAATAACCGGGGGTTCTGATTTATGAAATTAAAGATTGACCGTGTGTACCTTAGCGTGAAGAATGTGGGTTAAAGCTTCTCCTTCTTCGGCCGGCCGATGGAGAAGAGTCCTCAATGCGTGGGTGCTTGATCTTCTATGAAACTAGACAAATAAACAAGTGAAAATACTATTAGAACTAGACAAAGTGGAGTATATGTAGAGAGAATAACATGAAACACACAACTGACTAGAAACTGACCGAATTCTGGTTATCTCTAACTCATCTTTTTCTATTTTCGGATAAAAAGACTAAAAATAATGAAAAAAATGTAAAACAATTATAGGAGTATGGAGAATCACTAAAAAAGAGATAGGAAAAAGAACAGCAAGATTCTGAGTAGAATAGAGAGAGATATAGCCAAATCTGGGTTGTCGAAAAAGCCGAGCAGCAGTCCAGGATCTGCCAGGCACGACTTTGCTTCTGTACTCGTCACGACCAGCCCCGACCTTGAAATCAAGTGCCGTTGATTGAAAACTCAAGAAGACTTGGATTTTAAGAACTTTGATGAAGAGAGCTCAGGCAGTAGACATCCACACACTGCTTTAGAGGCCGAAGAAGAGAGACCTGGCTGATCACCTGCAGAACAACCTTCCTCTCTCTTGAACCGACTTTTCTCTCTTTAAAAACTCGAAATTCTCTCTCTAAAAATCACAAAATCAATGCATGAGGAAGGTTGGACGTCTTGAGATGCCTGGGGGGTCGTGCTCATGCCTTTGGAACGACCGGAATTGGAGTTTATTTATAGGAGAAAACTGTTGCGATCAACACTACAAAATAGGGCACCTTGCGCCCTACCCCAGGGCGCATGTGCCCTACCCCCCAGGGCGCATGTGCCTCCAAGTGGGGGCGCATGGCACTTTTTCCGAAAAATCCGATCTTATCCGGTCGATCGGTTCAGCGGTAGAGTCCCGGTGAAAAACTGGTTCCCTCGTGCCTCAAGGGCAGGGTGCATGTGCCCTCAAGTGAGGGAACGAGATCACGTGCCTCACTGGTAGGGCGCATGGGCACGTGCCCTAGGTCCTGGGCGCATGTGACCAGGGACCTGGCGCATGGGACTGTTTTTGCGCGTCCTTCTTCCGGAAGCCATTGCGAACACTCCCGAACTCATAATTCGACGCCGTTTGTTGCGTTGGAAAGATAACAGGCCGAAGAAGCTTTCTATAACATTGTATAAGCCATCACACCCTACAAAACTTCATAATTTTGTCCGGAAGTTAGGGCAGTGAACAAAGGATCCGATACAGGTCAAAATGACTCCGACGGCAAATCGGAAAGGCACGGTATGCAACGAAACTTGTCCGGGGTGTGAATATGACCATAACCTTCAATGCATGATCATTAGGCATTGGTCATTCAGCTAATTTTCATTTTTACACGATTTACATGTGGCTTTCGCTCAGAAATTACGGCTTTTTGCGGAAAACTTAGGAAAACATCCGATTTTATTCGGTAAAGCTCCAAATCAACTTTAAAAGACCCGGCATCATTTTAAGCTCAATAACACATGTTATCCTATAAAACATGAGTTTTATGCTCTGAATTAGGCAAATTTGGCGTGTCTACAGTGATCCCTATTAGTTTCTCTTTTTATCATAGTTTTGATAAGTCTAATGGATGGTAGCTGGAAGTTGCAGAGAAATGCATGTTGCAGTGTGCGCACATGCGTGTTTTCTTTCAGCCACACCAATTGAGTTTCTTTATGCTATCAGGATTGTATCCGTTTGAAACAATGCTTTTCATAGTACTGGCTGGTCTCAATCAGGCCAAGCCTTTTTAACCACAATGGACAATTTAAACTAGATTGAGATCGAGTGACCCCACCCTGGAATCAGCTTATTATGGTCGATCCTATTGGATCCAGGCTGATCCTAGGTGAAGTTCATGATTGGATATCATTTAATCTAGTGAAAGCTGGGAATTGGATCAACACTGATGGGGGAACTTTGCTTTCATTAGGTTGATTCCAATTGATCAGCCAATCCAAGCACTAGTTGTTATCAAGATGGAAGAACCCAACTCCTTAAGAAAAGAAGTAATGATAATTTGGGACTGCTACCATTATAAAAAAATAAAGTAGGAAGGGAAGTTAGGTGTTTGAAAAACTAGAAATGTGAGAAAGAAAGCGGGAAACAACAAGAAAAAGAGGTATAAAGTGTTTCCCCTCAACTGTGTGGAACAACTTGCTGTTTAGGTGTACATTCAATTATTTAACCATATGGATTTCTTCTATACAAGCTAATGCCCTGTTTGGTTAGAGTACTGTAAATATATTGTATTAATATTGATATTGATATTTTTTGAAAGTGAAGTATCAATATCAAGATTGACAGTATCAAAGTTTTTAAGTGTTTGGTAAAATTATGTCTCCGCAGCCGCGGGGGAGGGGGCGGACGCCGGCTGCGGGCTGCGGACTATGGAGGGGGTAATCCGGCCGTGGAGGCGGGGGGGACGCTGCGCGGGGGCCAGCGGGGGGGGGGGGGGACGCGGCTGCGGAGGGGGACTCCGGCGGGGGGCCAGCCGGGGGCGGGGGCGGGGGGACGCCGCGCCGGGGGAAGCGGGGGGGGTGGGGCGCCGGCTGCGGAGGGGGACTCCGGCGGGGGGACGCCGCGCGGGGGCCAGAGGGGAGGGGGGACGCCGCGCGGGGGGACGCGGCTGCGGAGGGAGGACTCCGGCGGGGGCCAGCCGGGGGCGGGGGGGGGGTGCGCCGGCTGCGGAGGGGGACTCCGGCGGGGGGACGCCGCGCGGGGGCCAGCGGGGGAGGGGGGGACACCGCGCCGGGGGAAGCGGGGGGTGGGGTGGGGCGCCGGCTGCGGAGGGGGGACTCCGGCGGGGGGACGCGGCGCGCGGGGGGGGGGGGGGACGCGGCTGCGGAGGGGGGTACTCCGGCGGGGGGACGCCGCGCGGGGGGGGGGGGACGCGGAGGGGAGACTCCGGCGGGGGGACGCGGCTGCGGAGGGGGACGCCGGCTGCGGGCTGCGAGAGGGAGGACTCCGGTTGCGGACGCATCCGCGGAGGGGCTGCGTGGAGGGGGGGGCGCTGCGCGGAGGGGGGGGGCTGTGCGGCGGGGCTCCGGCGGGGGCTGCGCGGCGGGGCTCCGGCGGGGGGCTGCGCGGAAGGGCGGGGAGACCGCGCGGAGAGGGGGGCTCCGGTGGGCGGCTGCGAGGGGGACCGCGCGGCGGGGGGGGGGGGGGCTGCGCGGAGGGGGCTGTGCGGAGGAGGGGGCTGTGCGGGGGGGCTGCGCGGTGGGGCTGCGCGGCGGGGCTCCGGCGGGGGCTGCGCGGAGGGGGGGGCGGATCCACCACCACGCTCTTCGTCAGATCCACCGCCATGCTCTCCGACAGATCCACCGCCACGCTCTTCGTCGCCTCCGTACGTGCGCTCCTCCGCAAACCCTCGATCCTTCGCTCCTCCGCAGATCTCCTCCTCTGGCTCGGGGGGAGGGCGCCGGGCGGCGCAGCGGCCGCCCCCTGCGGGCGCGCGCGCGGCTAAAATCGGAGAAAGGGGGGGAGAGAGACCGCGGGAGAGCGCGGCGGGAGAGAGGAGCCAGAGAGAGGAGCGCAGCGATGGTGATGGAGGCGTCGACGACGCGGACAGCGGGAGAGCACGCCGGGGTGAAGGGGGAGGGGACGGGGAAGGGGGCCTCCGGCTTCTCTCCGCAGCTGCGGGGGGCGGGGACAGGGGCGGGTGCATCTGCCGCGCGGGCGTCTGTATCAGTTTTAATACAGGTCTTCACATGTATTATTTATGATACTCTTTTTAACTACTAATCTTAAAATTAATATTAGTATCCAAACACTCACTGATGTAAAGTATCAATATCAGTTTTGAAACTGATATTAATACAGGTGCTTGATACTATAAACAAACAGGCTGTAAGCTTACAAACAAATCTATCATAGTTGATTAAGCTACATGCTAGCATTCAATGCTTTAAATGATTTCTAGCTTCTTCATTTCACAAGAAGTTCTTCATTGAGTATTGTCTGCAACTTTTATCTAGTCTTTAATAGATGATGCATCCTACCTCTTGTATCATGTCCATTAAAATTTATAAGTATTTGCTTGTCAGACCTATAGATTTTATAGTTATTTAATGCATTTGATTTTTTATCGGGTAGCATGGCTCATGGAAACAGATCTGTAGGGGTGTCAGGTGAACAACATTCAGCAGTTTGATGAGGGATTTAGAGAGAAAAATAACACCTGGGAACAATAACACGTGAGTCTACCATAAATGTCATGACTGCATCAAACAAAATATATTGCACAAGGAGGGTGTGCTACACATGCGTGTGTAGCTTTACATGGGGGTGTACTACAGTTCCTGGCTAATGGCCTGTTTGGTTAGAATATCAAAAATGGTACTATATTAGTATTGATATTGATATTTCTAGAAGATGGAATATCAATATCAAAATTGATACAAGTTGACACTTGTATAACATAACATGTGTTGTTTGCACTACAAATTTCAAAATTAATACTATTAGTCAAACACCTCAAAGTGATTACCAACAATATCAATTTTAAAATTAATAGTGATAGAGATGTCTAATAGTGTTACCAAACAGGGCATTAGATACGGCGACATGAGTGCTATGCCTTGGCCAACACAATAATGACTGCAGATGACTCCAACAACATTGGGCAAATTAAAATGCTCCACATGACAACAAAGTGAACAATGATCATTGAAAGTAGGGATATAGTAGTTTTGATGGCACCCATCAGCAAGAATAGTGTAGTTAGAGGCAACCACACTGATTGAAAAACAAAAGACCTGTATAGTAAACCAATTTAAGGATGATTGGTAGCTCTTTGGTGCTTAAGGTACACAACTAGGTCCATCAATGCATGACCCAAATGATATCAGCTAACGTCTTTTTGCTACTTGAGAGAGGGGGTATTCGAGTTGAAAAATAAGCTCAAAAGTGGAGCACTGAGTTTCTAGAAATAAAGAAGGCTTTTGGAAGGTAGGAGTTCAGAGATGAGAGCGTGAACAATGTGTATCGAAAGTGCATACACATTCAATTTCACTATGAGTATTTATATTATAATGTGTATAATGGCATGGGTGACAATCCCATCATTTTTGTATAGAAACAAATGTAAATGAAATGAAAGAAGTACATGTGGGCTCAATTGGCATAATTGAAAAACTACAAAATATCATGTACAATGTAATAAACGATTCTAGATCAGTTCTTGAGATCCAAAATATAACACTCCCCCTCAAGTTGGAGATAACAAATGCAAAATCAAATTGCCTTGAATATAAGAAAATTGTGCTTTAGTTAAGGCCTTGGTGAGTGGATCAACAACTTATTCTTGACTTGAGACATGAATCATTTAAACGATTCCTACTTTAGTCTTTTCCTGAACAAGGTGATAATCAATTTCAATGTGCTTTGTACGTTCATGAAAACTAAGACTTGCACTAATATGAAGTGCAGTTTGATTATGGCAATATATTTGAATACATCCCAAGTCAATAGAAAAATCTTTAAAAACATGTAAAATCCATTGCCCTTACAAGTGGCAGTGACTAAGGTATGGTATTCAGATTCTGTGGATGAACTGAATACTGTAGCCTATTTCTTTCTCTAAGAAATTAGAGATTAACCAATGTTGGGTACAAATCTGGTGATGGATCTCTTGGTATTTGGACATCCAACCCAGTTTGCTTCAACATATATTTGAATCTTACTTTTATTTATTAGAAGAAAAAAATATAACATTGCCACGAGATCCTTTAAGGAAGCAAATGACTCTTGTGGCTACCCTCCAATGATTCTTACAAGGCTCATTCATGTGCTGACTTAGGACATTCACTACATATGTAATATCTGGTCTACTAACAATTAAATAGATCAACTTACTGACTATTGTTTTGTATTGTGAAGCCAATTTTTCAAAATCAATTATATGTAGCTCATGTCGTTGTTCTAGAGGTGTGTTAACTGGCTTAGCCCCCATTAAAGTAGTCTCTTTAAGCAAATCTAAAATATACTTCTATTGATTTGAGACAAACCCAGTTGCAGACCAAGCAAGCTCTAAGCCAAGAAAATTCTTAGATGCTCCTAGTCATTTAATATGAAATAGCCAGTCCAAGGTCTACTGTAAGATCTCCATAATCTCCACATCACTTGTTGTGATAAGAATATCATTGACATACACAAGTAATGCGATAAACAAGCCATTATGAGTGAGTCAATAAAGAATAGTTAGCTTGTAACTACTTAAAACTTGATTTTATAATTACGGCAAGCAATTTCTCAAACCATGCATTTGATGCTTGCTTCAGCCCATAGATAGATTTGTGTAAATTACATGCTAAGTTTTCCCTCTCAATATGTAGACTCAGTGGACTTTCCATATAAACCTCTTCCTCCAACTCACTATGTAAAAAGGCATTATCAACATCAAATTGGTGCTTCCAATTCTTAATTGCAGTAATGGCAAGCATGATTCTAACATTGCTCATCTTAGCTAGGGGTGAAAAAATAACATTGTAATCTAGCCCCTCAATTCATGATAACCTCTTTGCAACTAGTGTAGCCTTGTGCCTAGCTATGGATCCATTCGCTTAAACTTAACTTTGTACACCTATTCGCATTCACCAGTTTCTTTCCAATTGGCAAAGTAATTATGCTCCAAGTTTCATTATTATTCAATGCCTTCAATTCTTTGTCTATTGCTTCCACCCATTTCTGAGACTTGCACGCAGTATTGTAGTCATTTGGTTTACTTTCAGTTGTTATTTGATTCAAGAAATTCACATGCTTGGAGCTAAATTGCTATAGTTTAAGGTATTTTGTATAGGATATTTAACCTTTGCATCCCTTTTTATCTTAGCTGTAATGAACTCAATATTGAAAAAAGTGACATAATGATTGAAATACCTTGGTACTTTTCTAATTTGATGAGTCTTTGGAGTGGCAGCTTTCAAAATTTCCTATTTTGGTGAAATATTAGTAGTAGGGCAACCTTTTATAATGTCATTATCAATATGTGAATCATGATTGCTATCTTGAATGGAGACAAGTAGAGGAAAAACTTGCTCAGGAGCTAAATCAATAGCTTTATATGAAAATATGTGTTCCAAGATCACAACATCCCTACTAGTGAAGACATCCCTATTAGATAAATCATAAAGCTTGTAGCCCCTTTGCTCATGTGGATATCCAATGACTATGCAATTCTTACTTCTAAGATTGAATGTATTACATTTCAAGTGACTAGTGGAAGCATAGGCAAGGCAACCAAACACTTCTAAACTTAAGTAAACAAGTGACTGATTAAACAATTTGGCATAAGGAGTGTCTATGCCAATTGATGAAAATGGTTGATGATTCATGAGGTAAATTCAAATGAATCTATTATGATCATCAACAATGGTTAGAAAAAAAAGAGCTCTAGTTCTTGATTCTACATAGGGATCCCAAATATTAGTATGCAACAAATCAAAAAGTTCATTATTAATTTTATTGTTCAAAGTGAATGGGAGTCGAGATTGTTTCCCTAGAGGACAAGCATGACAAGTAAACCTGTCATCAACCTTACAAGGCAAAAAATCTCAAAGTATAGCAAGTGGTGCAGTAGATGGATGTCCAAGTCTTCTATGCCATAGCTTAGATTCATTGGCATGAACAATCACATTGCAAGTTGTCTTATTGCAAATAAGGTAGTATAATTCTTCCTTTTCATGGTTCCCCCCAACTTTTTTCTTGGTTTTCAAGTCCTATATGACAAAATGATTTGGAAAGAATGTCACAAAACAATTAGAATCCTTTCTTAATCGGCTCACAGACATGTGATTTAAATGTAAGTTTGTAACATGCAAGGCATCATTCAAACTGATTTCATTTGTTAAGAAAATATAACTTGAACCAATAACATCTATTGTAGTATTGTTAGGTAGAAGAACTCTTTGCTATCCATTCATGCCTATCTTAGAAAACATGATGTCAACATTTATATGTGAAAATGCCCTGGAATCAATAATCCAAGAAGATGGGTGAGACCTAGATTTATCTGCCAGATTTACACAATGAGTGCTAATATTTATGGAACTAAGTAGTTTTAGTAATTGAGAATACTGTTCAGCCGTGAGCATATGTGTAGCATCACTAGTCTTATTGACTTCTGTATGTGCTCCCTAAATAATTGACCTTCGAACATTTTTGTAATGAGGGGGGGGGGGTAACCTATCAATTTGTAGTGTTGCTCTTCATAATGACCATTAAGACGATAATAAGAACATTGTTTTTTGCTAATCAACTTCTAGGATTGATCATCACTGTTTCTGATATTCATTGTTGAGATTTCATTATGCACAGATGAGTGCATGAGCCGTTGCATCTTGTCTTGTAAGACAAGATCATTGGGTCTACCTGTCGAAGGCAAAGGCTCTAATAGAAAAATCTGACTTCTAATATGGGAATAGACATCACTTAATCCCATGAGAAGCTGCATCACATGCTTCTAATCTAGTGTGAGAAAAAGGATCTTTGGTTTGAATTGGGCCAATTCATCCCAAAGACCTTTTAAGAGTGAAATATACTTGGCAACAAAATCGTTAGCCTAACGTTAGATTGCAAAAGCATGTTCCAACACATATATGGAGTGTCTTAAACGGTGGGACTTAATAATATGTGTTCCAGTTAGTAATATATGGACATATGAACCAACTTAGTAATATATAGATATCTTAATAATATATAGTGACTTATTAACATATAGAATGAGTTAATGTATGAACTAAGATAGAAATACATAAGCTTAATAACACAAGCATGTTAGTAACATATGAACTGATTTAATAACCAAAGTTAGTAATATATGACAGGAGTTAATAACATATGAAGTGTTTTAGTAATACATAAACTCAATTATAATATTTATACCAAATTGATAATACATGACAAATGTTAGTAATCTATAGTCAATAATGTATGTACTCAATTAGTAATATATAAACTAACGTAGGTTAGCAGTATATGAATTGTCTTAATAATATATAAACTGATTTGTAATAAATGAACTAACTTAGTAAAACAAATGTCATACGGGCATATCCGTTTCATTTCGTTAATGTTAATTTGGCCATTAGATGGTAGAAATTGAGATGATCCAAACTCTTGACGGATGGTCTCCATTAGAATATAGCGTGGTCCAGCCCAAGTCAACCCAACCAATAATAGATCAAGTAAGTCCAATTTTGACACCACTAGATGAAGGTGTAATCCTTTAAACAAAGTGAAAAAGAACCAACGCACTTGTCGCATAACTTGAAATTCGGCTAAAAAATTTGACTCAACTAAATTATCGTGTTAAAGAAACAAGTATGAACCGAAAAAACTTAATTAATCAATGAGTTAAGGTTGAATAAATTCATGTTCGATTCGATAAATTTGGTGGTAGCTTAATTAAATACTCAATTAAATATCTATTTTTAATATATAATATCACTTACATATATAGAATAAACTAAAGCTTAATTTGATTTGAGTTCAAACTTAGATCAAGTTTCATAAACTAACTTAAGTTTGGGCTTCACATGAGTTAGATTGAGCTAAAATTTTATAAACAAGTTCATATTAAGTTTGAACTCAAATTTGGAATGAACATGAGTTAAGCTATTGTTCAGTTCAAACTCAAACTCGACTCAATTAAATAATGAATCAAAATTGAACAAAACTCAAACTTGCTTGTAAAAACTCGAGCTTAAACTCGAGCTTGACTAAAATAAATGAGCCAAACTTGAACATTGTACCACTTCCTCAACTTGGCTCATTTGCACCCTACATCGAGTAGAACATGCCACTATGCGAATGAAAGAAAACTTTTGCCACAGGTACCAATGCTAACCAACTTCACCTCCATCAGCAAGAGTAGGGCCTACTATATCATGCTCTTTAACATTTATTGTCATGCCCTAGACCAGATATATCTAGTGAAGTAATGTTTGATGACGTAACAGAGAAAAAATAACTCCTCAGAATATATCAATTTCAGAACACAGAAGAAACACAGAGTTGATAATAAAAATATTGCATTAGACTCAAGAAAAACTCCAATAAAATTTTAAAATTTTAATATATTACTCTTCGGTTGCACTAACTCTAATTACTTAAAAAATTTTAAATTAACTAGTATGAGTCACATGAGACTTAGTAGATGTTAACCCATCTCTCATCAATCAAATAGATGTACAGGCATGCAAAGATACTATTATACAACTTAGATATAAATCATAACATACATAACAAGTCAAAACCAAGTTCTATTAATGTCGAATTCTCTTTCATCAAGACATGAATTAAGCATGCTTATTGTCAAGGATCACGATAGATATCACCGATAGAGTGCAGAATTGAATGCCAACTTTGCAAAAAAAATGTGAAAATATATGTGGGGAGCACATCATGATTCACGTGGTTTGGAGGCAATGTGTCTTCTTATGTCCACAAATGAAGATGAGTAACTTCCACTATGCAAGAATCGAGTATAGAGAATGAAGAATCTCTCAAAATCTAAAGTCCTTTACACATACAAACTCTATCTAAAATATCTCCTAAGAGAATACAAAGAATAAAGAGAATGGAAGAAGAGGACTGAAAAGATAAAAGATAGTTTCTGTGATATGCTCTTGCAGCACTAAGAACTTCTATGCGATGAATTCTCTATCTTGGTAGCTTCAACGATGCCCTTTAAATAGAATATCAATAAGAGGTTTCGTGCCCACATTAAACCTAAATAAGGGCAAAGGAATTGGATGCCATGCATGTCATATTGTGAGTATGTAGATGTACGAGAACACATTCCCATGGGAGTACGAATGAGAGAGAGTCTGAGTGGGACTCCCACCGGTTGACCAAGTTAACCAAAACACATCACCTTTGATTTGGTCAACATATAAAAGTCTTTGATTTTGTAGAAATAAACTTGAATAGTGTTCACCTTCTTCAAACCATAAATGGTACCTTCAAAGTGCTATGAATATCAACTAAGTTCAAGTAGTTCAGGAAGAGGCTTTGTTAACATATCAGTTGGATCGTCTTCTATACCAATCTTTTAACAATGACTTCACCCTGAGAAATAATTTCTTGAATAAAATGCTACTTGACATTAATGTGCTTTGTCCTTTCATCATACATATGATCCTTCATCAAGTGCATGTCACCTTGACTATCACAATAGACATTAGTCACATTTTGACATGAATTAAGTTTACAAAACAAACCTCTTATTCACATCACTTCCTTTATTGTCTCTATAATTGCCATATGCTCTTCCTTCATAGTACATAATGGAATAGTAGACTATAAAGTAACTTTCCAATTGACAACACTTCCACCAACTGAGAAAACATACCTAGTAAGAGATCATCTTTTATTAAGCTCACTTACAAAGTCTCGATCAATATAACCTACTAAACCATCACCATCTTTCTTAAACACAAAGCAAGTGTTAGTACTGTCATAGAGATGATTAAAAATCCACTTTACTACATTCCAGTGTGCTTTACATAGATTTACCATATATTGACTGGCAACATTGATTACTTGTGCAATATCTAGACAAATACATATCATAACATACATCATACTACCAATTGCACTTGAGTAAGGTACATGTGACATGTAATTCTCTTCCTCTAAAATCTATGGTGATAGAGACTTAGAAAACTTCAAATGAGCAGCGAGCGGTCTAGTAATTGGTTTGACATCCCACATGCCAAAGCATTTAAGTACTTTTTCAATGTACTTAGCCTAAGTAAGATATTACTTGCTTGAATATCTATCTCTCTAAATTTCCATGCCAATAATTTTTTTAGCTACTCCCAAATCTTTCATCTCGAACTCACTACTAACTAGTGTTTTGAGCTTGGATATCTGACATTTCTTTTGCTACAATTAATATGTCATCTACATATAAAAAAATAGATAAAAGAATTCTCTAACAATTTCTTGAAATTAATGCAATTATCAAACTAGCTTTTACAATAACCATGCTGTACCATAAATGAATCAAATCGCCTATACCACTCTCTAGGAGATCGTTTTAAATCATACAAAGATTTCTAAAGTAAACAAGCATGATCTTCCTTTCCTTCAACTTTAAAGCCTTTAGGTTGTTGCATATAAATTCTCTTCAAGTTTGGCATAAGGAAAAATAGTTTTTACATCCATTTCCTCTAACTCCAAATCATAAGAAGCAACTAGAGATAACTACATACAAATGGAACTATGTTTAACAATAGGTGAAAACCATCATTGCAATTAATACCTTTTACCTTACTACAGCCCTTTGCCACTAATAGTGTGCTATATCTAGCTTCTTCATCGCTTAAAGATCCTTCCTTTTTCTTGAAGACTCATTTGCAACCAACAATTTTCTTTCCTTTGGAATCCTCCACTAACTCTTAAGTCAGATTCTTATGAAGAGACTCAATCTTTTCTTCCATAGAAACTAGCCACTTATTTGCATCCTTACAAAATATATCATCTACAAATTTAGAAGGCTCATTGTCATAAAGTGTTTTCTCTATAACAGATAAAGTATAAGCTACTATATCTATGTAGCTATATTTCAAGGGTGGTATAATCTCTCTTATTTACCTATCTCAAATAAGAAAATGTTGTTGAATTTGTAAAGCTTTCCCCACCTACTGCACATTAAGCACTTAAGCTTGAGAAGGTTGCCGACTTGCAGCATCTTACTCTACCTTCTTTGTAGTACCACCAGTAGAACCTACATTCTATGGAACAACATAATCATTCTTCAGATAAACTAATGTAAATTCAACAAAAGTGAAATTCCTTTCAACTATAAATTTATGAAATTTTTAATTAGAACACCACAATCTATATCCTTTAACTTCTAAAGCATAACCAATAAATGTGCACTTATTTGCCATAGTGACTAATTTACCATTATTAACATGAACATAAGTAGGGAAACCAAAAACTCTCAAGGTAGAATAGTTTGGAGGATTACCTGATCATGTTTCTTCTGGAGTTTTAAATTCTATAGTGGATGCTGGAGATAAGTTTACCAAATGACAAACTGTGGATATTGCTTATGGCTAGAAGTCTTTACCAAGACATGTATTCGATGACGTACATCTAGCTATCTCAAGAAGTGTTGTCTTCATTATTTCAGTAACATTATTATGTTTAAGTGTGTATTTAATTGTAAGACACCTAACAATACCTTCATCTTTACAGAACTTATTAAACTTAGTGAGTAAAATTCAACCTAATTATATGTCTTTAACCTTTTGATTTTCTTCCTATTTACTTCTGAATCAAAACCTTCCGTTGCTTAAAATGCTTAAACGCTTAACTCTTTTGCTTAAGCATAAACACCCAAACTTCCCTTGAACAATCATAAATAAAAGTTAGAAAATAACGAGCACCACTTTTTGATGAAACCTGAGAGGGATCTCAGAAATTAGAATGGATATAATCAAGAGTGCTTTTAAATTTGTGAATTGTTGTCTTGAAACTCACCTTTCATCTACTTCTTGAAAATACAATGCTCACAAAATCTACCTTGCTGATATATTGACCACAAAACAAACTTCTCTAACTCAATAAGGTCAATCCCTTTGCACTCATATGTCCCAATCTCATATGCCACAGTTTAGTTGTATCGGCTTCTGACATAAAGGTGTAAGAAATAATAGTGTTTAAAATTATAAGCCACCAAATCTTTTATCTTTCATCAAAACAAGGGGTCCTTTATTGATCTTAATAACTTCACCTTCTACTGAGTACTTGCATCCATTTGCATTTAGTATATCCAAAAAAAATAAGATTTTTATTCAAGTTGGGAACATACTTGGCATCTGTCAATGTTCTTATAATGTCATCATATATCTTGATATAAGCTATGTCAATTTCAACAGTCTTGCATGAAGCATCGTTTCCCAACAAGACAACTCCGCCATTGATTGACTTATATATAGAGAAAAAAAACCTTATTACGATTCATATGGTACGAGCAACCCGAATTTAAGATCCAATCATATTTGAATCATATAGCCTACACAAAGAGAACATAATTTTCTAATTTCTCTTTGATGACACTAGTTTTTGTCGAATTTTCACCTTTAGCTGACTCTTTCTTGTCCTCTTGTTAGTTTTTCTTGAGTTTCTAATAATTAACCTTTATGTGTCCCTTATCGTGATAGTAGTTAGAAATCTTGTTTTTTGTTTCTTAACTTAAATATAGATTCATCACATTTTCTACCAAATTGTTTTTTCAAAATGTTGTCTTTTTGAGCTACTACTAGTTATTTTGAAAATAAAATTTTTTTATGTCTATTATTGAAATAAAATCTCGACTACATAACACGAATTCTTGAAAAATTTTATATGCTGACAATAAAGAACAAAGTAAGAACAAAACTTTATCTTCGTCTTCTGTCTTTATATTGCCACTTTCTAAATCTATTAAAATAAAATTGAATTGAGCAAAATACAATTTTTTAAAAATATCTTATGCCATTCTAAGCATGAAAAGACATTATTTCAAATATAGCATACTCAAAGAACTTTTAGACAAACTTGATTGAATTGAAGTCAAAACATTCTTATATAATTTTTGTTTTCATCACAAGACAAAGAAGGCAATATTTTGTTTTTCCCGAGTAGAGCCTTTTGCAACTCTTAATGGGTTATCGGTACTTTCAATTTGATTTACCATAAATTAAAGTTGATATGTAATAAAACTTCTCGATATCAAAATTTTAACATATCGTGCTCTTCCGAAAGTACCATTACATCTCAACTTAGCTTTGATAATAGTTTGTTAAAGATCGCAACGAAAATCACTGACTTTGCATATAACAAACAAAATACATGAGAAGTATAGAGATAACAAAGTCAAGATTTACGTGGTTTAAAGGCAATGTGTCTTCTAATGTCACCCTGCAAAAATGATCAACTTTGACTATGAGAGAATCAAATGCATAGAATGAAGAATCTGAAACCCTTTGCATCCACAAATTCTCTCTAAAATATATCCCAAAAAACATAGAAATAGAAAAAAATAGAAGAGGTGGAAGTGAAAAGACAGCTTCTGCAATAACCTCCCAGGGAATCGGATGCCATGCGTATTAGATTGTGGGCGTGCAGCAATGTGGGAGCATGTTCCGGGAGGGGAGAGAGAGAGTAGAGTAGGTAGTTTGGGAAAAGGGTGTGAGAGAGAGGTTTCCTTATTTTAAATTACTTCTAATCAAATTACAATTGCTATTTACAAATTCAAAGTATCTTATTAATGCATTTCTATTATAATTAGGATTAGGCCAAGTCCAATAGTTATTTTTATAACCTTAAATTCTTATAATATTAATATCCATACTTTTATTATTAAAATGCCAGATATTACACTTATAGCAATACCTTGAAGTCTGCGGCATCCTCGGCGAACTGATCTGTTCTGCTTCACGAAATACGAGCTTTTGAAGCTTTTGAAATTACTCTACGTGCGTTCCTAGGAGCAGGAGCTATAATCTGAGTTAAAATTTTTTCATTAAATGTAGTAGGAAAGGTCCATCGAATTTTCTTCTCTAAGATAATTGCGTGGAAAATCTAATCAGTATTGGATCATAGATGGGTCTGAGCCAATCGTAGTTCAGTTTCGAACCTGGTCAATCACGCCAAACTCAGCAATGACTCGAGTTATTTCAACCCCGTTCCGCTGGGATCTGACGATCTAACTCCCAACGGGTTTGAGCCAACATAGTATTAAACACTTCTATTAGTATAAATTTAGAAATTGATATTGAAAAAATTCATCAGTGTTTACTTAGTAAAATCAATTTTAAATTTATAATACAAACAAAATATGATTTACAATAATACAAATGCCTACGAGTATCAATTTTGTTTATGATACCCTATCTTCTAGAAATATCAATCACCGGGTTTGGAGGGGTTGGTTGCACCCCAACCAACCTGTGTTGCCCATGGTCAGCGGCCTGAGTTTACAAAGATCAAAATGGGTTAGCTGAGACAATTTGGAACCATTGGGCTAGTCAAGGTCAACCTGGCTGATCTGGGTCACTGACCCTGGGCCAACCTTGTCCAACCTCGGCTAGATCGGCAGATCGACTGATTTGGGTCCCGATCAGATCAACCAAATCCAACTGGATTGGCCAACCTGACCCGGACCTGGCATTCCATGATACCAATATCAAAGTCAACAAAGTATAATATTGAATAAATAGTCCAACGCTTGTGCTGCCTGCCACTTGAACAAGATGTTGTCCTACAAAAATGCAAGCCAGCCATAGTTGGAAGAGAGAAGGTATCATTTAGTGTGAACTCAAGTATATGTCATGTTTTACCGACAACATACAATCACACCTCATTCATCCTAGACACCGTATCTGCTCAGAACTTTATTCAAGGCTGGCATGACATTGTATGCTTGATAGGATCTTCTAAGTTCAATGATGGATCCAACCTACAGAGATAAATTAAATTAGGGTTTCTGTATAAAACAAGCAAAACCACATTCAAATTACAAAAGCCATCATCCATCAATGAAGTCATCTCAACTCTGTATATTTCATGTTTCCTTGCAATTCAAGAACCATGCACAAGTAATCCAGCATCCACAGAAGGTTGGAAACAGTCTGAAACTGTCCTGGGTAATATTTAGTAGTAATATTCATGATAGGCAGTGTCTGACACGTTCAATCTGATTGGTTTTCCAGTATTTAAGAATTCAGATTGGTTTTCCGGTAGTTAATAGTTCATAGAAAATTTTTGTACCTCTAATTCTTCAGTATTACTTTGTCTACTGTCTTCACGTCAGTTGAGGGCAGAATGAACCGCTCCCCAATGGGTGACACTGCTCTCCTGGTAATATCAATGAAGCATATTTGACCATATATGCAGCCAAGTCTAATTTTTATTTAACCAGCATTTTGTACCTTTTTCTTTTCCAAATTCTTTGTAAACATAAGCCACAATTCATTGAATTAGTGAAAAGGACTGATGGTAAAAGAACAAAAAAAGTGACATAGCCATAGACGTGGGATGGGCTTGGATGATCTTTGGAACTCTAGAGCTAGGGTACTGTTTGTAATAGGGGTGCTATATAGTGAATACACATGCTATGGACATCCTATGGGCGCAGAAGCTAGCATCTTGCTGGAATGCAAGCAAAGTGATGCGGGACCACCTCTAAGTTGGATATTGGATAGCAACAAATCGATACGCCAAAATATCGACATTCACAAGATTTCAAATTAACAATTAAATTAACTAGAAGCAACTTGATGTGCAGGACTCACGAATGGACGGGACCGAGGTAGTTTAACCACTACCCAAGTTTAGAACACTCAAATTCAAATGCTGATCTAAGTAGAATCAAAATAGGTTCGCTCAATTTCACGCTGACAGTGATTTTAAATTACTAACTAGGTGCCTATTCTCACGAGCAACATGACAAACGAACAAATAATAAATAAGCAAGAATAAATGCAGAGAGGAAGAAAACAATTGCAGACCCAGGTCTATAAGTTTGAACGTGGATAAAATGAGACCTGCCTGCCCTTCTCAGTTTTGAACATGTGGATATTCAACCATGCATATAAAGCACCATGGTAGCTGAACAAAAAGAAAAAGAAAAAGAAAAAGAAAAGAATCCTTTACCTGCCACTATGGAGAAATGAAAGCGATTAAGGGAGGCACAGAAACAGAGAATTTACATACCCGATACCCAATGAGATGATAAGACCCCTAAACAATAAATCCTCTCTAATCCCAAACTGGTACATGGCTGATCAAGACACCGAAGATGATAGAACTGGAGCTCGATGACGATTCCAGAAGAAACTGGTCATTGCCGCAAAAAGAGAAAAAGAAGAGAAATAGCAAGACCGGGACTTCAAACAGGGGCAAATCCAATAGATGACAGCCTTATACCAGTCAACGATACATCCAAGTCCAATCGGGATTGAAGCAACATACGGATCTTGGTCAGTACCCATCAATCCCATCCGGACTATGGCTGACTCCAATTTAAATAAGAGATGAAAAGGAGATAATGATGTGATCCAATGACTATAATCTCCAATCATTTAAGTTATGGATCATATTCTTATCAGGTTCTTAATAGGATTTGTATCCTACTTGATAATGACTGGTCATGATTGAGTGATATTAAATGAGATGATGATGGCGCAAGATCCAATGGTTAGGATGTTTCGATGACTTAAGTTATAGATTATACGCTTAATGGGCCCTTAATGGGATCTGGATCCTACTTAATTAATAAACGGTTATAATTAGATGATATTAAATGATGAAATGATCATAGGGCAATGATTGGTGCAAGATTCAATGGATGAGATCTTAATGGATCCTTAATATGATTTGGATCCTACTTATAAGATTCAATGGACATCTAAGTCCAAAATGGATTAAGACTTAATAATATTCAATTAAACGATGCACTAAGGGAAAATAAATGGAATTGACCCAAGGTCAGCCCCTTAATGGTCACGATTTGTCTATGTCAATAAGTTTAATGGACCCAATATGATCAATGAGGGACCCAAATGTGGGCCCGAATAGCAAATTCAACACATTTCCTGCTTATTGGGCAATGCCATAAAATGAGCCCATATGTCATGTGCATTATATTTCACGTTTATCAAGCCACAAACTGCATAAAGTGGCCCAAATGATAAATTCAATACATTTGATGTTTATTGGACAAGATACAAAGTGGACCCAGATGGTTTAATTCATGTTTATTGGGTCACGATCAACATCACCTGGGCCCAAATGTCTAGTACATTATATTTCATGAATATTAGCTCACTGATGTCAGAAAATGCATTCGATATCAAAATCTTATATTTGATGCTTATTGGGCCTAGATGACATAAAGCAAGCCCAATATCAAATTGATGATGGACATAGCTCAAATGGGCCGATATCGATGAAAGAAGAGTCCAATCACAAAATTCAAAAGATTTATTGTCTGGATATGCATAAAATGTCAAATATTGACATTTTGCTAAAGTTCTCAATGAGCAAAATTAAATGAAGATATTAATGGCTATGATCAGGCGATGTTCAAATGATAATTTTGATAGGCCAAGATGGTATAATATGGATCAATTGAAGAATTATTTGACTAAGGGAGGTCATTTAAATAAATGCTCCACATATAAATAAGTTGAATTATGCATTAACCATCAATACAATTTTCACAAAATCCAAAGGCTGAGATTTAACGATGGAGATTAAATCAATTTTGCCATAATCTTGATGGAATTGATATGTTTATGTTGATGGGTTATGTAGATGAATGAAATTGGGGCCAATTGGTACTTAAAAAATAGCCCATATTATTGCTATTAGAGCATTTATTTAATGATTTTAAGATATATGATCTAATGATTGATATGAACCCTTGGATCCTGCGCTACTTGATTAGATGCTAGGTCAAAGCTTCAGCTGTTGCGCAGAGGGCATGAGGGTTTTTATTGCCACTTGGTAGCCACTGGAAGGCCTATATATCAGGCTATAACCACATGGACTCCCCAAGTCAAAGCTCTCGCTCGGATGCTCCTACAAAGTAGGAGGATGCAACTCTGGTGCCTCCCCACGATCTAAGCTTTGATCAGGCCAGCCAAACATGCAAGGAACTGCTCCATCGGAATATTCTGAAAAGAAGGAAGCTTCGCTGCCTCCTCCTTTTGACTTGGTCTACCGGCTGGAGAGTCCAACAACATGAGGACACTCTACCAATAACTGATAGGCCATCAGCCTATAAAGATAGATGCTATGCACCATGCTGAGAGTTAGGAAGACCATCGGTATAGCCCCCAGCTGCTGCCGCCTTTCAATTCCTGCTCAGCCTGCTGGTGCACACATGGAAGAAAAGAAAGAAGAAGAGGCATATGAGGCCTCTTGCTGCTGCTGCTGCTGCTGAGTATGGGAGATGGAGGAGCCGGATGCGCCTCCTGATGCTACTGCTGCCATGGATGCATCTTCACCTTCTTGTGTACTTGCTGATGGCTATGCCAATGAAAGGAGATGGAGGAGAGACCGATGGGCCCTCCAGATGCTGCCAATGCTGGAAGATCCTTCCCCCACCACTGCTGATGTTACACAAAGCTGCATCATCCATGAAAGATGAAGCCCGTGGAGGGTGATCAAGCAATTGCCACCGCTACTCCCCTCGATGCTTCCCCTTGCTGTCGTTAAGTCCTCCAGAGCCTTGTGCTACTGCTGATGAAGAAAGATGATGCCCTTATTGCTGCCGGACCTTGCTGCTCCTCTGGTTACTGCTGGAAGACGTCTTTGCTTCTGTTGCTTCCTCCCCAAGTCATGGTGACACTTGCACCCAGGGGAGATGAAGTGGCTGATGCTGCCAACGGCATCACATGCTATAGGCACACACAAGTAGAGGAGTGGATTAAGCCCATGGCCAATGGCTTAACTCCACTCATATACAGCCCATGTTCAGCCCATATATAGCCCATTTCCATGGCTATATAATCTCCTATATACATCCATCAAAGGTCTATATCCGATGGCCTATTTCTATCCTCATAACTCACGGTTTGGTCTCCTACCATGGTTCTATAACAATTCCTGTGCATGGCCCATAACAGCCCCCTTATGCATACACCTACATCTATATAAACGAGGCCATACCTGGCCCTCTCATGCTCCATATGTTGAACTACAAGAGACACCTGGCTTAGGTAGCCTTGGTACCATGCCTATATGAAGCTCTTTCAGTCTTCTCTTCTTTGATATAAATTCCTGTCAGATCTCTCTCAATAGCCCATATGAATGACACCAAGAGGCAAAAAGTCTACAAGGTTCGAAATGAGCAAGACGATGAAGACAAATGACATGGCCAGTTTTAGCAAGATGCAGGCATAAGAAGAATGAAGCAAACCAGGGCATCCTGGCCAAAATAATGCTAATGGGTATTCTATGGCCGAAATGACATGAAGACAATGAAGATGGGCCATCAAGGCCAATATAATGGAAACATGCCCTATAAAGCTCGAGATTGACATGTTATGGGCCATATAAGGCTGGGATATCAATGACATCAACATAGATTGAATGTGCCCGAGAATGACAAAACGAATGCATCTCTTAAATATTTAAGAGGCAAAGCCTATTAAGTTAACCCCCCTCATAATGTTGGATGGGCATATGGATGTGTCCCAGGGGTGTATTGATCCTGAACGAAGGTATGGGCACGCACATCATTACTGATCCTTTCCGATGTAGGAAGAGTACAAACATTCAACCTACTAGGAAAAATTCCTACTTGATATAAAGAGAGATCATGCATTCCACCAAGTTAGACCAATCTTAAATCTAAGTAGGGAGTTGATGACATACACCATGTCCACATAAGGTCATGGAAAGTCTTACACCATATGGTATGATTTTGAAGAGATTATGGCAATATAAAGTGTCTCCCCACATGATGATGTAATGAAATGGACACCCATGTTATATGGATGACATTTATATGTCAAATGAATATCTATGGTTGAGGGGCATTATGTAACTTACATGACTTACATGGAATATAAATATAAAAATATAACTTAAATAACAAAATAAAAAACATTTAAATAAAGAATTATAACATGCCGAATGGATCTTTGCAAATTGTATGACATAAATCAAGGCTATTAACATAATTAATGGCAGAAACCTTTAATCAAGGTGGGTCTAAAATATGCATGTCAATTTCAGATTTGAATAGATATTGGACTTACAATCTTGTCTTTAGAAATACAATAGAGACAATGATGTCAATTGCAAGATAGGGAGACTTTAAGATCCAAAGGTCTGATGTATAGATTATGGTGCAAAACGTCAGATTTTCCATACAAGTCTTAGGACTGGGTTTCTTAGGTTCATGTTTAGCCTAAGGCCATATCGATTTGAAATATAGATGGAGAAAGATAATATCTTCATATTTGAATATCGAAATGTCTAAAGAGATCGAGATGCTAAGTCCTAGTCCATGAGTGATTAGGAATTTGATGGTAACATAACCCATATGTTAGGAGCTGAGAACTCAGATTTTGATATGATGATCTCGGATCCATGAAAACTCCTAAGTCTAATGTTAAGACAAAATGAATTCATAGTGAATCCTAAGTTGAAGATGACTAATGAAAAGACTTAGAACATGATAAATGAATGGTTAATGAACTTTATTTAAATCTAATATCGTAAAAAATCAGATTTAGACAAATCTCACTAAATCTAAATATATCAAGACTTAGATAACCAAAAAAATGAAGGTTATTGACATAAAGATCACATCAAAATACATTAACTCTTAATGAGATTTGATCTGTCTTTTCAAGACATCGAATCCAAATTAAATCTAAGAATTCAAAATATGTCTTAGCATTAAGATCTTGAGTTAAAAGAGTTAAATCCATATCAAACATGTCAAAAATGTTTTAAGAATTTACTAAGGAATATATCATTAGAATGTTGGAATCTTAAAATACACCTTTTATATAACATAATGAAACTCAATGTTTAAATTCCACAGAGTTTATGGGGTTACAACTCCCGCATGTTCTTTTGTGGATGTATGTTTTCTATTTTTAAGCTATTATGATGATTAATCAAGGGTTTTCGAGTGTCTCGATATAACTAACATTGAAAATTCGCACAAACCTCAATATATATATTTTCTATGCATACCATTTATTTTGGCTACTACTCTTATAAGATATCATGTATTTTCAGAGTAATATATGCCAGCTAAAGAAAATAAAAGTTCTTTACCAAAATGAATGGAAATCAAATAAATTTTCAATTACATATTTTCCAGATGATATTTATGAGGTTTGACAGAAATCATATAATTCTTTCTTAATCTAACCATCACATTCGATTTCATAATTTAAATAATGAAATTGAGGTAAATATAATAATCCACTACATGTAACAAAAGACAAAGTTGAAATTCCTCATTCATTGGACAAAGTTGTTGAGTGGTCTTGCTTGGACAACACTTGCAACTTCTCATTCAATTCCTACTTTAACACAGTCCACTGCTTCATAAATACATTGCATAGATGATTTTTATTTATCAATTAAACATGAAACAAGTACAAGGGCCTCACAAATCTTTAAAGCATATCTTAGGAATCTTCAAAATAATTTCACATTGACATTTTCCTTCAACTTATTTACCCATCTATCATTGTTAGCTGTCCAATCCTTTGAAGTGCACATTTTCATCAACCCATGTTTGCAATTGTAGAAATGTCCAAATTGAGGTAATTAGTGGCAGAACGTATGCAAACTATTTGTACAAGATTTCTATAATTTGTGAACTTCCTCGGCATAGCAAGCACTTACATATGCCTATAAATAAAGGGGTTGCATCTTTTGCATGTTGATTTATAATCTTAATCAAAAAATAATATTGAAATGTCTCTCAACACCAAATTAATGACATAAAAAGCACATGGCCTCCAAAGAATGATGTGCATGGATATCAACAAATTCTCTGCATCCATAACTAAACCCATTGTTAAGAACAATTTGTATTATATTTTCTATACTAACTTTCAAAACAACTTTATCCAATAAATTGGCCAACAGTCTTTTACTTATAAAGATGCAATCACAGATTGAAGAAATATTGTACCCGCTACAGTGTTTACTGAAAAAATGATTATTGTTCTCCCCATTCTATCCATCCATTATAATAGTGCAGCCAAATTTGACCTAACTTACTTTTCTTTCCTTACCAACCTTGAGCTGTTTGAATCTTTTCTACCAGTAGGGTCTATCAAATTTTATGATAACCAGAACCCTTCAAACTTAGTCCAAATTGGCATTTGTCTCCAACATTGCTTAAAAACTATTCAACCATATAGTACTAAAAAAATACTAACATGCTACATCCACCTGACAATGCACTAAGTGATTCACCCTTTCTTCTTTCAAATGTTCATCCTTCACTAATTTTCTCTCGAGGCTCAAACTAAACCAATCCATAAAACCTTTCATCCATAGAGGCAAAAAAGTAGATCATTAACATTCAAAATCCATGGGTCGATTGGCATCACCCCTACTCACGGGGAGCAGGGGTCGCAGATTCTAGCATCCGCTCGAACCCTTCGGGCCGTCTAGCCCAGCTGTCCTGGGGGACAGCTTCATGTGGCGATCGAGCTAGGGCTCAATCACTCACCTGCGTGCGGTGCTGCATGCCTCTGGTCACTAGGCCACGGTGTCCAAAAAAAATTCATTTTCCATAGAATGGTGAATGCATAAAGTGGTGACTAAAAATATTATCCCTTTATTCTACTTCTTTTTAATGCTTACCTTCTCAATCCTCTTTGTTTAACTTGCCGCATATGGTACTAGACTTTTTCCATAGCCCCTTCTAAGAAGCAATCACATTCATAGACAATCATACAATGTGTTGTTTTAATCGATAAATTTCTCACTTGCAGTTCTTTTTACAAAATCTAAACATTTCCAATTCTTTAGATCTACAATGATTTCATATTTGAGTTGTCTACAATTGATAAATGCCTCCTCTATGTCCTCTATGGAAGAGCAACATTCCAGCAATACCAAATTTGAGTTGTCTTTAACCATGTCATTTTTCATCTAACCCATCCAATGAAGCCCATTTAAACATTTCATTATAATGATCCTCAGAAGACATTACATCACTGTCCAGGAGTTACAGAATGGAGATCTTCAAGTGTCAACCAACATGAACAATGACCTGTGGTAAGTTATCTCAGGAAGAGCAAACCCTTGAGCATTACAGTTGTTGGCCTTGTCAGAGTATTCTATACAGTGGGAGCATGGGTTGGTGGCGCAGGATTGTCAGACGAAAGAAGCTGCACCTCAAACTGACTGACAGATTTCAGTCTGGTTCACCCAGTACAAGAGGGCAACCAAATGACTTATCCCATGACAAGAAAGTCCAGCCTTGCCTGAAGCTAGCATGCCAATGCCACGCCATGGGAGTTTGCATCGATAATCCTCCCCACCAGGCCACCATGATAAAAAAGATTACAAGGTTGTAATCAGCCCTGGGATCGGACATGGCTGATCTTGATTGGATCCAAACAGGATATGCATCAGCCAATCCAGCTGAAGTCAAAAGTTTGTCAGGATCAGGTCAGGCAGAATCATTCCAAACCTAGTATTAACCAAGCCCCCTGTTTTCAAGGCGTCGCCTAGGCGACAAGGCGCCCCAGAGTGGGGCAAGGCGATGGGCGCCTAGGCGCCCATTGCCTTAAATAACTATTTTATTTATTTTAATAATAAATAATGCTAATTAAGTGTCAATATCATATGATTAAGTTGTTTTAGAGTAAAAACAACTAGTTTTAATAGTTAATTTGACTATAAATTAACATTTTGATGAATAATAGCTAGGGTTAAATGATTTTTTAAGTGTTTACTAATAGATGATATAATTTAAATAGTAATTTTAACTAATTTGTCAAGTTATTTAGTCTATGTAACTATGCAATTCCCACATTATTGATTGATTTGCATGGTGTCAAAGTTATTTTGCATCATTTTTTACATATATCTTTATTATTTTATCTATTTTACTATATAAAATAAGGCATCGCCTAACGCCTCGCCTTATCGCCAAGGCGCCAAGGCGGTACTATGTCGCCTTGATCGCCTTGGCCGCCTTAACAACTATGACCAAGCCAATTGACTACAAACCTGAACCAAGTGGAAGCTCATCAGCCAGTTCCAATCCAATTTGTCCTTGCCTGAAGCTAGCATGCCAATGCCAGGTCATGGAAGTCTGCATCGATAATCCTCCCCACCATGATAAAAAGATTACAAGGTTGTAATCGGCCCTGGGATCGGACATGGCTGATCTTGATTGGATCCAAACAAGATATGCATCAGCCAATTCAGCTGAAGTCAAAAGTTTCAGGATCAGGCCAGCAGAATCATTCCAAACCTAGTATTGACTATGCCAATTGACTACAGACCTGAACCAAGTGGAAGCTCATCAGCCAGTTCCAATCCAACTTGTTTAAAAATAAATTAAAAGAATCCACATGACTCAGAGGGATCACCTTGACTTGGCCAGGATAGGTGGATTCCTGCACTACAAGCTGAGCCAGCCAATGTCAGACAAGATAAATGATCCTGATTAAGTTTGATTGATTCATCAACCGTTTTTACTCCTCATGTGGAATTAGATAAACACTGCTTCATATTTAGAAAGGCTGATTCTAAGAACCATGCCTTGATAACAGACTTAGAAACACTGGAACCCCTTGCAGGAGCCAATAAGCTGCTTCTTCACAGTTATAGACTCTGGAAGTGGCAGCAACCAAGTTCTCTACCCTAAACCCTTACTACTTTCACAAAGAAAACTCATCATTCTTTGCCAGCCTCAGTCAACAGAAAGGAAAAGAAAAAAAATTCAAAATTCCAGAGACCACGGATGGAAGTTACAGAACAAATTCTTCTGCCCATCCTAGGTTAAGCTCCTCTTACTTTTCTTATTTAGTTCAGAAACTGGTACACCAGGATGAATGCTTACACTGGCTGGTCTAGCACCCTCTTTCTAGCCTATGCCTTTGTTGATGGAAAATGACACCCTGTAATCAAGTATTCTACCATCATGGTTCAAAGATCATTCTGGAACTTCCTTCAGTTTTAATCCTAAGAATGTAACTATGGCTACGTCATACTCTCCTTTCAGACAGCAAGCAAGGAACAGTTTTCAGAAACACTGGTTCAAATACTCCACTTCAGTCTGAACTGAACAAGAATAAATCATAACTGATTTCAATCAAGACATTTATGATCAACATTCCCTAGAGTAACAACCTCAAATGAACCATCTACTCTACCGCATTACGTATCCTGAGCAAATTAGACCTGACTTTTCTTTCCTCTGAACTAACACCTAGCTTCTTGTATATACTGAGGTCTACCCTATCTGTTTCTACTTCATAGACGGGTATGAGCAAACATATCGAGCACAGAAGAACCATCTGCTCTACCATATTATTTATCTCGGGCAAATATGTTTGCTAGTGCCACAAAAATGTCTCTCTTGTTTCCGTCAACCGTTGAATGGATGTAAGCAAAAAAAATTGAAATTTTCAGCTTTTGCAATTAGGCGCATAATACATGCATAAGTATTAACTACCATGCCCACTAAGATTAGCCCCCAAATATTAACATGACAAGGTGCATAAGAAACACAGGAATCTAAATCCTTCCCCACAAAATATTCAGACAAAAAAGATCAACCAGGATAAATGACAATTTACAGGTAGTTTGGACTAACAATGATCAATACAGAGGTGAAGCCAATAGCAAATCCTTGATTGATTCTCCGTAGATAATGATCAAGCATAACAGATGAAGTGGCCAAGACGCTTAATAGTAATCCTCCTGAGCATTTTGAAAAGAAGAAGATAGGAATCACGAGGTTTTACATTAGGCCAACAAAGAAGAAATAGTCGCAAGCTTGCAGCAGACCAAAATTATTCAATTAAAAATAAAGATGCAAGAAACTTGATGAATATAGATGGTAAATAAAAAATTCTAAAGTTAAGGCATACCCCAGAAACGTGTGGAAGCTTGAACCTTCATTAGATGCTCTATAGTTTTCCTCCCAGGTTTTATGGTTGGTATTCTAGCACCCATTTTTGTCATATAATCAGATATCTCCTTGGGCAGATTCGCCTAGAAAATTCAGAATAAGATTTCAATAGAAGCAGTAATAAATAACCAATTTCTAAAAATTACTCCATTAACCAAATATGTTGATGAAAGTATAACAGAGAACAATTGAAGCAAAAGGACATTTTGTTACAAAACCATTTTCTCAGTGTTACAAAAAAGAAGAAACAAAAAGCCACAAAGTGCACCAGCCATACTTCTTTTCCTTAACAATCTGATATTCACGTTCACTCAAATACACCTGAACTCAAAATGTCCCCTTCCTTTTCAATCAATTACTCCAAAGAGATGCACATGCATACAAAAAAGTAAAAACAAGAAAACATGGTCCAAAAAATATATCTTCATGATCCCCAATAGAAGATCACAAAGTATGTTTGATCATCAACTCCCCTTTTGTACTACAGGGGATCATTATCAGCCAGTTCAGACAGGAATTGGCACCTTCTGATCCTGGTCTTAATTCGAATCCTGGGTATGATGATAGTGATGTGAGTTAGTGGGTAGCTTGAGCCAACCTTAAAAATCAAGAAATCTGCAATTCTTAATCATAATGATAACTTGTAAAAATAGGACAAGCTGTAATCTGCTTAAAGCCCAGTTGATGTTCTACTTAGGGTTAGGCTTTTGTGAAACCTCGAGAAATTTAAAAATATATAAAAATATATATGTATGGTTTGAAAATTCATTTGATTTCCGTTTATTTGGGAAATGAACTTTCATTATCTCATCTTTGGTTACTATGAAAGTATATGATATTTCATAGAAAATATTAGCCAAAATATATGATATGTGTATATAAGTATATGTCGAGGTTAGGGTTCATAACGTTTGTCTTTGGACCTCTCTCCATCGGAAGTTGCGAATTTCCGATGTTAATTACACCGAGACTCTCGGACACCCTTGATTAACTGTCGTAGCAACTTGCATATGAAAGAAAACATTCATCCACCAAATATCAGTGTCTGGGGATTATGACCCATAAAAGCAATGGAATGCAGACTTAATGCCAAAAACTTAATGTCTAAGCTTAAGGGCAAGGATTTTAACAATACCTTGCAATAGGTTAATCTCTCGACCTAATGTCTTATATTAAGACATAGGTCGAATTATTGAGGCTGAGCAAGATCTGTATTGATTTCATTTTAGGTTCTTGTATATCGAACAAAATGAAAGTACTTGGTGATTGAGAAACAAACTTTGTTCAAGTTATCATTTCTTGACTTAGCATATATTTGAGATGTGGCCTTACCTACAAAATTTGGAAGGTCCAAGTATAATACATGCTTGGACTCGGGAAGAGATTATGTTCTCTTTCCAAGAGTTTCCCGGGTCATCTTAGATTAAGGTAGTTGTAAACCCCTAAATTTCAAGTCTTGACATTCTAGACTCGGTTGTATGACTCGTATCCCCTATCATCAAATCAAGATTTAGAGGTTTGGCCTAAGTAGGATTTGTCATACCTCTAGGTTGTCTTGGATTTGAATCTGGTTTATAATCCAGATTCACACATGATTTCCTATGAAGAAATCTTCTAGTCTCAATATACATGAGACCGGACCTAGGAATATATATATGCACACTGTTTCTATAATCCGCATGGGGTTGGATAGGGGATTAATTGCAGTCATATATGAGACCAATATGTTTCATATAAAGGGCTATTATATGGTCATGTATGGGATGTCAATATATGACAAAATGGGTTGTGAGATAAACTTATTAGCTTCCTCTCCATTGTGAGATAGACCATGGGAGTGGAAATCTGGCTTCAACTATCATCCCGGACATAGGGATACAACCCTAGTGATCAATTAGATACCCTGTATATTTCCAATTGTGATAGCATGAACGGCCTTCTGTTAACATAAATATTTGGTTCATGATAGATCCTCCCTTATAGAAGAAATGGGCATATTGTCTCAATTCCTATCCAGGATGGGTATATATAACTGTACCCTACCCGATCATGTTCCGGCCTTACCCATATGTGGGTCCGGGAGCTCTCTTCTTATCTTTATGGATAAGGATCCTAATTGCAATTATATGATTGATATGAATCCCAACCTAAGCCCACCTATCTAGCCCCTAAGTGCCACTAGACTTTAGGCCTATGTTCGACTATGGATCTGATCAAAATGCCAAGTAGAATAAGGCGTATATAAGCCTGAAATGTACATCACCTGAATTTCCCATATTGGGATTTGCCTTAGGTGTCAATTGAAGCCCGACATGTAAGTGGAACTGGCTTTCATGAGCCTAAAATACAAGTTACTTCAATGTTTTGGAACCTGTCATGAGAAGTAATCCTCCGGACCCCGATTACACCCAGGTTTGTGATGCCACTAAGACTGGGATCCAAACCTCCTAAATGGGGAGAAAAGTTGATCTAACCATTGCCCTTGGACAGGCCACTATCTGGTACTGAACCATGGATTGGAATTTTCCCCATGATTGGTATTAAACCATATGAGAATCCAGGCCTACATAAGCCCGAAATATATGTCACTTGAGGCATTTATGCTTGGCTACCCAACCTACTATCCCAGCTCCTTACCTGTGTGGAAGGATATTCATATCAGCCCCTCCCCCCCCCTCTCATTATGTTTGGAGGAAACTTACCTTAAGATAGTGGCTAAATGAGGCCCAAAACCCTATACAAAATCAGGCTTACGTGCACCCGAAAGTTATAAACCTGTTATGTATATATATATAAGCTATAGGACCCCTCTCTAAGCGATTAAGCTTATCAGCTCATTTTTCTTATAGGATGGACCGAAGGACTGAACCTATATATGCATATGCCATCAATCGATCAGAAATTACATGTATATTCAGCTCCGATTGTATAACCAGAAAGTTGCCTTTCATAAAGGGGGGGGGGGCTCGGCCCATGATATCCCCATATGGAATGAGTTGAGAAGAGGGGCACACTATCCTGATCTCCTGTCCGGGACAAGTGGGCTAAGTCATGCTTCATCCCACCACACTTTGGGTTATGACACACATATATTGGGGGTGGCCATGCTTCAAAGTCCTATGGGGATCCAGTCTATTTATGTCCAGGCTTGCACTCTATTTTCCCTTGGCAGATTTCATTAATGCCTATGTTCGGGAATCAAACTTAAGGTACCTGCCCTTATATTAGGACTTAGCTCATTTTCTTGTGGATCACTCATATGTATAAGAGGATCCCCTACTCACTATCATAGGATATGATAGTGGAAACAAACTTCAATTTTATCGCCTTGAAGTCATCTCTCCCTCTTCTATATGGGTCTGCTTTATGACCTGTTATGGGCATAAATCAGCCTTGCGGCCTGCACATGGTTTTATACTTAATGACCAGTGTATATGTATGTATATACAATGATCTATATTATTATATGAGTGTCAATAGATATGCCTCAATCATAGCATAAGGCATACTAACATATCTTTGCATGGTAGGGTATATATATATGTAACCACATCTTTATGACACAAGGGCCTTGCTCAGCAGCTAATGTTCTCCTTTATAAAATGGACCGACAATATCATATGAAGTGTCTGTTCGGAGCAAATTTATGGCACCAAGCCCGATATTAGGCTCCAATTATGTCCTGCTATGGACATAGATTCGGTATATGATTTTCATGACCGGGGTATATGGCTATGCACAGTTTTTTGTTGATCACGCCATATGGCATTTTATATATCCACATTTGGTGGTGTACACATATAATCATAGTCTCATCATGTTGAGACTATCCCTCCCCTCTAGGGAACACATATGGAGATGGACCAAAAGGATTTTGTATGTATGCCTTCAGTTTTGTCCGGGATGAGCTCAAAGGACTAGGCCCGGTATGGGGCTTCAATCATACCCTTGACCCTTCTGATTTTATGATCAGAGGGCAATATGCTCATCTTCATGGTGGGATATCATGTCCACCTCAAGTCCCGGTTGGTCATTCCTTTTTCATATCCACTGCTCTGTCAGGGCTACCCGGGGGTCTTTGGTCCATCATGTGGGTTCCAAAGAGGCCGGATATAACCCTTCTTCACTTGCCTTGCTATACTGATGCTGTAGTTGAACTTTGGGAGACCTTCTCCATAATTTCCAGGCCGGAGGGGGGGACTGGTATGAGGGAAATGAAAGAGAGATGGTAGGTCTATTCAGCAGGTCTATAGAGATATATGGGAGGATACTCGGGGAGCAATATAGGCTCAAATATGGGACTAATGAGGGTTTATTATAGGCATAAGCTCCTGATGTGGCTCATACCCATAGGATGCTCAATTTCAGGTTCAAAGTGATCAGAGGGGTCTGCGGAATCCTGATATATGTCTAGGAATTTCAGTTTTAAGCAAGTAGATATCATGCTAATCTAGGAGAGGAATTGAGGGGATTAGGCTCAAGATAGATATTGCATCTAGAGGAGGGGACAGCTTAGGCAATGGCCATGATGTCTTACCTTATACCCCTCGGAACCTGCCCTTGAATCTCCTGCAGAACCCCTTCACCCACTGCCTCTTCTTTGAGCTGCGCGGCTGTCCCTTTGATAGTATTCCTGCAGAGCCTCCTTTCTCTTTCTCCTGGCCTCCTTCCCGACCCCTTTCCATGTGCGGGGCTGGCCCTATTTATAGGCCACTGGATGGGTGCTGTTCACCCAGGAGATGGGCTGTGGACGTGAAGTGTATGCAGGGGGAAAGTGGGGCCACTCCTCCCTGAACGTGGGGAGAGTGGGGGCTTGACCAAGTCTCGACTGTGGTGGAGGATCCTGGCCTTCGGTTGCTCCCTGATCTGCAGTGGATCCATCTCATATTAAGTATAGATCCCAGCCTTTGATTGAGTGTCCCGGCTCCCCAATCCAAGCCCTCCATCCTTGGGTATGTCGATGGCAGATTATTTGCCATCCGGGGCTTAGTTGGAGCTAGGCTTTATTGCCTACGCAAGGAGAATTAATCCATCTCAATCAAATATCCAATTAAAGATGGATCCAATGGGTATTATCCTATTAAGGATCCAATTAGCCATCTCAATGGACCGGGGAGCATCCATGCTTTGATAATCATGAGAATTGGTCAATCCCGGCCCTTAATCACATGTGATCCCAATCAATCACTTAATGGATATTAATCCTATTAAGGATCCAATAAGATTTGTCCGGTAATCATCTTTGCTTATGGGCATCTACCGGATATCCCACTAGGAAGGATCCAATGGATATTATCTTATTAAGGATCCGGTAGGGTCTTTTCAATGAGCCGGGGAGATCCATCCTTTTATTGATCCATTGATTGACCAATCTTGTCCATTGGATGGTCCCGGAGTTGTTTTCTCCCCCGCGGATCACCCTTCTTTCCCCCTTTTTTGCTGTTTCTGTTAAGTCTCCCACTGGGAGATACATTTGTCCAACCGCGAGCTCCTTTTAAACAGTCCCTCTTCCTTCTTCTGTCGCAGCCCTCACTCCTTATAGGTGTAGCAAGCCTTTGTCCCTGCCAAGAGAAGCTGCCAGTCCTCTGCCATTAGAAGCTTCTTGGGCATCCTTTCCTCCCACCTGGGGTCAAGCCGAGGAGGTGTACATCTTCCTAGCTGTTCCCGGGTAAGTAAAGCTCTAATCATCCATAGTTTATTCATCTATGCTATGCACTTCTTTCTGTTTTCTATCGATAACATGCCCATTGCCCCAATTATTCCATATCACACCATATATGCATGGCCGGTTGCATGGAGATGCATGTTTCTCAATCTCCCATCTGTTTTGTGTTTATATGCATGTGAAGACCCATCTCTTCAATATATAGAATTGGGCCTTCTTCCAATTCCCGGGCCAAATGGTTGCCCTCTATATGTCTTTAGTCCATCGACAGTATGTCATTGAAGTGGTTACTGTCGGACTTGCTATACAGGGACCAGTTTGGTTTCTATTTGCTATTTCCGGCCCTCCCTTCTTCAGATTTCTGTGGGGAACATGTCCCCTCATTTCTCACAAGCATATGTTTGTCAGTCTGGCTTCTTTATGGGCCATCATTGGTCGGAGTCTTCATTATATCCCCCCCCCTTTTTGACTAGACAGGACATATGTCCTTAAATATATATATCTGAAGATGAGGACCCGGCTCTTCAACATGCTGAATTGGGTCCTTTTGAGAAGGTCTATCGGCTGCTCTTTCTCTCTTTTCATATGTATATATATATGCGGCTGAGAGCTTTCCCCATTTAGCCTCCTGTTTGCTATTTCCGGCCCTTCCCTCTTTTTCTTGGCTTGATAGGAGATATGTCCTACAAATGAAGTTAGGGACCCGGCTCCTCAATATGCTGGATTGGGTCCCCTTTGAATAGGTTTATTAACATGCCATCTTTCTATGTTGAGGTGAGCATGTCCGAGGCCTTCCAACAGGGACTAATATGGCCTCTCTTTTTAGATTATCTCCGGCCCTCCTCTCTTTCCAAATGTCCATCGGCAGCATGCCTTGGGTCATATGCCATGTATTTTGCATCCATATACATGGTGGGTTACATAGGGAGGTCCTGATTTAAGGGGGTATATTCATCATATATAGGAGGCTCAACTGCTTCATATGCTACATTTGGTCGGCCTTGGGTGTATAACCTTAGGTCCTTCCTTGATCTATATGGTAAGCTATTTGCTCACAATAGAACCTTATTCCCTCTATGATTTTCCTGGCCTTCTATTTTCCAGGTTTCTTCAAATTCAGCCCATATGTATATGTGTTGAATTTCATTCTTTATGGATCCCCTTCACCTAGCTTGCTCCATGGTGTTGGGGTGGAGGGGATTAAGTATCTCTGACTCCCCTCTTACATATGTCCAAGTTTCATAATAAAATTTTGAGTGCCAACAGCTTTCAACTTGTTGCACAAAGCACATCTATTTTCAAATAAATGTTTCGTTGCAAGCCATCATATAGTTCTAATCCATACTGCATATCATAAATTGATATCCTGGTAAATGTAGACCGGAAACAGAATCATAACACAGAAATAAAAATATAGCATGATCTCTCTATTCCAAAGATGTCACACATTTCATTCTTGATTCCTACATCAACATCCATGTATGACTTTTAGAGAACACAACTTGTAGCATGAGAGGTTTTCCTACAAATAAACACATTTCAAGACTGATGAAAGTCAGAATTGCCATCTTGAACTCATATTTGCACATACAAATATATTTGTGTGCGTGTCACCGAGAATGCCAAATATATGCAAATTGAAATCATGTGCACAAAAAAAGCTCCACTGTGGCAAGGTAAAGGTCCAACCATCTACTGTAAGGTAGCTTAGCGAAAGGGTAAAATAGTCATGTAATATGTGAAACATTGATGTAACCTTGAATTTTCAAAATTCATGGTTTTACTTTTTGAAAAAAAAAAATCGATTTTGTGTTAAGCTTTAACAGCGATGAAAATATGTGATATGTCATACGAGTATTAGCTAATTCATGATATGTAACATATGTATTGAGGTTGTTGGAGTTCTTTGAAATTTTAATTTTGACTTCTCCTCATGGGACTTGTGAAGTACCAATGTAAATTATATCAAGCAAATACTTGGATACACTTGATTATCTACTGTGTAGCAATCCATTCATAAAAGACATACATCCACAAAATAAACATTAGAAAGCAATGACTCCATGAGCTTGATGGAATGTAAACTAAGTGCTTTTGGATTTAGTTTGATTTGGTTTGGTTGTTTTATTATTCTTTTATTGAGATTTGATGCCTTTTAATTTAATGATTTGTTTCGGGTTTGGTTGATTTTCAGATTCCAAGTCTGGTTTTGAGTTGGTTTGGATTTTTATTTAAGGTGTGTTTTGTTTAGTTTTGTTGTTCTTTAACTTACTTTTTTATTTGATTTCTTTATGTTTTGGCTTGATGTTTTGAGATTTTGGGTTTAAAATACAGATTTGAGGGTTTCTTTGTTGGTGATTTAAGGTTTTAATTTCTTAAGTTTCGTAATGTTAAATTTGGGAATCCTTTAATATGGTTTGGATTTCAGAACTGAGATTTTGAAATTTTTAACCTTTATGTTTGAGATTTAAAGTTTTTAATTGAGCTTTTTTTTAAGATTTTAAACTTTGATAGTTGGGATTTTGAGATTTCGAGTATGCCTTTTAGATTAGAAGCTTTAAGGCTCATGATTTCAATTCAAGATTTTGGGATCTTTGATTTGAAAATGTTTACTGTTTTGAATTTGAAGAGTTTCTATTTGAGATTTCTCATCTTAGATCTTTCGAATTGAGAATTTGGAATTTGAGATTTTGGGCTTATATGTTTCAAGAAATTGGAGTTTTCAGGTTTAAAGATTGATTTGAGACTTTTGATTCAGACTTTCAGATTTGAAGATCTCTTTACTGATAATTTGGAGTTTTGACTTCTTAATTTTCACCTTTGCATTCTTGATTCATGGTTTGATTGCAACGATTTATGAACCTCAGCTTCCGTTTTGATAAGTTTTCTTTCTCTTCTTTCTTCTTTCTTTGGTTCTAATGATCTCAGATTGTCAGTAGTCTCCAGTTGAATTTCCAGATCCAAGGTAATTACAAATTTCTTCTCTTTTTCTGATTTGCTTAATCCCAGTGTTTCAGATTTCTTGCAGCATCTTGCAGCATTTCTTCATCATCCTCTGCTATGTTTTCATTCCTTCAATCTCATAAGGGGTGTTGGAACTTCCCAATAGCATTGACAGTGCATAGAGCATGGGCATTTTATTGCTTGAATGACATGAAATACATATTCATGGGGAAGGCATAGAAGCTGTAATTCCTTCCTTGTTTTGTTGTTTTGAACTTCTAAGATTCTGAGAGTTTTTGTTGTTGTTGTTGTTGTTGTTGTGTTTGAGTTTCAGTGGATTTAAGTAATTTTTTTGTCCAATGGCCTTGATGGTCTGATACATGCTGTTCTGGGGCCCAAATAGCCTGCAGTGATGTTGATGTCTTTTTTATCAGACTGCTCCCCTCAGACCATGGCTGCCCAAGTCATCCCTTCCATCTATGCATTGTCATCAGAGTGCTCCTTGGCTTTCATAGGATTTCTATGGCATGAATGCTTCACCAACAGGCTGCTGTTATGGCTTCAATCTCCCTTTTATTCCCCATTTTCCCCTCATTCCCCTGGCACCATAATAGATGAGGGATGCTTGATGGTTTTTTTTGTTATCCCTTCTCATCTTCATCTTTCCATCTATATCTTCTCATCTTCTTCTGGGTGAAACAGGGGCAACAGATGGTGTTTGTATATGTATACATAGAATGCAATCTCCCAAGAATCTCTCTCCACACATCCGAGAAACAAGATCGCCGAAATGAGAATAGACATAGTATCTCTAGTCCCTTAATTTTTTACTCCTATTATTATCCCTAACTTTTTAACTCTATGTTGAACAAACTATCTATATTATATATATTCTCTCTTATTCTATTTTCTATTATTATTTTAGTTAGATGGTCTTGTTAAGTTTGCTCCATATATTGCCAACTTTATTATGAAATCGATCCAAAGATTTATCTAGACATGACTGTCTAATAAAATTTTATAACTTAATATTTTTATAACTATATACGTACAATGATACAATGGACCTAAGATGTCATATGAATCTTCTCTTCTGTTCGAAATGAAACTTAAGTCTGACATAAGATCCCATGTATATCTCAAGTTAACAATAATTCACCCTCACTTTATTTTGCTTTTAATTCTCTGTTATATATTGCCAATTTTATCATGGAATCCATCTAAAGATTTATCTAGACATCAGTGTCTAATAAATTTTTATAACTTAACATTTTTATGACTATATCTACAATTTATCAAAAATGTCATATAAATCTCCTCTCCATGCTATCCAAGATGAAGCTTAAATCTGATGTAAGATTCCCTATATATCTCTTGCTAACAATAGTTCACCCTCCCTCTATTTTGTTTTTAATTCTGTCAATGTATTTTTGATGTTTAATGAGTTCCATTGTCTTTTTTAAAGAGATTACATGAAATTTTAAACTTAAACAAGCACTTTAATTGGAATTTCCGAGATTTAATCTCCCGAGATTTTTTCGAGATATTTTCTCTTTAGTCTCTCCGAGATAAAATCGAGAAGCAAGATAGCAATCCTTGTATGTATATATTTATGCTTTTTTTATTTTATCCTCATCACTTCTTCATCTTCATGTCTTCTTCATCTTTATCTCTTCTCCTTCTTTGGTCACAGCAACCTCGCTGAAGCAGCCAAAGGGGTAAGGCCCCTAGGTTCCCTTTTCTTTGGTTATGATGATGATCCTTCTTCTGGATGCAGCAGGTGGGAAATCATGTTTTTTTTACTCAGCTAGCTGCAGGTGGCAGTAAGGGGATCTATTCCCCTTCTTTCAGATGGGAATGCACAGGAAATAGCAGCGGCAGCAAGGCTGCTGTTCATGCTCCTCCGGGTGCAGCAGTCATAAGGGATTTTCCCTCCCTTTTCTTTCTTGCCTTCAAACGTAATAGCAGAAGGGGCACTGGCAGTAAGTGATTGGCACATGAGGCATAGCAGGCAGCAGAGGGGAAAGTTGCTTTATTTTTCTTTTTGTCTGACTGCAGTACCCACAGGTGCAGCAGCAAGAGGAAGGGGCAGTTGGCTGCCCTTATTCTTCTTTTGCTTGTCTTGGTGCAACAGCATCAGCAGAAGGGAGCAAGGTGGAGTTGTGTTTTTTTCTTCTTTATTTGTAGGTGATGAAGGGGAAAGAACCCCTTGGGTCTTCTTCTTTACCTCATGTATGGGCGCAGGTAGCAGTGAGGGGTTTGAACCCCTTCCTTTTTCTTCCTTCTATCAGGGTGCAGCACCTGCTATAAGAGGTGCTTTTCTTTTCTTCTTCTTTTTTATTCGGGCATACCAGCATCAACAGGAGCAGATGCTCCTCTTCCTCCTGGTGCAGGACAACAAAAAATGGTGATGCCAATTGTTGTTGTTTTTTAATTCTCTTCTCTTCATCTTCTTTCCTACTGTTGACATGAAAGCAGGGATAAGGCATCCTCAGTAGCTCTTCTTCTTCTTCTTCCCTTATTCACTTCTTTTTGGCACAACAGCTAGCTAGTGCTTATCTTCTTCCTCCTCTGAGCATAGCAACCTGCAGCAGGCTTCTTTTTTTTCTATTTTTTTGTTTACCTGGTGGCAGCACCCGTTGCCCCTTTCTTCTCCCGGTTTCAAGGGAAAAGCAACAGCACCAACAGCAAAGGAAGCGGGTGTGGACTGATCTACATTAAGGCTTTAGGGTAGCACAACATCATCAGTGGGAGATTAGCGCTCCCCCCTGGATTTTCTTCTAGTTCTCTTCTTCTTGCCAGCAGGCACAGTAAACATTAAGAGGGTGTTCCCCTTTATTGTTTTGATTCATTGTCTCTACATATGGCTGCAGCAGCATATAAGGGGGCTGAGCCCTCTTCTTTCTTCTTCTTCTTGGTTGAGCGCAGCAGCAGGCAAGAGGGTGGAAACCCCTCTTCTTCTTCTTGGTGCAAAGGAGAAGCATTTGCACCAGCAGTGGGACAGTGAGAGAAGGGCACAGACAGCAAAAGAGAGGGTGAGGGTGGGGGAAAGCTTCCTCTCCTATTTACCTTGTTGCAACTGCAGGCAGAAGCAGTTTTCAGCAGGCAAAACTAGCACAGCAACAGGCAGGTCTGGGCACAGCCTGCTCTCCTCTTTTTTTTTTTTGGTGCACGGCAACACCAACAGCAACAGCAGCCGGTGCTGTGATGGGTGCAGATGGCAACAACATGAATAGAATCCTGCACTTTCTTCTCCTTTTCCTGGCACAGCAGCAGACAACAATCAACAAGAGGAGGGGCGGCTAGGACAGGAAGGTGGTTGGGCTGAGAGAGTTTTGGAACCCCCTCCTTCTCTTGCTCTATGCCTGACTAAAAAGCCCCTTGGAGGATGGCCGATGGTGCCTTCTTATAGTGAAGAAAGGGGAGATGAATGGACGGAGATGAATAAATGGTTCAAGTGACCCTTGGCTCCCCCATGTGCCCCTCCATTAACCAAGGGCGGTTGACTTTAAGAGGAGATGAATGATCTTAATGCCTTCCCATAATACAAGGGCAGTTGGCTTTAATAAAGGGTTTAATAGCCTTAATGCCTTCCCATCCTCCAAGGGCTGCTGGCTTTAAGAAGAGGTTTAATGACCTTAATGCCTTCCCATCCTCCTAAGGATGGCTGTCTTTAAAAAGGGGTTTAATTATCCTTGGCCAGCTGCAGGCTCTCTTAATAGGGGAAGGTTCTAGAGAAGATGTTAATGTGGCATAGGGCTGAGATGGGTCTGAATTGACACTAGATGAGTCCATTGTGAAGCTGAAATACAGTTCAATAAATAGGAGGATGATGGGCTGTTAGAAAAGGTGGGCTGAGGAATTGACATTAATAGGTATAATTCTTATCGGATTAACATGGAAACGAGAATCACTTAATGGGTTAAATCTGAAAAATGACTATGTAGATCAATTGAGGATTGAGTATTCTAATCCATCTAAAAATTTTTTTGAATTTTTTGATGCCAACAGGCATTCAGCTAGGGAAAAGCAGTTACTCATTAATGAAGAGCAGCCTTGTCATTGTACTTGAACAAGTTTTTCCTTTACCAACAAGACCAGACAAAAAGAAAACAAACAGGAACAGACAAGAAGGCTGAAAATCAGCATGGCAACATCTTAATTTTTTTTATTCTCTGTTTAGTCATCTATCTTTTTCTTCTTCGACAATGTGACATCAAGCACATGACCAATCAGATCCTTATAAGTGCAAAATGTTCCTGGTTCATGTGATGCAGCTGAAATAATGCAAATAATGGGGGGGTGTTAGATAATAATCTTAAATCAAGTATCTAAAATAAACATGAGAGGATATAATGTAAACCAAGGCATTATGGATCAAGATTGGTTCCTGAATCTGTGTCGTATTCACCAATAAAGAAACAAGTCTAGGATCAATCTGGATTGGTTCTTCCATTAGGGTAGAAAAGATGGCCATATCAGATCAGGATTTGCTAACTTAAGTTTGTTGATCCCTTTGTATCATGGGCAACCCCTTTGTATCATGGGCAGGTGTTGGCGTCAAGATTTTTCAAAAAAAAGACAATTGGGCCAAAGAAAAAATGGGCATAAGTGTAGGGTCTACAACCCACAATTCAGCCAATATTTGGGCCCAAATGACAGCCCATTTCCAGCTCTGGCCGGCCAGCCCATAACCGGATAAATTCGGCCCACGAAAATGCCTTTTTGCACAGCCCACTACAGTGGGGAGGGGACTGGGCCGCAGCCTCCTGCTGGCCCAGGAAACCAGGCCCACCTGCGGCCAGGTGTGAACAGGCCCAGCCGCACCAGCCCTGCCACATCAGCACCCCTGTGCGCACCAAACCTGCCACCTCATCCTTGACCCATTAATTGCATGGGGAAAGCCAAGGGACAGCTCAACATTTAATGCCATGGGAGAACTCAAAGGACAAGTCAAATATTGAATGGCCTAGGAGAAATTCAAGAAATTAAAGCCTGACCACCACCCAAGGCCATCTACGTACAGCACACAGCCTGCCTTTTCATCTGCCCCCCAGCCCCTATAAGAAGAGGGGGGGGGGGGGCGCCAGCATGAGGGAGGGAGTTTTGAAGCGCCGACAGGCTGCCGGTCTGCTGCCTCTGCTGCGCCCTGCCTCTGCTGCCCCCCTGCTGCTGCACCTGCTGCGCCTGCCACCTGCTGCCAGGAGGAAGAAGGGACTGCCTTTGGACGCCGACAGGCTGCTTCTCCATCCTGCTGCCCTTGTTGCCACCTGCTGCCCGCGGCTAGAAGAAGGAAAGGGAAGGAAGACCAGCTGAAGACGCCACAAAGCTGCCCCTCTGCTGGCTGCTGTGCGCCTGCTCCAGCCCCCCTCTGCCTGCTGCTGTACGTCTACACCTGCCAGCAGCCAAGAGAAGAAGAGAGCGGCTGCTCTCCTCCTGCCCACGTGCATACCTGCCAGCAGAAGAAGAAGAAGAGAAGGAGAAGAAGAAGAAGAAGAACAGGTGGGTCAATATTCTATAAATATGTAGCCCTCAAAGGGCACCCCCCTGTCTTTCTCTCCCTCTGTTCAGCCCATCCAGCAGCCCCCTTGTGGCACAAGATGCAGCATATGTGCGGTTCAGCAGAAGTGCAGAAATTCAGCAATGGTGGGTAGGGGCGATGTCCCGGACCCTCTCGGAATCCGTACGACGGGCCGATTGTTTTGTCCGGGCGGGTCCTTACCCTACCATCAAGACGGATGGAGGCGCACAACTCCAACAGGCTCTTCCGGCCCAAGAACCCCAAAACAGGTCCCAAACAGCCCCCTTGTGGCATGACCGACAACCCCAAAACAGGTTCTGTCCAGCCCCCTTTGCGGCATACCAAAAAGAAGGCAAACAGCAGCCCCCTTGTGGCTCAAGATGCAGCATATTTGCGGTTCAGCAGAAACTAAAAAATCTGCCATTTTCAGCAATGGTGGGTAGGGGCGATGTCCCGGACCCTCTCGGAATCCGTACGACGGGCCGATTGTTTTGTCCGGGCGGGTCCTTACCCTACCACCAAGACGGAGGGAGGCACACAAACCCAAGATAGGTCCTTCCGGCCCAAGAACCCCAAACAGGTCCTGTTTGCTTCAAAAGAGAGGTGTTCGGAGTCCCCTTCCAGCAGCCCCCTTGTGGCCTTCCGGAGGAGACACCAATCCATGAAGCTTCAAAAGAGAAGCAGGTCTGCAGCAGCCGGCCAAGCTACACAAGTCTGCCATTTTCAGCAATGGTGGGTAGGGGCGATGTCTCGGACCCTCTAGGAATCCGTACGCCGGGCCGATTGTTTTGTCCGGGCGGGTCCTTACCCTACCATCAAGACGGAGGGAGGCGCACAAGTCCAAGATAGTTCCTTCCGGCCCAAGAACAGTCCAAGGCAGGCCCTTCCGGCCCAAGAAGACCGAAGACCGGCTTTGAACGCCGATGGAACTCAAAACCGGCCCGAGTGGCCTTTTAAAGTAATAAAAACAGAAATAAAACCAAAACGAAATGGACGGCTCCCCCGGGTACGTCCTGGGATGTCGATCCAGACGAGGGCGCGGGCAAGCTCCCGTAGCCGTTGATCCTTCCCCCGATTTTGGCTAAGTCACCGACTAGCTTTGATTGGACGGGTAAACTTCGCCAAGTCAGAAACTTGTCGGCATGCCATCGTAATGCCGAAATTTTTCTAAATCGGTGAAGAACCTACGTTGGGGAAAGGATAACCACTCATTGTACTCCAATGTACTTCACCTTCAATGAAATGAAGCGACTCCGATGTCGACTTGAGATGTTTGATTCCGGGCGCCCAATGGTGGCCCGATGGGTCGGAGGCGATGCAAACCGCCAAACCAAAAATAAAAATCATTTCAAACCCAATATGGGAATTCAAACAGAAAATTAAAACAGAAAATTAAATCTGAAAGTCAAAACAAAAAATCAGAATTAAAAGAAATCTGAAATTCAACTTATCCCGGTTCAACAAACAACCGATCTTTAACAAAATTGAACCGGTTTTGAAACAAATCAAACCGAAATCAGATTTCAAACAAAATCTGCCAAAACAAAAATCAGATTTCAACTAAATCTGTCAACATAAAAAAAGAAATCAGATAACCTGCCAAATCAGATTTTGATTAAACCCAAAGCACATAAATTCCATATTTAAATGAATCTGTCCAAAAGAAAACCGATCCTAATCAGCCCCAATTGCGCATATAAGACATGGTTTAGTGAACCTGAAAATCCACCGAATTTCACTTAAATGAATAATCAAATGCTTAACCCCAAAGAAACTAAATAAGCAATGTTTCGACATCTCAAAACATGGATCAAAATTCACCTAAAACAAAAAATCCAGAAATCTGAAAATTCAGAGTCTGAAAATTCAGAAAAAAAATCAACCAAATCAAATACCAAACATGCTTAAAACTTTAAACACATCAAAACTGAAATCAAAACAAAAACTTGAACCAATCAAGTCTAAAATTAAGTAAATAAAAAACAAACAACAAAACAAACCAACCAAACAAACTGATTCAAAAATCCAAAACCCTCAAAACCGACTCTCAAAGTCAACCAAAAAAATCACAAATCAACAAACCCAAACAAATCTGTTTGCATCTCATCGGACCCAAAAGGCCGCTGCCCTTTTGAGTTCTTTACTTTTTGTGGATGTGCATGTCTCCAAAAACAGGTTGCCGCGACGGTTAATCAAAGGCGTTCGAGCCGTTGCTCGATGTAAGTTAACGTCGGATACTCGCACTATCCGGCGGAGAAGGGTCAAAAATGAAATTTTCAAAGAACCCGAACCTCGGTTCTAATATTTTTAAACTATCACCGGACTACCTAGTATTTTTAGGATATTACATATTTTCCTAGAAAAGCCCGGAGATGTCTTTCTTTCTAAAGAACAGACGCGTAAAAAAGAGGTTCACACAGCAGGGAAGACGCAGGAACAGTGGCACCACTTCCCCTCCACTGCCACTTGGTGGCATTTCTGCCAGGATCAGCCAATCCAGGCAGATCCCACCGAGTATAGTCCAATTCCAGTGGAAATCAGCCCTGCGATGGGGTTCTCCCTTGGATGGTTATCCTGATCTACATTGGTGATGATGCAAGCCATGATGTGGACCTTCATTCAGCACTTAGCCCTCATATGATATTGGGATGAAGTAGGAAAATAAACTCAACCCCTTTTATTGTTTGGTGTGCCAAAAAAATGCTAAGTTGAGTAGGACTAACGAAAATTTGGTGAATATCCACTTGTAGGACTGCAATTGGGATAACCTCATCCCACCTACTTGTTGAGATAGTTATAGCAAAAACCAACCCCATTTGTCATCTCTTCAGTCCACCAAATTCCTCCAGTTTTAATCAATTATTGAAAAAATATATTGTTAGATGAATAATCTATGTTCTATATGGTTGTGATAATATGTGTGTATATCCACACTTCTAATTTTTTTATTTACTAAAAAAAGTATAAATTTAAGCTCATTTTATATCCTCTTCTTCAACTATTATGGATATGAGAAAGGTCAAGAACATTCTAGGGATGACTTGCAAATATTATGTATATTTATCCCACCATCAGATGTGTTCTTGAGAAACTAAATTAGACAATAATACTTGGCTAAAAATCCAATAATAAGGGGATGAGTACATTGAAAATACATATGAAAAAATGCCAAGCCAATTCCATCCCATCACCTTTTTCCTTCACATTTTGCAGCTACATACACATTTACATATTTTAATATGAGAATAAAGAATGTCATTTTCATTGAAAAATGAATTAATCATAGAATGTAAAGTAACAAAGATGAACTGCTCAAATGCTCTGCTAGATTAGTTGACTTTTAAAAGAGTCCAACTAGGTTGTTCTCCCCTAATCAAGAGATGGTAAGCCAATCTATGGATGCATGAGATTGCGCATGCCTAACCATGTGTTGGTGGGGGTACTTGCATGTAACATTATCTGATAAATAAAGATTATGTCCCGTCCCTCTTCTTGAAAAAAGAAAATCATGAATCTATCTAGCCCTCCAACTATTATGCACAACATTTATGATACACGCTAATTTGATGACCATGAATGGGGTGCACACTCAGAATTTATAAGAAGGAAATCATGAATCTGTCTAGTCCTATTAACGTAAGATGTATAAATGTCTGCTGCTTTGATGACCATACACGGTGAACACTGGATTTCCAAGGATCAAGAATGAACAGAAGCATCTCTGATCTTTGTTTTCTATTCTAACAAAATTAGTATAGGGACCACACCTCCGCTAAGTGATTTCTCTCACTCTCTCTCTCTAGCATTCTAGACGATCCTGTCTCTCTCTAAAGTTGTTCCAATTTGTCGATTTCTCACCACATTCTAAGGCTCTCTAAGCATTCCTTCTTGTTTAATTGTGTTACTAACCCAATTTTGTTAAGTGTTAGTTTTTTTGTTGTTATATTTTTCAATATAATATTTTCAAGATGTCCTCTCCAAAGCTGTGACACTCAAGCCTTTGGCACAAGCTGAAATGGTCCAGTTGGTTTCATTGCAACTTGATTAGCATGACCAAAAGAAAAGTTTAATGTAAGTATTATGAGAAGATCATGTAAGATGAAATTTACCAATTGAAGCATCATCTCACCATGTTATAAACGTGAGTCATCTTAAGACTCGGGTTCCTACGTTTCACCAAGAATGTTATGGGATTTCTCAAGAAGGTTACAAATCTGAGAGTTCCATACACCACCTATGGTAGTTATAGGAATGAAACATGGCGAGGTTATCCTAGAATAATTGGAGGGAGCATAGAATACAATCAACATGTATATACTTTAAACATTATATACTCTTCCCAAATGTCTTGGAAAGAGTATATAAGTTACGTAAAAAAATACTAAATTGTAAGATTTAAATAGAAATGACTAAAAAGTTTTTAGTGAAATTTTTACTATTTTTATTATTTTACAATTATTTCAATTTTATATTTTCTTCTTTTTTGGCCTTTTTTTAAAATTTTCGATTCTTTTTGGGTCTGATTAGATCCAAGTAGAGCTGGCTCAGGTTGGGCTGGAACCAGATGGTCGACCTGGGCCTGGGCGATCCAGTCCCGACCTAGGGCCCGACCTTCCTTGATTCTAACAGCTTATACCAACCAACCAAAGGTTGGCAGCTTATGATATGACCAAATTAGCAATAGAAGAAAATTATTACATCAGCTTATATAGAGAAAGGGAGTTTAATCAAGATCCTATGAATTTCAACTCTCTTAGTTGATATCTACCAGATATGGTATTGGACACGGCTAATCTCAACCATCTACTCCTGTTGTCCTAGACAACATTGGACAGGTGCATGACCATTTGTACTTGTACCTCAGCCCATTCATGCATGCACATCAAAATTTCCAAAAACACAAAAATATAGCATGCACTAAATTTATTGAGTATTTACATTCCGTTGAAACCTCATGAATTCCCCTCTCTTTTCAAGAATTTTGAATTCTTTTTTGGGGTTATCATTGATGACTATGAAAATACATGGTATTCACAAAAGTATTAACTAATTTAGACTGTGGTATTACCATATAGAAACACCAATGGTTCCTCAGATTTTCTAAGTGTTAATACGATGATCACTCATCACTTGGATGATCTAAACCACAATTTATATTTGATATTATCTAAGTTTTTTGAAAATAAAATTTTGACCTCTCCCCACCGAACTTGTGATATTCTAATGTTTAATTATATTGAGCAACTACTTGAACACCCTTGACTAACTGTCACAACAACACATTGAATAGAAGTCATTTATCCACCTAAAACATAGCTAGAAGACATATCCCTATGGTCTTATGAGATAGGATTTGGTTAGACTCAATTTATTTTTCTCTGAGTTTGTGGATTTGATTTATGATTTGGTTTATTTGTGTCTTATGTCATTAATTTGACTTAGACACCTTAGATGATTATTAGAAATCTTGATGATTATTTGATGTTTTATTAGTAATTTTGTTAACTCTTGGCAAGTTTTTGAATTGAATTTTACTTTGTGCATTTTGGCTTTAATAGGAATTAATTTGCATTTTTATGTGTTTTATTAGCATTTTTTTATGATTTAAATGAATTTTGTTATTAAGATTTGTTCTTATTAACCTTGTTCAATTAATTTCATGATTAAGTTTGATCCAACTTAACATGTTTTTTACAATCTTTGGTAGATATTTTTTCTATATTGTTTTATGAAATAATTTTGGTTAGATTATGTTAATATTTTGTTAATGTTTAAGTTATTTATTTGATTTGGATCTTGTCATGCATACTTATTTATATAACTAGCATTATCCATTTAATTTCCAATTAAGTCAAATTAAACTTAACATATTTCGTAACCATTGGTGGTCATTTTTTATGTATTGTTTTATTAAATGAAGTTAGTTCAATTATCCTGACATTTTATTAATGATTAAGTCATTATTTGATTTGAATTTAACCAAATTTATTTGTTTTATTAAGTTTTAAGTCATTTAAGTAACTTATTTAATTTTTTTGTCTCTTAAAGTCTATGAGGATTTAATGTCATTTCAAAGTAGCATATCCCATCAAGCGAACTTGAATTTCATTTCATTTTAACTTGGGTACATAAGAGTACAATAAATGAGGGGGCATGTAAGCTTTACTCTTCAATGAACAAAATTGATTTTCACCGGCAATGTCACAAAGCTTTTTTATGCATATTTATTATGTATTACTCTTCTTTTTTTTGACAGCATGGCGGCATTCCAATTAGACCAAGTCAGGTTTTCTTCGTATACTCAACAATAGCTTGCCCACATTTGATATGCGGCAATTTTTGAGTTCATTCAATTTCAGCAACATTTCAACACTACTGAACTTGATAGTTTTCTGATTTCCAAAGCAACATTCCGGCCAGACTGAAGGGATGGCTCTATGATTTCTGAAATAACATAATTCACATTTAAAATGTGAGCTATCCAGTCCCTTTTTTTCGAAAAAGGTAGAATCAAAATTGGTAGGCCTACTTCACATTTCACTATCAGGCCGAGCACTACCTTCTTTCTGAACGTCAGGAAGTTTTTGAAGAAGAACAGGAAATGTGGAGCTTTCTCTCTCCTCATCCCACTTTCTCTCTCCTTCACAATGACTTAACGACTCAAAAGAGTCAACCTTCAATGAGCTAAGCTTTAATGAACCAAAAATCCCTTACATAATGAGCCTTGAAAGCTATTTATAAAGGTTTTTAAAGTGGCATTTTGGTCCCAAAAATAGACCCCACTAACTCCATTTTTGAGTTAGTGGCAAGTGGAGGTACCGGAGGTGGAGTTACCACCTCCACCATTTTCTTTGAATTTCGGAGCCCTTTAGATGTTGTTTGATCGGGCGGTAAGGTCACCGAAGGTGACTGGCTTCAATTGCTGATTGACTACTGACTGGGTCCTGATGAAGCACCCGCTTACGTGCACCCGCATGTGGGCCACGACCGCCCGCTCAGGTGGTCATCATTGTTTTTGACTACGATTGACTACAAATTGTTGCCTTCCTTTCATCTCTCTCTTGGTTGTCTCTCTCCCTGACAGCAAGAGCACCGGCACACGAGAAGGGTTTCACGGTGGGCTTCTCACAGCCAGCCTCCTTGGCAGCCGCTTTGATGGCGGTGGATCCAAGCTGTGGCAGCAATGGTAGGAGACAGCAGAGGCAGCGGCAAAGGAGTCTCCTCATTTGTCCCTCTCAGCCCAAGGACCTATAGAAGTGCACATAGGAGACTAATGCACGGGGGGTCTTCCGGCTAGCCTTCTTCTTAGCGGCCTGCAACGGCGACGACGACGGTAACAGGAGATGGCAACTCTTCCTCTCCTACATTCCTCTCTCTCTCTCTCTCCCCCTCGACCACGACGAACATCAGTGCTCAAAGGGGATTTTGCGGTAGGCCCTTTTGGCAGACTCCCGTGACGGCAGTTGGAGCAAGCGGCGGCGGTGGCTCTTCCTATGGCAGTGACAGTGCTAGCACTTGGAGCAGGCAGTGGCAGCTTGTGAGAGCAGCGGTGGCAGGAGATTCTCCTCCCCCTCCCTTTCGTCCTTCCCCATAGTGCGAACAGAAGCCCGTGCAGGGCCCTTTTGTTTTCAGCCTCTTCATGGCAGACTCCTCCTCGGCTAGTCCTTCTTGTAGGGACGACGATGGCCTTCGGTCAGCGGTGGAAGTCTTTCAAACGATGACAGTGGTGAGGTCTCCAAAGGTTATTCCTCCAATTTTCTTATTTGCATATAAGGAGCCCTTCGGGATTTTCTTCCTTTCACAGTGGTGGTGCCGTCGGTTCCCGACATTAACGGTGACATCGGAAGACCTTCAATCTTTCTTTTGGACGACGTCAACACGTCAACGGTCTCCAAATAGTGGTAATGACCTTGCCCCTATCTTTTCCTTTTTCGATAGTCGGTTTCTTCAACCATTTTATCAATGGGTTTTATTTTGTTTTCAAGGAGCTTTCCCTGGCATTTTTTGGAGGTTGGCTAATTATAGCGGCCTGTTAGAGCTCCAATTGATAAGGGTTTATCCCCCTTTGGATCCGGCTTTATCGTACTGACATTGGCGCTTGTTGATTCAGCACGTATGCTTCCGCTCGTACATGTATTTATTTTTTGGGAATGTTTAAAAATCCCGGTTTCACACATTCACAACCAATAACTTTATATAGCTGCTAACTTTGCAATTTAAACATGCAGAAATACATTCATAGTCATGACAAAACACAGACAAATCTAAGTAAAATATTATGAGATAATTTCAAACTAAGAAACTAAAACATGCTTTCTACAAAAATTAAACAAAACAACAACTAAAAGTTGAATAGAATAATTGATTTGTCATAATAGCTTAACCATATAGAAGGAAACTTACGATGTCAAAAATGTTGAACAGGAAGACAAAAAAGGCATAGATCAAATAGAAAACCCATGGTTTTGCCCCGAGTGAAGTCTCTGGATCTAGAACATTCTTAATGTTTTCCCAAAATCGTGAACCAAGAAGACTGCCAACAGAAACCAAGACGTCAAACAAAACAAATAATAAGATGGGTGAAAACAAATATGAAAAACAAAAAGCACATTGAAGACCAGCAGGCAAAAAATGCTAAATGCAGAATGTGGTTATAGAAAACGAATCCTACTCTTACATTACCTTGCCAAAATGCTAGGAAATGCCAGCAAATATGTCGTGGTAAGGACAGGTTGCATTCCTGTTGGGTTGATATTGAAAGGAATATAAGGCTCAACCTCAGTAACCGGAGAGCCACTTCTATAGAAGAAAAAGTACAAAAAGTCATGATATTGACAAAACATTTGCACTCCCAAAAAAACTGCATTTAAATTAGAAAAACAAAAATCAATTAATTCATTTAGTTGAAGTACAAATGAGTTTCCCTATATGTTAAGTGTGATGCTAGTTCCTTGAGGGCAAAGAAAATTAATATCTAACTGGTACGGGGATGATTGGAGGCTGGCATCAAAAAAAGACAGACAGATTAGATCTGGATGATTTGTGAAGTGCCCATAATGTATCTTGATTTCTTATTTTGTTCAAGAAAATTCTCAAAAGAATGGTACTCAGAGTTTGTGTAAAGAAGCTTAGCCTTTGCAAGATTTTTATATAAGATCACTACAAATGTAGACCATAATTCACCTGACGCTGAAGAGCAATAAGTGAAACAATATAGCAGAATAATGGAAACACATTATTTTCCAAAGATGTTGGCATCCTACTTTGGTACGTCCCAAGAGAAATTACAAAAAGGTACTTCTCAAAGCAAAGGAATCAGAAAACCTATCATGTTCTGCATTAAGAATCAACGGCACTTAATCCTTCAGAAATAAGATGTCTCCAGTAATGATATTAAATAGTTAACTGAATGTCCAATTGCTCGCTGCAAAAATCCCCACAAGATAGTTTGAACAAAATTATGAAGAACTCCCTACTGAGATTCTTCCAATCAGTCAAAAGGGCATTAGTCCCCCAACTGCTGTTAACTTTTCAACCCTACTAAAACTACTTGACAGGTTTTGAACAAAGTGAACAGCGATGATCAAATGATTCTTACAGCATCCACAAAATATTATTAGCCTCGTCCACGTAAGCAATTTTAGTGGGTAGATCTAATCAACTTGATACAGAAACTTCCGTTCCAACTGTCCAAAGCACACTGATGCTTATCTAGCAGAAAAAGGCCTTATTCTCATGCAGGCTCTAATCCATTTTGTTCATATTACTGTTTACCAAACAGATGTCATAAAAGAATTTATATAAAGCCATAAATCTAGAAAATCTGATGTTCACTGAGATTTCTTGCTAATGATATATTTCATGGTAGATGGACTTCCAGTCATCATGCGAAACTCCAGACATTTAACCTGAAACTCTTACAAGTCAACATATTAAATAACTTAATCTTGACAACCAGCTTCTGACTAAGTTTTGTAAGTAATCCCTGATGCTCAGGAAGTTTTGCTAATCAAAAGTAATGCCAGTCAAGCTTTCACATTTTCTTGTAAAGGAACTTGAAATAGAGATACGTTGGAAACGTGAGAAAATTACTAGAATGTTGAGGACTTCCACTTATAAAAATGTCTTATTCATCTCTCTGAAAGATCTTAATCAGGAAGACACCTCTTCTGCTTGCACCTTGCCATGGGCTCTGACAACCTAAAACACATCCTACAAAAAGCAACTTCCAAGTCCTAACTTGATACTACAAACAGTACTTTATGCATATAACCAAAGATAATGGGATCATATCGGATCATGGATCAGCCATGGGCGATTACGTTCCTGATCGTATTGGCCAGATCATCTGATCCAAGGAGAACAATTCTGATCCAGAATCAAACCGGATTGGCTAAATTTTTTCATAAATTGCTAAAAAATCAAAAAAAAATCAAAAAAATTAAAAAATATCCAAGCACACATGCATCTCAATTTGAATGTGAGTAAACAAATATAAACTATCAATTCCACTTTTCAATAAATTCACATGGGGCATATGATATGCAAGTGGTACCTCATGATCACCAATATTTGTAACAACTATCATATAACTCCTCATGTTAATGATTTTTTGATGTCCATTGTGCATGAAATGCCATAATCGGCCCGTATCCCTATCCAAATAATGATTGGGTCATCTCTCTAAACACTCTCTACATATGGTGGATGTGTAGATGAAATATAAAAATATTTTACTCATCATAAAATCCCAATTGTGTCCAACTATGATGACCACTAGAATGTTGGCGGCGGTTTGAACCGGCGATGGTGAAGGCTCCAAGGCTCTAGATCAGTGGCGGTCAAACTTCTATGGTGACATGAAGCCGATTCCAATGGCGGTGTGATGTTGTGAAGGGGATGAGGAGGAAATCAGGGAGGGGGATTGTTGGGCTGCTGACAAATCAGGCTTTATTCGAGTCTAATTCAAGCTTTTTTTTCACATTCACATTGTAATCATTGACATTACTTCCACTAAAGAAATAGCCTTATTAGATCCTTAGATCTTTAAGTTAAATGTAGATACAATTTACTTAACTACAATTACTTATTTTGAACTTGTAAAACATCAAAAACATCATATACAAATATGTGGTTGAAAATTATTGACACCAAAAAAATTAAGAATGAAAGTTTTCTAACATTTTTCATTAAAATATTCCTTTTATCTCAATTAAATACCTAAATTCAATTGAAATTAAAATTTTCACTCACTATTCTTTAATTCCTTGCAAATCTTTTTTTAAAAAAATTATCCTATTTTTATTCCAAAATTAGGGATAAATATTCAAAAGTTAAAAGAAAATTCAAGCAATCGTCCAAAATTCATTAACATTCATGAAAAATACCCAAAAAGGTTTTCTAAAAATTCCATATTTTTTGATTTTTTTTCAAAAAATTCCGTAAAATCATTTTCTCTCTCGAAAAAAAACCAATATCGGGTCAAAAAATAATTTCTCATGCCCAATATTATATTTGAAGACCTTTGAATATTCTCTGAAATTTTCATATTTTTAGGGCCCTAAAATACATTTTTATGAACATTGTGGCCATTTTTCTCATTGAAAAAATCCAGAAAAGAAAAAGATGAATCCCATAAATTCATGGATAATCCATAAAATTCTCAAAAAAAGCGAAAACCCCCACACTTATTATCTCTTCACGTTGGATGGGTTTGAGGTGGGGTTCACCACCCAGAAAACAGCAAAAATCATGCCAAAAAATACCCGTGAATTGGAAAATCACATTTATCCCTTCTCTAATTGATAGATCTCCCTCCCAACAGCCTCCCACGATCGCCTCCTTTTTCTCTTCTCTTATAAAAAGACTATAGAAAGTTCAAAAAAAAAGTTCGTGACCTCCTAGCTTGCTCCAGCTGTGCCATCAACAAAAGAGAGAAAGAGAGAGGAAGAAGAAATAAGAGCATCGGCCAGCCCCCTTGCCCTACTGCACACCAGTCCAAGGAGGTAAAGGAGAAGAATAAAAAGGAAAGGAGGGCTCCTCTAGCCCTGTCCTGCTGCTGTGTCAAGAACAAAAAAAGGTGAAGAAAAGAAGATAAAAGGTAAGGGAAACGAGCTCCACCCGTTGCACCTCCCTTCTCTTTCAAATTCCCTTTGAAATCCCTCTCATATTCCCATCTGAAAACCCGTCTGGACCCTGTTCGACACCCTGGTCAGCCCCAGTGTGGCCCTCCCTGTTTAATCCTATTCCAGACCCATCGACCCTGGTCAGCCCCCCTGTTTGACCCCTAAACCAGACCCCTTCAGGCCTTGTTTGACCCCTTTGGTCAGACCTTGTTTGACCCTGTTTGACCCATCTGTTTGAACCTATTCCAGACCCTTGTCGGCCCTACACAGTCCCCCTCCTCTTCACCTGCCAAAAGGTTCCTAAACAGGCCCCCTTGGCCCATCAAAACAGTCCTACACAGCCCCCTAAACAAGGTCACATCAGACCAGTTTAACCGCCGCATCAGCCTGCCCCAACAGCTCCTATTTTGGCCGACAGCCAGACCTCTATGCAAACCCCAAAACAAATTCTAAATTCCCAATGACAGACCCAAAAATCCCTTGTTTCAGACCCCTCCAAAAAATAAAAATAACAGATATAAGATCTTCCCCAAAACTAGAGCCAAAGTTCCTTTTCCCATTTCTCTTAGAGTCCTAAGGTGAGGGTCGACGCCCGGCATTCTTGGACCCACAGGACGGGCCAAGTCTTTCCCAGGCAGGTAACCTAATCGGACCCTCAACAACCCCCCCCCCCCATACAGGTCCTAAACTGCACCCATTGGCTTACCCTTAAACACCCTGGTGTACCCCTAAACAGGTCCCTCAACCGGCCCTGTCCGGTCCCTAAAGCAGGTCATCTGTGCAGTTCCCATCTCAAGGCCCCTTTGACCTACTTGCAGACCCAGTGCAGGCCAGCCAACAGCCCTACACAGTCCCTTAATCAGTCCCATATAAGGTCACAATCCAGACCTCTGCCAGCCCCTCTCGGCCCATAAAAACACCCCTACACAGACCCCCATACAGACCCTTAAACAGTCCTCATTCAGGTCCCTGTTTCAGCCCCTTTTGGCCAGCCCAAACAGCCCCACAACAGCCCTGTTTTGACCCCTAAACCAGAGCCTAATAAAATCTTCCCCTTTATCCTCCCTTTTGGCCAAGTCTTTCCTGGGCGAGCCCTCACCTTCCACCCAAGACAGACGTTATACGGTGAAGTTCAAGGTGCAAATAGGCCACCCACAAGGATCACTAGATCGGAATCAGGATTGGTGGGTACCAATCCGATCTAGATTGAATCAAAAAAGATAGATCCCAACCGATCCAGAATCAGTATGTAAGAAAAGCTTGATTCCAATTCTGATCCCAGCCGATCCCAACCAATCCGACTGGAATAACAAAGAAAAAAATGTTCCGATTCCGACTCTGATCCGATCCCGTTCCAATCCAGCCAATCCAATTCCGATTCCAATCCGATCTAGCCGATCCCAACCGATTCTACTGGAACTTTTTTTCGGATCGGTCCTTCAGCCGAGAATCGGATTGGCAATGGCCGATTCAACAATCTATGGCGACCCGGGCCCAAAAGGATATAAAGTTGGCCAACCAGGCCCAAGAAGACATAAAGCTAGCCACCCGGCCCTATGATGACACGAACCAGCCCAATGGGCCTTGGACGGAACAAGACGAACTTAACTCAAATCTAAAAAAAACTAAGTTCAAGGAGTTATCCACCACTGGATGCTCCATTAAATTTCAAATTAAATTTAAGAAGTTATTCCACCACTAGACATTCCAAAAAAAAAAAAACTAAGTTTAAGGAGTTAGTCCACCACTGAGCGCTCCATTGGACAGCTATTCCAGACACGCTCCTGATATGTTGATCCGGACTTAGGCATGGGACAAACTCCTACTATAGATGGACTCTTCTCCCGATGCAACAAGTCAAAAGGCCTAGTCATATTTGAAGTAACTTTCATTCGATCAAGGATGAATCGGTCATGCCGTTGTAATGCTGAATTTTTCCATCAATCTTATGAAAAATCTAACTCGGGAGAAGGAACATCACCATCAACGACATACATGCCACACCAATATATCCAGAGCTCAACTTTCAATACAAATGAAAATTCAAGTGCCGACATCGATGTGGATATTGGGCAATCAAATCCTAGCCTAATGAACTTGACGACATACAAACCCGAACCAAGTAAATAATGTAAAATAAACATAAAAAATGTTTAATTAAATCTAAAAAACTTATTCAAAATCTGAAAATTCATATCTAAATTACTTAACTAATGGAATTAAACTATTAACCGATCAATGACTTAGTCAACTTAAAAGGGAATTAATGAAATATCCAAAACATCAAAAATCAACCATCTAAAATTGAAAATCAGATTTAAAACAAAGAGAAACCTGAATCCTTAACTTTGAACATTTGGCATTAAGCATTTCAAACATAGGAGTACATTTGATCCAAAATCAACATTTGATTAGGGGTGTCAATGGGTCACGCCCGGCCTGGCCTGAAGTCGGTCTGCTTGTGGCCCGGTTCAAATTGTATTGGGCCAGCCCGGCCCAGCCCAACTTTTTATTTTATACATATATAATTATCAAATATAATAAATTTAATTATTTAATATAATATGATAAAGTTAATAAAAAATAATTAAAAAATATTTTTAATAAACAAAAGTAATATTTTTAATTAAGCTATGACAAAAGTTTCAACTCGGCCCATTGCGACCCGAATTGACCTGTACATCGGCCCAACTAATTTTTAATAAGTTATGTCCATCACCCATCACTACTCTGTCGTCTACGAGCATGTTGTTTCTGACAACACTGCTGAGAACCCCACCCCCTCCAAGTGGTCGTTCCCGAGTCACGTTAGCGGCCATGGTCCCATGCCTCCAAGAGCCATTCTCACTACGTCAACCTGTGGATGCCTATCAAATTTAATTATTAAAAATAACACTATAAATAAATAATAAGTTAACTTAAAATATATTTTAAATTAATAAAGTTAAATTAATAATAAGTTAATAGGGGTGTAAACGGAATCTAATATTCTAATATTCCGATTCGATTCCGATAAAAATTAATTGGTTTGAAACTTGTTTTTGTATCCTATAAACTATCAGAATCAGAAACGGATATTTTGATAGCTTATCGGAATCGGAATCAGTTGATTCTATTTTGACAGAGGGAAGGCGCGGAGAGCAGCTTCGACGGCGGCGGAACCTCGACGGCGAGAGAACGACGGTGCCGGCGGTCTAACCAGGAGGGAAGACAGTCCCGACGGAGAAAGAGGAGAAGATCTTGACGGGGGCACTGTGCAAGGAAGGGTAGGGCCCCGACATCTGCACCGGGAGAGGCACAGGAGCTCGACGGCGAGAGAACGACGGTGCCGGCGGTATGAGCGGAGGAAGGAGACTTCGGTAGCTTTGTCCGGCGGAGAGGAAGCCTTCGCCGGCTTCGTAAGAAGAAGGAGAAAGGGGTGACAGTGCGTCCGGAAGAGGTAGCCCTCCACCCTGCCTTCTCTGTCTCTTGCGGTCTCTCTCTCTCCCAGTTTTTCTCGATCCCAACTGATCAAATTCTTCTCAAGGTCTCCAATGTTTGGCTTACCGTCCTCTTACCCCGACGTCCTTGCGGGTGTCTTATAGGCATCCAACTTCCCTTCCTTTTTTTTCCCTCGGGGCCTCCTCCTTATAGGCCTGACGCCTCTTTGGTTCAGAAGGTCACGGAAAGGCAACCGGAGTCAGAGTCCTTCTGGCACTCAGAACTATCCCCGGATAGATCTTGCCATGCTTACGCTATCCACCAGAGTAGTCCCAATCGACTTGGATTCTGTCCGTCGACCTTGCGATATATCATTGCTTCTTCTTTATTTTTTGAAAGCCATTTATAGAAGCTCCAGTCGGTGCTTCTACTTGGGCGGACACCAATTTAAACAATAAGATGGGCCTATTTGAGAATTGCAAGATGGCCCATTAAATAGGACATAAAATGTGCTGCGAAAATCACACTGCTAGTGGGCTAATTCCCTATTGGGCTATGCCTAATAGCAGATCTGTTTGGAGTCAAAATACAGCCCACTAAACTGAACTCATATGGGATACTTACGCCACATCTCTCTCTCTTCTATTTGAAAATTCTAGGTGTCAACAGCAGCAAATGGATGCTCCTCCTGAAAGAGGTAATCCACATCAATATGTTCAAAAGGTGGTTTATGTGCTTTTGTCTCAGCTCTTTGTTCATATGATCCACTTGTAAATCTATCGAATCTCTATGTTCCAATTTTTTGATAGTTTTTAATATTCCTTATCCACAGCCACATGTTGTAGTGGCAGAATATAAATTTCTTCAACCTATTAGATGTCAGTATATTCCTTCTCTTCATATGGATTAAACTAAAAGTACTTAAGTTCCTTTTACACTACGAGGAACTTGTGCTCTGGTTGAGAATTTAAATCGTAATTACAACAAGTGGATTCCAACCACTTCTTGTATTGACGTGCACCCACCACTCAATTGCAAAAGCAACAATAGAACAAAATGTTACTATTACAATAAGCATTTGTATGTTATAAAACAAAAAAAGGTTTGTTTCAATTTCAACATATCAAGAGAAACATTGTCAAATATATATCATAGATCTAGATCTAAGTATACTCAAGTTCTCATTCTATAATATTACTTCTGACAAGTGAGTCACCAAATATTAGACTATTAGTGTTCCAATGTAAAAACGTCGAGAAAGATAACTTTCTCATTTACTTTTAACTCAACTTCACATCTATCCTGTTGAGTTGTTGAAAACTATTCTGTTATAGACAAAGCATCACTCAAGACTTCTTTATCAATGCATAGTTGTGATCCATATTGCATCCGAGGGTTTAAAAAATATTTTGCATTCATCACATATGACATAAGATTATATATTTATGCATCAAACGATATTTAAATTATAGATAACAAGAATAACTTAGTGCATTCACATTGCTACGTAGTGTCTTATCCTATCTGGCATCTATTATCTTCCACCACATCTTATGCCCTTTGCAATGCTTCTTCTTGGTTTTCAATTTTGTTTTATCAATAGTATCATACAGACGTCCCATTTAGTTTCTCTCATCTGAGTCCACTAATCCCAATATATTTATAAGTGACTCACTGATGAACAAGTAGTAAATAATTTTCTCCCAAAAATGATTGTCCATAATCAAACACTCCATTTGTGTAAGAATTTTCATTTGATTCATCCTATTGTGCAAATCATCATATAATAGATGTACTCAGTCGATGCTATGAACCGGGCCAGTGCATAGTTGTGCCAATGTAAGCTCTCCAAGGCAACAAAGTGTGGCAAATCTAGTTAGCCCATGTATAATCAAATTGTGCCCCTTTATATGATGTCGCATATTATACAATAAACAAGGATATGAATAGATAAAGGATATGATCAAATATGCCTGACTCACAAGTGTAAAAACTGAAACCTTCTTGCCTATGTCCTCCAACATCATATCGATAGAGTGTACTGCATATAGAACCTAGAAGAGGTGTAGCCACCTCGCCATCAATTTCTTCCCTATTGTCTTGTATGAAAGTACAATATTCTCATCTCTAATCTCTTCTACAACATTGTTCATAAGGTCAAAAATGTAATCAATATTCTTGATATGACCTAAAGCATCAAATTACCTTAAATACATTGTGTCTTATGAATAATAAATAAGAAAATCAATCATCGATCTCTTCGTCATGCCTATCCACCCATCACACATCACTGTATATCCATTCTCCCTCTAAACCATCTTGAAATCATCTATCTAGGCCTTAAACTCTTCAATTTTGCCATTTAGGCCGGCAATGTAGATATACTAGCTGGTTGGGGCCTTTAATCCCGATCCAACCTCTCCAATTGTATCAATTATGGTTTAGAAGTAGGGGCTACTAACGGCATGTGCTAGAATGCCTGTATTTAGCACATCATCAATAATTGTTATTGACCCACTAAAGAAAAATAAATGATATGTTTGAGATCAGTATTGACAATGACATTGTTATATGTATGTAAAAAGCACTTGCAAATATATTTCACTGCTCTTTTTGCAACTGAGGTGGTCGCCTTGATCCCTTCAAATACTTGTCTTATTGTTCTTTGCAAGCTATTCTATCTTCTGAGCATGTGAACATCCATCCTCACTAGGTCTGGGCCGTGTCAAAGCTGATCGACAAAAAACCCTCCCTCTCCTACACCCACATCCTCGGTGGGTGTGGATTAGGTCGAGTGGCACATACAATATCTTGGATCCCTGGCTCCAAAGCCTCCTCCCCTCCTTCTCTCCTCATCTTCTCGGAATTATTTGTTTGCATAAGTTCCTCTTCTCGGGCCATCATCTTCATCAAGCTCGTATTTGAGCAATGTCTCATGCTCCTGAGCTTGTCTTTTCCCCTTGACTTTTTGGCTAGGCCTGCCAGTGTCACCTCTGCTTCCTAGGATCTCCTCATGCAACTCCTCTCTCTGTTGAACATGAATTCCACTCTATGAGGCTCCCCTACAAGGTACGCCCTTATAGACTCACTGCTCTCTCTTAACACATTGTCACATTTTTTGACATTTTCACCCACGCGATTGGTTCGTTGCTTTAAGTGGAACACTCTCACATTCATTTGTTTACCACACCACTTACATTATACCATCTTCTTATCAAAAACTACCAAAAAACCGTGATCCCCCCAATACCACAAGTAGCATCATTGCCTCCTGACTCGGCCATTGCTTCTTGTTCTTGATTTACAACATTAAGACATCAATAAAACTTAAGATGTTAACCTAACCACACCATTTAATGAGGGTAAATCAAGGAGGGGACGAGAAATGTCCTAACTACCGGGAAGAAAAAGCACGCCCCCAGGGGACTACTTAAGCCAGTGATTGTTTTAGGTGAAACAGCCATAGAACAGTGACTGTCAATTGAGGTAATGGGGGCACGCGGCAAGAGGGGGCCCAAGAGGGGGAGTAGGAGGTGGAACTGTTGGATCACCGATGGAAGAAGTTGGATCATCGAATAATCGTTGGGACCTGACGAGATTGATGAATGATCACCGAGAATCACTTAGATTGTAGGAAATAGCTAGAGGATCACCAGAAATCGCTAGAATAATAGCAAATCAATAGAGAATAGATGGAAGAATGTCGGATCGATGTGGAATCACCACTTGAGTCCCAAAATCTCCATTGGAATGAAGGAATCACCGAAACCCTAGGGGTTTTGACTGGAGAATGCAGGAATCGGCCCCTTTCCCCTCTTATCGGCCCGATATTAGGTTGAATCAAACCCAAAATCGAACCGGGCCCGGGACTTAAGTCATCTCGGAGGAATTGATCGATTTCGAGATTCGTGTGAATCGGCCAAACTGATTCCACTGGGAATCAATTATGGATCAATTCTCTAGGTGGTAATCAGAAAGAGACTAGTTTATCTGATTTTGGAATTGGTGGGTATCGATCTTATCCAGATCAAAATGAATCGGCCGATTTTTCAAAAAAAAAATCTATCTGGAATCAGTCAAAATTGATTCATAAAAAGAGCCTAAAGATGATATAAAATCATAGAATTTTAGGGCGTATTTTAGCTCCATTTTGGGGTCAAATTGGCCGCCGTCATGACGGTCTTCCCGACCATATAAGGCGGTGAAGAACCCATTACTGGGTCCATCAATACCTGGTAAGGGGTTAAGTAACCGGATTTGGTGACTTAATCAAATATAGTTATTTTGGGTCCTGATGGACCCAATATGCCGAAAAAACCAATATAAGTCATTGGATATAGTGATTTATAAACATGGTAAGACCTCCTTCCCCGCTCGATAGGGCAAGGAAGAGTGTCGCGATGGCAGCTAAGGACTCAATTCTAGTCACCAGAATCGGTTAAGAATCAGCCTATTTGATTGATTTCGACACCGATCTAGCCCAATTCAACCGATTATGACAAGAAATCAAGTTGGATTGGTCCTCCAAGCAAAAATCAAATCGAGACTAATTGATCCAATTATTAAATCAACCGATCTCGATTCGATCCGGCCGATTTTGCAAACAATGGTTAGCATCAAATGTGTCATAGCCAACTATCGAATTATGCATATAGGTCATCCTATAAGCTAAAAATATATAGAACCTACTTCACTTAGGACCTGGATCGCACATCGTATAGGATTTGAAGAGAAGTATATTTTTTGTTGCATTTTAGTTCCTCCCAAAATTAATATAAATTCCAAGTGCCAACATGGTGCTAAGAGGGCACTGGAGTGAGGCTGCTTAGGAGGACAAAATGCACACTGCAAGAGAAGGGTGAGTAGCACAATTGTCAAAGGTCAAACATCGTGGAATCGGAACTAGGATCGGTGGACACTGATTCCAATTCAATACAAATTGGATCAGCCAAATCGGGCGATATTTTAGAAGAAAAACCGATCCATAATCAGTTCTTCAAACAACCATAAAAATATCAAAATCAGTGGCTAAATCAAATTTCGGTCTAATTTAGCTATTAGGCTAGATATGGTGGTCACTATGTCTTCCCCACCCTCGGGAGGGATAGACAGTCACCCCAATATGGCAAGAAGTCACCAGATGTTGTACTGGATCTGATGGACAAAGTAAGCCTATCTTTCCCGCCCAATAGAGTGGACATCAGCACTGAGGCATCACTGAAATCGGCCAATTCAACTTGAATCGGTCCCAATCTAGCCCGATTTTAATATGAGTTCGGCTAGGATCGGGAATCACGACCAAAATCTGTTCGGTGGGTGCCGACTACCGATCCGATCCGGGAATCGGCTGATTCCGCAATCCATGCAGAGGGTAGATATTGGCACTATAGATGAACGTCTGGCATAATGCAAGGGCAGTACGAAGGGAAGAAAAAGAACATTGAAGAGGGGAAGATGGCACTGAGAAGGACTGCTGACACTGGCATGGAATAGAACAAGGTGACAGCTAGAGATGCATGCGACCAGGGTCCATGGCCCTGCACGGCTGTAGAGGGTGGGAGACAGCCATCTAGCTCCAGCTGGAATTGGAGAAGATAGTGACGTGCGGTCAACCTCAGCATGCTGAGCACCATGTGTCGCCGAGGTATCATGCAGGGAGGATGGAAATGGAGAGGCAAACTGGTGCAGTGGTGAAGAGGCACCATCAAACTGCAGTGCATGGTTCCAGATGAGCTTTAGGGTAGATGAGGGGTCAGGTATTAAGATAGAGAAGGGTGAACACAACAGTGTGCAGACCAAGGCAGCACAAGTGGGCTCACGAGAACCACTCCTTCACAGGGGAAATAACTACCACTTTGTCATATGAAGACTTCATTTCATTAACAAAAACTTTCCTAATCTTATACAACTAACCCTATTCCAAAGAGGGCATTTACAATTCCTAAAAACTCACCACAAAATGTTTGGCATCGCTCTGATACCTCTCCCTTCGACAGAATAATCCTTCTTGCTATTAAGGCCACCTTTTCTAACTTAAAACCTTTCATGATACGTTTGAACATGGTCTGCTTCACTTCTCTACCATTTGACGTTCATTCATCATTTATGTTGCTTTGAGATCGAGTTGATACACTAATTGTTCCATCACCAATCATTGCTTTAGATCCTTTGTGGAGAAGAATGCTTCATATACACACTTTCCCTTAAGATACCCTTGGCTTCTTTTACTCGAACAGAATGATACCATTCTGGTGTACTGCCTTTTATTTAACAAATTGTGGTATCATTCATTCTTGAAAAAATATAAAGCTGGTGATGAACGCTAAAATTTTAATGCTCTTTCGATTAATTCTTGGAAGTGTAAGGTGGAAGGAAAGTATCATGAAGATAAACACTCAAGGAAAAAAAAAATAGGAGCAAAATAAATGGAAAGATTATTGGGATGAGGAAGAAAGGCAAACAGGAAAAGAATCATTACAAAACACATTGATACCTCCAAATTGTTCAAATCAATTAACCATCGCTGTTTGTGTTCAAAAAAAAAATTAACCATCACCGTACTACTACAATCAAGCATGAAATGGGGCTATAACAAGAACTTCAACAGGTTCCAAGCAATGCAAAAGAGAAACCACCTTGCAATTGATGCAAGTTTGAAAGCATAATATTGTAGCTTGACCTTTCGATAGCCCTCAGTAACAATAACTGCCCACATGGTGACCACAGTGAAAACTCCTATTAGTGCAAATACATAAGGCCATGAACTTATCCCGCTCCCTGAAACAAGCAAAACTCAAATTCCTGAATGTTTTTCCTAGTCTAGAAAGTGAGAAGGTTTAACGAGATTTGGATCCTTGAACAAAATAACAGAAAAGAAAAATAGACTGATGAATAAAGCTTAGCTGATTTATTGCGTGCGTTCTTTATAAAACCAATATCACCAATCCTCAAAGGTCTCTTCACACTCCATATTCCATAACATATGCAGTGAAAGTTGAATTTCCTTTTCTGGACGTGCTTTACTTCAGGATTCATGTTCAAAATTTTGTTATAACGTATATGTAAAAAATGCATGATTTCTCCATCATAAATGGTACTAACAAAATAAACGGGCTGCACAAACATCTCTAGATGCGGGAGGCCAAAGGGAAGCATAAAGTCTCTGATTCGCTCATTGGATGAATACTGCTATGCACTTGGAGACAAGAAGCAGCATGATTTAAAAAAACTTGACATTTGGCAGGATTCAAAGTAACGATCCAAGATAAAATTATATATATGACATTTTGAATATCACAGAGCTAGTTGCACCTACACTATTGTAAGGTATGTAAACGAAAAATCTGTTTCAGTCTTTCAGATGGATCATCAATATTAGGCTCGTATAAAAAGAAAAGGATACTCTTAAAAGTTATTACTTATTAGCATCTTTTTCATAGAAGATGATCCGTGAACAAAAAACATGCTTTTTTATTTTCGTTACGAGTCAGAGATGCATAGTATTTCAAGCTAAATAAACACACATCAATGAAGCTTTAACTACAACTAGTTCAGCCATTTAAGTAATAGCTTTTACCCAAACTTAGTGGACAAGTTTAAGGTGCTTCGATATGAGAATAAGAAGATTAAACTTTTGCAAAACCTTCCTTCACTTGTTTTAGGATACTAAAGCTACTTGTGTTTACTTTAATATGTGCAATTTAAGCACAGGAAACAATGAATTCTTGACATCATCGGTAGCCATGTGTAAATATGGATTTCATTGACGTGGAATATACCAATAAATCACTAATGAGAATTTGTATCTTTCCCAAAAAAGATGTTATTTCATGACCGAAACTGTAATGTCACCTTTAGTCCAAAAATGTCTTGATAGATGAGATGTGCAAAGGATTAGATTAGCTCAATCACCAGTTAAGGGGGTCCCGGAATAGAAACGAAGATAGGATGGTGCATGGGAAAGGGGAAGATAGAGTTGTGTGTGTGTGTGTGAGTGAGTGAGAGAGAGAGAGAGAGAGAGAGAGAGAGAGAAGATGGCGTTGGGAGGAGATGGAGAAGCATCATGGGATATGGGTTTCCAAAGGAGGGAGAAGTCAGAATGGGCCATGGGGAGCTTCCCAGAGTAGGGGACAGTTAGATGCAGGCTGGAGATGGGGAATATGGCGTGCAGGTGAGCAGGAATGGTGCAGTGAAGCCCGGTGCTGTGGAGAGGAGGGACTGGCAGGGCAACAAGGGACCGGTGGAGAGGGCATCAAGGGGCAAAAGTTCATCTTCATTCTTTGCCTCCAAAGCAAAGTCAGGAGCTTTAAAGATTCCAGTTTTACAGAAGTCCTTGACATTAGCAACTGTCACCTATGTTTTCCATCTACAAAATGTGATTACCAAGAACCAACCTTGAGAATTTGCATAGATGCTTTTACAATTTTCAAGACTCACAAGACTTGAAGGAAATACATAACAAAATTCTAAAATCTAGATGCTGGACAATCTGGCACCATTTGGACCCTGACATTCATTTTTTCCAAAGCACTTGGACCAGGTTTGGCCAATCTGGGTTCGGATCCAGACCCTACCTTCCTTGACAACCTTCCTTGACAAAGCCTCCTACCCATACATTCAATATGTCCAAACCATCTCAATCTCCCATTATGCAATTTGTTCAAACATTTTTTCTAATACACCAAGGCCTAAGCTATTATGACCATTATCAACTGTAGCATTCTCATTTCAGCAACATTCATTTTGGAAGCATGTTCCCGATTGTTCCCCTTCATCGTTAACACCTGATACCAAACAAAATGCAGACCGACCTATTTCAGTATTTTGTTTTAGCTTTTGATACACAAATCGTATATGATTTCCAAATACAATATGCATATATTTTCATCTTACCAAGGATGACCAGCTGGAAATTAGGGCCTGGATCCGTGGGTCCCAATATGATCCAAATCAGGATTGGATTGGCAATCCCTGCTGATTCGCATAGAGGATTGTTGATCCAAAAATGGTCTGGATAAAGCTTTTTTTATTTCTTTTTATTATGAAAAATCCAAAAAAAATTATAAGAATTGTAAAGAAATAGGAAGCCCGTAAACAAATTGTTACAAATAAAAATGTAACAACTAACTACACTTTCATGTCATTATAAGAGATTTTAAGATAAGTTGATACAAGTTAACACCAATGATTATTCCAATAAAAAACAATATGGTACAAATAAATTGCAATACAAAATATACCTTCTTTTCACTAATGTCTATGGAAATGGCCTTGTGACTTGCCAATGTCTAGATTTCCCAAGATACCCATTTGAGAATCGTCCATCACGATTGGCCCGTATCCATATATGCAAATAATGATTCGGTGATCTCACAAAAATCATAGACACTACCTATAAAGCTGTGGATAGAATATATCGCTACAAGATAACAAGGGTTTCTTGATAGCATTAAGCCACGTACTCATCAAAAAAACCTATTTGATTCAATACTGACTTCAACCACTTGAATTTTGGCATTAGTTCAAATCATCAACCACTACACCACTTGTACGTGCATTGACATCAAATCCACATCACCACCTACGCCCCCAACAAAATCTCCTACATTTTGTTATTGAGTTGGCAGAACAAAGTCTTTTTCATTGTTATCTGAGAAAGATGCTTGGGTACTAGCTATGGGACTCACAAGTCTTTGCCTAACCACTAGTTTCTTTTTCATCCTCACTTCTTTTTTCATATTAGTTTCAATATTGCATTGGTAGAACATCTTCAAAGATTTAAATTTGCCAAATCTACTTATGTTCAGCAAAGTTTTCTGAGCAGGAGTTGAACCTGAAGCTGGATGGGAAGCTCGAGCTCAAGCTAGAACCTCAGAAGAGTGTACTTCTTGCATTTCTTCATCTTCACCCTATAAACTGTCAAGCTCATTTTTGGCCTATGCAAAATCATTTGGGTTGAATCCTAGAAGTGCCACTACATCCTTATCCTTCATTTATGTTACATGCGGATGTGCTTATTGGAAAAAAATAATCTAAGCTAACATCATTCTATGACAAATCATGTCCTCCTACTTTAGCTCTTTTCTCATATAAATCACATGTAAATCTTGCAAACACTTCTACAAATATTTTTTGACATTCCTTAATATTCTTAATTTTCAACTACATGTAGTAGCGGAACATAAATTTTTCTAATATGTCTATTTTCAACATATTCCTTCTCTTTGTTAGTCACGAACTTAACCATTTTTCTAATATGTCCTTATATAAAACTTCATAGTTAGTCATAAACTGAATAATGCTCCCCTCGCCAAATTTCTTTACAATATCATTCATGAGATTAAACTAGCAATCTGCATTCTTAATCTTGCCAGTTACGCCAATACTCTTCAAAAATGTCATCCCTCATGAGAATAAAAAAAAAACAAATTTATCATAGATCTCATCGTGATTCCTACCTATCCTTCACACGACAGTGTAACCCTTTTCTTCTAGACCTTCTCAAATCCATTCATCCATGTGGGCAATATATCGACATCTGCATCCAACCCACACTCATAGATGTATATGGGTGTCGATACTTTCAATCTTGGTCCACCCTCACCAATAGCATCAATCATAGTCTAGAAATAAGGACCAAGATCTTCATTGGTTGAAACATCAACATCAATGTAAAATTAGACATAAATGTTAATGTCCACTCCTTTGTTATCCGAGGTATGAGGCGCGCAAGGAGAGGAACCCAACACATTGCCTCGGGCGCCCTAGGTATTTTGATTATTTTATTATTATTTATTTTAGTAATCATATATGTAGCACTAAATAATTGAAATAAATACATAAAGGCTTTTCAAAAATGAAATAAAATCAACAATTTAATAACAAAATCCTAATGAGGTGTTTGGTTGCATTTTAATTTTTAAAAATGTTTCATGATAAAAAATTAAAATATAATGCCAAACAAGATAATTTTTAAAAGTGAAAACGTGACAATGAATATGTTTGACAAAAACATTTTAATTTTTAAAAACGATAATGAAGTGTTTGGTAGCATTTTAAATTCAATTTTCATCAACTTCAAGCGCCCTCTGATCTGGATCTTCCGGTCGACCTCAGGCGTCGGAGGAGTCAATGCTTCCCGGCGACCAGCTCTGGCCCTTCCTCCTCCGCTTCCCCATATCTTCCTTCAGCGTCTGCCTCGGCGTCGGCGGCCAGGCATTATTGTGGAAGACGCTCGCCACGGAGTCCTCGACCAGGTTCCTGCACATCGGCCCCACCGCCAACCTCGTCCTCTGGTGCGCCGCGGCGGCGCTGACGGCGGGCGCGGCCTCCACCTACACCCTGAAGACCATCTTCTACTTCGAGGCGGTCCGGCAGGAGTATTACCACCCGGTGCGCGTCAACTTCTTCTTTGCGCCATGGGTGGCTGCGTCCTCCTAGCCAAAGGCACGCCGCCGTCGGTCGCCGGGGATCTGCCCGGCACTCTCTGGTACGCCCTAATGGCGCCGATCTTGTGCCTCGACCTGAGGATGTACGAGCAGTGGATGCTGGGCGGCGACCGGCGGCTGTCCCGAATGGCCAATCCCTCCGCTCAGCTGTCGGTGGTGGCCAACCTGCTCAGCGCGGCACTGGGCGCCTCCATGGGGATCAGGGAGGGGGCGGCCTTCTTCTTCGCCGTGGGGGTGGCGCACTACCTTGTCCTCTTCGTCACTCTGTACCAGCGGCTCCCGACCAACAAGACGCCCCCCGGGAGCTCCACCCGGCGTTCTTCCTCTTCGTCTCGCCGCCGAGCGTCGCCTCCTCGGCCCAGGCGGGCATCGCCGGCGACTTCAATTACGACTCCAGAATCGCCTACTTCATCTCTCTGTTCCTCTACGCCTCCCTCGTGAGCTTCCCCATATCGCTGAAGGAAGATATGGGGAAGTGGAGGAGGAAGGGCCAGAGCTGGTCGCCGGGAAGCATCGACTCCTCCGATGCCTGAGGTCAACCGGAAGATCAAGATCAGAGCGGCAACGATCGAGATCAGAGGCGCCCTCTGGGAAGCACCGTAGCAGAGAGGGCTTCGCGAGGATTTGTCCGCGGGACCGCAAGGGCTTCGCGAGATGTTGTGGTTCGCTTTCAAAAATAAAAATGGTCTCTACCTCTTTTTTTTACAATGCCCCGGTGGTGAAAAGTTTTTTTAAAACAGAAAATGATACAACGAACCAAACATAGTTTGGAGGTCATTTTCATTACAATTTTCAAAAATTAAAAAAAATGGTCATTATCACGCAACCAAACACCCCATAAGAATAAAAAAAGACTAATATTTATAACAAACATAACACCATAAATTAACAAGAGGAACAATCAAACATAGCATAACTAATAAAGTAAGTGAAATTCAAAACATATAAGTATTAATCACTATTGAAATCAAGATTTGTGGGAGCCTCCTTATAAGTATGACTAGTATTTCTTAATCATCATTATAAATACGAACTATTTTCCCATAGACCTAGAAATCAATGCAAATATATTATTACTTAGAAATTAGAATAAAAAATAAACAAACTCAACAAATCGAACTAAGACATGTTTAAAATATGATTTTGTACTTAGATCCTCGTTTTCATCCATTCTTGTAGCAATTTCTAAATCTCTCCATGTCAACTCTGCGTCCTCATGGATAAGATTTTTGTCTTCATTTGTAATTCGCTCACTTGATTCATCAATGTCATTTAAGAATATTGGGTCTAGACTCTAGATTCAATTTATCCAACCTTAAATGTCTTTCCCTAAGCCCTTGGTCGCATTGGACGAGTATTAAATCATTCAATTTCTTTTGTTCAAGTATATTCCACTTATTTGTATGAATCTACACAACAACAAATAAAAATGTATACATCATTGTATTAATCAAACAAATCATATATGAACAGTTCAAATTTTTTTTAGAATTGCAAAAGAATATCACATGTTCAAATGTGCTCCAGTTACGTTCACAACTGGAGGCACTACATGTGAAGCTCAATATGCATATTGCCAACTTTTGTAATTTGGGAGTCATGCTTCCCCAAGCTACCCACCAATTTACTATAAAATAAAATGCTTGTTAAGTTTAAATGACATAGAAAGACTACACTAGAATCATGAATACAAGTATAACAATTAATAACGACTCATCATACTCGGAGTTGATGTCTCCCATAGCCCAATAGCCATATCCCTACCAAACATGCCTTGTGCCCCTCTATACATAGCTAATTGCTTAAAAATATTTTCTTGGTCCTCATGTAAAAGCACCAACTTCTCTATACAATCATACAATCCTCGCTTAATTTCATTGTCACTATCGAGATTAGCATAGTAAAACTGAGAATTTAGATAATACTCCGCAGCATGTAATGGACAATGTAGTTAAAAATCACAGCTTCTGCCAAAGATATCCCAACTTAGACCATATTTGTCTATTTTGTCATCCAATGTCTTTTTTATTCATTCCTTGGCACAATTCATGGCTTCATATATGTATTACATTGTTGGCTCTTTACCATCAACTAGCCGCAACACAAGGACAAGTAGTTTGAATATCTTCAAAGTACAAATCACTCCCTTCTAAAATGTTGTCTTCAAAACAATTTCCCAAGTCTTTTTTTCCTCAACCTTTTTATTCCATCGATTGTTGTTACTTGTCTAATTCTACGATGAAAACATGTCACAAATCATCTTTGCATGTGTTAAAGCTGTCCAAACTTAGGTAGTTACTTGAAAACTAGTTACATTTATACGAATAAGATTCCTATCAATTGTATATTTTCTCATCAATGTTAGAACCTTAGAGTGTCTATAAAGAAAATTTGTCACATACTTTACATGTCGAATTGTAGATTTTATTAGTAACAACTTTGAAATATCATCCAAGATTAAATCAAGGCAGTGAGTAACACAATGTCCAAAATAAATGGTGGTGTGTGTCCATCAAAATGCGTCCTACAGCTACATAGCTCACCTCATTGTCTGTAACAATCTGGAGGGCACTTGATGCACCAACCTCTTTCACAACCCCTTTTTTAAAAGACCTACTAACAACCTAACATCGTTTACCTTTAAAGAAGCATCAACAGATCTTAGAAAAACTGTCATAGTAGGAGTGTTCACTAAAACATTGATTGTATTCTATCTCTTCTATATGTCCATACATCAAACATTATTATACAACCAAATTTAACCTAACTGCCTTTCTCTTTCTCTACCAACTACTGAGTGATCTCATCTCATTAGATAAAAGAGTCTCTTTGATTTCATGTTAACTAGGTTCTTTCAAGCCTAGATCAAATTAACCAACTGCCTCTAACATTGTTTAAAAGCTATCAAGTCAGACAATGTTGAAAGAAATGCCACTTAGTATATCCATCTAGTGACGTATTGAATACATCACTCTCTTTTCTCTTTCAAAAGTTTTTTGTCCTTTACTGATTTTCCTTTGGACTACAGTCTATAGGTCCTTTCATCCATGGAGGTTGAAATTGGAGTAAAGAATCATGTATATTCGGTGAGACATCACGTGAAGATGTCTCTATTTATTGCCCTTGCCCAAGAAGATTGTCCCTCCCTACCATTTCTCTAAGGGTCATTACCTTTTCAACTCTCGCTTGTTTTGCTTGTTGCATACACTGCTTTATATCCTCCTTACCTCCATGCTTGCTTTCTTGCAAGTAGTCAAAATTGTCCCTAAGCCTGCCATGTGCTTTTTCGAACGATAAATGCCTCCTTCACACTCTTTTTAGTAGAATTGACCTCACAGGATCCCAATTCTATGGATCCACTAAAATCTCAAATTTTCAACCAACATCCTTTGATTTAAGAGAAGTTATTGCTATGGAACCTGAGACTTCACGTGTAGACATGGGCACGAGAATAGGTTCAGTATTAGAACTCGTCCCTAATCCACGGTCTTTACATGGTTAAGACATGGTAAAATACAACTTAAATTTAATAAAGATATTAAAACAAAATAAAATAAAACAAGATGTAAAAAAAATAAACACCTAACTAGAAATGCACATGCTTAAAACAACAAAAAAAATTGATCAACTCACCTCTAAGACCAATAAGAGGTGTATCACCTACTAACTGATTGAAAACCTCAACAACCCGGACTTATGTCGGAAGAACGACAACTTCCGATCCCGGCCAAACAGTGCTTGTTAGAAGCCTAAAATAAAGGCTAAGACCATTTTAAAACAAACAAAAAATAAATCAAACAAGGAACTTGCCACTACGATCGGTCAGTTAGGGATTTGAAGGTGTATCAACTACCAACTAATTAAAAACCTAACTTTCAATGCGAAATACCTATATATAAGCAAGCCACGATGTTAAAAAAATAAACAACTAACTAATATCAACATGCTTAAAAGAATAAAATAAATTCAAACAACTAACCTTTAAACTTTACAACTCGGACTTACGTCGGAAATGTCGGAAGACCAAAAATGTATGATGATATAAAGCTTGTTACAAGCTTGAAACCGACACTAATAACATTAGATGATGTTTAGAAATAAAGACATGTAGAAAATGCAAAGAAAAAAACAAACCACTCACACACTACCGCACAGACAAGAGAAGGCACATGAGGAGGAGGCCAGTGGCATTAGCTGTGGATGGTGGTGGCGGTGGCAAGGCCGGCAGTGGTGCGACAGAATGAGGGATGAGGGTTTTTGTTAGGAGCTATAGATGTCGGGGGGCTCAGGGGGGATCCAATCGAATAAGAGAAGAGGATTAGGAAAGGAGTTTAAGTTAACCGGATCCGATTAACCGGGTTAGGGGCATCGGAGGCGCCAAAGTTGTCTGAGGAGGGTGCTAAGGCACCAGAGGCATTCGCCTTAGCCGAAAATCGGCTATGCGAGGCATTTTGTCAATGCCTCGCATAGCCTCACTGCCTAGGTGGTTGAGACGAGGGCCTTTAACAACACAGATGGTGGAGATCGAATATATGCATTGTTTTTGGGTCACTGTCTAGTCCACAACTACAGCCACAACACCAATAGAAACGGCCAAGCGCGGAACCTCCAAAAAGCTCCCTCTACTCCTTCATCAACCGTGCCTCCAAGAACCTCAAGACCATGAAATTTGGTGCCCAACCTTGCCCCCCCCCCCTCAACCCCCAGCCCCCACCGCAAACAAGAAATCAACCAAGAGCAATTAGATTCACCGCCTAGAGACTTCTATCAAGGAGTCGACCTGGGACCTTTCTCTCTTTAAGTTTAAGTCTAGCGTTGTGATTGTCATTGTTCTCTTCATCATCTTCGGCCTCCTGAGTTCACTCTTCAAAAGTAAACCCATGTCAAAGTTGTCATTTTCGCCCGTATCCCTTGTCTACAAGATGAGCCACTAGGACCTACCCATTGCTCTATAGTTTTCCTTTACTTCTTGTGCTCTTTTAGCATACAAACAAACTTGCAAAAGTTCCTTGGGTTTGTGCAGCCTAGGGGGGTCACTAGCACCAAGCTATTCCTAATGCCAAATACAAAGAGCAGTTGATGAGCAGCAGATATTTTAACTTTTTTCATTTGTTATGCTTAAACATTTATATTTTAAAATTAGAAATATATTTTTAAATTATATCTCAAATCATCATTGCTTCGATATCGACCATTGAATCTTATTTGGCAAATCTACTCAAAGAGTACTCAGATCTGAAAGACACCTAATATGTCATGTTCATACATATTAGGGTTAATGAGTATATCCGGATCTGATATTATCAAATCTATTTTCAAATCCTATAGGAACTGACCCGGATCCGGACTATTTACACTTTTAGATGTGTCTATTGGTCAAATTGACTGTGATCGATATAACTCACTATCTCTACCTAAGTAAGGTGTAAGACAAGTGTCTTCCACATTTGAAGCATTTAATAGTAGTAGCCCCAGATCCTCATGCTCCCCTTCTTCTCTCTTCGTCTTCACAAGTTGATATTTTACTTGCCTGCATCGCTTTCTTGACTTGTGCCTCCCCTTCATATTCTGAACTTGATCCATCAATGTCAACTGAAGCTTTTCCCTTACCTTTTTATAGATTTCAGACATGAGAATTGTCTCTTTGCTCGAGTAGATCATCATGCAACTTGACTCTTTGTCATGTGTATCTCCTTCTATGATACTCTCCCAGTTAATTAACTCTTCATTTCTTCTCACAGCTTCATCAATACTTGTTGGTGCTTTGTCACATTTCTTGACATTCCCACTAATCATGCCAATGTGTTGTTTGAGACAGCAAACACTTCCATTTCTTTCTTTCCCGCAATATTTGCATTTGACTCTTTATCAACACCTAGCAAAAATCTATGAAGCCATCCAATATCACAAAGTGTAAGGGAATCATGCTCTTTGTCCGATAGTTTCCATGCACATAGAACACATAAAAAAGTGATCCTAGTGTTAACTAAACTTTTAAAAATTTAAAATTTTAAGAAGGGGAGGATTTGGGAATACCATGCAAGGGGGTTAGGGGGTGCACCTAGGCCCGAATGGGAAGGGGGGAGGATGGGAGTTGGGGTGACTGTGTAAGGGGTGGGGGGTGGGTTGACTCTTGGGTGCATCCAGACGTAAAAAAAGAAGGGAGACTGGGTAGAGGGGCCAACTGGCTGAGGGGGGGGGGGGGTGAGTGGGAAGGAGAGAGAACCAGGGGAGGGGTGCAGCAAAAGGATTAGGACTCGAGAGGGGGTGAAAGGGGAAGTGGGGGACCAGGGGAGGACTTACCAATCGGAGGGGTGGATCACCAGGGAGGAGAATTGGACCCGATTCTAGTTTTTCCTTACTCCTAACAAAATCGGCTAAATCGGCCAATTCTATTTCAAAATGGCAAAATCAGCAGATCTGGGCTAATTCCTCCGGGAATTGGTCCCGGATAGGTCCTCCAGAGCAATCTTGAGAAGATGACTACACAGGTGGGTGACCATGGTTCAATTCAATAAAGCCCGGCATTTTAGAGGAGACAGACTAGCAGGGCAAGGAAGGTATCCTCCAGGAACAGCAGAGTAAGAAACAAAGGGCAGCAATAAGAAAGTGAATATGAAAGGAGAGGTTGAAGTGCAGCTGGAACCAACCACTGCTGGGGCAGCAAGAGTCGGTAGGCACTCTTAGGGAAAGACGAGGATGATGAAAGTGCAGAGATAGAAGCAGGGAAGAGTAGAAGAGAGATAAATCCAATGAGAAAATAGGAAGATCATGCAGCATGAAACAGCAGGTGGAAGGGTAATGGATGCCGATACAAGATGCAAGGCAACCTCCTAGGGCTTCATGCCTCCAAAAATAATCTTCACCATTGCCTCTGGTGCACTAGGCAGGAGCTCACACACTCCTTTTCAATACAAAAGCCCTTTAAAAACAATTAAATTATCCTTCATTCTACAAAATGTGATCGCTAAGGAGGACCTTTAAGATTTTGACCACATGCTTTTACTATTTTAAAAACTCACTAGACATAAGAAAATACATAATAATGCTGACTGATCTCGCACAACAGAAACTCTGATATCTGTTTTCGTTCATTTGTACATACAGCTCATTAATGATCTCATCAGTTACCAATTTGATGCAGAACGGTCATGAGGCGGATGTGTATGATGCTGAAGTTGAATCCAACAGAAGGACGGGTTTCAGTAGGATTGTTGTGAGCCCCAGCTAGCTAGCGCAAGGGTAAGTTCAGAACTTGTTTGGACTGGTTTGAACTGGCTTTGATCATGTAAACTGGCTGGGACCTGCTGGACTATGCCTGGATGCATCAACCAATCATGGATCACCTGGTTTGGCTTGGTCCTGAATGCTTCGCTGAACTTGACAGGCGGGTGTGTGCCTTGGAGACAATCCAACTCAGACAGTGATGTTGGCCCCTCTTCCTCCTGACAATAGGGCAGCCTGAGTGAAAAGAGGATGAGGCCACAATACCCTGCGCTAAACAGCAGCCAAGGCCCTAGCTGGTGGGTGGCAGAGTGGGCAGGTACCAATGGTGGACACATATTTTACACCAATAGGACTAGAAGAGCCATGGGACCAAGTGGGGAAGAGAGACTCTGAGTGGGAACAGAACAAAAGTAAAAACGAGGAGGAATGGGAGGAGTTTTCAAGTAGATTGAGAGAGAGAGAGAGAGAGAGAGAGAGAGGTGGGTTCCCCAAAGAAACCGGAGAGAAGATGGATTGGAGGGAATACCCTGGACAGGATATACATATAGAGAGAAAGAAGGGGACAGCTGAAATTTAAAGAGGAAAAAGGATGGGAGATGAAAGGGTAAGAAGTAAGTGCTCACAGACGCTTGCAAGTCTTCATGGCTTTATGCCTATACATGTATACATGTCTTGAGGCTAAGTGTCTATGGTTATCTGATGGGTCCTTGATACCCATTCATGCAACATGGTACCATGATGCTCATGGATCCAAGAGTTGATTACCCAAAAGGCTTATATATTTTTATGGCTCTTTAATGTCTATGAATTTGAATGCTCAAAATGAAACCTTCACAATACTTTGGCATTTGCAGTATATCCATTCAAGTATTGTGTAATGGGAATCAGTATCCGAATGGGGGGGTGACAATCCCGATTCTGAAGATCCACTTGAAGAAGTTCCATATTCGTTCATTTTTTTGAAAAAAATTGCCAAAACATCATGAAGTCAGAAAAAAATTAGAAAATAGAAGAATAAGATTCTAACATCTGAGCACATATACATATCATTTTGAAAGGTAGGAAGATGACTACACAAATATGTGAATATCAGCGAGTTTATTCAATAAAAAGTACATGGTACAAATGATATACAATACAAACAATACATTAATCTCACCAATATCTACTATAACTTTCATCTAACTCCTCATTATCTAGATTTTCTGATGTCCATTTTGAATGAGAAGTCGTGATGAATATACAAACAATAATTGGGCCATCTCACTAAACTTGTAATGTGATCTGGTGGTGGATGTGTAGATGGAATGTGTCTACAATGCATGTAGATCTAGATAATAGTCTATTGCATACACATTAAAAAATCTCATTTGCACCCAATGTTGACTTCAGCTACTAGAACGTTGATAATGGCCCAAATCATGTTCTCTCACTCCACCTATACCTCGATCTCCACCTGAACCTCTTTGATATCTCCGTTGTGTTTCTGCAATTGCTTGACTCATTGCTTGGTGAAAAGGGTGCTTGAGTGCACTTATTTGAACTCAAAAGACTTTTACTCATTTCAAATTTTCTTTTCTTCCTAACTTCTTTTGCTTGTGAAGTTTCCCCAATGCTACGGTGGTACACTTTCCTTAAATGCTTAAACTCTCCAAATTTGCTAGGACCAGCATTTTTTTTGTTTAGCCTTCGGTATTGAAGGAACTAGAGTTGGATCTGGAACTACTATAGGTTGTGTTTGGTGTTAGACCTCTTCATCTGTAGCATGTACATTGTCAAGTACCCCTTTGGACCATGCACGATCATCTAAGCCAAACTATGTAGGTGGTATCCCATCCTTGTCTTCCATCTAAACTACAAATGGATGTTCCTCTTGAAAAAGGTATTCCAAGTCAATACTAGTGGCCTCTTGTCATATTGCTTCAACTCCCTTAATATGTTTCATCAGTATGTTTTAAAAATCATTCTTTGAATAATCTTTGTCGCTCTTTGATATTTTTTTATCCACAAGCACATGTTGTAATGGTAGAACACCAACTTCTCTAATATGTTAGATGTTAGTCTATTCCCCTTTTCGTGTTGGTAAGGATGAACATGTTTTAATTTCTCTCACATTGTGAAGAACTTGTACTTTGGCTCAATATGTGAATGACAACAACAAAAAGTGGATTTCAATTCACTGGTCTCCACCACTCAACTACAAGCAATGACAATAACATATGAATCCCCCCCCCAAGGGGGTCGAGACTCTCAACCCAATTCAGCTTGAATCCAAGGATTGCCATCTTGCATCTCAATTTTATCTTAGGAAGGGTGAAAAGAAGAGATCTCAGAAAAATTTCGAGATATTAGATCTTGGAAGTGTCAATCAAAGTTCATGTGTAAGTGTAAAATATCATGTAATCTCTTCAAAAAGGACAAAGGAACATATATTAAACATCAAAATAAGTTGATAGAGAATTAAAAGCGAAATATAAACATGGTGAACTATTGTAAATAAGAGACATATAAGGGAACTTATGTCAGACTTAAAACTTCATCTTAAAATTGTACATATATAGTAATAAAAATATTAAGTTATAAAATTTTATTAGACAATGATACCTAAATGAATCTTTAGATGGTTTCATAATAAAGTTGGTAATATATGAAGTAAACTTGACAAGGCCATCTAACTAAACTAATAATATAAAATAGAATGACATAGAATATATATATATATATATGTTATCTAGGTAGTTGCCTGATATGAAGCTAAGAAGTCAGGGTTGTAATAGGCAAAGAAAATTACAGACCAGATATACCTAGACCTGTAAGTGGATACGGAGTATCCAATATGCAGCCTGAATCCAAAGTCTAAATTGGCCTATCGATCTTTGTTGATGGTTCAATGTATGTGTCATTTCGGATTCAGGATATGCCTGATTTCATGGAGACCCAAAGCGAACTTTTCGAGGTGCATACAAAAACCCTGTTGGAGCGTCCGGACTCGATTGTTTCCTCTCTACCTCACACAACAGCCCGGCTTCTCAGCTCTCGCGGCGGCGATGGCGACTATCTGGCGCTGCGCCTAGTGCCCTGGGTTCTTCTTACGCCTTCCGGCACACTGGGGTTCTCCTGCGGCCCATTCGTGATCTCCGGCTTCTTAGCTACCACGGCAGCAACCGGCAACCAGCGACCTCTACAAACCTAGGGTTCCTCCTGGGGCGACCAGAGATTGGGGAGTGGTGACCCCTACATTACCCGGTAACAGAGTCCTCTGTTCCTAGCTAGCTTGCGGGCCGGATCGACCTAAAGAGAGATCAAGACAATCGATATTCCATCACACCATCTGATGAAGCACGCACATGTTGCTTGCCTCCATGGATAGGAACGTCGCTCAGGCCAACACCTCCATGAAGGCTGGTGAGCCTCTCTTTCCCGCCCTCCCTCTTTGTTGATGATGTATGCACTCCTGTGCTTGCTTCTGGCAGATCTGCTCAGAATCTCAGACCTATGCCCATCCCATTCCATTAGAAGGTAGGCACCCGACAAACGTTTCAGTTTTTTATGTGAATCTCTTATGATGGCCCCGCCAAGCCAACTCGTCTTTTACCATCCAATTGTTTTTAACATTGCTTTCTGCGGCATGTTTTTCCCCTTTTCCTAGGTGTGCCATGTAAGATTTCTTGGTCTGTAGATCCGAAGAATGAGTTGGACTTTCTTTTGATCGTAGTCAATGCTCTTTTTATCCACATTGTTCCCCCCTTCTGTTGTTCTCCTAATTGTTTCTGATCCGGTGCTGCTTCATAACTAGCTACCTGATGTTATCCGAAGTCCCGTTTGGTTTCTCTCTTTATTTATTTCCGAACCTAGTGGCGTTCATACACCGGTATCCATATCAGAGCTGCTGGTTGCTTCTCCTTATTCATCAGCTAGCTGCCGGACAACACTCCCTGTCCGAAGGTGATGTGCAGGTGGGAGTGAAATTAAATGCTTATTTAAATGCTCAAACATGTAGTTAACGTAGTTATCTGGTTGCTCGATTTGATGGTTCCCACCGGTAAGTAAACATATGTAGTAAACTTGAAAATGACCTTTAATCATCTCTCCTCATGACATGGCATGACAGTGACGGGTTTTACAGTCTAAGTAATAGGATGAGCATTTATAATGTACTAATATAGCAATGGAGATACTCTTACATAAAAAATTTCATAACTATAGGGGTCTATGCATAGGGCACATTTTAAGGTTTTTAAAGATAATGTCATCAAGGAAAAATTCAATCACATAGTTGCTTCTTTTAAAATACTGCTTACATTTTAAATTGTCTACAAGTCATTGAACCCATGTCCAATTTTATGACGCAAAACCTGACAAATTTACATTTCCTTGGATACATAAATAACATCTTGATCCAAGGATTTTTTGAACTTATACAAGGTAGAATTAAATGGAACTTTTGACAGATTTTGGCATGGAGTTTGAAGGTTTTTTAATACTAAGCTTTTGTTTTTTTCACTATCTACTTAGTTATCCACATACAGAGAGTACATCATATCTTATCTCATTCGATTTCACAAGCATTCTTCCAGAATTATTGAGTAATCCTGTACTAAGAGAGGATATACAATCACTTCTTATTGACAGGTTTCAAAACCCACGGGCAGGATCTGATGCAAGTGATCACCCTTCAATTACTTCCAATGAGATTTGCAAGTGAGGAGATGTTAGGATATGATGCTTGGAAGCTTTACATGTAATGTTTCTATTTTAGTAAACTTAGATGTAAGAAAATTTTTATTTTTTGTAGTTCTTAATTGTCTTGTCAAATTATAAAGGAAGGTTGGCGTGAGTATTAGATCTGTAGAAGATATCCAGGCAAAGTTGTCAAAGAGGCAAGAAGCTGCAGCAATGCTAAATTTTGTTAATGTGCTCCTTTTATTGAAGAGATCATCCGGCTTGAACTTCTTTTTTGGGCAATATTTTATTTTTGGACTCCTAGAATCATAAAATGGTTGATGCATTTCAATATTCGGATCTTGGTTTTCCACTTTATGTTTTTTTATGATCAAGTGGATGAGTTGGTCCAAGGATCAAAGCAAACACAGTTGCTTTGCAACGAAGGATCCACTTTATTATCAGATGATGTTGCTTCGATTCTAATTGTGCAAAATGAATGTATAATTTTTGTCTTTTTAATATTTATTTTGACCTTGACAACAGAAGAGGCCTTAGGTATTGAGATGAGAATTTTAAGATTTTAAGATTTAGTTTTGTATTTCTATTTTAGTTACATAATGTGATCTGTTTCGAATCTTCATATAATTTGTTTTATAAATTTTATTTCAAAAAATTGATATATTTTAATGATTAATGGTTGGTTGCGAACATTTTTGGATGCATATTTCGAAAAATTGATATTTTTTATCCTAGCGAATGTTTTTGGATGACTTGTATGGCATACAGTGCCCTGATAGTGGCTCTACGAGAAGATCACTCATGTATCGCGTACAGTGTAATGACGTCATGTTCACATATCGGGCTAATGAGCATATCCAGATCCAACGTGTAATTTCGGATTTGGATTTCAATCCGAATCCGAAAAGGATCTGTTATCGGATTTGTTATCGGATCTGGGTATACTTTATCAGATCTGGTTTTGGATCTCACAGGATCCGACCCGGATCCGGTCTATTTACACCTCTAGATATTTGTTGGCACCAAAAAATTCATAAGTACCTAAATATGTCAAGTTTTGGGCAAAAGTATATGAAAAAAAGATGAACAGATAGATGTGACCCACATTATACCACATTTGGGACCAACGAGCCGAACGGACCTGATAAGTCTTATTGGGCTTGATCAACCCGATGACTGGACGATAATGATCAGATACCACTATTTGGTTTGCCCAACTCAAACTTGAGTAATGCCGTAGTTGGATCTGAAATCTGATTTGTATTCTACAAGTTACAGGTGAAACAGTGAAAACAACTTCCGACTGGCCTTCGGTAGGCTTAATAGGTCCAAATAACAAAATAAGCGGGTCCACAATATTGTACTGGTCAAGGCCTCTGCAATAATGTCTTGAATGCCAAAATATGGTTTTGGGTGACATAATGACCATTTTGCCCCTATTCGGCCTGGGCAACCAAATGCCAACCCAGCGATGATCAGGCACCACCATCAGGTCCGCCTAGCTCAATGTTGAGCAATGCCAGAATCAGATCAGAAATCCAATGCATCTTTGGAAAGTTATGCAGAAAACACCGAAAGTCAATTTTCGGATGGCCTTATCAAGGGCATATCAGGTCCGAAAGGCAAAACAAGTGGGTCCATGAGACTGTATTTGTCGAGGGCTTCGCAATGATACCTTGATTGTCAGAATCCGATGACGGACAGACCTCAAACGGAAAAATGGCCTCTTTCGCCCTTGGTAGGTCTGGACACTTCGGGACAGATCCGATAACACATGGACACATCGTTGGGTCTGCCCAGCTCCATATTGAGCAACGTTGAAGTCAGATTGAAAATCCGACTAATATTTGGCAAGTTATGGACCAAAATACCTGAGACGGGTCCAAATGACCAAAATGCCCCTCCTCAGCCGCATTTGGTTCGGAAGACCCGGACTCGGCCCATTAACAAACTTGTGAGCTCATATGATGCAGGAAAGTTAGTACATGCGGAAAACTGATTCAAATCAGAAATCCGACCCATATTCAGCAAGTTATGGAAGAAAATTCAAAATTTGTGCTTCTCGCCAACCCACCAGGTCAGGGGCAAAATAGTCCAAGTGATCAAAAAATGATTCAGATAAGCCAGGATTGAAGATAGATATCAAATATATTGATCAGAAAATTCTTGAGCCAAAAAGGGTATTTTTGTACTCCTCTCCACATATAAAAATGGAGAATAAGTACAAAATTCATTAATTGAGATTATTTGGGACAGATTATGTTGTTTCCATTATGATCACGATACAATTAATGAGCTCAAGATGATAGATTGGGAAGATACATGAAATCAAGTCTGATGGGAGCTCGATTATGCCGTCTATCATATTTATTTGGATATTTATATGACGTGGAAATCATATAAATGAAATGGCAGATATAAGCTATTAGAGTTGGTCTATTGGATCTCTGACCGGGCTGATATCCAACGGGACAATGAAATAAGTTTATCGGATCATTAACAATTAATGTCCGATAAGGCATGGGATGGTCACGATGGAGTGAGACACCCACTGCATGGCTGAGATTTACATCTAGATCAAGCCTATTGAATGTGGGGCCAAGATTTGAAGATAAATCATAAGCCATAGATGATATCTTCACTTAGAAAGAATTCTGGAAGCAAGGAGATAAAAAGTATATATAATACGTCTGTCCCCCACGATCCATTGAGGAGAACGTGGCAGTAGAGGTCTGCTGACGTTGCATGCCACCTTCTCCATGATTAGTCATGCGCGCATGATTATCCCCATCATCGGAGTGGAGGGCCTCCACGGATGTCTATATAAGGCCTTCTCAATGAGATAGGAAGAGGAGGAGGAGAGGTTCGCAGGAAAGGAGGTTCGGCCAAAATCACAGTAGGGGATTGATCGAGGGTGATATCAGTTGGGTTCATCTCCAGCCACCCCGATCTCTCTCTTTCTCTCTTCTCCCACTTGCTTGCGCCTATGGGGTAGAAGAAAGAGATGTTGTAGCGGCCATCTCCCACTGATGTTGCTGCTATACAGGAGATGCTCCTCTTCCAATGCTCCTATATGCTGTGCCCACAGGGAATGAAAAGAAGGGCCTGCTGCTGCCGTTTTCACACTAGGAGAAGGGAAGATGATGGTGCCGCCACCAGATTTCTTATCTTTGATGTTACTGCTGGCGCTCATAGAGGAAGGAGGAGATGCTCGTGTCCCATACGCCAATGGAAGAAGATACATGATGCTGCTGAAGGAGAAGCCCCATACCGACCTATATACAGGTGCAAAGGCAATGAAGATGTGGTGTCAAAGGTACAAAGGCAGTGAAAGACAAGGTTATACCCGGTTCTCTTGGAGCCCACACGATGGACTAAGAGATTCCCCGGGTAGCCTTAATAAAAGCAAAGAAATTCCATGAAGCTGAAGATATGAAGCCCATGGGGGCATGGCCATCTATCTCCATATGATTCATGCAAAGCTATGAAGGTGGGAAATAGAAGAAGAAAAGTTATACCCGGTCCTCTTAGAAACCACATGATGGACTAAGAGTTTTCCCGGGTAGCCTCAAAGAAGTAAAAGATACTCCATGAAGCTGAAGATATGAAGTGCATGGGGGCATGGCCATCCAGGCCTTGAAAAACATAAGAGTTTGGTTATCCGGACCAAGACAAAGCTGCAACCAAGGCTCCCTCTTCATATGCTGCCAGTACAGGTACTCTACCAGCACCCAAGGAAGATGGAGGAGATCATAGCCTTCTCCTTATACCTATACCCATGGTCGAACCATACACCCAACCATAATGAGCATCTAAGACATACTTAGATCCATAAAGGGTAAGGAGGTACCGGCTCCATTGATACCTATCAGGATCAAGGATACCTGGTCCCCTTGCATATCCTACCCATGTCCCATATACCCCATAGCCATATGCGTTCATAGCCTTTAAAAACAGCTTTAAAAACAGGGCCTGGTTGAGACATAGAACAGTCCCCTCTTGGTCCATGTATATGGCCTACCCGACCCCATAGAAGGCCATCATATACCAGTCCCCCTATCAACCACTTATCAGGCCACATATAGCCTTTCCATCAGCCCATAAATAGGTCATATCCAACCTATATTGACCCATATACATGGTCACTTATCAGCCCATCCAGCCTCCTATTCGAACCCCACACAGGACCATATAGCAGCCCCTGTACGATGCAGATTAGCCTCATACACGGCTACATCAATTCCCTGTCTGACCCCATACAGGTCATAAAAACAGTGCCCATATATGTCATCATTTTTCAGCCCATTTGATCTCATGACAGGTCAGAATTTCAGCCTCTTTCAAGATCCATAACCAGTCATACATCCAGCATATATCAACTTCATATACAGCCCTGTGAAGCACCATATGCTCCTCAAGGTGGCAATGAAGAAAGGTTATACCCGGTCCTCTTAAAAACCACATGATGGATTAAGAGCTTCCCCGGGTAGCCTTTATGAAACAAAGAAATTCTACGAAGATGGAGAGGTGAAGCTGATAAAAATATGGCCATCCGGGCTTCAAAAAAGAAAGAAAGTAAAGACTTGGTCATCTGGATCAAGATAGAAATATGATAATGACAAGGGCATTGCACAGCCCAGATGACATGAAAATGATGAATCTTAGATGTTGACATACAAAATATTTAATCTAAGCCTATACTTAGGCATGAGACCAGCATGTTGGACAGGTATAGTTGGGTATGTCATGATGTACCTGATCCAGGCAAGATTTCCGAGTATGCACTCAGTTCTCTTGACCTACCCCATAGTGGAAAGAGTATATAAACTCAACCCATTAAGGAGAAAATCTACGCTGCTCAAAGGGGAAGTGCTGGAGGCAATCCTCTTATGTTGCTGCATGGAGGGTTGCTGCTGCCATGAGCCGATAAAAAAAAAACAAGAGAAGGATGCTGAAGAAGATGGTGGGGAGACATGATGCTGTCTCGTTTGCTGCCCATACTACATCAGTTATGGCAGATGATGGAGAGGAAGGAGATGAAGACTCCTCCTAGTGTTGCTACTGCTGAAGATGGAGAGGGTCGATGCTGCACCCTGCTGCTACCCTATCCCATGGTAAGGCTACGCACAGAGAAGAAGAAGCTGCCGAAGACCGTTCTCCATTCTGCTGTTGTTCCCAACGATGATGCTACCTCAGTTGCCACCTGCTGCAGCACATGCTGCCACCACCGTTGCCCTTCCTAACAAGCTACTGAGATCCATGGTTGATGCTACGTTGTGCACCAGAAAATCCATGCTGTTCCCGCTGAAGATGTTGTCCATGGAAGGCATCGTATGCTTATGATGCTGATGTTTGATTCTACACAAGGAGACCAATGTGAAGGCTAGTTGGAGGGTTGAAAGTCCATACACAGTCTTCACTCCTCATCATATAAAATCCATTTTCGGCCTTGTTGACCCCATAACAGGTCAAATTTCTGCCCCCTCAAGACCCCATAACCGGTCACATATTCACTCTCTATCAACCTATAAACAGGTCACTTTCAACCATCTATCGATCCCATCACAGGTCACATATCCAGCCCCTATCAACCCCATACACAGGTCATATACCTGCCCCCTCATCACCCTATATACAAACCATATACCAACCCCCTGTTCGACCTATATACAGGTCACTTTCAGCCATATATTGACCTTATATCCGGTCACATATTCGATCCCTATAGACCTATATACGAGTCACTGTTTTTAGCTATATATCAACCCCATAGCCGGTCATATATCTAGCCTATATTGACCCCATATCAGGTCGTCTTTCCCAACCCATACCGACCCCATAACAGGTCATATATGCAGAGTCTATATCAACCCTATATAACAGGGGGAATGAAGATGGACTGCAGCCAAAAGATAAGGCGATATCCGCCTCCCTTAGAACCCATATGAGGGGCTAAGGGCCACCCTGGGTAGCCTCAATGAAGTCAAAGATACCATGAAGTTGAAGATATGAAGCATATGAAGACATGGCCAACTGGGCATAGAAGATGACGAAGACTTGGTCACCCGAACCAAGATAAGACAATGACATGATGACAAGGCCAAATGTGGCCCAAATGACATAAAAATCATATATCTTAAATATTTTGACACATAAAAATATTTAAGATGCATAAGATGAGCCTATACTTAGGCAATATTCATGATTCTTGAACAAATATTATCGGGTACGTCCCAAAATGTTTGGTCCGGACGGGGCTCCGAACATGCACTCGGTGTCATCGATCCATCCCAAAGTGGGAAGAGTACATACACTCAATCCATTAGGGAAATTCCCACTTCATCTAGAGTGAGGTCATTTATATACCAAAACTCTATGGTTTAAGTGGAAAGTCCATGTCTACATAAGACGGGATATTCTCAAATGAGATGTATGAAATGATATGGTATGATGGGATTATGGCTATGTTTAAGCCTCTCCACATGATGATGTGATTATGTTTTGTGGATGATTGTTTCCTTTTATACGAGTTGCTACGACGGTTAATCAAGGGTGTTCGAGAGTCTCGATGTAATTAACGTCGGAAATTCGCACCTTCCGACGGAGAGAGGTCCAAAGACAAATTTCATGAACCCTAACCTCGATATATATATTTTATATGCATACCACATATTTTGGCTAATATCTTCTATGAAATATCATATATTTTCATAGTAACCAAAGATAAAATAATGAAAGTTCATTTCCCAAATAAACGGAAATCAAATGAATTTTCAAACCATGTCATACAATAGCTATTCTTATATATATTTTTAATATTTCATCTCGAGGTTTCACAATATACCACATAAATATGCTCATTTCGGCGGTCTCATTTCTCGGATGTGTGGAGAAAGAGATTCTTGGGAGATTTCGAGAGATTCTCAAGAGATTGCATTCCATGCCTAAATCGGACTAGTCTATTTTTTTCCCATCAAAATCGGAGGATCGGCCTATTTGGTTAGAAGTCTGCCTTGAATTGGGTCTCTCAGCTGATATTGGATCAGTGGATGTCGATCCAAGCTAGAATGGGCGATTCCGCAATCCATGTCTCCATTGCATTTGGAAGACAATATCTATCATGTATGATTTTATGTGCCTACACCATGACTCCGTAATCATTTTTCGTATGGCTCTACAATGCCCAAACATCACTTGCTATAATGCCAGTGTTGAATAAGGCCAATCAGGCTTTTGAAGAAAGAAACTCCAATAAACGTTCTGCATTTGCAACTTGAACGGGCTATTTCACACAGCCTGCAACCCTGAAAAACACCTGGTGGACAGCATTTGTTGCACAGAAAATTTAAAACAAAAAAGGGACTGTCAGGATTTGAAAAGGGGATGTACTGCCTAAAAGATAGGCTTCGCAGGGAACTTTTATATCCTGCAGGAGCAGCACCTGAACCTCCCTCCCATGGAGTTGATTGCGGCTACTGTGCTTTGAAGGTGCTACTGTTTGGGGTGCTTGGAATTGGCATAAAGTGAAGACCTCCGGGCAGGCTCCCCAATGAAGAAAAGAGAGAAGGCTGTGTAATAGCTGAGGACTCTCTCTCTCTCTCTCTCTCTCTCTCTCTCTCTCTCTCTCTCTCTCTCTCTCTCTCTCTCTCTCTCTCTCTCTCTCTCTCTCTCTCTCTCTCTCTCTCTCTCTCACACACACACACACACACACACATCTAACTGAAGAAGAGAAAGCAGGGGGCAGTCACCGCAGACCCCACCCACTGACATTTTGTTTACAAGGATTATAGTTCATTTATGCCTCTTCGACTTATGTCTTCAATGTGTTTACATATAATATAAATGAAAAAAATATTTCATCTATCCATGTCACTTAGAGATCATATTTTGTGCCTCTGTAGCCATAATAATAAAATAAAAATAAACATTAATTATAAAATAAATAAATAATAAAATTTACTAAAATAATTACTTATAATAAATAAGTAACTGATAACAAAATAATAAATAGATAACTAAATAATAAACATATAAATAAATAATATACAAGTGAGTAAATAATAACTGAATAAAAAATAAATAATGGGCAAGCAAATAATTAATAAAAAATAAGCATACAGACAGACAAACAATAAATAGTTGAGTAAATAAGAAATAAAAAAATAAAAAAATAACAAATAAACAGGTAAACGAACAAAAGTAAACGGTGAACAAAAAGGCAAAAAAAATGACAAATAAGTAGTAAATAAAAAAAGAATAATAAAATGAAAAATAAAACAAGAAATAATATAATAAAACAATATAAAATAAAAACACCAAAGAGAACGAAAATAAAAATTGATATTCAATTAGTTAAAAATAAGCAACAAGAAAAAAAAACTTCCAAAACAAATTAATACATGGTGAATAAATAAGATCTTTAAAACAGCCGACAAGAACCCAAAAATAAAGAAACAATGAATGATATAAAACAATATCTAGTAAAAAATATATACAAACTAACAGACCATGTGAATCTCAGTAATCTTAACTATAGGGCGAAGGAAAAATACCTCCTAATGCCCTTTGCTATCTCAAATTAAATGTTTGAGGTGAATCGATGACTTCGCAAACCAATGATACATTATTATGGTGGTTAACCAAGGATATTAGATTCATTGTTGATATAATTAACACTAGAGTGATTCAATTTTGGTGGGGGGAAGTCCAGTTATATTTTATAAATTCACATAATAACCTCAAATATTTTTTAATTGAGAAAACTTTATAAGTGACGGAGAATGTCTTTATATTTATGACTCCATTAAATCAACTTACACTGAGGCTGATCCAGAAAGGCCTACAATGCATCTGCAAATACTACCATACTTAATCCTCCCCCAGACTGAAAAGATGGAGGGTTACTTATAGGCATGGAAAGAGCTCTTGTGTAAGGCCCAACCTGTGTCCTCCCTCCATGCCTATAAATAACCTTGAACTTTTAGCCGAAGGCCAAGGCCTTGCGTTAATGACTTTTGGCTCTTGGCTTTTTCTTCTTCAAATGGGCTCCGACACTTCAGGTGATTCCTCCTTATGCTCTCAATCATAGTCCAATGTGTCAGGAGATAGAGAACTATTTATACGTGTGTCGGGAGGATCCAGTAAAAGGTCCCACCTGCTGCATATCTCACCATTTCTTATTTTCTATGAAATCGTGCATTGGTTACTCAGGGGTACAAAAGAATATGATATTCCAAAATTTTGATTGCATTTTGATAAAATTTAATGGATTCAAAACTCATTTATGTATCTTATAATATATCAAAATCCAAATCAAATATTCCCATGCCTCAATGGAATTGGAATCGGTCAATTCCATATCCATTTTCTGACAATAAAATTGTAATATTTTTTTAAAAATGAAATTATGATAAAATATAAATAGTTAATTTAAACATATGACAAGTAAATAAACAAAACTAAAATTTTAAAAGTATTATATCAAAATTTAGTAGTTATATAAGAATTATTAACACAGTTATAAATAAAAAATAATATTTAACATATATTTTTGATATTATTATATTCATTTCCAATTCATATGATGGAAGTGGAATAGAAATAAAATCAGAATATCATGATAGAGATTTAACTGGAATTGAAATCAGAATGTCTTAACACTTAATGGAATTGGAGTTAGAAACAGATAATTCCACTACCAAATCCATCCTGTTCGTAGACCTAGTTACTTGCATGTTCTTGCAGGTTGTTTTCTTCTTTTCCTTTTGGTTTTAATGGTCCCACCTGCTAAGAAGCCCGCATGTTATCACCAACAGCTGGTCCAGCCAATGAGAGTTTTATGTATATTTTATATTTTCTTCCTAAGGCCCGCTACAGAAGTGGTTAAGCAGTTACCTCTGGGTGGTGGGGGATCCACAAAGATACTCCACCGTACAATGTTCTTTTATCAAAAGAAAAAAGAAAAAGAAAACACCTTTTCTAAAGCTGGACCCCATCTTATGGGGCATGCAGTTACAACTTACGACTGACTTGGAGACCTCCGCACACCTAGTCTCACTTTTCTCTGTTTTATTCCCGGCCATGAGGTCCTACAGGCGATGCTGTCTGTGCGCTATACCCACCAGCCAGACCATCCAGTGGGGTATTTTTATCTCTTTTTTTGGAATGTAACCTATGTTACTGTACAGATTACTCCCATTGGGCGAAGCCAACCAGTGGGGTTAAGATAACCTTTTCTTGTGTTGCTGGAACACTAGGTGCACTCTCATCCCCCATCAATTAATTCCATGTGAGGAGTTAAACATGCATAAAAAAACATACTTCTAATACCCCGTGCAACACATGGTGGGACATTCAACCAGTGGGATGGGGCATTAACAAAATACTTGTGTAGGCAAGTGGACCACACCCTATGTTGTCCAAGGTGTGAGGCACTTGAGGCAAAGGGAGGGTCATCTTGCCTCAGGCACTTGAGACGCATTATATATTTTAATATATTTGATAATATATACTTATATATAACATTAAAACTTTTGAAAAAGAACATAAAAAAACTCACTTATAGAACCTGCAAAGCATCAGGATGTTAGGACCTCGTGATAAAAGATTGAGTATTGAATGTTTCGAGGAGGGGGAAGAAGATTTCAAGTCACCGGATCCAACCCTTACTGGGTCCAGATCCGGGCAAGGTGAGCAAGGTGAGAAATACCAAGGCGAAGGGTTTTTGCCTCATCTTGTCTCGCCTCAGCACCTGAGACAAGCACCTCAAATATCATAGTCCACACCACTTGTGCCACCAGCACCATCCTTCCACCACTTACTCCAGGCGATGAAAGTATAAATATTACTTTTTATTTCTGAAAATCGCCCCTCCAAAAGTTCGGGCATGAAGTGGTTTTTCCATCATTCATTTTTATACTGGTGGGATCCACTAGAAGTTGTGGATCTTGACACACCCAGGCCAACCATCGGTGAGTGTCCTGAATTTTCTTATAAAAAAATCTGGACAAGCCTCATGTCATTAGGTGCATGCAGCCAATACCTTTACCTGTTGGGCCATCTGGTGGGAGTTAAACTTGGTTTATTGTTCTAACTTTGGTTTGGCGGTGGGACCTGCTGGCAGTGGGACATCTCCCATGGGTTGAAGTTACCCGGTGGTACATCTCCCACGGGTTAAACTTACCTGGTAGGATATCTCCCATTTGTTGAAGTTATCAGAGGGAATTTTCTTTTCAACTTTACCCTTTTCTTATTTTATGGTTGGTAGCAATAAATACAAAGGGAATCAATTAAAAAATGAGACATCTACATCAATTGTTAAATCTTATTGATCTCAAGATTCAATATCAGCCCTCAACCAAAACAAAGGTAGGCAGGGCCAGGACCAAGTCAGATGGGGCCTAACTGACTGGGTTGGGACCCAATTCAGCTTGGGTCGGGTTCGGAGTCAGATAATTCAAAAAAATAAAAAAATCAATAAAAACAGAAAAAATAAATTATTAAAAAAATCATTCATATTCAAAACTTACATTTGGAAGACAATTTTCGTTCTTGACCTTGGTTCTTCCGAATTAATTTATCCAAATTTTATATGTAAGTTTGTATTCTGGTGTTAAATTTAATAAAAAATTAAAACTATTAAAATTTAAAAAAAAAACATTCCCATTCAAAACTTTCATTTTGAAAGCAATTTTCGTCCTTGACCTTGCTTCTTCCAAGATTTTGACAGATTGACAAGAAAATAGGAATGTTTGCTGAAAATGGTACCGGAACTCAAATTTACATATAAAATTGAATAAGTGTACATCAATAATGAGATATTTTTTGTTGGGTCTAGAAAAAATCTATCAAGCCCTGTAGAAAAAAAAAAACTCAGTACAAAAAAGACCATTGTTCAATGCGATAGAAACTGTCTTTTTTAAGGTTGAACTTTTGTTCTCCTACTGATAGACCGCTTAGAGTGATTGGGGAAGCGAGGGGAGTCTTCGTGATGGAAAAGAGGGAGAAGGGTTTGGGAGTGAGGGAGGGTGTGGGGGAGTGGGAGGAGTGAGGGTTTAAGAGGTGAGAAGGGAAAGGGAAAGTCCTAGGGGGCACCCAAGGGGCCTTGGGGGCATTTAAAGTGCTCATTGGGCTTAACCGTTGGCCGACCTGGTCAGGCGGGGTCCTGACTGGGTCGTCGGTCTTGCAACCAAGTGCCAAGTCGGGCGACTCAGCCCGGATCCGACCCCGGATCCTGGGGGGTCGGCCAGGAATCCGACCCAGCTCGACCTAATCCTGATCTATTTTTCGATGCATCAAACCAAGCACACAGTCGAATCCATGTGGATGCTAAGCTAGCTCTATTACATCAAATATAGTCATCAATGAGACTAATCTTTAAATGGACAAACTACTCATGGTCCTTAAATTAGAATCAACCTCATTGTCCATATGTGCCTAGGTAAGATCTTTGTGCTTTCGGTGAACCCTAATCTGCTCATCCAGCACAGCTAAGCTGCTTAGCTACGTGAGATCATTTGTAGACATGGCCTCAGTACTACACCGCAACTTTCAGTAACCCTTCAAGTTGTTATCTTGGGCATGGTTCCATTAATTGAGAAGTATTAAACTTGACCCTACAAATTTCTTGACTCAAAATAAAAATTAAATAAAAGAAATGAATTACAAAATATAAATAAGCAACTCTATGATTTGAAGGATTATTTTGACATAAACAAAAGAGTACAGTGTACGTTGACATTCTCTTGATGAGATTAACCAATCTAAAGACTTTTACAATGAGAAAGAGCTACTATGGAAAATATGACCAATAAAAAATATTAGAAGGCAATCATACACAATATGGATTTGCAGAGTTTGTGACAATTTAATTAGTATTTTTCATAGCAGAAGGTTTTGTCAGGAGAACAAAAAGGAACTCCTTGTCACCTTCAGCCACTACATTCTTTTAATAAAAGAGATGATGTGTTGTGTAAATTTCATAGTCATAAAAGCCAAAAGCATTTACCTGAAAGCTGAGACAGCATTTTATAGAGTGTATCGGTATAGCCAGTCAATATTCCAGCACAAATAATCAAGGATGAACCATGCCCTGCAAAAAATAGTAGGTCAGAGAATTGTAATTTGGCATCTTGCTCCAGCACCATGATGCCAAAAACATTCAAAGATTCGAAAGCCATATAAATAAACCCACAAAAACTACAAAAAAAATATGAAAACACATTTTTTTCAAACTTCAAATAAATGAATTGAAGCATCAGATAAAACTTGCTTTTTAGACCTCATACACACATCACTTTAGGTCATTGATTGCATAATCATCTGATCGGGATCGGATGAGACCCCTCCAATCCGATTTCAGACCGGAGAAACAATCCAACCTAATATCCCACCAGAATCAACCAAATCGGTCGAATCAGGGATGGAATAGGTCAAATCAGCCAATTCTGGACCGCAGCCGCCATCATGGAGGAACCCCAACAAGTGTTCACAGTTTAAGGATACAAATCTAGTATGGAAGGGATTTACTTCCCACAGTCTGGTAGTCAACAGAGGGTCAACATGACATCATGATTTATCAACCTTCTACTTCACTTGCCCACTCTGATGAAGCTTCAAGACCCAACCTGCGATGTCTGTGGCCCTCCTCTGATACCGCTGCTCTAGCCCTCACGATACAAGGCTGTTTTACATCCCTTACCAGCCACGCCGTTGCTCCAGCTGCCCCAACCAGCATCACTCCAATAGCTGCAGCTGCCACCAAGTTCCCTGCCATAGCTGCTCCTAGTCTCTTCCAGTCATTGTGTCTGTTTCCTAGTTTCAAATCTCTCCCCCATTGCCTGTTTGCTCTTACCATAACAATCATCCATATGTTTATGTCCTATATCCCCACCATATCGACTAAGCAAAGCTCGTATTTTGACTGTGCTTGAAGATTTTCAAGCAGAAGTTTCTTACTGTAAAATAGGAAAAGTGATATCACTTAGACGGCATGGGTATCGTAAGTGTAAAACCCTGCCTTGTGTGAACTGTGAATACTTCCATTGAAGAGGCACTGTATCCTCCCCTCACATTTACTTTCACTCTCCCTGCCCTCCATTAGGGGTCCCATTCTCCGTAGTTCACATTGCAACCGTCCTTTACAACTAATCTTAGAGAACAATCACTTATCATCCTTGCTGCATATCTGATGATGCTGTTTCCTTTTTCTAATACCTCTTCCTCTAGTAGTTATGTTGATTAAAGGAGATGTATCAATCTTACAAATATAATAAAACCTGATACTTGTGTATTTGTTAGTCTGACACATGATTTACGGAATCCGTCGAATTAGATCAAAATCATTTGATTCCGGAGTCAAATTACTGGTCTTGATCCAATCATTGCCTAGACGACCAATCAAGTATCGATTCCCAGTGGAATCAATCAAAATCAGTCTAGATCAATAGAATCGGTCGAGAATCGGCTAATTCACAAGAATCAAATTGAAATTGGTTGATTCTGCCAAGAGGACTTAAGTACCAGGTGCGGATCAATTTTCGGTCCTATTTGGACTTGATATCGTTCCAATAGCGGGCCGATAAAAAGGAAATTGGCCCGACTCCCCCATTCTCACTTCAAAAGGATTAGGGCTCCGACGACAGCGGCGATCTTCGACAATTCAACGGTGATTCCCTGGCGATCCAATGATTCATCATCGATCCAGCATTCCTTGGTCGATTCCTCAGTGATTCTGGTGATTTAGCAATAATTCCGGCGATTCAGCAATGATCCTCCAACAAATCAGCGACGATTCCCTAGTGATTCCACGATGATCCAACAATTCACCAACGATTCATCATCGATCTAGCATTCCTTGGTCAATTCTCCAGTGATTCTGATGATTCAACAATTAATCCTCTGGCGATTCCAATGTTTGGTCAACGATCCTCAGTTTCCACTGGAGATTTAATGCAATAGGATCCCTCCTCCCCCCCCCAATTCCTTCACTCAATGGTGATTGTTTTGGCTTAAGCAGCCCCTTAGGGGTGTGCTCTTTCTTCCCAGAAATTGGGACACTTATCATCACCTCCTAAATTAGTCTTCTTTAAGTGGTGACGTTAACTTATTAAAGTTTTATTATCATCTTAAACCAAGGGCAATGTCCAAGTAAGGAAATAGTGATGTTACCCATGATATCAGGTGAGAACATAGCTTTTTTTGTAGATTTTAATAAGAAGATGACACAATATAAGTGTTACGGTAAACAAATGAATGGGGGAGTATTCTACTTAAAGCAACACATTGGCAGGGTGAGTGGAAATGTCAAAATATGTAACAAAATGACGAGGAAGTGCATTGAGTCTATGAGGGCGTACCTCACAGGGAGAGCTTCACATAGAGGAATGAGAAAGGAGTTGCATGAGGAGTTGTAAAGAAGAAGAAATGACAAAGCTGGACAAACAACCTAAGAGAAGTGATGAGCTCAAGAGGTTGAGATATTGACTAAGTATGACGAAGATAAATGCCTAAGAAGAGCATTTTATGTAAGCAGAGAACCCAAAGAGAAGATGAGAAGAGAAAGAAGAGAGTAAGAGGTTCTAGAGCCATTATATTGTCGATCTCTCTCGACTCAACCCACACCAAATGTGGGTGTAGGAGAGGAAGGTTTTTGTCAATCAACTTCAACATAACCCGGACCTAATGAGAATGCTTACATGTTCAAAAGCCATAATCACTCACAAAGAACAATAAGACAAGTATTTAAAGGGATCAAGACAACCACTTCGATTGCAAAGATAGCAGTGAAACATATTTGCAAGTGATTTTTACATGTAGTTAATAATATGTCCTTGTCATTGCTCATCTCAAGCATATGCTTCATTTATTTTTCTTCAATGGGTAAATAACATTTATTTTTTATGTATTAAATGTAGACGTTACAACACATGCCGCCACTAACCCTACAACTAAACCAACGTTGATGTAATTCGTGTGGAACATAGAGAGGAATTGCATGAAGAGTTGTAAGGAAGAAGAAATGGCAAACCTAGTCAAAAAAAAAACCTAGGAGAAATGACGAGCTCAGAAGGTTGAGACATTGACTAAGTATGATGAAGATAAAGGTCTGAGAAGAGTATTTTATGTAAGCAAAGAACCCAAAGAGAAGATGAGAAGAGAAAGAGAGAAGTAAGAGGCTCTAAAGCCATTATACTGTCGATCCCGCTCGATTCGACCCACGCCAAATGTGGGTGTAGGAGAGGGAGATTTTCGTCGATCAACTTCAACATAATCTGAACCTGATGAGGATGCTTACCTATTCAAAAGATAGAACAGCTCACAAAGAACAATAAGACAAGTACTTCAAGGGGCAAGGCGACCACTTCAGCTACAAAGAGAATAGTGAAATATATTTCCAGTGATTTTTACATGAAGGTAATAATATGTCCATGTCATTGCTCATCTCAAGCATAAACATCATTTATTTTTGTTCAATGGGTGAATAACAATTATTTTTTATATATTAAGTCACTAGCCCCTACAACCAGACCATGGTTGATGTAATTGGAAAGATTAGACCGAGATTAAAGGTCTCAAATAGCCGATATATCCATGCCGCTAACCTAGATAACAAAGTAAAAGAGCTTAAGGCCTAAATAAATGGCATTAAGTTGGTCCAGAAAGAGAGGGTGCATAACTATGTACAATGGATGGGCAAGAATAACAAAGAGATCCATGATTAATTTTCTTGTTTATTATTCAGAATGCACATCATTTTTAAAATTTATTGATGCTTCAAATCATATCAAAAATGTTGATTACATTTTTGGCCTTATGGACAATGTTGTGAAAGAGAATGGGGAGAAGAACATTGTCTAATTCATGACGAATAACAACTCCTCCTACAAGACAACAAAAAGGAAATCGATGGACAAGAAGCCACACCTCTTCCGGGTTCCACGTGCACAAAGACTCCATCAATCTAATGTTGGAGGGCATAAGCAATAAGACTTTAATTTCTACACTTGTGAGTCAAGCACAGTTAATCATATCATTCATCTATTCACATTATCATTTACTGCACAACATAGGGCATCATACAAAGGTGCATGATCTAATCATGCCTGGGCTAACTATATTTGTCACACACTTCACTATCTTAGAGAGCATGCACCAACACATACATGCATTGGTCCAGTTCATAACACCAACAGAGTACATCTGATATATGGCTAACTTGCATAATAGCATGAGTCAATTGAAAACTCTTGCACAAATGAAGCGTTTGATTATGGACAAACGTTTTGAGAAGAGAATTGTTTACTACTTATCCATCATTAAGCCACTTATAAATGCGTTAAGATTAGTAGAATCAAATGAGAGAAACCAGATAGGATACCTCAACAATGCCATAGACAAAGCAAAATTGAAAATAAAAAAAAACATAAAAATGGTTACAAGAAGTTGTGAAAGATAATTGATGATAGATATGATGAGACACTACACCACGTTGTGAATCTAACGTGTAATTCTTATTATCCATAATTTAATTATTGTTTGACACATAAATATATGGTCTTATGCCATATATGATGAATGTATGATATTTTTTAAACCCCCGGATGCAATATGGATCACAAGTACGCAATCAAAAAGTTTCGAGGGTATTTTATCTATAATACAACGACTTTCAAAAACTTAGCAGGATAGATGTGAAGCTAAGTTAGACATGAGAAAGTTACATTTCTTGATGTTTTTACATTGAAGCACTAATAGTCTAATAATTTAGAGACTCAATTTACACATGCAATCTTACAAAATGAAAATTGAAATAAACTTAGATCCAAATATGTAATATTCATTTAACAAACTTTCTCCAGATATGTTAAAATTGAAACAAACATCATTTTATTTTATGATTACAAACTTCTATAATGATAATAAATGTTCTATTATTGTTTCTTGCAACTGAGTAGTGGATACAAGTGAACACAAAATATGGATGAAATACACTTACTACAATTGCCATTCAAATTCTGAGTCAGAGCACAAGTACCTTCCAATGCAAAAGAGATTGTAGTACATTTAGTCTTATTCACACAAAGAGAGAATAGGTTAACATCTGACAGGTTGAAAAAACTTGTATTATGTCACTAAAATATGTGGTTGAGGATAAAGAACATCATAGACTACTAAAAAAATAACAAAAGAAAGATTCTCTATATATACAGGTGGCCCATATGATCAAGAGCTGAGGCAAGAGCACCTGAACCACCAACTGAAGATGTTGACATCGAATACTCTTCTAGGAAGAACACCCACTTGCTACAGGAGTGGAGGACAAAGCGGGCAAAACACCGCAATAGTTTGAACTTGAAGACCATAATGGGTTGAAGAGGAACTTGATAATGTTGAGATTGAAGATAAATATATGAAGAGGAAGTACTTGCTACACCACCAACAATCTCAACTTCGGCCCTAGTTCCAACCCCTACCTCAACCCCAACCCCGGCCTCACATCCAACTGCCACAATGACAAAAACAAAGACCATGGCAAATAGATTGGGGTGCTTTTAGCAATTAAAAAAATGTATATCAACGTGGCATGGGAATTGGGATGTCTTCATAACAAGCAGAAGAAGCAACAAATAAAATAAAATTAAAAATCAAATGAGGACTTGTCAATCCAACACACAATACCTAGGTACCTTTCTTAGATAACGATGAGAAAGTGTTCATTTCTCCTACCCAACAACAAAATGCAGGAGGTTTAGGTGGAGGTGGTGGTGAGATTTGCCATCTCGGATCTCGGCTTCGTCTCGGGAGGGTGAAAGAGGAGATCTCGGAGAGATCTCGGAAAAATCTCGGGAGATCGGATCTCGGATTCTCGGATCAAAATGTATATATGTATGAAACATAACATAATATCTTATAAAGATAGGAGTACATCAATGAATTTACATGAAAATATATAACACATTTATACATCAATTGTGTGAATGAACAATTACAAAGTACTCTCAATACCAAAAAAATGATCTTTGTGTTTCTAAAAGATTTAATCTTGTATACAATCTTATTTAAATACTAATATGATATTAAACTTGTAGCACATTTTTATCCGCGATAGTATAAGTGATAGTGAGATATATTAATATGTTTACACTATCATAAATGGGGGACTTCGCAAAAGACGCTGGTCAAGTAGTACCTTGTCGCCTAGGTGCCCGCTTTGACAACTATAGTATCAGGGGGGCAAAGCCTTCCGAAGAAAATTTTTTTCGGACTAGGCTACTTGGGGCGAGATCTCAGCAATCTCGTTTCTCGGCCCCCTTGGCGAGACCGAGATCTCGCGAGATCTCGGCGAGATCTCGCGAGATGGCATTCCATGGATATACTTGTCTTAAACACTATCGTATAGACATGAAACCATGCTAGATAAGTGATCTTTATTTTAACAAATTTTTAAATGTATTCTTAATTTTTTTAAATTTTAATAATTTTTATGAATTTTTATAATGAAAAAAAAATACAAATTACCGATCCAGGCCGATTCCGCATTAGTTTTCCTCCCAAGAAATCGGCCAATTCCAACCGATTTAATCCAATTTGGATCAAATCGACACCCAGTGAGTCGGATTCCGATTTATGCATCCATGGTCTGACACATAACCCATACAGGTATGAAGATTTTGCCACTGGTTGTATTTTGTGTTCAATCAAACTTATATTTTTTTAAGGTTGCAAGCCACAATTAAATATATTATAAAAATAAATAATTACAAGAATCTAATAATGAAATGGATAAAAAGAAAAAAACAAAAAGCTCCTTTAGCATACTATCGAGGGGATTGCATGCTGAAGGGCCCTAGGCAGGTATTTTTTTCTAAGAGAAAAACAGTAAGTTAAAAGTGCTTCGATATGGATAGGAGCCAGAATGTGATAGGAGCCAGAATGTGCAACCACCCAATCTCGCACAAGAAAAGCCATCTGTAAAAGGATATGCGAAAAGATATGTGACCAAGAAGAAAACAAATCTTGATGCATCTTTTTGTTCCTTGTCTTCGAATAGCCCAACGCAAAGCTATGTCAGGCAAGCTACCGGGGGTCGGGACCGGGTCAGCTGGGCCCAGACCGACCCGGGTCGGCCGGGGTCGAGACCCGGGTCGAGTCAAGGTGGGCTGGGGTCACAATAATAAAATAATAAAATAATAATTTTAAAACATACACCGGGTAGGGGTCGCAGGGTCAGGACCGGGTCGGTCGGCCTTTTGACTGGGTCGGGCCCGGGTCGCGACCCCGCATTCCATGATGTCAGGTCCCAGAGCTTCTTGTTTTCCTTCCAACAATTCCATTTATTGCAATTGAGGATGAGATTGACAATATCCGAGAGAGGAACACATGGCCAGTTCCAACGTTTGCAAAGTAACCACCAAAGTTGATGAATAATGCCACAATTAATGACCAAATGATTGATGTCCTCCTTGTCGATGCTGTAGAGAAAGCAAGTAGAGGAGTCCATACAGAGGAAACCTGGGTAAATAATCTTTCATAGGTAAACGACCTCTACACACATTCCACATAAAAATCCTTATGTTCCACGGAACAACAGGAGACCAAACTTACTTCCACCAAACAACCTTCAGGCCTCCTAGAGACAATTTACTACTAACCGTGTTGACCGAAAAGGATGTAAAGTTCCCAAGAGCACAAGCCAATCAGTCTTGCATACACTTACAATAAGTCAACTAAGACTACTCATCAAACTAGAAATATCATCAATCATCTTCATATTAATATTGATATGTGCAAGAGTTCCTACAGAAACAAGAGAAATTCTAAGATATGCAAAATCTGAAACTAAGTTTATGCCCTGTTTGGTTAGAGTTTTATTTTTGGTACTATATCAATATTGATATTAATATTTTCAAATGTTGGAGTATCAATATCAAAAGTAATACAATTGGACACTTGTATTACATAATATGCTTTGTTTGTACTTGTTGGCACCTAAAAAATGTCACAGCACCAAAAATGACAAGTTTCAAATGAAATACATCGAAGAAAACCGAACAGACAAGTTGGATCTATTTTTCATTACATTTAGGGCTAATGGGCCGAACAAGCCCAATAAGTCTTATTGGATCCGACGGACCAAATGTCGGCCCAATAACGATCGGACACCACCAGAAAGTCCACTTGACTTCCAGATGAACAATGCCAGAGTCGGATCGGAAATCCGACCTATATTTGAGAAGTTACGAGAAAAACAATGAAAGTCAATTTTAAGGTGACCTTATTGGGGGCATATTGGGCCCAAAAGACAAAACAAGTGAGTTCATGGGACTGTACCAGTCGAGACCTTCGCAACGGTACCCCAATTGTCAGAATCCAATTTCGATAAGACCCCGAACGATAAAATTGTGTCTTTCACCCTTGTTAGGTTTGGGCAATTCGGGACAGATCCGATGACATATTGGCACATCATTGAAGTCGGATCGGAAATCCGACTCATATCCAGAAAGATATGGGCAAAATAGTGAAAGCGAACTTTTGGACAATTTTTGTGGGGCTTAATGGGCCCAAACAACCAAACCAATGGGCCCACGGTGGTGTCTTAGTCGAGAGCTCCGTAACAATATCTTGAATGTCAGAATCTGACAGCGGATGAAAACATGACCATGTTGCCCCTATTGAGTCCGGACAAATCCAAACAGGCCCATTAACAACCGACACTGTCAGAATGTCCGCCCGACACCCAGAAGGGCAATGTCAAAATCGGATCATCAATCCGATCTATATCTGGGAAGTTATGGATAAAATTCAAAAATTTGCATAGCCGGCATGTACTTCGAGATAAGGGCAATTTTGTCCAACCCACTCGCAGATAGCATTGTTTGCAGTGAAGAACAAAGTTCTGGTGCATATTTATTTAATTGCATTTTAAGTGCAATTTTCGGAATTTTTGAAGGCCGAGATCGTACCGATCGGAAATTCTATCAAATCGGTGATCTTCGGACAATTGGAGGGTCATTAATTGTAGATTTGATGGTACACAAGATCAACGGCTATCGGGGCATCTTCTGGATTTTTCTGGATATTTTGGAGCTTAATTAAATTAATTCTGGTCAGAATTAATGTAAACCGTCGGATCAGGAGCAACCCGATGGGAATTAGGTTGGAGCCAATTTGAAAAGTATCAGCCGCTACCTGCCTCTCACCTGTCCGTGCGCCAACGGCCTTGCCCCAATCGCTTCCTAAAATTTAGAAGATGATTAGGGAGAGTTTTAATGTCCCCTCCCTTATCTCTCTCTCTCTCTCTCCTTGATCTCCCTGATTGCCTGCGTACACTGTGGGAAGGCAGCAAAAAGAAAGAAAGACACTAAGAGGAGGGCTCACGTTCGGCAGGAGGGAGGGGCCATTTTTTGGCAGCATCGTCATCCTTCCATTCTCCAGCTCCCCGACAGAGGTCCGGGGGATTTAAAAAAAAAAGAGAGTCGTCTACAAAAAAAGAAAAAAAGAGGAAAGGGGCCAAGCCAGGAGGGGCGGCCGCAGCCACAGGACAAAAAGGGGCGATCTCTTTCCTCCCCTTGGGGGGGGATGGGCCATCAGAAACGTCTGCTACAGCCACCAGCTCCTACGTCTGCATCCCTATCAGGCGGCTGAGAGAAGAAGAGGGGGGGCACGACCCAAAGCTGAGGTGCCCACCGAGAGAGAGAAGAGAAAGGCATTAGTCTTCACCGCCAACAAGAGAGGAAGAAGACAGGGTTTAGCAGGTCTTAGCAGCTGTCATCGGCTGCATCTCCCTCAGGCGATAGAAGGAGGAGAAGAAGAAGAAGAAGGTGAGCCTCAACCGTGACCATGTAGTCCTTCAAGCTTTCTCTTCCTCTTTTCTTTACCTTTTTTTCCCCACCATGGCCATAAGCCTACACCGACTACAGTCATCTCATGTCATTATCCATTTTTTTCTTTCCCCATGGCCAAACCCATAAAAAAATCTCCACCGGCCAACCCTTTCTTCAAAAAAAAAAAAAAGGTCAAAGCCTCCCCATGCACGGCCTTCCTTAGGACCCATAACAGCTTCCTATTATGCGTTCGATTAGCCAGCAAGCTGTCCCTTTGAAACCCCCTTTGTTCAGCCCTATTCAGACTTCTAAAAATCCTTTGTTCACACCTCTTACAGCACCTCAAAGCAAACCGGTCAGCCTCTTTGATGAGAGGGAATAAGGGTGACAGCCCGGGCCTCTTGGAATCCGCCGGACGGGCCAAGAGTTAAGCCGGGTGGCCCGAATTTCCATCTATCAAAGACCCCTTCAACAGTCCCCCTGTTCAGGCCCCTCCAAACAGACCCCTTAATCCCCTGCCGAACAATGCCATCTACTGTTCTTTGTGCAGAAACCTTAAATCCCCTGGCTAGACCTCACAGTCATGGCCGACAGGTCCTTAACGCTGGTCCATACATGACTCTATTCGGTCTTCATAAACTCGCTCCAAACACCTCCTACAGCACCTCAAGCCAAACCGGTTAGCCTCTTTGATGAGAGGGAATAAGGGTGACAGCCCGGGCCTCTTGGAATCCGCCGGACGGGCCAAGAGTTAAGCCGGGTGGCCCTAATTTCTATCTATCAAAGACCCCTTCAACAGCCCCTTGTTCAAGCCTCTAGCAGGGCCCAGTCAGACCCCTTGCACAGCCCCCCATTTGGGCCCAAACCAGGTTCTGTCCGGTCTACAAACAGTCCCCTGAAACAGTCCTTAAATCGGCCTGATTTCAGCCTCGAACCGATACCAAAGAGTCCACAGTCTTCAACCCCCAATTCCGGCACAAAACAGAGGATGGACAAGTCGGTCGAAGAACTAAACAGGCCGCCAGGGCCCAAGAAGCACAAGGCAGGCCCACCGGGCCCATGAAAGCTCGAAGCCGGCCAACCTGGCCAAGAAAGACAAGGACTGGCCCATTGGGCTCATCGGACACAAAATAAATTTTAAATCAAATCTGAACATGAAATAAAGAAAACTCTAAGGAGTTAGCACCACACCGTGGGCGCTCCACCATTGGGGGGCTAGTCCGGACCAGCTTCCGGTATGTCGACCCGGGCGTAGGCATGGGACACGCTCCCAGTGCAGACGGACCCTTCCCCCAACGTGACTAGTCGAAAGACTTGACATGTCGGAGGGTAAATATCCATTTGAATGAGAATGGATCGGCATGCCGTCGTAATGCCGAATTCATCTCTCGATCTTATGGAAAATTACCCCGGGGGAAGAGAGATGACTATTTTCAAATTTCCATGCCTCCAATGTAAACCGACATAATGTACTCCCGACATGAGATGAAATGAAATGACATTCAAGTGCTGATGGGACTGTTTGCAAACCGGGCACCGACGCTAGCCCAACGGACCGAATGAGATGTGGACCGAACATAAATAAAAAAAGATAAAACAAATGTGAAAATATCATAAAACACATCAAATTAAACCTGAAAATCAAGAAAGAAAAGTCAATTTTTTTTAATAATCTGAAATTTTAAATTAAAATCATTTAATAAAAATCCACTCCTTAATCAATTAAAAATTAAATAATTCAAAACAATAAAACAAATCACATCAAAAATACTTTAAAACACTGCAAAACAGCCATAAAATAGAAAATCAGATAATTAACAATCTGAAATTTAAAATTGATCAAATTAAATCAAAACTTCAAAACACCTAAAACAAACCGAACATATTCAAACCGACACCAAAATATTAACTAACATAAGAAAACAACAAAAATATTTTAATTCAAACTAAATGAGTCAAATTGCTTAAAATATCAAAATCCATTAAATACCAAACTCAAATAAAAAAAATAATTTCAACCAATTAAAATAAAAGCAACCAAAACCAAATCAAACCGAATCAAAATCAAACAATTCAAAATCAACATAAGGTCAAATATGAAAATTCACAATTCAAATCAAATAAAATCAACTTCAAAATTGAATCAAAAACTCATTTTCAAAACAAAAGGAAAAATCAACATCCAACAAATTTAAGATAACTTGTTCGCATCTTATTAGGCCCGAAAGGCTAGGCCCTTTTGAGTTATCTTTTGTTATGTGGATGTGCACGTTCTCTCAAACTAGTTTGCTATGGCGGTTAATCAAGGGCATTCGAGTAGTTGCTCGATGTAAGTTAACGTCGGATATTCGCACCATCCAACGGAGAGAGGTCAAATTTAAATTTTCATAGAACCCGAACCTCGGTTCTAATACTTTTAAATGTATCGTTGGACTATTTAATACATTTATAGGTTATCATCTATTTTCCTAAGTAGTCCAAAGGAGATACGAAAATCGTTTTGAGAAAAATGTAAAAGCGAGGTTCTCACAGTACTACAAATTTTAAAATTGATACAATTAACCAAACACCTTTTAATGGTTCCTATCAATATCAATTTTAAAATTGATAGTGATAGAGGTACCTAATAGTGTTACCAAACAGGGTGTTAGGCTCTGAGGGGACGTAAAAGATTGTTTGAGGATCCTATACTGCCAGATATTTGTATTATTATTTGTCTTTGATGTAAATGAGCGCCCAAAGGATTTTGACACTGGTCTTACTCTGTATCATCTGCCTTAACATTGAAATATTTAAGAGCTCGTAAGAAATGAAAGAAACCTTAGCACTTATCGACTTAGGTGGTCATCTTATCACCTAAGCTGCCAAAGACTACTTGATTTCCCTTGGTTGTTGTAGTCTTGACAACTGCAATTTCAAAGAAGCATTGGAAGACTTCCATACTCTGCAAGAACAATATATATTGGTTCCACAAGAGTAAAACCAACAAAGAAAAGATGCTTGAGTAAGACATTAGTTCTTTGTTTGAAGGTGATCTTGGAAAGACGATCACAGGTTCACTAGATGTAAAATGAAAGATTACAGCAGGACCAAATGGCTACCTAGGATAGAGCAGAAGTGGACAGAATAAAAAGAAAAAGCATAAAGAAGAGTCGAACCCCCAAACCTACATCAACCCCCAGTCTACATCATTTGACCTTTTTTTTCAGTTATATAGCCTGACACACACAGAGTCCTCCCCAGTATGAGACCCAAAGTTTGCAGGATTATGGTTGCACAGTATACATGGCTCTAACACAGCCATGTATCCCTTTCTAGTTGTAGTCGGCATCAATCAGTGGCATCGAGCATGCCAAGTCACATTGAGAGAGTTAAAGGTATGCCCCTTTAACACTCGGTGACTTAATACCAAATTGATCCATCGTGATCAGAGTATTTGAAATAGATAGGGACATATGCCCCGTCTAACTCCACATGGGTACAAGTTTGCATGTGCTTTGTTGGTCCAAGTCCAGATTAAAGAGAAGGGTTGTGATAAGCGACAATCCAACAAATCATATCTCATGATATGGACTCAAATGACATAAATGTAGGAGCATTCTCATCTTATGAAGTGTTTCACCGTAGTTTCGATGTATTGATAAAACAGCAAGGGTGGAAGGTGTTCCTCGCATGCAATGTGGCACATAAGCTCTCAAATATGGTCCTACATCAAGGATGGGTGTGGTGTGGTTAAATAACTTAATCCATATAACGAATCAAGACATGAATTATAGACAAGGGTTTTTTTACAAATAGGTGCATAAAATCATGCTTTATTTCCAAATGTCAATGAAAAATTGACAACCTTTTTTAACTATCTAAATTTTACTCTGTTTCAAATAAGTTCTTCTGGGATAACTTTTCAATCACACCCATCTTAGAGAGAGAGAGAGAGGTTATCTTTAATATATTCCTACCAAGCTGGATGAAGTTGATGTCCCAATGATGTTTTGGTTGCCTCTGCCAAGGGAGCTGCCATCACTGCCAGCAGGCTTTGCAACATTCTCATAGTGGCAGAGTAGGAATACATTAAAAAAATAAAGAGAAAGAAGAGGAGGGTGCATGGGTGTGCGTGCGTGTGTGTGTGTGTGTGTGTGTGAGAGAGAGAGAGAGAGACAGAGACAGAGGCAAGATATAAGAGAGAGTTATAAAATTGACAAGACAGTGGTGCTGGTGACCAGCAGCTGGAATGTTCCTGACAGCTCCAGCACCTATTCTTCAGCCACCTTCACTTGGACTGACCGATCAATTGCGATCGCCCCTTATGTTTGGCCCAATCCACAACGAATCACATCTTCTTGAGCAAGAGTGACCAGAGAGGGAGAGATGGTTCTAGGCTGGGATAACACATTCGAGAACACAGTCAGCCCTGAGAAGCACAGGCGGTGGCTCTACGAGTGGCCTCTGACATCTGTCTTCTACCGCTGCAGTTTCTGTAGAGACCAGGACACCTTGTTTGTCCACTGGCAGGAGTAATTTTACAAGCACCATAGATTACGTCTTCAGCAACACTGTCAGCATCCATGTCAGCCTGTCAGGCACCCAATGAGCCAGCAGTCCAACATGATCACCACCCAGGGCAGGGCCAGGTGCAAAGAACAATGCCATCTTCAAGCACACGAGTCACGCACCCTGCCCGCCAGTGAGGTTGTATCGGAGCTTTTTGATAATACCCAAGAAAGAGAAAGAGATAGAGACAGAGAATATTTTAGTAATTTAATTAATTATGTTAAAAGTGTACAGAGTTGGACGTAATTAAAATAATCAAGATTTCAAGAAGTTTAAAAAGTTTGTCAAAATTTGAGAGAGATATGTGGAATAATTTTTTAAAGATTGATTTGTAAAAAACCTTAAAATTTAAAGACAAATAGATACTACAATAAAAAATCTAAGAAAAAAATATTGAAAGAAAGGTAATAATAACTAATAAGTACATGGAATATTGAGCCCCCTAAAGAACACTTGCGAAACATGTTGATAGTATGAAAAAAGTAAAAATTAATATTGCCCAAATTAAAGAAACCAAAGGAATAGACAAAAATGTAAAGATGTGAGAAATACATGTCATATACTAAGGCATAAAAAAGGAAAGAAATAAGAATAGGATAAACATTGAATGATAAAATGGTATGAGCGAAAAGAGTACAAGATAACATTATTCTTGTAAAAAAATTTATAGAATGAGAGATAATTTAGAAAGAGAAAGTAATTAATGTAGATAGTGCTTATGCTCCACGAATTGGATGATAAAATGAGATTAAAGCAACATCTTAGGAGGATATGGATGACCTTATTTAGGGTACACAATGAAGAGAACATATGTATTGTAGACCTCAATAGACATGTTGGAAATGAATTACATTGATATGAGAAAGTTCATGAAGGTTTCGATTTTCAAATATGGATGTCTAAATGAATAGAAAAAACATTTTCCTTGATTTTGTTGTAGTCCATGATTCTAAAGCAACAAATACTTATTTTATTCAAATAAAATCTCATTTATCGATATTTAAAAGTTGACAAAATAAAAGGCAAACCAACCCCATTCTTAAAAGAAAGACTAATCGTGCATTTTGCAAAGCTTGTAAAATTATTCTCAGTAAAATTTAAAAATGTTAAGATTGAGAGACAAACAAACACATGAAAAATCAACACGAATAAAATAGCGGGAATTAAAACAAGTGAAACTTGAAATATTTAACAATGAACTTTTCAAGATAAATTATTAGAAGTAAAACGTAAAAGTCATGCTATGTGAATAAACATGAACACAAAATTATAAAGATTAAACAGGTAGCTGGAACCGTAGTTGGAGAATGTAAAAGAATGATCAACCCAAAAAAGGGAGATGGTGGTGGAATGAAAAAAAACAAAAGATGATAAGAAAATAAAAGAAACTGATATAAAAGAATGCCTAAGTTTGACAACAATAAAACTTATGAACAATATATAATAACAAAAGTTAAAATAAAAAGACTGTCAGAGCAAGACATGAGACTTTTCAACAGATATATAAGAAACTAGGAACTAAATAAGACAAAAAAGATATTTATATATTAATAAATATGAAAGAGAAAGAAAACCTAAAGATCAAAACCAAGTGAGATATATCAAGAATATAAAAAAAAGTTGATAAAAATGATATATAAAGAAAGGTGGATTAGAGACATTTGTTTACTTACTTGAAAAGATGATATATAAGTTTGGATTTATGCATAGTTGGTCTACAGTAGAGCCGTTTGTCTCAATCAAAACATGAAAGAGAAAATTGAATTATAAATAAAAATGTTTATATAATGTTTACTTACATAAAAAGAGTTTATGTAGAGCACAGTATGTATAAGTAAAAAAAACATAAAAAGTAACCACTGGTGCGTGCACAATAGCAGAAACATCAAATTTTCATATTTCAATTATCTCAAATCAAGGATTTGCAAAAAGTTCTTACCTTTATTATCAAAGAATATATAAGATCGCATACAACATTGCATAATGTTTACACATGATATTGTATTTATAGATGGGACACAAGGAGTTATAAAAAATTAAAACTTTAGAGAAACAATTTAGAGTCTAAGGGCTTCAACATAAAGTGGAGACATGCTATAAAGGTCTTCCGTAATCACAAGATTCCATAAACTTTAAAGGAAAGGTTAACAAACAACTATAACACCTGTGATATCATATGATAGTAAATATTAGACAATGAAAGAAAAATATGCATCGAAAATAAGTGTTGAATGTTAAGATGGATACGTGGTTATGCTAGATTAAATATAATACATAATGACATATAACAGAAAATGTGAAAGTAACCACAATTGTAGAAAACTGAAAGAAAAAAGATTAAGATGATTTGAACATATTAAATGTAGAATTACATAAGTTACAATTAGAAATGTTGAAAACAATAAAATAGTAGAAATAAAAAAGCACATGGTAGGCCTAAGCTAACATGACGAGGATAATTAATACAATTTGGATGATTTAAGTATCTCTAAAAAAATAACTTGAAGTTGACATGTGGAGAAAGAGAATCCATATAATCAACCCCAAGTAAATTGGGATTAAGGCTATAGTTCAATTAACTTGAGTTGAGTGACATATACCCACTACATGCTACCTCCAGACATACTCTTTAAGCGCATAAAATTTAAGAACATTGTATTAAGGATTTAAGCTCCAACACCCCCAAGTCCCCCCCTGGTGCCGCTCTAGAATCATAAAAACATGTAGGACATAACTTAAAAATTAGGGTTATTTCACCCTTTAATTTCTAATCACATATCATATTGCTGACGAATTTATTTATACTGATGCCAGAGTCTTATAGCCTTAAGTTTAAATCAGCTGTATGATGTTAGGTATGTTAAAATTGACAACCACCTTGTCTTTCTTTATTTTATTTTTTTTCCTCCTCTTTTACCACCTTAGGACCTTTCTCCTAGGAAGATGGTTCTTGGTGAGTGTTCTCCTAGGGAGAATTTCTCTCTTTATTGGCCTCTTCTTCCTCCTTCCTCTCCTCCTTGGGAGATTGCTTCTTGGAGGCTCCTCCTCATTCTCTTCTCCGCAAAAGAAAGGTGAGAAGATTGAGAATTTATAAAGTGTAGGGGTAGTTTTGTCTACAATTTACACCCACTAGTTACCTACTTTTAAAGAGCTGGGAGAAGCCCCCACTTAGTGGGGTTAACTCCTAGTGAGACCCCCCACCTCACTAGAGGTGCTTTCAATTGGTGGGACCTCTCACCAATTACACTAAACCAGGCCCGCCAATTACATACAAATGTGAAGATATGCACCAGTTACAACAAAATGGTGGGACCCTCTCGCTGCACAATGCATCCGAGCATGAACCCAACGGCTGTCAGAAGGAGCGCAGCATCATGGCTCGGTTGGCTGAGCTGCCCAGTCCATCTGGGCTTCAACCCGGCCCAAGCTAGTTTATTCCTGGTTCCCTTCATTTCTAATCAGCTCAGGGTAGTTAAACGCATTTTAGACTGATTCAAATCCGGTTCCTTTTAGTTCAGTTGTTTTAGTTCGTTTGCAGCATTTTAATTCTTTTTTGTAGCATTCTATCCAAGTTCCTACACCAATGTTTCGCATCGATTTGGTATTAGAGTCTAGGACCATAGTTGTCAAGGTGCCCACCTAGGCAGCAAGGTGCTCTTCTACCAGCACCTGCCAAGGTGCCTTTTGGGCAACCTAAAAGGCACCCAAGGCACCCACCTTGGCACCTGGGCTAGGCTCCCCAAGTATTTACAATAAAAAAATTTTCCTTTCGAGGGGCTTCCCCCCCCCAATACCAAGAGGTGCTGCCCCCTTGACCCATGCAACTTGACTGTCGATTCGCGATTCCCGAGTGCCCATTTATGATAGTGTAAACATATTAATATATTTCACTATCACTTATACTATCACATATATATAATTTATAATTATAAATATATGTTACATACTTAAAATTTATAAAGATCTATTTTAACTCTCTTCTCTCTCTCACACACACATCAAATTTATTAAGATAAATTATTTCCCAAAATAATTATACACCTATGCATACATAATTACATAAATAAAATCATATTTAAATGTTTGAACACATAAACATACACATCAATTATAACATGAAAATATAATTATATTTATGTATATATATTTGTATTTATGCATAAATATATATAATACTAATATCTAATATATATATATGATTGTGCATACACGTATATATACATGTATATATAAACATCTAATGTTACCGTCTTGACCGCCTAGGCGACCCCTAAGCGGCTGCCTTGTCGCCTAAGAGGAATTAACACCCTACAATACCTTGGGTGCCTTATTGCCTTGACAACTATGTTTGGGACTGACTCATTTCTATGAGTCAACTCACGGGATACTGCAGTCAACTTCGGTGATTGGTAAATTAATAAGCAGTGAAGGTCGAGATGCAACATCATAAAACTTGAGGACAAGTTTTTACCGGAAGGGGAAAATGATGGGAAACCAGTTTAGTGGATTTTGGGGTCATTTGTAACATTTTATGGTTCACAGCATCCCTTATACATGATTGGGAATAGGTTGACTCTTGGGGTGTAGAGACTGTAGAGTTAGTAGTTTCAGCCGTAAGGACGAGCACGGGTCTGAGCAAGTAGTTTGTTATTTCTGTAATTTGTGCTGCTATCTTTTCGCACAATAGATAGCCTCGTTATCCTTGGATGATTGTATCTGATGTATCTCTTTTTCATGTTGCATTGAATTGCACCCTGGATTTCCAAGGACACCTTCAGAAAAACAAAAATATCTCAAGACTTCGTATGCACAACAGATTGTTTAAAAGAATAGCCAAATATAGGTCACCGGTTCACTAGGTATCAACAGCCTTCAGTATATACAAAGGATGTAAATAAGTGCGCCACAAAAAAGCGGGAAAAAAAGGATTTAGTACCAAATCCAGATTCTGATATAGAGTCACATATGGATGTCATAGTCATTGCCCCAAGAACTAGTAGAAAGCTTGTTAACATCACATGTCTGAATCTGAAAAAAAAAACAGCAACTTAAGTAAAGTTATGATGAGGCATAACACAATCCAGGACATAAAAAGGAAAAACAGCAAAAAGCTCATTGTTGAAAACTTTCCATTATTTGAATTACAAGATTAAGGTAAAAGAGATTACAGACAAAGAATAGAAACACAACAGGACAATTGTATGGATTGTCCCATAAATACCAAGCTTGAGGAAAGACAGATGTGCGGGGATCTTCCTCAGAGAGAAGACTGGACAGGGTGGTCACCTGGAGCTGTGCTGCAGCTCCGGCTTGGCCTTGAGGGTAGCTCTTCCTACCATGACTCCTCTTTGGCAGAAACTGATGTTATGAAACATGCACATAATTGAGATAGATTACTAAGGCTTACGGGAGCCACAGGTGAAGATGGAATCAGAGGGCAGGACAGAGACAAAGGTGTCACAGCAGGTCACAACCATCCAGAATGAAGTGAAGCCATGAAGCCGGGGAAGGAGAGGTACTCTGGAGCAAATGAAGCAAACATCTATAGCATCACAAAAATCACACGCTTGCAGGGCTGGAAGCAGGGATTTGGGTGACAAAGTGCATAAATACTGTAAGGTGCCAGAAATGCTGGGGGATAGGCCATGGCAGCTATATCCGTTTAACCGGATCCTAATTAGTAAGGACTTGGTTAAAAATGCAACAAATGTCACCGATGACTGTTTAGAGTAGGTAGTGGCAGTACCAGGGACAGAAGAAGTGGCAGGAAACTTGAGTTGGCTAAATGGTTGTGTGCTGGCACATATCTGATGGCAGATGGAGAAGGACCAATGTTTTTCATTTTTTTCTAGGTCTGCAATAAGTCCTTGTCTGTTTGCATTAGTTATGGATAAATTAACGAATATCATACAAGATGATATACGTATCATATTTACAAACAATATTTTATTGATAGATGAGACACAAAAATGAGTGAATAAAAAATTAATAAAAAATTAGAACTATGAAAAAATATTTTAGAATATAAGGATAAGTAGAACTAAAATATAATATATGCATTGTAAATTTAATGAAAACCAAAGAGAAATAGGTGATAGTGTTACTTTGGATGGGTTAACATTATCTCAAAAAAACCCAATTCAAATATATTAGTTCAATTATTCAAAAAGATGAAGAATGTGATGATGTTAATTATAGGATTAAAGCAGGTTAGATAAAATAGAGATTGACTACAGGGGTTCTATGTGATCGTAAGATTCTACTAAAGTTGAAAGAAAAATTTTATGGCACACATATAAAACCAACAATATTGTATGGTAGTAAATGTTGGACAATAAAAAGAAAACATTCTTCTAAAATAAGTATTGTCAAAATGAAATTGTTAAAATGGATGAGTTGTTATATTAGATTAGATAGAATAAGAAATGAATATATTAAAGAAACTACATGAGTGGCGAAAATTGTAGATAAATTGAAAGAATGAAAATTGAGATGGCTTGGACATATTAAACGTAAATCTAAGGGGGCTCTAGTAAAAAATTTCAAAAATTTTAAAATAGCATAAACAATATAATTTAGATAATTAAAATATCTATGAAAAAGTAACTCAAAATAAACATAAGTGGAGAAATAGAAACCATATGGCCGACCCCAAGTCATCTGGGACTGAGGCTTGAGCTGAATTAAGTTTTTGTGACATAAATGGCCAGAAATTTGGGACTGGTGGATTGTTAGCACCTCAAAGGGATGGTTGTTAGATCCATCAAGTTTTCTCATCGGCAAGAATTGGCAACAAGCCACTCGTTTTCAATCCATGGCACAGTTTTCCATCTCGGCGAGATCTTATGAGATTCTCAATTTCAGTGGGTTGCCGAGATCAGAGGAGGTGAAACACCCCAGCTCAAGAGGGTGGGCTAAGGCAGATGGCACCATAGGGAGCCGTCCACAGCCTATCTAGCTGGGATCTGCCAATTTAAGTTGTAGATTCCATTAACCAGATGCAAGAATCTGCAACTAAGTTGTGCATCCCAGATAAACGGGCTGCGCTAGTTCCAAAAATCCAGATCTGCATGTCTCATCTTCTCCTCTTAACAGTGCGGGAAGACATTGTGGAGGTACAAGCTCCAAGCCTCCGCATCCAGCTGCCTCCCTTCACCCATCCAATGTCTTGCCCGGGTGCAAGAATATTGTAAGAAGTCATCTCTCCAGCCTCTCCGACTCTGAGGCAAGAAAGCATTCCTTGATCCGGGATGCTCTGCACGTGACTTGATGCAGGTGACCACGGGAGTTTGGAATGAGTAAAGCTGAGAAAGGATCAACCTAATGGTGTATTCTTAAAAGGGTTCCTCTTCACCCATGGGAGGTGGAGATGTTCAAGGAGATAGTGGACAGGTATTTGGATTTCAATATGATTAGGTATCCAGGTGACAAGTCTAATCATTACAATTGGACTAAGAATCAAGAATGCAAATGTTCAACAAATGGATTGCTAATTTCAACTTGATTGAAGTACTGCCTGCTAATAGAAAATTTACACAGGCTAACAAATAGGGGCAGTCAAAACTAGCCTGAGTATTTATATCTGAATATTGGCAAGAAACAATCAAGGGTTGTTCAGTCGCATGCATCCCATTTACAATATCAAATTATTGCCCTGTTGTCATTAATGCTCACCAGGGGGTTGAGACTGTTTCAGTATGATTGGAAGTGGTTGTCGCTTGAGGATTCACAGGGATGGTTACAGAATAGTACAGGGAGACTCCTAAACAAGATAAGCCAGTGGTCAACTTGTAGAGACCTCAAATGATTGACATCCATCTTGAGAAAGTGGGAGGGAAAAAGGAACTCTCAAATAAAGAAGATAAAAGCTAAATTGCTTCAGACAATGGGAGAACAGTCAAAGAATGAGCTGCAAAATTTGTCTGAAATGGACCCAGGGGAAGACTGAAAGCAACTGAATGACCAAGAGAAAATAAAGTGTCAGCAAAAGAGATAAACAGCAATGGCTCAAGTAGACAAAAATACAAAATTCACACCTTTCACTTCACAGACTACTGATTTGAACAAGGTACTTAATTAAAAGCTCTAAGCCTCTAATATTTGGCACTAAATGTGTCCGAAAAAGTAACTTTAGTTATTTATATAGGATGCTGAGAATCCATGAAGCCCACTTCCCAATCAGATATAGTCTTCCACTTTCAGCCAAGGTATTAAAGGAAGAGTGGAGTATCAAAAAGGATAAGAAGCTAAATTGCAAGGCTAGAAAGCCAATCAATTATCACAGTAGAAAATGGGTGTTGGTCAGCTCGATATTGTCTAGTATACCCCCTTATCCTATATTGGTCTTCAAGATTCCTATAAGAATTTGCAAGAAGTTGGAAGCTACTAGAGTGGACTTCTTATAAAAGGCCACAAAAATGGAAATAAGGGTCACGACCGGGTTGCGCAACCCAGCCAGACTGGCCCAATTGCAACCCAGGGCACCCAATCTGGGGGCATCTCCACTTGGGGTCGTGCCACATCGAGGGACCCAGCCCAACAAGGTTGGGCCGGGTCACCCAATGGCTAGCCATTGGGGGCGCTCTAAGCGCCCTGCCCACTCCCCCACACCTCCCCCTTTCATCTCTCTCATTTTTTCTCATTTATTAGCTCTAGCATTGTCGGCAATATTTCTCTCTCTAAAGAGTTTCAAAGTTGCCCATTTCTTATGGCATTTTAAGGCTTCCTAAAGCTTATTTTTTGGTTTAATTGTGTTACTAACCCAAATTCGTTATTTGTTACTTTTTTTGTTGTTAATTATTTATATATAAATTTTTTAAGATGTCTACTCCAAGTCACAACACCAAACCTCTAATGCAAATTGAAATGATCTAGCCTGAATTCATTACAACTTGATTAGTATGACGGAAAAAAAGATGCAATGTAAGTATTATGAGAAAATCATGTATAGTGGAATTTATCGGTTGAAACATCACTTAGTTGAGATGAAAGACAATGTCTCCCATGCACGTGGGATTCACCTGAGGCAAGACAACAGTTTCTTAAGTCATATAAAACAACAACAAAATATAAGATTTAAATAGAGATAACTCAAAAAAAAGTTAGTTTGATTTTGTCTATTTTTGCAATTTTTCAGAATTTTTCCATTTTTTTAAAATTTTTTCCTTGTCGGGTTTGGTTGGATTTGGGTCGACTCGGGTTCGATCAGGTCAAGTCGGGTTTGGCCGGGGCGACCTGATCCCGACCCACAATCCAACTTCCCTTGGCCACAAATATTCATCTGCAGGTGGACATCATGTCAAGTGGGAGCAGATTTTGCAGACCACGGGATGAAGACTGATTGGAGTTTTGGAGTTCCATTCTCTTCATGATGTATGTGTCTTTGTTAAGTTAATGGCTTTGAAAGTTGGGCAATAGTTGGCTGTTTCTTTGGGTATTAGTGGTAAGAAGTATTAGTCAGACTCCAATAGCTGGGTAGATCAACATATGTCCTTTGAACACTAGTCGCAGATGTAGTTTCTTCACATCCATATATGCTTAGTTGGTTCACACCATGAATCACAGAATTGACCGATTCTAGAATTTGATCGGGTATTACACTAAGTCTCAACTCTTTACTAGAACCCCCCCCCAACCACACACACAAACCCCCCAGCGAACCCTATCCCCGCCCTCCCCTCTTCACCACAATGCTAACCCCCACCATCTCCCATACTCCCCACTGCTGCAGAGAACCCTACCACCACCACCGGTCCAAACCACCATCAGAGAACGCCACCTCCAACAGCAGTTTTGGGTGTTTTTGATTGCCAGATAACCCCGCCACCAGATAACACCGCACCAGCTGAAACCTCCACTTCTAGTGGCAGTTTTTGAGATGCTTTTAACACCACTGCCAAAAAGATGATGTTCGCTACATTGCTGGCTGGTTCAACCTAGAATCAATCAATTCTGATTCAGATCTGCTAGAGCCAGTTCATATCTAGTTGATCCAGGTGCATATGCTGGACCTGAACTCAGATCTGCTGGATATCCACTAGATCCAATCTGGATCTAGCTGATCTACATTTGGATCTACAGGATTGGGTCGGGATCAGTTAGACTGTATACAATTTGATTTTGGATGGTTCTAAACTTTATACTAATATTTTATTTAATGTATTGTGCCTACAGAAAGATGGCTTATGAACAACATGATGCCACTAGATCCCATGATATTGTAATAGAACATCAATTTATGATAGATGTGACAAAAAATGACCTTAGTGGTGTGAAAAACAAATGAATAGAGATGTTTTCCACCTTAAACAACATGTAGGTAAACTTAATAAAATTCTAAAAAAATGTAATAAAGCCCTGCAAAACTATGGAAGAGATGAGAGTTTACTTAACAGGAAAAGTATCTTAGAGAGAAATCAGGATTGAGTGGCAAAGAGTCTTATATTTCAAGCTATTAGGATGCAGAGATACCGATTTAATGTCAAAGATGAGAAAGAAAAAAAAATAAACAAATAGAGGGTGCTTCATCCAGTTCAAATGATGAAAATGATGCACAGTTGAAGACAACAATACGTGAAAGTAAAATTTCTCATAAAAAGAAAAAGAGAAGGAAGGGAACAGGAGAAAATGGGACTAGACATTTATATGTTGAGCCTTCACAACTACACAAACTTAAACTAAGGTTATGAGTTTCGTTGCTCCCAGTCAACTCAACCTATGGACGAGTTGATGTTTAAAAAATAAAAATGCTAGCCAACAAGCAATATAGAAAATATTCAAATAAGTCAAAGATACTACTATACTTGCAAAGTATGCAGTAAAACATATTTGCAAGTGGTTTCTATATGCAAGTTAATAACTTGCAACTCTAACTCTTTTTAACATTTATTTTATTGTCAAATTGAGTCTAATATTGGTTATATGTCATGTTGACGTAGGTGTTTCAACTCAAGCAACTACTTATCTTCGAATCCATATTTTCAAACTATGGTGAATTAAAGTCCCAACCTTAAAGTACATTTATGAGTCTAAATTTAATATGAAAGTTGACGAATTGAAGTCCTATATTGATCGGTTTTGTCAAACCTGGAAAAAGAAGGGTTGTATCATTATGTGTGATGGATGGACATGAATTACAAGGAGAAATAAAATCAACTTCTTTGTGTATTGTTCCGAGGGTGCAACCCTTTTGAAATCTAATGATACATCAAGTTATAATAAGAATTCAGATTTTATGTTATCTTTGATAGATGATGGTGTTGAGAAAATTGGTGAGGAAAACATTGTACAAATTATGAAAGACAATGAGTCTTCCTATAAAACTGCAGGCATAAAGTTGATGGAAAAAATGTTTTAGGCATTATGTGGCACATTTTATGTTAGAGGATAGATATTAGGAAGGAAGTATCTCTCATCACACTTGCTAGTCATGCACAGTCGAACACATCATTTATATACATTCTTATTTGCTCCAAATCATGCGGAGGCAAACTGGTTGACATGATCCAATTAAATCCGGCCCCACTCGATTTGACACCAACATTATTGTCTTGGAGAGCTTAAGTAGACAGGCATACATTAGGTGGATTTATTCATTCAACTGACTATGTAGATTAAATGGGTAAATTGTACAACATAATAAATAAACTTGAGATCTTGGCTAGGATAGAGCATCTTATTGTGAATTTCAATTTTTAATAAAGCAATCAGTATTATTCAAGGATTCCGGAATCGGAATCGTCCGATTCCAGGAATCGGCCGGAATGGGAAGGGAATCGATCCAAGAATCGGCTGGATCGATTTTTTTTTTGAATTTTTTTCCATCAAAAAATTTCAAAAAAATCATAAAAAATTCTTAAAAATAGAAAATGAGTTAGAAAAAAAATTAAAAATAAGATTAGCATTCATCCACATGACTACATCGAATAATTACTAATGAACTCCACTTGAAGTTAAGTACATATTCCATTGATTCAAAAACCAAAGAGTTAATACATCATGAAAATATAAAAAATATAAATTTACAACATATCAATCTACTACCAATATCTAGGATATAGATATTGGTCTTCCTCCTCTCCCTGCTGCTGTCGTGCTCCTCCCTTGTGCTCAGTCTTGTATATTGTCCGGGACCATATCCATATGAAAATAATGCCGATGCCATGCTATCAAGATCGTATGGATCGGACTGCGGGACGATCGGGACGTAAGCAGACACTAGTGAAGCTATTGATGGAATCCACTACTGGTGAGCCTGGCCAAATGTTGGATACTGTGGCTCCATAATATAATGCTGCGGTGTCTGCTCATCCAGCGTGTAATACGACTTTGGATGCCGTGAATTAGGAGACTGGGCTGCTGCTGATGGCTGCGTCGCTGATATGCACTCCTCATCATCATCAACTGAGAAGTGAGAAGGAGTCTGCGTGCTGTCATCTGGGCTCACAGGACACCTGACCTCTAGCTTCATTCTCTTCACCTCTTCAGCCATCTCTGAAATACCAGAACCCAAAGATTTTTTAAACATTGCAAATCCTCCCATTTTTCGTGCAGTCACTTTTGTTTTCGTTTTCCCTGGACTACGAATGGGCTGGGTAGTGGCGGCTAGGACTGGAGCTGGGGCTAAAGCTGCAGGTGGCTACTCCATAGCTGCTAGGGCAGAAGAAGACCCTGTCTGAACCTGAGAAGTAGGTGGAGGTGGAGTTAAAGCATCCTCCTCGGCTTCAACACCATCCAACTCTCCTTCAGCCCATGCACGGTCATCGGGATCAAACTCACCGTACGATCCCCGGTCGCCCTCTCCTCTATCCAGGAGGCGAGTGCATGCTCCTCCTGGAATATCTGATCCATGTCCACCTCCTCAGGTGGTGGTGTGGCAGAGGTATGCCTCTGCTCGTATGGACCACCTGCGAATCGTGCAAATCGCTCCTCACTGATCTTTTGTCGATCTTTGATATTCTTGATGCGCAGCCTCATATTGTAATGACAGAAGACCAACTTCTCCAACCGGTCTGAGGTCAACCTGTTCCTCTTTTTCGTATGTATCAGGTTGAATGTACTCCAGTTCCTCTCACAATGGGAGGAACTGGTGCTCTGCCTGAGTATCCTGATACTGATGGCAGCAAGTGGATTCCATCCACTCCTGGTGTTCAGCTGAACCCACCACTCAGCTGCAAGAAAAAAAAAAAGAAAAGGTAAACAATTAACCCATCATCTTCCATAACTTATATGAAAAGAAAAAAAATCTTCATCAAGCTATTAGTATACCAGGTGACACTTTGTCGACTGAATATTTCATATCAGCGTCTGAGTATACGCCGACCCTCATGTTATACTTCTGCATCTGAAAAAATTTAAAAAAAAATCATTAATTGTCTAGTAATTAGCTACTCCAAAGTATTGAATAAACTCTAACTTACTTCTATCTCAGCCTCTATCATGTCCTGCTGAGATCGGCAGAGATGCTGAATAACAACTAGTGTACCCCGCATCACCTCGTTGTCGTTCACCACTTGTCCTCCATATTGGATGCGGGGGTTCAAAAAATATCCTGCAAGAATTTAATAGTTAACATTATGAATAAGACAATTATTGAGCAAAAATATTTTTTGAACCAACTAACTTGCAGCATGGACATCGTGGTGCAAAATCTTGTCCCATCGGTCATCTATGATTTTCCACCATTTTTTGTAACCAAGGAAGGTGGGGTCGGGAGTCGGGACCGGGTTGGTTTGGCCCCAAACCGACCCGGGTCGGCCGGGGTCGCGACCCGGGTCAGGACGGGGTCGGCCCGGGTCGCAAAAAATAATAATAAAAAATTAAAAATGGGGTCGAGGTCTTGGGGTCGCGACCGGGTCGGTCGGCCCCAAAACCGACCGGGTCGGGTCCAGGTCGTGACCCGGGTCGCGACCCGGCGAACCATGTTTGTAACCTCTGGGATTTTTCTCTTTTATTTTCAATTTTGCTCAGTCCATGGCATCGTATAACGTGCCCATCTGGTCCCTATCATCTGAGTCTACCAACCTCAAGACAACTACCAGTGACTCAATGATTGTCAAGTAGTAGGCAATCCTCTCCCAAAACCTCTTGTCAGTGATCTGCTTCTCAGACCTGACAAAAATTTCCAGCTGATATTTCTTGTCATGTAGGTTGTCCACCATATAGATATAATACTCCTCGGACTATGTGAACCTAACCAATGCATGCCTATGCCGGTGTAGACTCTCCAATGCAATGAAATTCGTAGCAAAACGAGTCGGACCAGGCCTAACAAGATCATGCCCTCCTGTGTGTGATCTCATAATATGTAGCAGACGGGGATGCGAATAAATAAATGATGTGATCGTCTGCGCCTGCCTGACAAGGGTGGATACACTCTCCTCCTTGCCTATATCCTCTAATATGAGATCAATAGAATGTGCCGCACAGGGCACCAAGAACATGTGCTTCCTCTTCTCCATCAACTTTCTCCCAGCCGCCTTATATGAAAGTTCGTTGTCAGTGACAACCTAAACCACATTATCCTCCCCGATCTCCTCCACCACCGCATCCATCAGAGAAAAAAGAAAGTCAACATTTTTTATCTTCCCAGAAGCGTCTACCGACTTCAAGAACGTGGTACCCTCAGAACAATACATTAAGAAGTTTACCATACTCCTCTTGGTGATACCAGTCCACCCGTCACACAATGGTGCAACCCCTCTCCTTCCACACCAATTTGAATCCATCCATCCACTCCCTTAACTCCTGCACCTCCTCATCCAGCCCAACACCGTATATATGCCTGCTGCCCGGGGCTTGCAAACCCGGTCCAGCCTCACCCACGGCATCCACCATCGTCTGGAAGTAGGGGCTGGTGGCTGCATGTGCTGGGATGCCTACATCAAGTTAAAAAAATATTGGATCAGGCAAAAATTAAGTTTAAGTAAATAAAACACACATAAATGCAAATTTAAAAGTGATACCTGCATGCAAAAACCACTTCACAATGTGACGAACGGCTCTCTTTGCAGTCGTTCCTGTTGTCTTCACCCCTTTCATTGCATGTTTAATCCCCATCTGCCCAGCACTCTGTTTCCTAAATAAATACTCATCACTCGGCGTAAATCGAGTACTAGTACAAGTAGAACGGCGGTATGGCTCCTGTCTCCTGGAGTCAGTCTCTCAGTCCCAGGTAGGACTAGCCGATGCTGATCGGCCCAAAGATGGGTCAACTCTGGACCCAGACCCTCCTGCTCCCCTCCTCCTATCCTCCTCCTCAGCAAATGCACGCTTGCTAGCGTGCCTAGCACGTCTAAGCTCGGAGTCTGTGGACTCCTCCTCGCTCTCTGGCTCCGGCTCAACTGGTGCCTTCCCCTTGCCTTTCCCTTTCGAGGTAGGCAAATCGCGGTCCCTCCTCCTCTGAAGTAGCTCGTCATGCAACTCCTCCCTCTGCTTAATCCTAACAACCCGTTGAGAGGCTCTACCTGTCATGTAGCCTCTCATCTCCTCACTCTTTTCCCTCGACACCTTGTCACATTTCTTTACATTTCCACCTGTTCTGGCAATATGTTGTTTCAGCCGGAACACCCCCCCCCCGTTCATCTCCTTCCCACACCATTTGCACTATACTCTCTTTTTGACCGGGTCTACCATGTGCTCGTATTCCCAACCCACGTCAGAAGTACGTGCTGGTGCTACATCACCTTGATCGGCCATTGCTTATACCAGCAAAAATTGTAAACAATGCACTAAAAATGATTAGATAACATAAAAATTGCTTTATGCGTTGTTCGGGAATTTTTCCAGTACAAAGAACATCCAATCGATGTTCAAACAACTTAAGCGGAGTTGTTCGATCAAAAATCACCGAGTTTAACCATGCTCGGAGTCGTCGGAAACGCGTAAAAATAGGCGTACGGGATATCCGGAATTTTTCTCGTGCAAACAACATCCAATCGAATAGTTCAGAACTTAAACGGACTTGTTCGGTCGGAAATCACAAAGTTTAACGATGCTCGGACTCGTCGGAAACGCGTAAGAATGGACGTACGAAGTTTTCGGCGAAGAAATCTTACTAATAACCTTCTAAAGATCGAAGAAGAGGTTGAATCTAGGCCGATCGGAGCTTGGATCGGTGGAATCCCTTGAAGAAGTAGCTTGGAATCACCGGAATCACTGGAATCGCCGCCGAAATCGCCGGAATCGGTGCTGGCAGCGCTGGAATCGCTGCTGAATCGGCGCACAAAGATGGAATCGACGATGGAATCGCCGGAATCGTCGATTCCGAGCTTCAGATCGCCCTGGAATCGCCGAAATCAAAGGTAGCCGCCGCCTGGATCGCCGAAATCGACCGCGGAGGTCAATTTCGGCCCTAAAAGCACCGGAATCAGTTCGATTCCCTGTCCAGAATCGAACTGGGAATCAAACCGAACCAAGGATTCTGGTCTTCCGTGGAATCAGTCAGGATCGACCGATTCCACACGGAATCGCCGGAATCGGATCGATTCCGACCGATTCCGCGTAATTCATGCCGGAATTGGTCCTTCCTCATGGAAACCGATCCGATTCCGGAATTGGCTGATTCCGGACCGATTCCACCGATTCTGTAATCCATGGTATTATTTGTCCATCATATAACTCCTTGTACAGGTATTAAAATTTGTAGAATCCAATAACTAAAATTATATGGGATACTTGTAAGATGCAATTGATAAGATAAAGATAAATTGAGGACTCCTCCAAACAACCGAGCAGCATCATATTTAGAAGTATGCAGCACATGGATGGCTGAGAATTTGAATTGGCAGAATCTCAAGTTGTTCCACAGTGGTTTTAGTCATCTTACATCATATTTCACCCAAGGTTGTGTGACATGCGATGTACTACTGGCATCCGTTTTGGCCTTTTGAACCATCCTTGTATTTTGGAGCCCTAGAGTGATGGAGAAAATCCATCTCCTTGACAGATTCCTTTAAATCTCCATCCCTCCTTTGATCATTTTGTTGTATTCTGCATCCTTATATTTAATGGACTGCTCCTGTATTTGCAGGCAGCCTTTAAGAAAAGGGGTATAGGTGGAGACTTAGTGAAGGGTTGGACTCTAAGAAGGCAGAAGGAACAGCGGTAGAACACTCAGGCCTTTGAGATGCTTTTGGTCTTTAGAGAGACCAAGGACAGCAAGCATTAGCCATGATTATGGTTTATGGACCTATCATTGAGGCCTAAAAGCAGAAGTTTGTGGATAAGCTGTATGAAATTCAAAAGATGAACTGTCCTTGCATTTTCCTAGGAAATTTCAACATGCTCCAGTATCCTGGGGAAAGATCCAATAAGGCATCTTGGAGCCAAGACTGGTCAATGAATCAATGATAGTGCAATTCTGGAGATCTATCCTTCTAATAAGAGATTCATATGGCCTAACAAGAAAGCCAATTCGAAGATTGACAAAATATTTGTATCTACCAGATGGTTGAAGTTGGTGGGGTGATGCCAAGCTAAACGCTTGCCTAAAGTGGTTTTGGGTCACAACCCAACAATCTTAAGCACAGAAAGAGCTAAAAGAATAAAAGGCTAGTCCTTTCAGATTCGAGCAAGTATAGATCAAAAAAGGGGGGGTCCTACAATCTGCTAAGAGAGTGGGGGACAGGTATGCAGACACTTGGTGAAGAGAAATTGAAGAAGTGAAGCAGAAAGAGCTACGGATCCTTATCACCATCAAAACAGTCATCTTGGATAAGCAGGATAAGTTTGAACATATGGCTAAAAGTAACATCATCAGGGATGGGGACCAGGCTGAATGGGAAAAGCCATAGCAGATGCTCAACATATTCATGCATAAGAACAAACTGAAATGGAAGCGAAGCTCCAAACAACATAGGCTAAAACCAAAAAAAGAACTTGAGATCCAGGAGCTGAAGAAAAGAGGTGAGTTCAGGTATATTAGCCATCTCACTGGAACACAAGATCTTAACCAAAGAGTTGGTTAATAGGCTGAGAAAAGCCATAAGAAACAATGTGGATATTCATCAACCAGCTTCTTATAAGGAGGTCAATCTTAAATAGTCATATGCTTGCTCACGAAAGCATACACGACCTGAAGAAGAGGAATAGAAAGTGACTGGTCATTTGAACTTTGAAAAGCCGATGACAAAGTCAGTTGGGCTTGCCTTATTAGAGTACTCCATCTCATCGGCTTTCACAAAAAGTGGAAAGGTTGGATATGCGCTCTTATAATCTGCCAGGTTTTCAATATTAGTAAATGGACCACCAGCTGATTTCTTAGGCTGCACTAGATGATTGAGGCAAGGGATCAACTACCTGGTATCTATTTCTGCTTGTAGGACAAGCAGTGAGCCAGTGATCACCTTTATTCAAGGTGTTAAGAAAGGGGGGCATGGTTCCGAAGTAATTCATGCACAAAATTTTCTAATCTGAAGGTTTGTGCACTATTGAAGCTACCATAGGACTGATGGTAACTTTTCGTAAAAGTGCCATGGTGGTTATTAACTTAACAGTACAGGAAAGAGATAGGGTGCATCATCAAATATTTCCAAAGTACTTAGGCCTCCCTCTATATGGTAAGAGCCTGCAAGTGAAAAAGTTGGAACCAATCAGTAAAAAGGTGACAAGAGGTTGCAAGGGTAGAAATGCCCAGTACTTGCAACAAAGAGAAGTTAGTTTCTGCTGAAAACAGTGATCTTATCTCTTCCTGTGTACTTTTTCTCCATGTTCAAGGCATGGAAGATATATTATAATAGGCTGAAGGTATTGAATGTGGCCATCTTTCGAAAAGAAAACTCTTTTCTCAACCAAAGTGGCCACATTACTAGCTAGGTGAAACTCGAAAGTGAGTAGGCCAAATATCAAGGGAGAAGCAGGACTTGTTCCATTGCAGTTATCTACTGCGGGCTCTCCTTTGTAAATATATGTGGAGGTCAGAGAGTGAAGAGGAGATGCCCCTTGGTCTTGCAGGGTTTGCAACAAATATTATCACCAAGGGTTTTTAATGGGTTGAAAACTATAGTTCAAACAGCACATGGTCCAGTGTTTGGAGACATTTTAAAGAAAAGGAAGTTTTCAACTGTGCATCAAAAATTCAGCTAGGACCAAGTACATAAGACTCGGTATAGAGTATAGACAACTGGCTTGGAATCACTCCTCTTAGTTTAGTAATGCCAAACATCTGTTTCCAGAAGGAACAGCCGGCAAACATTTTAACACCACTAAAGAATGCAGGGTTGGGCATCTAACATTCAAAAAACTTCATTACAGCACGAGATGCAACAATTAATTAGTTGATAGAAAGGTTGAAACCAGAAAAAAGTGAAGTTGTAGAGACATTAATGTTTGGCTATGGGATAAACCTGGGATGTCCGCTCAGACACCCAAAATGTTTGCACTTAAGGAAGAGAAGTCAGCTGGACGCATTTAGCATGAAACAAGAAATTGCCTTCAAAGGTTCAACTATTTTTATGAAAGCACTTATTCCAACTACAGTTAGGATGAAGTGGCTAAAAGAGGAAGACATAAAATCATGCTTATTTCGTGGCACCTTTCCAGAGGATCAAAATCATATGTCATGTCCAGTAGGGTGATTTAGACGGTCTGAGTTAAGGCTCTCAATGGGCAACACTGCCAGGAGATCGACATCCCAAAGTTTCTGAAGGATTGGGCCTGGAGGAGGCCTAGGCAGGTTCTGTATGTCTCCTGGAACGCACTTCTGGTGGTGATTCTCAAGTTCATTTGAAAGGCCGCAGGTAACACTAGAGGTGTTAGAGGTCCTTTATCTGTAGCATTTTGTGACAGGCGGCAATGCTTTTAAAAGACTGAGCAGTTGTTGAGGGTGGAGTGCTCAAGATGTTCTTTGGTTGGAGTAGAGGCTTCAGGCAAGTTCATCCTTCTTTTCTAGCTTTGTTTTAGAGGGAGAGGTGATCCTGGGGTCGTGGGTTTCCCTTTTCTATCCTCTCAACAAATCCCTTCATTGTTGGGTTTCCAGATCCAATAACAGATCCGGTTGAATGTATCTTTTCAGATCTGAATCAATACCTAAATCCAAAAACATATTTCAGATCCAGATCCACCTGTTCTTGGTATTATATTGACATGCTCTTTCTTCCATCACTATACAATTGTCCAAACATTAAAACCATCTGATAACTAAAGTTTGTTGTTCATCCTCCATCCATTAAAACCATTAATCAACCAAATGGTAAAAAGTGAATACATGAGAAAAAAGAGATCCAAGAACCTTATAAACGCCCCATTTTTACAGCCCATTAGTTTCAACTAAAAGAATCTACATAATTGCTCATTTGATATACTTACGTTGTACATACACAACAAGAATCAAACTGCAGAAGAAAGAGGAGAAAAGAGAACAAAAAATATACAATGGCACAACAGCCTAAGGAGGCTCAACTGAAGACATTAGATATTTGATCATAACAATGGCAAAAAAGGCCCCATTGGCTGTGGTGGAAACTGACAAACTTCTCCGTCATTTTCTTCCTGCTACTTTCATCTGCCACAAGCGGTAGTCATAGCCTTATACAAGATCTCTTGGCTCTAGAATTTCTAGGCCTGTAGCAAGACGAGCAGTCTAGCTCTACTTCCACCTTCATTAAAAGTCAAATGACTTTTCTAACTTACCACCATCAGAAATGATCAAGCTATCCAGCCATGAATCAGTGAATGCAAAGCCAAAGAAAAAATAGAAGGAAATACCAAGGAGTGAAGGAGGTGCTCTACTCTACTCTGCATTCACATAGACAATGAGAGGAAGGCACTCTTGCCCTCTACCTGCAGGACTGCAGTGCTGTGGTAGAGAGGATGAACGAATGAAACTTTTCGGGCAACATAGGTCTGGAAGAGCATTAGCAGGGAACCTAAAAGAGAATCGTAAATGCATTGGCGAATTTTCACCCAAACCCAGATCCTATAATTTATAATTTCTCATCATATTTATCACTAATTGACCGGAGTCTGGTTATCAGATCCCGCAGATCCATTTACACCTCTACACAGAGGTATTATAACTCGTTAAACAATGGAAAGAAAGGCACCTTTTTGGACGAAATCAGAGACATTTTGCCTTCACAAAAAAAAATAAGAGATGACAAATCTCAAGTAAAGTTCCAGCAACCATCAAACACATGGATAATACATACAGACTATCGATAATACCACAGTTCAGATACTATGGGTAACAAAGTTTTATTCCAAATTTTTGGGCTATGGGGTAATTTAAGCTATCTCCTCATAGAGGTTTAAAATCTAGAATTGTATTTTACATCTTTCAATTTGGTATATGCAATTCCATATATGCCCTACTCTCTCTCTCTCTCTCTCTCTCTCTCTCTCTCTCTCTCTCTCTCTCTCTCTCTCTCTCTCTCTCTCTCAACGCTTGTGGCAGACAATGTTCTATAAATGGCCCTGAACATGAGGTTTCAGTTATCACACGAGGATGACTCCACATTATACATAGAAGGGAAAGAAAAACATCACAGCCACCTTCATGAACTAGAAACTTTGCAAAGATAAGAAAGGGAGTCACTTCTAGATAATTTTTCTTTAACAGTACACCCATCAAATGTCACAAAAAGACCATACTACAAGAATATGATCGATACAATCACCAATGCTGATAAGAGTAGTTGTTAACCCACACCAAAAATAAATAAATAAGACTGATTTTCCCATAAAAGTAGAAAATATCAAGCAATACATAAAGACATTTGAGTACATATGGGATTAAAGGGATGTCACACTAATGACCAATAGTTGGACAGGTAAGTAACATAAATTTATATTGTAACCATGCACATTATTACTTATATCATTTTCTTGGTCTCTTGTTGTGTTGTATAAAATTTATAATAATAGATCTTATCATGAAGACTATGATGGACTTACTGTACTGTCAAGTTGAACTGGTTTTTTGGAAGTTAGTAATGCATCTAGCAAGATAAAGAATATCAAATACTTGTTTAAGCCAAGGATTGTCATCTGCATCATGAGGAAGGAAGAAAAGAGATATCAAAGAGATCTCGAAAAAATCTTAGGAGGCCAGACTTCAGAAATGTTAGTCTAAGTGTAAAATGGGATGATAATCTCTTCGAAATATGATCAGATTGAGGACTAAGAATGGGATGATAATCTCTTTAAAAGATGATGAGACTGAGGATTAAGACTAACGCAAGTTAACAAAAAAAAACTAAGACTAAAATACAAGGAGGGTTAAAATTGTACATAAGGGACACATCAAGAAATTTGGGATCCTCAGTTTGATTTAGGCTTCATCTTGACCAATTTTAAGAAATGATGTCATAAAGAGATTATCTTGAAATCTTGAGAGATTGATGTGGTATCCTTGGATCATATAGAGCCATTTAAAATGTTAATTTATAAAAGAATAGCATAAAATGACAGAATAATGCATTGATAAGCATTTTGGATATATGCAATAATAAAGTTATTAATACATGGAACAAGTTCAACTAATGAAAATAACAATTTAAAAACGAATAATAGAATGACATAGAATGGGAACAATAGAGACAATTTGCATCATTATGGAGTTGAGATGTAGAAGTAGCAACAAGTGTTGAAAAATTAAAAATGAAAATAATATATAGATATTGCAGATTCAGTGACCTCGTTTCTCGGAGAGAGAGAGAGAGGGGGGGGGAGGAAGGGAGATTTCCAGAGATATTGGGTGACCACATTCCATTGTTTACACTTACTGATAAGGTCATCGATGAGAAAGAGAAGGGTTGTGTGACACAAGTGGTTACGAATAATAACACTTCATATTAGGAGTTGGGCAACCATTAATGGAGAAATGGCCAAGAATTTATGGGTCCCATGCTATACTCACTCACTCAACTTGCTGCAAAAAGACATGCAAGGATCTGACAATGTAGAATGTGGTAAAAAAGGTGCAATATATAACCTCTTTTATTTGCAACTACAATTACATGAATTGATTGTAGAAACTGCAGAATCAGAGTGGGATCGGCCGATTACTGAATCGGATTGGTCAATCTCGTTCTGATTTTGACCTAGAAGACCGATCCAAACCAGAGTCCTGGTGAGATCGGATCAGATCAGTGGAGCCAATTCTGCGGGATTGGATCATAATTGATTGATTCCATCGAGAGCCCTTAATTCTGCAATCTCGCAAAATCGGGCTCAATCCGATCCAATATCACCCTAATAAGGATGAAAACAACCTCCCACCCTGGTTCCTCCCAACCCTCAACCGATTTCCCTTCAGCAACTCCCCCTCCAGCGATTTCAGCGATTCTAGGGTGGCTCTCTAGCGATCCCACTGCAGCAGTTGTGATCCTCCAGTGATCCACCCCTAAGCTCGGGTAATTCTCCTTCCCCAACTCCCTCCTAAAGCAATTCTAGGGCTCCCCCATGGCGATAGCCTCCTTCCACCAGCGATTCACCCTCATCGGTAAGAATCAAACCCCCCCTACCCCTTCCCCTCCAGAACCCCCTGGATTCTCGATGGCCTACCCTCAACAGTCCCCTTAAGGGCTGTTTCACCCCCCCCCCACCCTCGTCCCCCCCTCCCCCCTTCCACTTAGACAATCACCCCTCGAATGACTGTGTGCCACTGTGGGCTGGCTGTCAACAACCCCCTTAAGTAAGGGTGTAAAGGAAAAGGAACCAATACACTCGACAAGTAACTCGAAACTCGACTCAGTAAAGACTCAACTCAACTCATTTATTATGTTAAACAAACATGCTTCAGCCAAAAATAAAGCTCGATTAATTAAACCAACCAAACTTGAATAGACTCCTGTTCGACTCGATAAACTCGTGATTAACTCGATTAAATATTTATTTAAAAATTAATTAATGGCCATCAATAGTTATATATTGTCACTTAAATATATGAAATAAGTCAAAATAAAATTTAATTTGAGTTTAAATTTAGATTGATTTTCATAAATGATCTAATGTTAAAGCTTCACAAATGAGTTTAGATTGATTTTAAGCTTTATAAAAAAGTTTATATCAAGTTTCAACTCAAATGTGGATTGAATTTGGGTTGATCTATTATTCGAGCTTAGCTTGATTAAGTAACGAGCTAAGTTTGAACAATGGTTGAGCATGGAGCATACTCATAAAAACTCAAGCTCATATTCGTAAAAACTCGAGCTCAAACTCAAACTACAACTCATGTAAAATAAATGAGCCAATCTTGAACAACATACTATCCAACTAAGCTCGGCTCATTTGCACCCCTACCCTTAAGGGACTGATACCACCCCCTGCCTAGACCCCCTGCCCCTCACCCTTTAATAGTCAGCCCAATTAAGGGGTTGTTTCACTCCCCCTGTCCCCCCCATAACAACTCTCGTGGACCACCCCTTAACTAGCTAACCACCCAGTAATTTTGTTATCGACTGATCAGACTAATATTTTTTTTAATGTATTAATGCTACATAATTTGGAACAATGGTTGACCAAATACATGAAGTTGACGCATCTGCTCCCCATGATATAGGATAAGAACACCACATTTTGATAGATGCAAAAAAAAAGATATAATGTAAGTGGTGTAGAAAATAAATGAATGACAGAGTATTTCGTTTGAAGCATCATACAGGTGGTGTGGATGAAGATGTAGAAAAAAAATATGACAAAGTGCCAAGAGAAAGTAATGAAGCTATGAGGGCATATCACACAGGAAGAGCAACACAAAGCAAAATCCAGATTAAGCAATGAGAGGGCATACATTGGAGCTTCTAGAAGGAAGAGATATACAACCAAGCCAAAAAAGTAAAGGGGAAGCACGAGTACATGACACAATCTTTTCCAGAACCCTCCTCATAAGCAAATTATTTACAACCGTATATTCCAAATACCCACCCTATAAGGCCAACACTAAATGGCCCATATGATTTTAGCAAGATGGCCCAGTCGTTATTTGGACATGGATATGAGACAATCATGACTTATCAACAATAATGGTTTTCAGATGAGGCAGATAACGAGGAGTCTCATGACCAATTTCATAGATATTGATAGCATATGGTATGATTTGTATTAAACATCATTTATACATGTGTTTGTGCTTGAATGCTAAGTAACGATTTTTCTACATGTCTACTAATTTTATTTGATTTATTCTGAATTTTTTAATTTTTCCTGATTTTTAAAATTTAAACAATTTAGCCAATCCAAACCTATCTCGATCGGGTTTCTTCTAGAAAAATTGGTCAAATCTATTAATCCGGATCGAATCAGAACCCACCAATCCAAGTCCCGATTCTAACCCCATGATCACTAATTACATTTAAGCTTAATAAGAGAGAATACAAAGAAGAGAGTTTCTTCAATAATGTACAACTAGGTTTCTACCTCACTACATCTTCCCAGGGGAGTATCTCGTCACAATGGCATCCTCTTCTCTAAATGATATCATCACCAACAAGGAATGCAATCTTTCGGGAATTTCTCTATCTCTCTTTCTCTCTCCATGTCCAATAAAGGAGAACACTTATACGGGATGTATATACATATCCATTATCTTTTAGTTTCACCGTACATTGATAACTCCAACCCTAAAATTCCATACTAATGCAAATGTTTATATCATTCATATTACCTCTCGTTCTTTTTTTACTATTAATTTAATTATATAATTTTATGAAGTTTCACATGTTAACAACTCTATTGTTGCATCCCAAAGTCTTATATAGGTGTTGTTGACTCATTTCTACTACATCTTACAAATTATTTTATATGATTAAATTATTTTATCAATCTCACAAATTTCAAGGAGATCTCTTCTCTTGAACTTGCTCAAGAAAAAAAATGGATCCATGTTAGAACCTATCATGTATCTCCTATTAACAATGGTCAAACTTCCTATATTAGTCTTTGTTTCCTCATGTCAAATTGTCGAATCTTGGTCCTCAAGTCTCATATCTCTTTATTGAAGAGATTATCATGCCTTATAACATACCAAACATCCAATCTCCCGAGATTTTTACGAGATCTCTTTTCTCCAATCATCTCAAGATGAAACCGAGATGCAAGATGAGATGGCAATGCTTGATGACCAAGATGAGCAAGCCAGATGAGTCGAGCAAGTTCAACCATCAAAAGAAAAAATAAATAAGATGTTAAAGAGCGAAGATGTTTAGAAGGCTGTGAACAAGATCCTAGCTATTATCAAGTCAAATGTGAACATATTGCATATTGTAGAAAGAGATAATAAGACAAATATAAGTTACTTGTTGGATGTTATTGATGATAACAAGACAGACATCAAAGGTCAGTGATTGTAACAGGTAATGGGATATCATTGATTGTCATTGGGTAGTACACTACAGCATATGTTTCATATTGTAAGTGATCATACATAACAGAATATTTCAACTTACGTAATGGGGTTCAGTGACTAACTCAAAGTTTATTAACAAAACATCAAATATGTTTATAGACAGTTGTTTAGCAAGTGAGCGAAGAAAGTCTTAAAAGAGCAAAAAATATGATTTGTAGAATGCTTGAAGATGATGATTTTCCATCATAATATGCATCCACTTAAATAATTATCATCTTAGGAAGAACCCCAAAAACATAAAGAGCAGTAATTTTGCTCAGCCTTGGTATGTATATTTATATTTTCCAACAATGTAGGTGACATAATATCATTTTTTTTGCACAAACTGAACTTCGTTCTAACATAGCTAATTGAAGGACGGATCATGGAAAGTCACCAAGATATGAAGACATGGCATGGGTTGTTACTAGGTTGTTGAGTTAGACTACACCTGCTTTGAGGTGTGAACAAATCTGATCAACATTCCGTTTTATCAATATCAAATAGAGAAACAAATTGACCTTGTAGAAGATAGAGCAATTGGCCTTTTGCCATTACAACATGCATCTGTAGTTAAAAAACCTTGAATGGTTGCAATAGTCACAACACGAAGAACAACATTAGAGAGATGAAGCCATGGCTTGCACACAACCACCTTCCACCATCGCCAAAAATTTATACTTACAGAATTGGCCAATTTCAGATCGGGATCAACATAAGCCAATCCGATTAAGGGGTGAAAACCCCATCCACCCCCGAATTCCCCCTTGAATCAGCCAGAATTGACCAAATCAGCCCAAATCAGTCACCAACAACGGCAACTTAGGCTCAATAGGAGCTGGATCCAATGACTGGACTTGATTTCATCCAATCCTGGCCATATGGGGTCCAGGGGGATACAACTGCCTTCCTTACCTGATAGGTCGGGGAAGACATCCATGTGGCACCACCACTGCTTCGGCAATGATTCGATCACAAAAGTGTCGGACCAGACCAGAGTCCTATGGGAAATCCATCTGCTATGTTTCTTTGTTATTTTTTTACTTTTTTTAAATTTTTAAGAATCAATCTAGAATGATTTAAGATCAATTTTTCCCCCTAGAAATGGGCGATTCAACCAATTAGATTGGAATCGGTACTAGCCGATCAGGTCTCTAATTCCAATTCCGTAATCACAAAAAAACCACATTGAACTATATAAAATCATTGACAAACATGATACAGTACAAGCACGGGTGGACAAGCACCAAGCATCTGAGGAGCCTGAGTTAAATCCCATCAATCAATTATGAACTGAGATGGTACTCGATAATGTGCCATTGAGCATAGAATTACAAACTCTTTAGGTAACAAAGAGAGATAAAAAAATGGCACCTATAAAAAAGAATAAGGGTAAGAGTAAGGAAAAACTAATTGATCTCATTGATATTGCAAATTTAGACACTATTCCATCCCAAGACTTGTTCTGAGGTAAGATTATATACCCAATCCTAGATTATAATACTCCTTTCCCCCAATATATATCTTTGTTCCAAAACTAGAACCTCACTATCTATCGGACTCATCATCTATGCATACCAACTATAGTTGTCAATCTTAGATTCAAAATGATCAAGGATATTAACTTGGTCATGTTGACTCAAAGCATAAGACCATTTTGCATGGAACCCATGAATATAACCAATATGTACTTATTTATAATATGATGTACTCAAATACAATGACTTCGGTAGAACATACATGAATAAGAGGTCCAAATTGTAAGATTTGATACTCTTTTGTTAGAAATGATAATATACAAATTTCTATATTTTTTCATATGTATTGATTTTTTTGCATAAAATAGCCCATGGGATTCGGATAGGCCAAGAGCCATGGATTGTAGAATCGGCCGATCCAAATCGGGATTGGCCAATTTTTGGATCGGATCCGCCCTAGTCAAATTAATTCCGGGCAGAACCAGCAATTCAAACCTGAATTCTAGCCAGATTGGTCGGAAACGATAGGATCGCCTAGGATCGGTCCAATCCAACTGGATTGGATAGTGGATCGCTCGATCCACTGGACTCCATGGTTTGCAGAATCGGCCGATCCGGATCGGGATCAGCCGATTCTTGGATTGGATCGGTGAGTACCGATCCGATTCCTCACCAAATTACCAATCCAATCAGGAGCCGGTCGATCCCAGACCGATCCGTCTGGAAGGTTCTGGGAATCGGTCGATCCGGACCAATTCCCCAGAAAACCGGAAGTTCCGGACCGATCCAGTGCCCCTTTGCCCCCCTTCGACCCTCCTCCCCCTCCCCTTGGGTGTTCTAGGGTTCCCACCCCAGCGATCCTCCTATTTGAAGGCTTGATCCAACATTTTTAGGGCCAATCAACCCCTGCAGCAAGTAAGTAGGGGGGGGGGACCTTTGATCCCCCCTTCCCCCTCCTCGGCACCCCTGCAGGGTCCTCCTTCTCCCTCCCCCTTCTCCCTTCTCCCTCCCCCTCCCCCAGCCCTGCAGGTTGCAGGCTTCAAGGTACAGGGGGGGCTCCTAGCCTCCCACCCCGAACTCCCCCTTCCTCCTCCCCCCCGGGGGGGTGTTCAATTGCACCCCCGAAGGGTGCAAATCACCCCTTCGGAGGTGATTAAGGTAATCCCCCCTTCGACAGGGGGTGGGTTATTTAATCCCCCCATAATTGCACCCCCGAAGGGGTGTTAATCACCCTTTCGAGGGTGATAAACAGTCACCCCCTTCGGTAGGAGGGTTGTTTAATTCCCCATTGGGGAGTGGATTTCATTGGGTTAACTTTGTGTACGACTTTATGTGGTGCAAATAAGATGTCGGACGAGGAGCATGGCACCGACCCCACGGAATTTCGCGACATTGGATGATAACATGGCCATCTCCTTGATTTAGTAAAGAAAATGGTTAGATGCAAGTGGTGTCAGAAAGATATGAATGAAGCTGTGTATCGGCTAAAGCAACATATAGCCGGAATGGGTGGCAATGTAAATAAGTGTGATAAAGTGCCGGTTGAGCTTAGGGAGAAAATGAGGAGTTATTTAACTGGAAGAGCATCCCAGAGGGAGGTGAGAATTGGTCAGAGACAAAACCTACATGACGAGTTGCTAGGTCGGAGAGACGCCAATCTCATGGCCGAAAGGAGTAAGAAAGGGAAAGGACCGGCACATGAAAAGGTCCAAGTTGATTCTTCATCTTCATCAGATGAGGAACAGGCTCAGGTCGAGAGAGCTATACACGAAAGTAGGGCTCAAGCCCGTGAGGATGAGAAACGAAGACGAGGAGCAAGAGGTTTGGCTGCTCCTCCTGCTAGACGTTCTGATGTGGGGGCGGGCACACGCCCTGTTCGAGAACCTAAATTTCTGAGGACACATTCTGTTTGGCCGACGAGAGACACCGCCATGTATAGGGAGAGTGACAGAGGTCAAAGGGGTATAAAATAAGCATTTAAAGGAGTGAAGACCTCGACTGGGACTGTGAAGAAAGCCCTAAAGTATATGGTGAAGTTCTTTTACATGCAGGTAAAAATTTGATGAAGATGTTGATGGTCTTTTAATAACTTAGACATTTCTATTAACAAGGATGTCTTCTTCTATTATTTTTTTTTATGTAGGTGTCCCGGCACACGCAGTCACGAGTCCTTATTTTCAGACTATGGTCGATGCCATTGGTGAGGCTGGGCCGGGGTTGAAAGTTCTCATATCAAAGTACATATATGAGACAAGCTTGGATGAGGAGGTCGATGAGTTGACCTCATGTATAAATGGATTCAAAACCATCTTAAAGAAGAGGGGATGCACGGTAATGTGTGATGGGTGAACTGGAATCACAAGGAGGTCACTTATAAACTTCCTTGTGTATTGTTCTGAGAGTACCGTATTGCTGAAATCTATTGACGCATCAGGTCAGGTGAAGAATGTGGACTACCTATTTGGTTCGATGAACAATGTGGTGGACGAGACAGAGGAAGACAAGATTGTGTAGTTTGTCACAGACAATGAGGTATCATAAAAGGCTGCAGGGAAGAAGCTCATAGAGGCTCGACCACACTTGTTTCGGGTGCCCTGTGCGGTACATTCCATTGATTTGATGTTAGAAGACATTGATAGGGATCCTAATGTCAAGTTCTTGGTCAACCAAGGACAACTGATCACGACATGGTCATGATTTGATTACATATCATGAGGTAGCACACCAATGGTCATGATTTGATTAGACCGGGTTCCACTAGATTTATCACCCACTTTATTGCATTAGAGAGCCTTTATAGGTACAACATAGTTGTCAAGGTGACAAGGCACCCAAGGCGTTGAAGAGTACCGATTCCGCTTAGGCGACAAGGCGGCCGCTTAGGCGTCGCCTAGGCAGTCAAGGCGGTATTCAAGGAAGGCTAGGTCGAAGATTGTAATACATAAAAATATGCATAAATATAATTATATTTTTACGTTATAATTGAATATGAGTGTTTTATCTATGTATATAAGTAAATATAATGTGTATGTGAAAGAGAAAAGAGTTAAATAGTTTTTTATAAAATTTAAGTATATAACATATTTATGATTATAAAATTTATATATATGTGCGATAGTATAAGTGATAGTGAAATATTGTTATAATATTATTAAATGGGGGGGCGCAGAGTAGTCGCAAATCGACCTGCGCGGTCAAGTCGCGGGGGTCAAAGGGGGTAGCGCCCCTTGTGGGGGGGTTGTTAAGGGGGCGAAGCCCCCGAACCAAAAAAAAGTACGTAATAATATTAGTGATATTATATATGTAATTATGAAAGTGTGAGTATTTATTTTTGGACAAGAAGTTAATCTTGATAAATTAAGACTTAAGAAAGGCAGAGAGAGGAAGAAGAAAGAGCTGAAAGAGAACTTAATTAAGTATATAATATATGTTTATAATCATAAATCTTAAATATATATGATATTATAAGTGATAGTGAAATATATTAATATGTTCAAACTATCATTAAATAAGTGTCCCTTGTAAGGGGTATCAAGAGGGTAAAACTCCTCAAAATTATTTTTTTAATCATGTAAAAAATAGCCAGGGTGCTTAGGCGGGCGCCTTAGGTGCCTTTTTGGCCCCAAGCAAGGCGCCCCGGCAAGGCGCTGCTGGAAAAGCGCCTTGCTGCCTAGGCAGGCGCCTTGCCAACTATGAGGTACAAGACTTGTTTGAAAAGGTTCATCCTCTCCACTGCTTATCAAGATTACATGGATACCTGTAGAAGCTCCTTGGATCAGTATGAAGTACTTATAAAGATGGAGTAGCTAATAGAGGACAACAGGTGGTAGGAGAAAATGCAATACTACCTGTCTATCATAGAACCTTTGGTACAGGTACTTAGGTTGGTAGATTCAAATAATAAAAATCAGATAGGGTACCTGTATGATGCTATTGATAAAGCAAAGTTGAAAATTAAAGAAAAGCATCCCAAGGGTTATCAAAAGTAGTGGAAAGTGATAGACAACAGATTGGACAAAACACTACACCACGTTGTTCATGTTGCAGGTATTATTTAGTAGTGCAATTTATTGTGTATTACAAGTTGTATTCTCTATATTAGCTTATTTTTTCACAGTAATGGAGTCTTAATGCTATTACAGGGTACTTCATGAACCCAAGAATACAGTATAGTGGCCAAGTATGCAATGATGCTGAGGTATTATCAGGCACACTATCTGTAATTAAGCGTCTTTGTAAGACTCAGGAGAATAGAACCTATACTGAGGTTGAAGTGAGTAGTACTACCTTTAATAAGTTGTAACCTTAGAACTTTATCCTAAGCAATGAACTTAACTACTTTATTTTAGATTTTTAGCTGACTTCATACAGACACAAGATTTGGGTGTACGAGGATCCTGATTTGCATTACTCACATGATAGGGTCCCTCCTAGTAATTTGCTTACCCAAATTTAAGTGTGTTTATTTACCCAAATTTCTTAATAAGTTACTAATGTATGTATTTCTTATCTTCTTTACAGCTGAGTGGTGGATTATGGTGACCAACAAAACTGGTTGGAATCCACTGGCATCCGTTGCAATTCGGGAGCTAAGTCAGAGCACTTCCTCATCCCAGTGTGAGAGAAATTGGAGCACCTTCAACCTTATTCACACAAAGAGAAAAAAATAAGTTGAAGACAAAAAGATTGGAGAAGCTTGTATACTGTCATTATAATATGAGATTGAGGATCAAGAACATTAAAGATAGGCAGAAGATATCCGAGCAAAGATTTGCACAGTTTGCAGGTGGATTGTATCAAGAAAGAGCCCAAGCTACTTAGGGCTTGTCCTGAGGAGATGTAGACTTGGAATACCTATTCCAAGAAGAACATCCACTTGCAGCATGTGTGGAAGAAAAGGATGCTGAGGGAGAGCCAGAGTTCTATTTGAATGACAGATCATGAGCCGAAAGCGAACGCAGGAAAAACAAGAAACTCAAGTTCCGTGCATAGCTCCACTTCCTGATCCACATCCATCCCAGACTACAGCTTCTCCAGAGCAACATCCAGCTCCCGCTACAACTCTAGCTAGGATTCCAATTGCGGGTCCATTTACCACCACCACCACCAAGAAGAATAGTAACTTATTCAGGGCTTTAAAGAAAGTTTGTTTGCCTTCACAACAAAGTAGTCAAGGAGATGCTACATCGAATAGCAAGAAGCTATGTATCAAACGTCGACATCATCTCCTTGATACCGAGACCACTCAGCCACCTTCATCAGATGAGGATGAAGAATAATTTATCCCACGCACACAACAACAGCGTACGGGGAGTGGAGGTGGAGGTGGAGGTGGAGGTGGCAGCATAGGCATAGGTGGAGGCGGAGCCTCAGGTGAGTGTAGCTCTACTAGTAGTGCATGCACGAGTGGAGCAGGACCAGATGATCTGAGTGACAAAAGATATTCATGTTAAAGTGGAAGGGACAACAGACGTTGGACGAGGATGAATGTTTTCGATGAGTTCTCATCTTCCTATCCAGAGCCTGCTTCAAACACTGAGCCTTACTATCCACCTCCACCATCTTTTCCAGTACCACCTCCGACTGAGGATGGACCTTATAAGTTTAGCCAGATGGCCCAATCTTTATTTTCCTACGGATACGGGCCAATTATGACTGACCCAACTTAGTGGATATTTCAAGACAAACAGGATGAGCAGGACAGATATCCAGATCCAGGACAGTACCATAGTTCGTGGTGATGGCAGTTGTATTTGTTTCTTTATTTAACAGAATGTAATACGAGTGTTAAGAACACCATGTATTGTGTGATTAAGTATGATACCAATGTGTTTTTGATTTAATGTATGATGTATCTCATTTAGTCAATGTTAATTATTAAAGTTCAAGTTAAAATGTCCAAGATCGATCAATGTTTTTATGTTCTTCTTCCCTACATATTTTCACATTATTACTGAATTCTATGTATTTTTTATGATTTTTTGGCTATTTTTCCATATTTTTTAGAAAGGAAAAAAAAGATCGATCCAGACCGATTCTGGATCGATCTGGCTTCCGGGGAATCGCCCTGGATCGGACCAGATCGGATCAGACCCCACCAATCCAGGGACTGATTCCGATCCCGCGATCCTTTCTAGACTCCGGAAATGTCTGGAATCAGGTTGGTCCAAGATTCGACTACAGACCGATTCCTAGATCGACCCCCCCCAATAAAGGGGAGATCAACCCCATTCTCCCCCCACCCCCGCCTCCCGCGATCCTCCTTGGTGACCACCGATCCCCCCTTAAAGCAGGTGGTTTTTGCCCCCCCTCGATTCTTGCTTTGGGCCCCTCCCCCCTCTTTGGCCTTTCCAACTCCCCTAATACCACCATAAAAAAATTTTCTTCAAATGGTGTTGCCCCCGTGATACCTCCCACAAAGGGAACTGCCCCCTTTTCCTTGCAACCTGATCGCGCAGGTCGATCTACGATTCCCAAGTGCCGGTTTATGATAACGTAAACATATTAACATATTAACATATTTCACTATCACTTATACTATTACATATTTATATAAGATTCATAATCATAAAATATGTTATTGTTGAACCAAAAAATTCTGAAACCCAAAAAGGGTCAAACACGTGCGCGTGTTAATCAAAAAATATAGACCGGTTTCGTTGAAACCAAATCTAGAAAGAAATAAATCCTGATTGGATAAACAACACTTTCTTAGCACCGTCGACGTCATGAAACAACACCGACGTCGACGTCGAAATCAGGTCCGAACGGCCCCTTGTTCGACATACATGAAAGGAACAAGGCTGAGGGCCTTTCACCTCCGTCGACATCTCGAAACGACGTCGACGTCACAGCCGAAATCAGGTCCAAAAGCGTCAATGCACGGAGGAAGGGTACATGACATGTTCGCGATCGTCGACGCCGCGAAACGACGTCGACGTCGCTGCCGAAATCGGATCTAAAAAAAAACGCTGATGCGTAGAAGACGGTCCGAGGCGTGTTCGCCCCTGTCGACGTCGCGAAACGACGTCGATGTCGCTGCAAAAATCGGATCTAAAAAACGCTGATGCGTAGAAGACGGTCCGAGGCCTGTTCGCCCCCGTCGACGTCGCGAAACGGCGCCGACCTCGCTGCAAAAATCGGATCTAAAAATGTTGATGCGTAGAAGATGGTCCGAGGCGTGTTCGCCCCCGTCGACGTCGCGAAACGACTTCAACGTCGCTGCAAAAATCGGATCTAAAAACGCTGATGCGTAGAAGACAGTACGAGGCGTGTTCGCCCCCGTCGACGTCGCGAAACGACGTCAACGTCGCTGCAAAAAAATCGGATCTAAAAACGCTAATGCGTAGAAGACGGTCCGAGGTGTGTTCGCCCCGTCGACGTCGCAAAACGACGTCGACGTCGCTGCCGAAACCGGATCTAAAAGCGCTGATGCGTAAAAAACAGTCCGAGGCATGTCGACGTCGCGAAACGACGTCGACGTCGCCGTCGAAATAAAGCAAAAAATATATATATACCTATGTGTTAGAAGAAGTCGGTCGTTCCCCATCGCTCAACGTAATCAACTTCCCCTTTTGCCGCTGTCTCCACAAGGGAGAGCCGCTGGGGGAAGTCCTCGTCAATGGAGATGGAAAAGAAGGAGACGGAGGAAGCACCGCCGCCGCCGTGCGCGCAGGAGACGCCGAGGGAAGAAGCCGCCACCGTCACTTGTTTGCCCGCTGCTGCTGTCGCCGGATCACTCCGCCGCCGTCGACAGACCCGTCCGCCACTGCTGCCCAAGTCACCGAGAGGAAGAAGGTTCGCCGCCAGCAGCTTCGTGCGAGGTTCAGCCGCACTGGAGAGAAAGGCGCACGGGAGAGACGTCGCGGAGAGGGGAGCGCAACAGAATCTCGGGTGAACAGTATCTCGGGTGCACTGTTCACCCGAGGTCAACTCCCGGTCAACTGTTCTCGGGTGAACAGTGAAGAAGAAAAAAAAAACAAAAAAAGGGGGGCTGCGCGGCTGAGCCACGTGGCGAACGCGCGCGCGCGACCTCCCCTGGTCAACCGGGCTCCCCCCGGTCAAACCGGGGACCGGGGGGGGGGGGGGATTTTGAAAAAAAGAAAAAGAAAAAAGTGGACGTTGCGCGCCCGCCCAGTCAGCCGCTGGCCAGCGTGCGCGCACGCACAACCCCGGTCAAACAGGGGGAAGTTTGGTCAAACAGACCCAAAAAAAATCAAAAAAAAAAGGAAAAAGGAGGGAGACTCGATCAACCAGCCTCCCCCATGATCTCCATGTCCAGGGAGTGGCCCCACTCCTTGGATCCGGTCACCCAAAGGTGACTTTACCACCCGGTTTGACTTCCGGTCAAACAGAAGACATAAAAAGGGAGAAACGGAAGTTAAACTCACCCCCGAATCGGGTCACCTCCCACTAATGCGAAAATGAGCTTAGTGTGGTGGTTTTTTGTGACCAAAATACCCCTCCAAAATCTTATATAAATACCCCCACATGGCCATACGTGGGAGGGGTTGGAGAGTGTTGGAAAGAAGTTGGCTTTTGAGGAGAGAGAAGCTCTGATTTTCGAAGTGAGTCCCAATTTCTTCAAAAAGGAAGGAAGGGTTTTGCCCAACTTCCAAAGAAAATTCCAACCGCCTCGAATCGGCTTTTGGCCATTCAAGAAGGGAGTAAGGGTTTCGCCCGACCTCCAAAGTCCAATTGATCCCGATCCTATCTCGTTTCGCGAGAGGGATCGAGTAGCCCGCATTTAAAAAATGCGAATTTAAGCTACTCGGGATCAAATAGAAAACCCAAATCGGTAAAGCCGAAATGTCGGCCAAACCGAACGGGAATTCAAATAGAAAACCCAAGTCGGTCAAACCAAAATGCCGGTCAAACCGAACGGGAATTCAAATAGAAAACCCAAATCGGTAAAGCCGAAATGCCGGTCAAACCGAACGGGAATTCAAATAGAAAACCCAAGTCGGTCAAACCGAAATGCCGGTCAAACCGAACGGGAATTCTAAATGAAAACCTAAGTCGGTAAAGCCGAAATGCCAGTCGAACCGAACGGGAATTCTAAATGAAAACCCAAATCGGTCAAACCGAAATGCCGGTCAAACCGAACGGGAATTCTAAATGAAAACCCAGATCGGTAAAGCCGTAATGCCGGTCAAACCGAACATAAGTCATGACATGTATTGAGAAGAAAGGCTTGAATGCCCTCTCATTTGTTGTACTTCCATGTACTCGGATCGACATGAAATGAAATTCAAGTTCGATTGATATGTTATGTTACTCCAAAAGTGACATCAAATCTCCATGGACTCCAAGAGATGGAATAAACTAAATAAATTATTTAAATAATTTTCAAACTTAATCAAATAATTAAATTTGATTAAATCACATCAAATAAGAAAATCTAAAAATCAAATAAGTAAATCTGATTAAATCAAATCAAATAATTACTTATTTATTAACAAAAATGCCATCATAATCAAATCAAATTCATGCCATAAAATCATACATAAAAAATGACTACAAATGGTTACAAAACATGTTAAGTTTAAATCCGACTTAACCATGGAAAATTAAATCAACTTAAATGGATAATGCTACTTAATTAAATAAGTATGCATAACAAAATTCAAATCAAATAAATGATCAAAACATTAATAAAATGTTAACATAATCCAACAAAATTCAAATCAAATAAATGATCAAAACATTAATAAAATGTTAACATAATCCAACCAAAATTGTCATTAAATAATGCATAAAAAATGTCAACCAATGACTACAAAAACAAGTTATGTTGGACTAAAATCAACCATGAAAATTTAAAGTGATCAATATTATTAAGAACAAATCTTAATAATACTAAGAAATTCACTTAAATCAAGCAAAAAAATGCTAACAAATACACTAAAAATGTAAATTAATTCCTACAAACAAATAAAAAAAAAGAGATCAACTCAAAATTGTCTAAGTCAACAAATGACCAAAGACATAAACAAAACAAATCAAATCAAATCCTAAACCAAAAAGAAAATCAATGAACCCAAACTTGAATGTTTGAATAAGTTCAACCAAATTCCATCTCATGAGGCCATGGGGATATATCTTCCAGCTTTGTGTTTATGTGGATGAATGACTTCCATTCAATATGTTGCTGTGACGGTCAATCAAGAGTGTTCGAGTGTTCGCTCGATGTAATTAACACCGGAATATCGCATGTCCGGTGGAGAGAGGTCAAAATTTATTTTTCAAAGAACTCAGATAACCTCATAAATTAAATTGTGGTTCAGATCATCTAAGTGGTGGGTGATACCCATGTCGGCACTTAGCAAATCTGTGGAACCATCGGTGTTCCTATAAAATAATACCACATAAAATTAGCTAATACTCCTATGAATACCACATATTTTCATAGTAGTCAATGCTAGCTCAAAGCAAAAGGAATTTTCTAAAAAAAGGAATTCCGACGACAGGATGAGAAAATTCGAGGTTCCAACAGTTATATTCTTAAATTTTATAAAGATCTATTTTAACTCTCTTCTCTCTCTTATATGATAGTTTGTACTTATGTAACAATTTCTTGAAATGAACTTACTTTGTATTGCATTGTTTTGATAGAACATCATCCACATTATTTTTTATTTTTTTACTTATTCCTATAATTGTTCTTAATTTTTTGAGAATTTTTATAATTTAAAAAAATAAAAAATTGGCCGATCCAGACCAATCTGGGATCACCTTTTTATCTGGAGGATCGGCCAATCCAAACCGATCTGGATCCAGATCAAATCGGTGGTCACCGATCTCGCCATCCTTGCTAGGAGTAGACCAATCCGCTCTCAATACTTGATCTAAGCAAAACCTGGAATCAACCAATCAAAATTATGTTCATATCCTTTGGAAAAGGCAATTATGGTCCAAGAGACTAATACAAGAAAATGCATGCATGACCAATAGGGTGAACTTAGCATATCCTTGCATCAAGCCAGCGTCAGAGGCTGGAAGCATTCCCTGCGTTGAAGTTACAAGGTTAAGCTTTACATAACATTTGATATGTCATCATACTATGATCTCCCATCAGTCCATGGGACTCAAGCATCTATCTAGAACATTAAAAATTCTAATTGAGGGAGCAAAGATAACTAAAAGAAACATACATCAGATGCTGATCATAGAAATCTAAAATAATGTAAAAAATGAGGTTAATGTTACAATAAACAACTATACTGGAGAAGAACATATAAAATATGGAAAAGATCATGGTTACCGGTACGTGGAGGCATATACTGAATATGGAAGTGAATAACAAGCAACAATAACAGCCTCAAGCATGGCAAACCCCAGAGATAACCACCATCTGCAAGAGCTTATCCCAATGGCCAGAGTTAAAATTATTGATAGTTACAGCAAATTAGCTATGAGCTCGCAAGCACAGAAATAAATACACATTTTTTTAAGGCAGCTGCTGGACCACGGATCTTTTATTTGCTAAAAGAAAACTATAAAATTACAATGAGAGTAATAACATAAAATTAAAGACGATTCACAGAATCTACTGAAAAGGTAGAAAAGTAAAAACACGCACATGTAGCCTTTGATCTTCTCATGAGAATCTAACCCTTCTTTTCTCAACTTAACTAGCGATGGGACAACATGGCAAAGCACCTGTAAAAATCACATGTTCAAACAAGAATTGTTAAATAAAAACAGCAAGGACAGAAAATAGCAAAAGGCGATACCCAGATGTAAGTGCATCAATATTTCTCCTATTTCATTTGTCAAAACCTTGTCAATAGGCCAAGTTCAGCTCCTTGTTAACAAATGAAAAGGCAGATCTGAGTATCTTATTAATGTTCTTCAACCTCATGTTTTGGTCCTTTTTTTTCAAAAAGTAAAAGTACAATGTATAATGAAAGAGAATATACAAAAGGGTGCAACATGAAAGTGTGCTATATAGCAACTCTCACTCACTCCCAAAGAGACAAAAACAAGCACCCAATCAGTCACCCGGAGCTGCAAAAGATTTCTGAAAAAAAAAAATCCTCCTCTAGCCATTCATCCGGACCATTGTTGGAAGCCTCTTCCATAGGAGCTTCCATAGATAAAGTTGAATCTTCAAGGGTAATTTCTTGTTCCACGCTACATGCATCCTGATGACTCCTCCAACAGCAAGCATTTGGTGTATATGCAGATGGTATGGCTCCCAGTATTGTCCCATAGCCAAACTCTGATGTCCCTACAATTTTCTTTCACCTTTTTTGTTTCCTACCTTCCTAGCAACTGCATTGATTGTTGCATCTCGTGATATAATAAATTTTGGTGAATGTTCAAAGACAGCCCATGCCTTCCTCAGAAGCATTCGGATGTTCCTCAACTGTTCCCACTGGAAGCCATGTAACTTGATAGATGTTCAGCATTGACAAACTTAGAAGTGTGAGACCAAGCCAGCTGTTTGTCTAGAATCTAATGTCCTTTCATTATCCAGCAAGCAGGATTTTTGATGCACAGGAGAAAACTTCTCTCTGAAGATATCTCGCCAAACCTATGTTATTAGAGGCACCTAGGCAATCACCCTAAGTGTTGCACCCGCCTCGGGCAGCTTAAAAACCCACCCGAACAGGTTAACGGGTATGTATTCAGATCTGAACCAGATAATTGTCCGAATTTGAATGGCTCAAAAGCTCTCCCCCCCCCCCACAATCCAGATTTCCCCCCACCCACCTCGAGTCTGTTCGCCTCCACCCCAATGCAGCACCCTTCCTGGATAGGCCGAACGGTGCCACTACAGGCCCTTTAGTGCTGCCTCCTGCCATCTGCCAATGTCCTTCACGTTTTGCCCACAGGTAATCTTCTTTCCCCTCCCGTGAGCCTTCATTCAACCCCTCGGCCGGCCCTCTGGCATCCTGTCCACCTTCTGCCAGATCATCCCTCCCTCCATCCTAAGCTCCCTCAGCCCCTCATTCTACCCTTAACCCCCCCCCCAAACTTTTGGCTTGAATAGTTTCATTGCTATTTTATCTCAGTTTTAAATTGATGTTGTTGATCTTTTTTTTAGAATGATGTTGACTTAATTATTGTCATTCTTTTAAGTTAGTTGCATTTCGATATTTCTGACATTTTATACTTCATTTATAATATTATGATGTGCTTGGTATCACATGTACACATAAAATAATATATATATATATATACTTCACCTCAAGCACATGAGGTGAGGTGACCCTCTCGTAGCCTTGGGCACCTCGCACCGAATAACAGTGCCAAACTCTGAACCATATTCTATTTGGACTACAATTTTCAACCCACTGACCCCCTTCCCTGATAACATTTGCTGTGAACAATGCAAGCCCACAAGGCATCTTGTCAATCTAGGCTCCACATCCATTTACAAAGAACCCCACATCATGGCACCAGTCCTGACTCCTGCCCTCCTTCAATCTTTGCCCTACTCACTCTCATCCAGCTTATAATGTCATCTATCTGAAGAGTACCACAAGCAGGCATCCAATACATCTCTCTCTCTCTCCACTATGACATTTGCTTATAAAAAAATGAACCATAAAACTTTATGCTTGGTGCCTAACTTCCAATCCATTTTGCTAATAGTGATAGAATAAACAAATGAAGAACCTTTAACCAGACACTCCTTGTTCCTTGGTTCTACAGATTCTGCCACAGTAAACATCAATACTAACCAAGATGCAAGAACAGGCCTATTTACAAAATTATACAACTAATTGCATCCAATCTCTTAGCACCACCACTGGCACTGAAAACTGAGAAATACAGTATACAGAAAACTATCCAGCAATGCCGCACAATATGGAAGACTGTTCAACTGCACAAACCTACATATAATGCCAAAAAACATCCATTATGTTTAAGAAAAGACCATCAGGATAGTATTTTTAACAGTCCCTAACGTGACAAATCATGAGGACACTGTTATCAAAGCCAGTTGACAGGATCACCTAGGCAACAAGGCGTGGTGGTCCCTCCCTCAAAACATCTAGGCAATCACCATCTAAACAAGCACTAGAGAGTCTACTTCTTCTCCATCCTCAAGGTGCCAAAGGGTATTTACCAAAAATTAAGACCCAATATTGTGCTTCTCCAGACAAATTGGCGGAGAATCTTGTTCCTTCTCGTAACTATGGAGAAATTTCTTCAACAAATCTTTATTGTCAGTTATACTTCATACATTCCAATAAGTAATGGAAGGAGGACAAGGTTTTGAAAGGACAGACAGGCCAGCAATGAGGTTTTAAAATTTGTGTTTCTTGATTTGTTCATATTACAGTGGATAAGGATTACTTGATAGCTGATTGTTAGAATAACAATTCCAATTAACAAGAATGGTTATATACATTTAACAGGGGATTTCTTCATAGTGAAGAAGTGGCTTATGTTCTCCTGCTTAAGGTTTTGTTCAGCGCATTTATAGCTGATCTGATACCTCGTATACCAAATGTCAGCATGGAACTTGAATGGTAGATTCACAACTAGGAGAATAGTTAGCTGAGCTAGATTGGTGTGAAAAGGGAAAGTACCATCGAAAACTAAGTTATTCCTTTATAAATTGCTAGAGAGATAATGCCTACATCAGCTAGATTGGTCTAGATCAAGGATGCCAAGTCTCAACTATGCATTCTTTGTAGCTCAATTGTAGGGGATAAGGTGCACCTATTTCTGAATTGTGGCGTAATTTTACCACCTTCGGCAACTTTGTTCGAGATCCTTGCAATGGTCATTAGGTAGAGAGCTCACCTTGTTAGACTTATTGTTCAAGTGGTCCGTAGAAAAACCTTAATGGGATGCTTTTTGTCCCTGCTATGTTAGGAAGAATTAGTTGGCTAGAAACAAGAGATGTTTTGGATTTCACCGCCTGGGTCAAATCATCTTCAATGTTCTGTGCCCATTGCAGGACTAGCGTTAGATGCTTATTGGAATGATAATGATCAGCACCCCAGTATCTTCCTTCAGCATTTTTCTTGTTTCTCTGGCTTTTTTACCTGAATGTCGCCTATGTACCTCAGATTTGTGAGAGGGTTTTCGTTTTTGTACCTCTTTTGGGGCTGCCATTTACTTTTTGATATGTTGGTTGGTTCTTGTGTTCTAGTGTTAATCAATCTCCTAGATAAGCTATTCTATATGGTATGTCACCTGGACTTACACGATCCTATTGTGCATGTTTTAATACCATTTCAGTTCCATATGTCTGAGTAGATCATATGCTATACTTGGAACTCTCAACTCCAGCTCTAAATATATATAAGAAGTACCATATAGTAAGCTACATTCTTAGTACACCTAGGCAAGAACATACTTAGGATAAATCGCAGTATCCGGGATCGAAGGATGCACTGGATTGCACTATATCATCCGCTGCCCACGGGGACCACTAATCATAGGCTGGAGGAACCTCACAAGTAAAAGTCATATAATTACTCACACAAAACCAATTCAATCAACTAAATATACAATTCACTGAACTAGATATGCCAATTATCAAGTCATGCACAACAATTTCATTATTTCAACAATTCATGTAATAGACCTAATCATATTTAAATATATGATCCATGACTTGATAATTGATGAACAAATGAAATTGTTATGCATGACTTGATAATTGGCATATCTAGTTTAGTGAATTGTATATCTGGTCGATTGAATTGGTTTTGTCTGAGTAGTTATATGGCTTTTACTTGTGAGGTTCCTCCAGCCTATGATTAGTAGTCCCCGTGGGCAGCGGATAATATAGTGCAATCCAGTGCATCCTTCGATCCCGAATACCGCGATTTATCCTAAATATGTTCCTGCCTAGGTGTACTAAGGATTTAGCTTATTATATGGTACTTCTTATATATATTTAGAGCTGGAGTTGAGAGTTCCAAGTAAAACATATGATCTACTTAGACAAATGGAACTGAAATGATATTAAAACATGCACAGTAGCCTCATGTAAGTCCAGGTGGCATGTCATATAGAATAGATCAGTTGATTAAGTGGTAATTAGTTTGGTTCATGTAGAGTTAGACTCATTCGGTTAATCGATTTTGGAAAGAACCCAATTAAATAATTGAATTTTGATAACTAGTTTAGTGATTTCTTTCGTTCCCCTGTATTTATAATTGTATCTTCACCTTTCACTGAATTGCTCCCAATCTTTTAGAGGTAGCCTACAAAAAAATTATAAAAATACAGACATTATATCAAATAAGTGTAGTTAGATATTGTATACAAGTATATATAATTATATTAAATAAAAATATTATCGTACACACAAAACATGAAAGGCATCGTTTACAATATGAACGAGAGTCAAAAAGCTTTGCAACGAAGGGAGACAAGCCACGTTCATTAATATTGAACTAGAACTTACAAAGGCATTGAAGAAGAAAAGGAAAAGCACAAATCTACATAATAGATAGAAAGGGACACTTCAACAAGCCCTAGGAAAACCTCAGGTAACAAATAAAAACAAGGATAGTGACATCGGAATCAGGACCCAAATCGGTGGGCATCAATCCGGATCTAGATCCGAATTGGATCGGTGACCGTGGCCGATCCTCTGTAAAAATTTTGTTTTTATTTTTTCGTTCTAAAAAATCACAAAAATAAATGAAAATCATAAAAAATAGGAGGCCTTCTAAAAATTGATAAAAAATATAACATCTAACCACACTTTCATTTCATTACGAGAGATTTTTAACGAGTGGATAAAAAAATAATATAGTACAAATGATATGTAATACAACAAGGATTATCGAATCGGAATCAGTCACCAAATAGGTAGGGACCAATCTAATTCAAATCGGATCAAATCTGTCTAATTCAAACCGATTATCAGCAAGAGAAATCGATTTTGAATCAATCTGAATCAATTTTTTATTCAAAAAAATGATAAAAATCATAAAAACCAAAAAATATAAAACACAAATTTATTAAAAAATTAAATTTACCATCTAACGTGCTTTAATAACACAGGAATGATAACACACTACTATTACAACATGTATTTTTTGATCAAACATAAGATAATACAAATGATATCTTTCACACAAATTAGTGAAATTGCCTGTCATCCTCATATTCTTCTTGTTCTTGAGTACTTTATAAATTGTTATCCCTCATTATTGACCCATATCCATATAAAAATAGGGACTCAACCATCTGTATCAAGTCATAAGTGGTGTCATACTCTGACTCTAGATCGGTGGGCAGACACTATGGCTTGAAGTCTTCAGGAAAAACGGTTTTTAGATAGTATGATGTCATGTAGTGAGTAGAGAACCCTTGATTTCAATGCTGACTTCTCCCACTAGTTTGTTATCTAGACCCTAAATCAAATGCACCAGCACCACTAGTACATGCACCAGAAGAAGAACCACCACCATTTGCTCCTCCTCATCCTCCTCATCCTCCTCCACCACTGGTACATGTGGATACAGGCTGAGTGAGTGGTGTAAACTCACTGTCATCCTTAGGTGAGGAGACCTATGTACCATCTCCTAGACTTAAAGGACCTTGCCTGATGTCCAACTTCCACTTTTTATGTTCTTCTAACAAAGATGAAGTGCCAAACCCCAAACTATGTTGATATACCTTCTTCAATATTGCAAAAGGCATATGCAACCTCTGTGCCACTTTCTTTGTTTTTGTGAGTAAGTTGTGTAGTTGGGGCTAGAGTTCGGGTTAAGGTCAAGTGTGGAGATGGAGCTCAAGATACCACTATGGCTGAAGTTGGAAGTGATATATGATGAGAAACAAGAACAACCTCCTCCATAAGTTCAGCCTAAACATCATCAAGCTTCCCTTCAGCACATGCATAGTCATCTAGGTAAAACTCTGTTGATTTTATCCCTTCTCTCTCCTCCACCTAAGTAGCAAGTGAGTGCTCCTCCTGAAATAAGTAGTCTACATCCACTTTCTTAGGTACCTGTGACTCTATAGCAGCTCTCTCCTCACCCTCCAACAAATCGAGCAAATCTCTCATATGTTAATTTCTAATGGGTTTTGATATTCTTGATATTGTAGTGATAAGATATCATCTTCTCTAGCTTGTTAGAGCTCAGCACGTTCCTTATCTTGATGTGAATATGTCAATAAGGTTGAATGTGCTCCAGTTCCTCTCGCAATGGGAGGAACTGATGCTCTTACTTAATATGTGAGATCAAAACTAGTAAATTTCATCCATTTCTTGTGCTCACTTGTATCCACCATCCAATCACAAAAAATAGAAAAAAAACAAAAATTAGAAGATTAGTAGAGTTGTCAAATAATAATATTCTTAACAATAAATTATCACAACTTAGATATATATACTACGAGAAACCTTGTCACAAGAGTATCTCATATCTAGATCTAAGCACACTCTGACCCTCATCCTAGTTTGAATGCATCTGAAAAATGAAAAATGTTACAAAGTTAGTATCTTCTTTTTAAAAACAAATTCATGTTCATTTATCACTTACTTCTAACTCAACTTCTGTTCTATTTTACTAAGTCTTTAAAAGCCTTTCATGACAAATAATGTACCCCTCGGTACCTCACTATCATTGCTCACACTTTGTATTGGATCTTAGAGTTTTAAAAGTATCATGCAAACAAGACGTGATATAAGAGAAGAACAAACATTTAACAATGATCTAATATTTAAATTAAAGAGAAAAAAATACATGTTGTATGCACATCATAATGCAATATCTTATCACATCTGTCATCCACAATTTTCCACCACTTTTTGTAATATCTAGGATTCTTCTCCTTAATCTTCATATTTTCCCTATCCATGGCATCATAGAGATTGCACATCTTGTTCCTGTCATACAAGGCCACTAAGATCAACACATTTACCAATGACTCAATGATGGACAAGTAATATTGGATCCTCTCTCAGAACGTTTGTCTATGATCAACCTCTTCATCTATGTCAAGATCTCTAACTGGTCTATCATATTATGTAAATCAGCCATATACATTATATATTCTTAGGAAGCAATGAATCACACCAATGCATGTTTGTGCATATGTAAACACTCTAGGGCAATAAAATTTGTAACAAATCTTATGGGCTCAAGCCAAATAAGATCATGTTCCTCTATATACTGTCTCATAATATGGAACAAATGAAAAACTAAATAAATAAAAGATATGATAAACTGAGTCTGGCTGACAAGTGTGGACACCAATGGCTTCTTACTAATATCCTCTAACATAAAATCTATAGAATGTGCAACACAAGGAACACAAAAAAGATGGTGCCCTTCTCCATCAATGTTTTTCTCACAACTTTGTAAAATGGCTCATTATCAGTCACAATCAGAATCACGTTATCCACCCCTACTTCCTCCACCACGGCATCCATCAAATAAAAAATTTAATCAGCATTTTTTATTTAACCAGATGCATCTACTAACTTTAAGAAAGTGATACCCTCCGAATCAAAAAATTAATCATAGACCACTTTGTAATCCTAGTACATCCATCACACATAACTGTGCAGTCTCTCTCCCTCCACACCAATTTGAAACCCACTATCCAAGACTTCAACTCTTGCACCTCCTCTTCAAAGCCAGCTCCATATATACATATATATCGACTGTTTAGGACTTGTACTCCCGGTCTGGCCTCAACTATGACATCCCCGTGATCTGAAAATATGGATTAGTGGATATATGTGCAGGGATACCTACATTCAGATAGATGAAAAAATTGCTAACCCTCTAATAGACAAGTACTTGAACAAAAAAACTTTAACATTTTTACCTGATGCAAAAAAAAGCTTCACAATATGTTTGACTACTCTCTTAGCATTAGTGCATGTTGCCTTGATGCCCTTGAAAGCTTGCTTCATTATCCCTTAAGAAGCACTCTACTTCCTAAAAGTAGTAAAGATCATCCACTACTGATATGGGATATGTGGGTGTGGTAGGCATGAGGAAATAGATCAACGATAGTCCTTACGCCACTCTCCTAATCCCACGCCCTCACAGCCAAGAGGTCGGCTAGAGTGTGAATGCTGGAATGGAACATCCCCAACACCTGAGCCTCCTGCTACCCTCTTCTCTTCCTCCTCCCTATATGCATGCTTGCTAGCATGCTTGCTCTTCTCGGCTCAAAGTCTATGGGTGAGTAATTCTCATACTTGGGCTCAATTGTAGTTTTTCCCTTCCCCTTTCCTATCTGGTTAGCAAATAATTCTCTTCTCCACATAAACTCGTCGTGCAACTCATCCCTCTGTTCAATCTAGATCTCCCCTTGTGAGGCTATTCCTGTTAAGTAAGCCCTCATAGCCTCACTGCTCTCCCTAAGTACCTTGTCACATTTTCTCACATTGTCACCCACCCCACCTGTGTTGTTTCAATCAAAACACTTCTTCATTCATTTGCTTCGCAAACCATTTGCACTGTACCCTCTTCTTCTCCATTTCCACCACATGACCATACTCCCATCCAATGTCACCGAAAACCAGTTCATCAGAGGCTTCCCATTTAAGCTCCTGCAACATTACCAACATAAAAATATTAAATAAACAAAAAACACAACCGGGATGAGGGGAAGACCAAGCAGCCCCTTAAGAGGTTGTTCGATGTGCACAACCACCAAGAGGGTTGTTTCGCCATGACAGGGTAGGAGGTACTGGAACAACCCTTTAAGGAGTAGTTCTGGTCCCTCTATTGTAAAAAGCATGCGAAACGGCGAAAATCGGCTATGTGGGAGTCAATCATGTCTTAGAATTCGTTCAAACTATGTTTCGGAGGAAAGAGATGCACCAACAAGAAAAAAAGTAAGAATCAAACGAGGAATCGCCAACCCTTGAAGGGAATCGTCGAAATCTCCCTAGAATCAATCAAATCAATCTTGGAATTGACTAAATCAGTCCTAGATCACCAAAATCAACGCTGAATCACCTGGATCGACACCGAAGACATAGGATCAACGCCAAAATAGCCAAGTGGTTGTTGGAATCGCCAAGGAGAAAATCGAAATCACCAAGCCCTATGTGGGAATCATGATAGTCAACCCTCCCGGGTCGATATCGGCTTTAAACAACCAATATTAGACCTATATCAGGCCTGAGATCAATTTGGATCCAGGACTTAAGTTGTCCCGACTTAATCAATTGAAACGACCAATTCTAGGTTTGAATCGGTCAAATTGGTTCAATTTAGGCCGATTCTACCAATTCTAATAGATTCCACCAGAATTCTAGTTGGAATCGGTCCTTCAAATGTGACCGATCTGATTCTGAAATCAGCCAATTCCAATCCGAATCAACCGATTTTGCAATCCATGTAGTACAAAAATATATCTTCGTATCACCAATATTAACAGAAGTGGCATTAGGACTCCTTGTTCTATGGATTTTCTGAGATGCTCTATTAAGAATTGTCAACCATGATTAGTTTGTATCCATATAGAAATAACAATTCAGTCATCTCACTAAAATCATAGAGACCCTCATGTGTTGCAATTGTGGGTGGAATATATGGCTACAAGTCATCAAGGATTCTCGATAACATCGAGCCACTTACTTGTCAAAAAACTTCATTTGATTTCAATGCTGACTTCAGCAACTTGAATGTTAATGTTGGCTCAAATCATCAACTACTACTTCACTTATATGTGCACTAGTATTAGATTCTCCATCTCTACCTTCATCAGAACCTCGTATATTTTGTTAAGTTGGTGAAACAAATTATTCTTCATCGCCATCTGAGGAAAATGTTTGGGTACTAATTATGGCACTCACAGGTCTTCGCCTAACCACTAACCTTCTTTTCTTCCTCACTTCTTGTGTACTAACTCCAATACTATACTGGTAGACTTTCTTCAAAAATTTAAATCCATCAAACTTGTTTGTCTTCTGTATGGGAAGCTAGAGTTGGAACCTCAATCAGGTGTGCTTCTTCTTGCATTTCTTTGTCATTACCTTGTACATTGTCAAGCTCACATTTGGCCCATGTACGATCATTTGGGTCGAACTCTATAAGTGGTGCAACATCCTTGTCCTCCATCCATACTATAAGTGAATGTTTTCTTGAAAAAAGTATTCCACATCAACATCATTATGTGACAAAACTTCTCCTACTTTATCATTCTACTTTACAGACCACCGGCAAATTCCAAACCTTTCTTCAAATTTTTTTGGTGTTCATTGATATTCTTGATTCTCGACCACATGTTGTAGTGGAAGAACATAAGTTTTTCTGATATATCACTCTTAAGCATGTTTCTTCTCCTTGTCAGCTACAAACTAAACAAAGTTTTCAAATTTGACCTTGTATGAAACTTCATTGTCAGTCACAAACAAAACAATGTTCTCCTCACCTACTTATTCTACAACATCATTCGTGAAACTAAATCGGTAATCTACATTCTTGATTTGGTCAGATGCATCAGCAGTCTTCAAAAATGACATTCTCTCGGAACAATAAATAAGAAAGTTTATCATGGATCTCGTGATTTATGTAATATGTCCATCCACACATGACAGTACAACCCCTTTCCTTCTAGACCTCCTAAAATCCATCTATCCATGTGACCAATTCATCAACCTTTGCGTCTAACCCACTCACGTACATGTATTTGGACATCGAAACTTCTAATATCGGTCCAGCCTTGCTAATAGCATCTATCATAGTATGAAAATATGGACTGATAACTATATAGGTTGGGACACCTACATCAAGGTAAAATAAGACATAAATGTTAATGTCCATTCAAAATCATCTAAGATAAATATGAAAGAAATTAAGGCTTGATTTACTTGCATAAAAAATCATTTACAAATATGTTTGAAAACATTCTTTGCAGCCCCTGTCAATGTCTTAACCATAGTTGTCAAGGTGCTCACCTAAGCGCCGCTTAGGCGGCGCCTAGGCAGCAAGGCACCACTTGGCTGGCACTACTTGCATGGATCCCAAGATCAAGGAGGTGATGAGAGAATGGTGGAATGAACAGATTACTGGCACTACTTCAGCCACATTAACTTTTGTAAGCAAACTAAAGGGTGTGAAGAATTTTCTGCAGAAATGGGCTTCTACCAACTTCAACACTTCTTCAACAACTAGAAAGAATTGGTTTTCAAATATAGATGACGATGAGAAGTTTGAATGACAAAGACCTAGTTACAGAGAAACAAAGAATTAACTGGAACAAATTAAAGAGAAATGACAAGAAGAGAAGATGAAATGGAAACAACACTCCAAGGAGATATGGCTGAGAATGGGAGACAAAAACACGAAGTACTTTCTCATTGGGGCTACTATGAGGAAGAAGAAAAACACTCCACTAGCTCAGAGTTAATGTTATGAATGCTTAGGTAGTGAGCAGAGCTGCAGATCAGCCAAAAAACACCAAGTTTCTATAAATGTTTATTTCAGAATGACAAGTGCAGAGCCCACTTAATAACTTTCAAGTGGACAAGAAATTGAACAATGACAAGGTTAATTTCCTTGCTAGTGATTTCACATAAGCAGAGGTTCTTACTGCTATAAAAGAGACGGATCCCCCACAAAACTCCCGACCCTAATGGATTTTCCATAGGCTTCTACACTCACTTCTGAGATATTATAAAAGACTTTGACTACAACGAGAGTTTGAGAGGAATCCAAAGTGCATCAAGTTCCTGAACTCCAGGACTCAGGTTCTAATTTTTAAAAAAGATATTGTACAAGATATCAAAGATTTGAGGCATAATAGTATTTTAAATTGCAGTTACAAGATTATCACCAAAGTTCTAACTAACAGACTCAGTAAATATGTTGACAAATTGACAAACACCTCACAATCTGCCTTCATTATGGATAGATACATTTTGGACAATTTTATGTCAACTTATGAGTGTCTACATAATCAAAGAATTAGACATAGAGAATGTATTATGTTAAAGCAAGATTTTGTTAAGACCTATGATTCTGTCAAATAGAAATGCCCTTTCATATTTATGCGGCTTATGGGTTTCAAGGACAAGTGGATTCGCTGGATTAAATGTTGTATATCCACTGCTAGGTTCTCAACAGATATTAATTGCAGAGCTTTTGGTTTATTCTCTTCTTCAAGAGATCTTAAACAGAGAGACCATTTATCTTTGTTGCTCTTTGTTTTGATTAGCCAACTACTCAGGATTATGGGGATCAAGGTTGAGCAAGCAGGATTGATAGAATGCATTGAAGTGGAAATGAATAGGGAATGAGTATATCACTTAGTATTTGCAAATGATACTTTGCTTTTTACTCGTCAAGAAACACTGACAAATGCCTTAATTTAAAAATCATGTTATCCTTACTTCAAACAGTGACAGGTCTTAAAATTAACAGGGGAAAATGAGATCTTGTGGGCATTAACATTAATGAGAATAAGAGAGATCGGTTACAAGACATTTTGGGCCTTTCTACCCATTAAGTACCTAGGGCACCCATTGTCTGAGGAACGAAAGGCAGTGACTGGCATAGCATGGTTAACAAAATGGAGCAGAAATTGCAGGGGTGGAAAGGTAAAATGCTTTTTGTAGGAGGAATATGGACACTGTCTAACTATGAGTTGCAATGTATCCCACTTTATTTCTTCTCTGTACTAGTACCTAAAGCTGGTTGCACGAAATTGGAGAATATCAGAGCTAGAGTTTTTTGGCATAAATCTACTGATAAGAAGAGCCTTTAGCTTATTAAATGGAATCATGTTTGTATGTCGACAAAAAAAGAAGTAGGTTTAGTACCTCTAGCAACATTGAAAGATGCATTCCCGGAAAAATAAATTTAGAAGCTTAAAACTAATAGCAACTCTCTTTGGGTCCGTATTGTCAAATCCAAATATGGTGTAGGGGAGAACAAGACATAAGTCAAAGATTTCAGGGATAGAAGCATACTCTCAAGTATTTGGAAAGGCCTTTTAGGAAATTGGGATATTTTACATTCTTCTTGTTCTATTGTTCTATTAAGGTGGGTAATGGTAACAAGACTTCCTTTTGAGATGATCGATAGTGTGGCCACACCTCTCTTACAGTGATGTTTTCTGGAGTCTTCAGACTGTCAAAACACTCAAGCTAGGGTAAGTTGTAACTTGGGATGCCATGGTGCAGTGGAGTTCACCTTTCATAAGAACTCTCAAAGAGAATAAAATTTCCAATCTCACTAACCTTTTATCACTATTACATAACTATAAATGCATAAATGACAAGCAAGACAAACTGATAAGGAGGCCTAGTAACAATTCAAATTTCACAATCAAATCAGTGCATATAAGATCATTATGGGAGAAGTGGAAGTTCCTTGGCATCAACTAGTTTGAAAATCTTCTTACCCTGTTAAGATCAAGATGTTCCTCTGGAAGATTTGAAAAGAGACTCCCAACGATAAGTAAGCTCAACACTTCATTCTTAGATATGTCCACAAGATATGTTTTCTGCAGTAAGAAATGTGAGAATGTGGAACATCTCTAAACTATCAGTTCTCTATGGTCAACCCTATTTAAAGGTTGGATGACACATCGGATGGAACTAAACAACATCACCTCTCTTATTTTTAATTAGCCAAATTTCAATTCATGGGTCTTGGATACAAAATTATGGAAACTCATTCTTCCAGCTATACTTTGGGCTAATTGGGGGACGAGGAATAGAAGGATTTTTGATGAGCACTTTAAGCATCCTAGGTTGATTGTATTCTTGATGTCAACTTTAATCAAAGATTTGATGTATGCTTGCATTGAGAATCACATGGCAGGGATTGTTTTCGAGGATAAGTTGTTACCTTTTAAAATATTTTTCTTGTAAGCCAATTGAGTCTCTATCATCTTGATAGATTCTTCATGTGGGACATTTTTCCTATTTTCTCTTTTGTTTATTTCCCTTCTCTTGTACTTTTTTAAGCAGATATAAATGAAACTGACCGTTGAGTCATACTCAATGATAGATGTATGAAATATTGACGTTGAAGTCCAAAAATAGAAGAATAAGCAAAGCCCTTTTGTTACGGTCCCTTTTCTCCCTCAACCCCCAAACTGCCTTCCATTGGTTATATCATGGGCTAACTCCTCATAAAAACAACAAAACTTAAGTCATTTTTAGTCCCACATTGAAGGTGACTAATAAATTATACAGGAATAGTCGCATAAATTGTCTCAGCCACCTTCGCTGCATGCAGTTTTGGTGTACAAAGATACCGATAATTCATGTATGCTTCCAATTTTTTCAGTTTAACCTGAGCCAACCCCAATTCGTCTGGTGTGGAAAGACAAATCAGTTTGGTTTGGGTTCAAATATTTTCCCTTGAATCCAAACCAAACAAACTCATGAAAACTCCTAGTTAAAAGATTCTAAAACTGATGACGACTTCTAAACAAGGGTCAAAAAAGGAGAGTACAACACAGCAGTAAAAAGTTGATAAAAAACACGGCAGTAACAAGACCCATGTAAACAGTAAATCTCCACAAAAGAAATAAAATAAAATGCATCATAATATGATAATAAATGGTTACTAAAATTATGGATGTTCTAACTAGGTGCACTAAAATACCATACCTGCATGACAATTGATGCCCCAATTTGTGGACTAATCCCTAGCTGAAACAGGGATAATTTAAGCTCAGAAGTGAAATCTCCAAGCTCATCTGAAAAAATAAATAAACATGTTCTCATCATTGCACCAGGTAGGTTCTATGGATGGATCGCACAATGGTTTTCATTTAAAAGCAACCGGGTGATATTATTTAATTAATCAATTATAAAATTAATTAACACAGAAAGCACAAAGAATAAGCTTTTTTGGGCACACACCAAAGAAAGAAGGTAAAACATCCTACAAACGTACAAAAAGAGAAAATAAACAATTGCGTGAAGAAACCCTCACCGTCTTCACCTGTAACAGAAATGGTTTAGGATGAGACATGTCCAGTTGCATGCAGTAGCTAAATCTGAAAGAATAAAACTGCTTGACTTAAAGTAAGTTTATAAAAGGCTAAAAACATCACTGACAACTCTACCTGGCAAACAAATGGCCAATACTGTTTCTGGGAGAAGGGTCTCCAAAAGATCTCTTGTCGACCTGAGCTGCGCACCAAGTTCCATTTAAGAATCCAACTCTTCACCTCTCTATCCACAGTAATATGAACTGTAAAACTGGTTTGGAGCAGACTTGCCATATTGTCTAATGACACCACAATGGAACAAGTAATATTGATCTTCAATGTAATGATCACAGACCGTACACAATTTCTAGTGACTATCCATGATCAAGTTCATCCACACGGCAGTGGGCAGTCTACCCTTGATGATCTTCCCATAAACAATTGGGTTCAGCGGCCATCTCCTATTCCACGCCCTTGAGTTCAGTCCTTCCTCACCTCTCCACTCCAACCATTGACAATAGAGAACCAACAGAATCCCATTTGCAGTACCATTTCCACAATTTTGCATCTGCTTTGTCTCTATCCAGATGTTCCACAACTAACTGCATGTAGTCACTCTGCTAGCTGATTAATCACATTGCATTGTCACAGCCCAAAGTCTAGGTCCCTGACTGGTGCCTGGATCCAACATTATAAGACCCATGTAAGGAGATCAGGTGGTCTATTCCTACTAGAAAGATACTCTAACAATAATGGAAATGATGGAATGTTCCAAAATCAGGGTTTCGAATTCGAACTGTCTGGCTGTCTGCAAGGTACAAACATTTAGTATGAGTTCACTGGGACTTATAACCAAGTGGTACCAGTTCTGGGGGTGTATAATCCTTAAAATAGAAACACTGTGGTTTCCAATGTTACCGAACTTGAATATCCTGAGATGGGCAGGATGTAGAGTTGAGTTTCTTACAGTTGGGTAGATGCAAAGTTGTAAAATGATTAACATGGCTTTGTGAATACTCAGCTTTGTGTAATTCTAATATTGTGGGTCTAATAATCCTCAAAACTGACAAACAAGGGCTTTCCAACCTAGTTTGCAGAATCGGCCAATTCAGATCAGCCGATTCTTGGATCAGTCGATCCAGTCCATGGGCTGGGCAACCGATCCAAGATTGATTCCTTTTACAGGAATCAGCCTGGATAATGAGAAAAGGCCGATTCTCTAAAATTGAATTGAGCATCAACCAAACCAAACAGATTCTCCAAAAGTCCATAAGTTATGAATCCTCCTGGAATCCAATTTGATTCTAGACCCAATTACAAACCAATTTCTCCCCGTTAAGAAGAGTCAAACCAATTCTCTTTCCCAACCCAGATTCCCCTCCCCTCCCGATCGATCCTAGGGTTTCCACCCTCTAGGAGTCCTCTCTGACACCCCCCCCCAGTGAAGGTGAAGAACCCCCATTAGAAATAGGTTTCTCCCGTTCCTTCTCCTCTCCCTTCCCCCTAAAATTCCCCACCATGGGTCCATGAGGATGCCGACCTGTGCAAACTATCCTTTGGGGTACCCCCCCTGCGCATGTCAAATCTCCCTTGGGGGGAGGGGGGGATTAGTCACCCCTTGGGATGACTATCAGGGGTGACTGCACAGTCACCACCCGAAGACCACCCCTTTGGGTGGTGACTGTAAGGATGGAAGGAGCCCTAAAAAGTCACCCGAAGAGCTATCACCCCTTTGGATGACTGTGCTGCAATCACCCAACCAGAGGGGGGCAATCCAGATGGCCCAATTGTTTGTTTACGTTCCGGATGGTTCGATTCCAATTGTCGGATATATTTTTTAAATATGAACTAATTTTTCATGTAGGAAAAATGTCAAATGAGGAATGTGTCCTTGCACATCATGACATTGGATGGCAATAGGAGTACATGTTAAATGTCAAGAAGAAGAGTTAAATATAAATGGTGTAGAAAAGAAATGAATAGAGGTGTCTATCACCTCAAACAACACATCGCTATGATCAGTGAGAACGTGAAGAAATGTGACAAAATACTGGAGGAGCTTATAGAAGAATCAAGAGTATATTTGACCAAGAGAGTATCACAAAAAGAGATCCAACTTGAGCAAAGACATGACTTTGCACAATAAGTTGATGGGGGCAGGGAGACAAAAATATCATGAAAGAAAGTAGAAAAAAAAGAAAGCCGCGCAGCTTGAAGTGTCTTCATCAAGTTTTGATGATGAAGAGGCACAAATGAGAAAAGTTATGCATGTAAGTAGGATTAGGACTCAAGCTCGCAAAGATAAAAGACAAAAAGAAGGACAGGAGAATCTTCCGCTAAACGTTCAGATATAGATCTTAACACTCACCGTACACCTCATGTGGGTTGCAAAGTGAGTTTCATCAGTTGTAGTCAGTTTGCCTGCCGAAGAACACTTATATGTATAACTACAATGACCGAGGGTAAAGAAGTATCAAGCAAATCTTGAAAGAAGTTAAAGGTTCAATGGGGATTACAAAGAAGACAACGAAGCACATATATAAATGACCTTTTATGCAAAAAATATATAATACCTCACTTATTTTTAATATATCTTGTTATTGAAATTTGAAACAGGTATTAACAATATTATTATCTTGACTTGATATATGTATCCACAGCCAAGAATCCATATTTTCAAATCATGACTGATACTATCACAAAGATTGGATCGAGAAAAGGTCCCAACTTTGAAATATATCTACGAAGGTGGGTTGGATTCAGAGGTCAATGAGTTGACCTTTTAAATGGATGAGTTCAAGGCAAGATGGAAGGAGAGTTGTTGCACTATAACGTGCAACAGATGGATAGGAATCACCAATAAATCAATGATGAACTTTCTCATTTACTATTCCAAGGACACGTGCTTTTTAAAATTTATTGATGCATTTGGACAAATAAAAAATACAAACTACTTGTTTGGTCTCATGAACGATATTATCGAGAAAATAAGCAAAAACAACAATATTCAATGTCACTGACAATGAAGCTTCTTATAAGACTATATGGAAGAAGTTGATGAAGACCAGACCACACTTATTTTGAGTGTTCTATGCTGCACATTTCATCGACTTGATGTTGGAGGACATTGGGAAGAAGATATCTATCAAATCTTTGGTGAGCTAAGAACAATTGATTACATCATTTATATATAAGCATCTTAGACTCTACATATCATGAGAGAACATACTAATAGTTATGATCTAGTGTAACTTGATCCAACAAAATTTGCTGTGCATTGCTTTGCATTAAAAAAACACTGCTGAGACATCGACATGACTTGAAAAGATTCATACTTTCATCAACATACATCAATTACATGGCTAACCTTCGTGACAAAATAGACTAGTTTAATATATTGGCAAAAATGCAGCATATTATTGAGAACAATAGGTGATGGGAAAGAATGTAGTATTACTTATCCATGATAGAACCTCTGGTACATGTGCTGAGATTGGTAAATTCAAATTGACAAAAATCAGATGGGGTACTTGTATGATGCAATGGACAAAGTCAACTTGAAAATCAAAGAGAAACATACCAAGGGTTACAAAAAATAGTGAAAAACAATAGATAACATAAGGGATAAAACACTCCACCGCGATATTCATGCAATAGCCATTTATTTTTATACTATATTTCATACATTTCATAGTAGTAATGTGACAAATGTCATTATTGGTTGTTTTCACTTTTTCAAGATATTTCTTGAATCTAAGGATACAATATGATAGAAACATGTTGTCAATGATATAATATTTATGTTAAAGTTTCTCATGTTATGTTTGATAACATTTACATTATGTTAATAATTATTTGAATGTCATTACACACTTTACTATGCCTTTTTTGTGGCTGAGTAATGGATCTAAGTACCCAACAGAAATAGATGAAATCCACTCACCTTTATTATTGTACGAATATTGAGTCAAAGCACTACTTCATCACAATGTGAGAGGAATAGGAGCACTTTCAACCTGATACACAAAAAAATGAATAGGCTGAAAAGTGAGAGATTGGACAAGCTAATGTTTTGTCATTACAAACATGTTACTAAGGATAAAGAACATAAAGTACTGTAAAAAAAAGTTTGAAGAAAGATTTACAAGATTTATATGTGATCCTTATGAGCAAAAACACAATGCAGGTGATCAACACCTATCACAGGGAGATGTTGACATGAAATATCTCTTCCAAAAAAACATTTACTTTCAACATGGATGGAGAATAGAGAAGTCTCTTCAGCTCCAGAGCTTTGACGTCAATGATCGAACACAGGCCAAAAGAGAATTTGACAACATAGTAGGTAAGGATGAAGATGAACAAATGTAAAAACAATAACATACTCAGGTTGCTTCTCAATAACAATGTAGGAATCGGAATCGAAATCAAAATCAGTGAGGAGGCCTCACACACACACAAAGATGTGGCTAACACCATGCCGTGGGATCCCGATCGTGCAGAGGCATGTCGAGGGCAAGTCTTCTTGCGTACACCTCGTCAGGTTCTTCCAATCCAAATGACTTCTACAAGGACTACAGAGGAGGGCAATGATATTGCGAAGCTACTGCCCATCGATGAAGGATGATCTCGTGCGAAGAAGAAGATAGATCAGGGTATCGCCGGATCCATCTCCTCTAATGCCATCCAGATCAACAAATCAAACAACAATGCCATTAAAGGAGTTGCCAGATGTTAGAGGTGGATGTCGGGCAGAGGAGTGACAAAGATGGGATTCGCCAAACGTCTGGATTTGATAGTGAACAAAGGAAGTCGCTACTGTACTAGTGCAGTACTAGATGCTCCAAGATTGATCAAACCAAGAGGGAAGAGGGAAGAGGAACATTAACCTACAATCGTGGTTGGAAGATAATAACTAGGATCCTCCCCGAGCTTAGAGAAGAAACGGGGCAGATTGCGGGGGTGAAGGAAGATAAGAGGCAACATTCCTTGCCGGGGTTGGAGAAGATAGAAGCAACGTTCCATCACCAAGAAAGGAGGTGAACAGTCCTCGTGGCTAGAAGTGAAAAGAGAAGGTAGCGCTCATCACTGGGACAAGAAGAAGAAACAGGATGGGGATAGAGGTCCGAGGTTGAGCCCCCTCGCAGATGAACAATGCACAAAGGCGTTCCAAAAATTCTCATTCCATTTACTATCGTTTTACATGGTGGCCCTATTTATAGGGCAAAGACTACTAAAAAAGACTCCTTAAAATTGACTATTTTGAGATGTTGATTGAATACTAAAAGAAAATTCAAAATCAATTAAAATTCTCCTAAAATCGTCCCTACCATTCTCCCCTGCTAAGAAAAAACTCATCCTCAAGTTCTTTTTCAAAACCAGCATTTTATTTTTATACAAATCAAAATGACCTAAGACTCGACTCGTAAGAACAAATTGATCAGACTAGCTCTGAAACCAAATTGACGTGAAACGAAAATCTAAACTCAAATCTAAAATGCTGAAAAAAAAATAAAATTGCATTAAAATGGCTGAAAATCCTGTTTATTCAATCGGACCAAGTGCTAACATGTGAGCCTGTCGATGGAATCGTGATTGTTAGTCTTGTGCGCACGTAATGAACAAATTGGAGGTCCCATGGCACACTAGAGAATGATCCCATGGGCAAGATCAAAGCTGCTAGGTAGAGGGCACTCCAATGGGGTGTGTCCTCACAATGGCATGCCCGTGAGCGTTTTGACGAAGAGAACCCAACGGGAACATGGCAGCGTGATAAAGTCTACGAGCGGTTGGTACGATAGGGAGTTGCCAAGAACAACAGGGAACGTGGCCACTCATTGGCGGCCCAATCACACTGGGGAGCCGCCACATAATGGGGATCCAACGAAGGTGTCTGGGGCAGGCAAACGTGGCAAGCTAGCAGCTGTCTGAATGGCGAAAGCTTCTGGACAGACGCACACGCGAGGAGGCCTCGCGCGCACAGAGAAACGTGGTCGACACCACCTCGTAGGATCCTAATTGTGCAAAGGTAGGTCAAGGGTGGGTCTTCTCACATACACCACGTCGAAATCTTTCCATCCAGATGGCTTCTGCAAGGACTATGGAAGAAGAGCAATGATGTCGTGAAGCTACTGCCCGTCAACGAAGGAAGATGTCGTGTGAAGAAGACAAATATGGGGATCACTAGATCCATCTCCTCTGATGCCATCCAGATTGGAGAATCAAACGACAATGCCATTGAAGGAGTTGTAGGATGTTAGAGGTGGACGCCATGCAGAGGAATGACAAAGATGGGATTTGTCGAATGTCTGGATTTGATCGCTACCGAGGTAAGTCGCTATTGTGCCAATGCAATACTGGATGTTCTAAAATCAATCGAACCAAGAGGGAAAAGGAAAGAGAAAAACTGACCTATAGTCGAGGTTGGAAGATGATAATCGGGATCCTCCCGAGTTTGGAGAAGAAACGGAGCACATTGCCAAGGTGAAAGAAGATAAGAGGCGGGTTCCTCGCCAAGGTTGGAGAAGATAGAAATGGCATTCTATCGTCAGGAAAGGAGGTGAACAGCCCTCATGGCTGGGGTTGAAAGGAGAAGGCGGCTCTCATTGCCAGGACATGAAGAAGAAACGGGATAGAGAAAGAAGACCGGGGCCGAGCCCCCTTGCGGACAAACCACACACAAAGGTGTTCCAAACATTCTCATTCCATTTACTATCGGTTTACACAATTGTCCTATTTATAGGGCAACGACTACTTAAAAAAGACACTCCTTAAAATTGACTATTTACATACATGGACTGGACACTAAAAAAATTAAAAACAATTAAAATTCTCCTGAAATCATCCTCATCACAACTTCCACTAAGATCGAGCTAGATATGATCAAATTGGCCTGGATCACCGATTCCAGACCAATCTAGAACCAATCCTAATAGTGGGGCGGTCGCTGGCACTGCCCTAATCTTCCCCACCCAACCAATGGACCTTATATGACCAGATAAGTTAGTGGATCCACTTATAATGAGTCGTATCTAGATCAAAAATGGCAGCCTATGCCATCCCCTCCCGGCTCCCCCTACTGGGAGGTGCTGAAGGGCGACAATTTCAGTTGTCTATCCACAATGGATCAGTTAGGAACTGTTTTTCAGTGTTTTTTCTTGCTTTTTTTCTTACTTTTTGGAGAACCAATCCTGGATCAGTTTTTCTTCTGGTAGATAGCCAAGCATGCCGATTTGATTTTGATACAGATAAGGACAAACCCTGGCCAATCCAAGGGTTGATCCTGAGCCAAACATCCTTGGTGTTCATGCTCAAGCCATTGGTAGATTGTAGATACATATGTCAATCAGACAAGGTTATGGCTTTGGAGGTTGAACAAGAAACTACAAATCAGTGGAATAAGATGGTTAGAAGCAAATATTATTCAGATTGCTTAAGCGGGGTTGCTGGTGGCCTGAAGTGTGTAAAGATGTCTTTTAGAGCATCCATCTAGTAACGTGTGCACCAAAGATGACAGTTGGAATTGAAGAGACGGATTTTGGAAAGATATGTGGATTGGTCAAGAACGCTTTTGTATTGCCTTTCCACAATTGTATTACATCGCTGCAAACAAAAGATGCACAGTTCAGAAGTGTTGGGAGAGTAGCAGTTGGTTTATCACATTTGGTATGGACATTCTCGCCAATGAGGGTAAGGAGCTGTTGCAATGGATAAAGCATGTGAAAGTCCCCTTCAAAAAAAAAAAGAATCTGTGTCTGCGCAAATAATGGACTTTTCCGCTTGAAAATCATATCAAAAACCTTAAGAACAGGAGTGGTGAAGGTGGCCTGCGCAGACCTAATCTGGAGAAACAAAGTTTCACTTAAAATCAAGCTTTTTCTTTTAAAAATCTGCAAGGGAAGCAACTCTACTGCTGCAAAAGGTTTGGCTGAAAGAACGCAAAGTAAACTATGCATGTCTTGCTCTTCCGTTGTTGAAGATCAGAAACATTTGTTTCTCAACTGTGGGATCATCTAATGTTTATGCCAAGTGTTTTCCAAAATTATAAACTATGGGCAGTGTGGTTCCCATTGTTCGAATGAAAGACCTTGTAACCCAATTGGGTGAAGTCATAAGTATAAGACATGTTTTTGTCATCTTCCTGATGTATTTGGCTGACCAGGAACAAAAGATGATTTCAAAGGTGTTATAATCGAATATAGTAAGTCCTAGTATAAGTGCAGGTTTCTGGAAAAGTTAGCAGTGACTACAGCATGAAATGCTGAGAAAATACAATCATTTATCTGGAATAAAGACTTTTTTCTGGTTTTTGCCAGTAAAAGTATGAGACGTAGTTTTGCCAGCTTTTTGGTGTATTTGGCTGACCAGGAACAATAGACAATTTGAAGGGTCTTATAATCATACATAGTAGATCCTAGTACAAGTGTGCAGAAGGATGAGGCAGTGACTAGACCACTCAACAGATCTTCAGGAGCCGATAACCCGACCCAAATCCATAAAATGAACCAGATTTGGATTATAGTTAAGCTAACCCGCTAACATCTTGGTCAGGATTCAGGTACAAAGCCCAATAAAAATGACCTGAGATTCCTCCATGGGTTCGCTTAAAGAAAACCTAGTGGTCCAGAGGGTGTCTTTGAGGTCAATGCCATAGGACTCCAGCTCTGTCATGCCGCTGCCGTCTAGCATCGACACCGCCAGACCGATCAATCAATTCCTTGACGCTACCTTCTCCATCGGCATCATGCATGACAATGTTGAAAAGGTCAGACCCCTAATTAACAGCAAACTCTGCATCAGAGCCAAGGCCATCTACACCCTAAAGCTTAAGCTCCCCACCAACAGAACTCCCAGGGTAAGATCAATGTCTGCACCACCACACCTGCCATTGCCCTCACAATAGAACTTTTGATCTGCTGTTGGAGGATTTGCCGGCCATCCTTTCAGGTCTGGGTCAAGACCTGAATCCGAGAATGAGGTTCAGGGTTAGGTGTAGATGGAAATCCAAATATCCAATAATTAAATAATTTTGAATTTGGATCTCAGTTTGGGTTGAGAAAAATGGGTTCGGATTCGGATTTTATGAGACCTGACCCATTTAAAGCTCTAGCAGTGGCATAGAGTAGAATGCTGAGAAAATGCAATCATTTCTACTGGAATTCAAGACTTCTGCTGGTTTTTCCCCTTTAGTATGGTATGAGTAATTTCCCATGTATTCATGAAGCCTCTAGAAGTCATCCTGTAACTCTTAGGCCTTGTTTGTTTTGGGGTATGATAAAATGTCTAATATATGATTCAGGGTCAGATGTTAGATTGTTTAGACCACTTGGTAAAACATCTGACTTAATGTCGAATACGCCGGAAGCCTCTTAAAAATCACTTAATTTTAAGTGATTCACTACAGCTTTTTTTATTTACAAAGGTACACAACTAGGATTTTGTGTTCCACAAGACAAGAGATTAGACATGAAATTAAAAGTTTAGATTTTCAAATTAAACCAAAACAAACACCACCTTAGAATAGATCAAGAGGATTGTTGGCTGATAGATCAGCTGGATAGATCTTTTTTTGGTTTTGGCTTTGGGTTTGTTTTGTATTGCTACCTGGACGCATTTTTCTCTATTAATGAATAGCTACCACTTTGCAGTTCAATCTTCAAAAAAAAGTAGGACTATCAAAAATCATTTGAATTTTTTGAAAGGTGGCAAAAGCCACAATTCAATTACTTTGAAGGAATGAAATAATTACAGGTAAAAAAGAGTATAAAGAGAAAATGGGACAATAAAAGCCCTACATTACGGACAAGGCAGTAGTCATCTAAAGAAGACTAAATAAAAATGCTTCTATTTGAGAAGATTATTACCAAAGAAAGTCCAAACCGTACAAAAATCGGAATGAGCAAAGCCTAGTCCATGACAAAGAAGCCCACACTCTAAACGATGAAGGAAGAGATCTGAAAGTCCTCGTCCAAGATCATCTTGTTATGCACACTCTAAATCAAGGATCACAGGAATGGAATCGGAGTCGGGATTGGTGGGTATCCCGACAAATCCACTAGAACAAAACCAATCCAAAATCAATAAATAAAAAGAACCGATCCCAATTCCAAACCGATCCAATCCTGACCAATCTTGACTGATTCAGCTAGAATAACAAAAAAGAAACCAATCTGATTCCAATCTCAATCCAATGTCGATCCGATCTCAACCAATCCGGTCGATCCTAGCCGATTCTGCCGAAACTTTTTTTCCGGATTGGTCCTTCTGCTAAGAATCGGATCAGCAATGGTCGATCTGATCCAAGAATTGGCCGATCCCGATCCGGATCAACCAATTTTGCAATCTATTCTTCAAATAGTTCAAAACATAGCCGTCATAGTAATAGACTAAAATGTTGATGCCCCCTCCAGGAGTTCTAGTCATCACATTGCATTAACATTGAAATCACATCTTGGTAATATGGCCAGGAAATGTATCAAATCTTGAAGAGCGCACACTGTAACGTGTTGATGATTCCACATCACAAAAATAGGTGATTCAAATCTTCATCATAACACCCACAGAAGATACATCTTGCGAATTGAATGAAGAATAAGGTATAGATAAATACTCTGGTTGGCAATCTGTTTCTAAATATTTTCCATAAGAAAAGTTTCATTATGAAAGAATGCTAAATTCCATGTGTACCTCCACCAAATGACCTCCACGCACCCCAATTCATCTTTTTAGTAGCAGATTCACAGAGAACCCTTACTTTATGAAGGAATCCAATGGCTTCCTCATTAGCAGTTTAGCACATACGGTTTCCAACATCCAATAAATCGACAAATTGACCGATTTCTGTATCCTTGAGATTCCTTCTGAACCGAAGACTCCATCCTGACTTCTCCTCCCACATGGAATAGACTCTTTCATCTATGTTGGAAGCAATTCTAAAAAGATCAAGAGACATGGTTGCAAACTTCTCATGACCCACTGACAAGTCTTTCCAGTAAAGGGTCATTCCATCCCATAAACCAATGACTGTCAATGAACTAAAAAATTCCCAGTTATGGACAATACCTTTCCCAATGTTAGAAATTCCACTCATGTCTCTAAAGTCATGAATCCACCCACCATTGAATTCAATATCATACTTGGAGCACACTATCTTGTCCCACGTAGAGATCTTGAAATGGTTAAGCTTCTATACCACTTGGTAAAAAGAGCATTATTCATCATTTCCAGCAGCATAAGCCCCACTTGATGTGTTTTAGACCGGACAATGTGTACGGAAGATGGACCCAAGAAGACCTTGTACCATCAGTTGGATTCAATCCTCATCGACGTCAAAATCATATTATTTTAGTAGCATTAGAATCTTATCTATTTAAGAGTATTTAAGTTATAAGTGCCAAAATTAGAATTAAGAGTTAAAATATATATTAGAGTCAAGTAGGACATATATCTGTTTCTTTTTCTTCACATCTTCTAATGACATGTTATTTATAAAGATGTTTCATTCTTGTTAGTGTCGATTTTAAGCTTCTAACAAGTCTCATACAACCATACCTTGTCGTTCTTCTGACATGAGTCCTGCTTGTAGAGCGGTAGAGGTCAGTTCTTTAATTTTTTTCTGTTCTTCTAAATATGTAGATATCCAATTAGGTATTTATTTTTTTTAACATCATGACTTGATTACATTTAGCTATTATGCATTGAAAGTTAGATTTACAATCGATTCATCTTTTATATGCCTTCAACCGATCACCAGTCATATCGCAACCTTAATGATGAGTTGTTTGATTCATTTTCTCTTTTTTTTTTGTTTTAACATGTTGACATCATCAGTTCATAGGTCATAAGCTTGTGGCATATCTTTTTTTTCTTTTTCATCACATCTTTTAATATCTATTTTTAAACGTGTTCTATTCTTGTTAGTGTCGGTTTTAAACTTCTAACAAGTCTCATTAGACTATACATGGTCGTTCTTCCAACATGAGTCAAACTCGTAGAGCGGTAGAGGTGAGAGCTTTGATTTGTTTTTTTATTCTTCTAAATATGTAAATATCAAGTTAAGTGTTTATTTTTTTAACATCATGGCTTGACTGCTGTTGGTACCTTAAATATTCAAAGATGTTGGGCGAACAAAATAAAGATGGTTGCGGTGGTCATCGACCCAAGGGCAGGGAGGTTGGCTATATCTGTGGTCACCAATTGAACAGACACCGGCTGTGCAAGAATTAAGCACTGGAAGAGGGGTTTGGGTAGTCACGGCCAAGAGTTGATTCAATAGAGATGGCCCAATGAAGCTAGCAATCTACGGATCTAACCAAATGCTAGCCCATCTATGCCTAACAACAGGCCTATTCTAGAGGAAGTCCCATAGAAATGGAAGGACTGCCCAAACAAGACCTTCCGAGCAATTGGGGGAACGAGAAACTGAATCCTGCGTAGGCCGAACCAATCCGGGTCCGTCTTGGAACGGAAAGACGCTGTTTGCTGAAGGGCTCGCCAATGACAGAAGGAGTTCTGTAAAACTGCTGTAAACGGAGTCATTGAAGGAGAGGGGGAGTCGAGTGTTTTATGGACTCCCGAGTCCGTCTCGAGGATGGACGTATCTTTTTGGAAAGGCCCCGATGGCGGAAGGAGACCCGGAAGCCTATATAAACAGGACCAAAGCCGACGGCGGAAGGGATCGAGCAGACAGAAATCCGGAGAGAGACCGAGGACGTCCACAAGAGAGATCGCGAGGGTCGGGATCAAGAGAGAGGAGGAGATTACCGGAGCTATCACCAACGTCTTTGGGCTATCACCGTCTCTTCTATTCGAGGGCCGGCGAGAGCTTCCTAAGCCACCGAAGTTTGACATCTTTGCTTGCTGACGATCCGATCAAGCTGTCGAAGCCTTCTATTTCTCCTCCCCACAACTTCGTCAGAACCCGTCTGGTCTTCCAATTGCGGCACCGGAGGCTATTTCTCCTTCTGAGCGCGCCGTCGAAGCCCCCTCGTCTTCCTCCTACGGCGACGTTGAGCCCCTTAGACACTGCGGAATCGTCGCGAAGCAGGTTGGCATCATGATCCTCTCAGCCGCAGTCGCTGGAATCCCTTCCGGAAGCTGCCGTTGCCGCTACGAGCTTCTCACACCTCTGCCGTAAGCCCTCATGCAGTCGGGTGAACAGTGCGAGCGAGGAGGGGACGCGGGGTTTATTTTTTGCCCAACTTATGTCCACGGTAGACATATGAACAATGCCCGCATGTGAAAAAAAGAAGAAAAAGAAAAGAAGAAGAAGAAGAAGAAGAAGAAGTAGCGGCCGCGAGGGAGGCGCCGGTCGCGTGAGTTGCGTGTGGGGGCTATTGACCCGCGGGTCAACAGTTGTGGGGCCCACCTGCTGGAGGTGTTTAAGAAAAAAGGAGGAGGACCCGCCAGGGGGAGGCCCGACAAGTGCAACAGATGTAGGCCACGCGAAGGCCCAGTGGTCCCATGTGAGAAGTGCTCCAGAGGGTCAATTCAATTCAAAGAAAAAATTTTAAATACACAATCAATAGAAACCTAAATAAAAATCTATTAATTAATTAAACAAATCAAGGCGAGCATCTGACCAGTTAAAAACCAACCACATAGTCTCGGCATAACCTAAAAGAATCAAAAATAAATGGAAAAGCAATAGACCAGCTTTTAAGCACATCTCTTGACCCATAAATCAAAAATAATAATAAAACAAATAATAAACAGAAACTAAATAAAAATTCACTAAATTAATTTCACAAACCGAGACGAGCATTTGGCCGGCTAAAAACCCGCCACATGGTCTTGGCTAAACTTAAAAGAATTCTGAATTAAGGGATCTATGAGTCAATTCTACATCCGCTCCTTGATCTTTCTTAAGGTAGACATCAAAAGGGTCTATTCAAAAGACCTCAATGTTCTGCCATCCCATAGTAGTGGACAAGTCAAATCATCAAGTCATGAAGACCGATATGAGCTAATCTCCCACAAGCCTAGCAAAGGCCGGGACATGCTCGATCTTAAAAAAAAAAAGGGAGAAGAGAAGAAAGAGAAAAGTAGGATACGTTCTGTAATGCCTAGCAAAGGCTAAAGGGGATTAATCCTATCTCATGGGAATCATGATGCTTTTCCTCGTCTGTTTGTAATTTCATATGATTCAGCTTTATGTTGGTGCATTACCAGGCTTGAACAAAGATAGTTGTGTCGAAAAACAGCCACGATGACTTGGAGAAATGCGAAACACTGGATGACAAAAGTCATGAGGCATTAAAATTCTGAATACAAGAGAGCGAGATCTCTACCTCTAAAAAATGCCAAAAAAGAACAAGTCAGAAATTTAATTTGAACCTAAATCTCAAAACTCTTCAGAGCTGCAAACCACAAATTCTGGACGAATACAAATCCAAACATGTGGGCAAACTAAAAAATTGTGAACTTCAAAGAAATCAAAATCTTTTAAACAACTCTGAGGTTTAATCAAATCTGTAAATAGGGTCTGAAGCAAGCAAAATGTGGTCCCAATAAAAAAAAGAGAGTAAGCAACAACCTGGAAGCAAATTTTGAAGCAAGCATAAACAAATTGCAAGTTAAGCCAAGCTAAACCGCCAACAGGAATTTAGACCCAAACCTCCAAGATCATGCTGTAACTCTAACAGAATTCAGGATGCCCCTAAATTCAGAAATCAAAGAAGAACCCAGAACTGAAAATCCATCAAGTATGAAAATAAATGAATAGAATCTCCAAGGCTGGAACCAAAAATCCGAATTCTTCCAAGTCTTTCAATCAGGACGGCTAGGACAAACTTAATGGTGTTCATCAAAGCCAAATCAAAATTTGAACAAGTCTGCAATCTGAAAGTTGGGAGATTCAAAGAGATCAAAAAATTCTTAATCAACAGGAAGCTCAATCAACCCTTGAACAATAATCAAAATAAATTCAATCATCTACCAAGTTTCAAACAAAACAAATCAAATTAATAAGCAATCTGTAAGTCAATCCATTCTAAATCAAACTAAAAAAAACTGAATTTAAGCACATTTTCTTAAAAAAAAAACTAAATCACATTTCCAAGTAAACTTTAAAATTCCAAAGATAATTACCCACCCATGGACCCAGAAGCAAAAGTCAAGTAATCCTCTGGAATCAAACGCCTGTCAAAGCCGGGCAGGGGAATGAAATAGCCAACGCGACTAACCAGAATCAACACAGCAGTTACAAATAACCTTCTTCTTATCTCACTCTTGAAGAAAGACTCGGCCACATCATTGACAACAGAACCAAGACGGGCAAATACCAAGAATCTATTCTGGAATCTTCTTGCCTTTGTCTGCAGGATATCAGTTTGCTCTCGCTGATGCGCCATCTCAGTCCCACCACCTGAACTCTGAGGAAGAAGATCAGTATATGGAGTTTGTGGACTGTCACTAAGATCCTCCGTAATATTGCAGGTGGTCTTGTCTAAACATCGAACAGATAATTTCCGTTTCCGGCTAAAAAGAGACCTCTTTGTCACCAAGGTAGAACGACCCCAAGGCAAAAATAATAGATTTCTTGACAAGAACAGGTACTCTGTGGCAAAAATTGATCGACCTCCTGAAAGGCTACATTCTGCTTGTCCACCTGAAAAGGACGACGACGAACAAGCAGCAGCGATGAGAACTTCCATTATTCAACATTCATAAACTTCGCCAAGATCAAACGGAGCACAAGTGCGCCACAATTCGGAAGCGTTGGTACTTGTCCGGTAAGAGCAGCAAGGTATAATCCGACATAGAAAAGCATAAGCAGCTAATAATAAAAAAAGGAGCTATCTCAGTGGATTCATGCATGCCTTCCGCTTCCCTGGAGCACGCCATCTATCCGATGATGTGCAGACGTACACAAGGCGCCAGAAAGCGTGAAGGTAGAGTAACCACCAAGGAGAATTCAGGAACAACGGTAAATGAAGAGGCTTACCTCGGCACCCGAGGGCTTTCCGGCCATGGATGGGGGAAGGCGGGAGACCGGCAGAAGGACCACTGAAGATCATGGTCGAGGAAGGCGCAGCTACGGCAGTTGCCATGTGTGGTAGTTTGATCCAATCGCGTCGCTCGGTAGCTCTTGAGCGGAACCTCCGAGATAAACCCTCGAGCTTGTTACGTCGGCCTCTGGAGTCCGGACTCTTCTGCAGCGGGAATATGAGTCAGGCATTTAATTTGGAATTTTTACTTCGTAAGCTATGGTATTCCAGTCGTAAGCGAGAGACAAAAATCTTGCCTCCCATAAAAAATATATATATTGTATAAAATCAATGCAAGATTTTATAACAAGCGAGAAAACAAAAACGTCTCTTCAGATAATTTAATTTTAAATTTTTACTTAAACCAATCACGAGAAAAAAAATAAAAATCCTCGTCCTCCATCAAAAAATATTTACTTAAAACCAAAAAAAAATTTATATAAGAGAGATAAAAACGTAAAACTTTTCTTCTATCAAATGAAGAGGGTTCTTTTGACAGGTGATCATTTTCATATATTCAAAATTGGAGAGAGAGAGAGATATTATTACTCATATAGTCCCCTCCTCATTGATAAATACACAACCGCAACTCAAAGGCAGTTCAATCGCTGGGATTCAGAATTTGAAATAGGATGTTTTCACCATTAAATTTTAACTTCACATCAATCTTCTAGTAAATCATAAGAAACTCTGTTGCTATTATTAATTTTTCAACTGAATGAAATTTTAAGATATTTATTATTTTTAAACAAAGTGGGATGTATATTAGGATTGGTGAAGAATTAATGGCCTGTTTGGTTAGAGTATCAAAAATGATACTATATTAGTATTGATATTGATATTTCTAAAAGATGGAGTATCAATATCAAAATTAATACAAGTTGACATTTGTATTACATAACATGTGTTGTTTGCATTACAAATTTTAAAATTGATACTATAAGCCAAACACCTCAAGGTGATTACCAACAATATCAATTTTAAAATTAATAGTGATAGAGATGTCTAATAATGTTACCAAACAGGGCATAAACATTTATATTTACCTAATGCCCTGTTTGGTTAGAGTTCTATTTTTAATACTATATCAATATTGATATTAATATTTTCAAATGTTGGAGTATCAATATCAAAAGTAATACAAGTTGACACTTGTATTACATAATATACTTTGTTTGCACTACAAATTTTAAAATCGATACAATTAACCAAACACCTCTTAATAATTCTTATCAATATCAATTTCAAAATTAATAGTGATAGAGGTACCTAATAGTGTTACCAAACAGGGCGTAAACCTTATTCTTTCACTGTGCGGCCCAATGTATTTACTTGATTTTAACAGACTATCACAAGCTCTAATTTGTTGTTTTTGTTCAAGCACAGCTTGAATGAATGTTACTTCTTAGAATCATATCGAACTAAATAATAGTTCACATTAGTTTTTAATGTAAGAAATGTATTTTTCATCCAATAGTTTATAGCATGTTTGGTAACAACATCTCTAAATTTGAAATTGATGTTGATATAAAAACCTTAAATAAATGGTTATGTCATATTTGATTAGAGTATTAATTTTGATATTGATATTTTTAGTAGACCGAATATTAATATCAAAATTGATGTGTGGACACTTGTTGTTCCACTTAAGAGTTTTAATATTGATATTGATAGTCAAATATTTATTAGAATTTATATCACATCAATTTTACAATTAACATTGGTAGAGATGCTTAATATAGTTATCAAACATATCTTAAGCCTATTTGGCTAGAATATCAAAATTGATACTTGATATAGTATTTGTAGATTGTGGAGAATCAACATTAAAAATGATTGTATCAATTCTTTACAAGTGTTTGGTAATACCATATCAATTTTAAAATTGATATTAATTATTTGGTAAAACTATATCAATACCAAAATATATTATTCAAAATATTAATAATATTTACAAAAAATATTAAATATGTTTGTAATTTTTAATTAAAAGAATAAAAATTTAAAATTTAAAATTTTGTTTTTATTTTTTTGACAAGTAAATATAATTACATATAAAAATATGGTACATTTAAACAGAGATAAAATTATCCAACAAATGCCACTCTACATAAAAATAAATATCAATTTACACATGGTGTCAATGTCTATCACCACTCATGCAAAGAATCAATATATTAAACAAGCACCAATGAGTACTAAGAAGTTGTCCATACCAATATGAACTTATGTAACAAATAATAAAATCTTGAAGAAAAAGATGCTACAAGTGGTTACCCATTTTGCCTGCAACAAAATTTGACCACCAAGATACCTTAGTTAGTATGTACAGAGAAAAAAGTTCACAGTTTCACCATCAAATTTCCAAGCCACATTAGGACCAAAGCTCTTGATTTCTACGAAAACTTACTAAAAATGAAAACCAACAATCTTTCACATGTCCTCTTGCTTGTCTTCATTTTAAAATTGCTTCTCGGTCTCTTGGCATACATGGTTGGCCACATTTAAGCTCATCTATTCACGTAGATAGTATTCTTCTAATTTGGCCAACGTTAAGGATCCGTTTGATTCCCCGTAAAAGTCTCTACTTGCATGAGATTTTCGCGATATCTTTTTCATATCATGTATTTGGTTACTAGTAAATTCATTGGTCAACGTAAAACCTTTTACATTGACCAGTTGAGGCGGGAATTTCGGCCTCCAAATTTTTGTGGTGTACGCCGTTTTCCGTATGCTGTTACAGAGAGTGTTTGTATTTTGATCGTAGACAATCAATATTATGAGCATATTATAGTTTCATGTTTATATATATTGATCGATATCATTTATTAAAAATTTAAATATATCAATATAAAATTTAAAAACTTAATAAATTTTGTAGTAAATATTTTTAGTACGATCAAAATATCTCTTTTTAATATTATCTTTCTCTGTTTTCTATTACATCTTTCTTTTCATTTCAAAAAGTGAGAATGTTTATTAAAAAATATTTAAAAATTTAAATAATGGCACTTTGCATATATATTAAGTTGAAATAATTATTTTTAAAATTTTAAATATTTTTAATAATTTAATTTTTATGAATACGTGTTTATAAATACAAATTTTAATGGCTCTTGATTTGTAAAATCTCAATAATTTAAAGGAAGCTAAATTTTGTTTAATTATATTAAAGTGCCAACTAGTTTAAGAATAATAATTAACAACATAAAATCAATTTTACAAGCCTAAAAATCTAAAAAAAAATTATTATAAGTTTTGATTTCATATGTTCAAAATAGTTTCAAAAGAGTTTTTAAGAAATTGAATGTTAAAATATTATGAAAAATTTTTACAAGTGAGTGAAAGATTAGAAATTACTCACTGGAAATCATTTTCAGACGAGCCAAATAAAACATATGTATTTCTTTTTCCCCGTAAACTTTATCCCATGTAAAACTTTTTCACTATTTTCCTTTTACACCTAAGCACGTAGACCCTAAGTCAGTCTGTTGATGCTTGCAATAAGATAAAGAGAGAAAGGGTTGAAAGTGTTGGTCAAAGTCCGTCTTTGTCAAAGAAGAAAAAGACTATTTTGAATTAGACTTCAGATCCATTAGTAGGGGTGGGCACAAAACGGTTCAAACCGAGAAACCAAACCGAACCAGCCCATTCGGTTCGGTTTGGTTCGGTTTGGACCCCCCTTCGGTTTGGTTCGGTTTGGAAAATCTCCAAACCGATTTAAACCAAACCAAACCGTTTAAACCGATTTAATCAAAAAAATATAAAAAAACTATTATAGTATTAATAAAAATGATATTTTTATAAATTTTATAATAAAATAATATTTATTTCATTATTTTTAACATAAAAACTAGTATATATATGTAAAAAATAATTAATTTAAATATTTTTTATTTATTTTCGGTTTAAACCGAACCAAACCGAACCAAACCGAATTGATTCGGTTTGGTTCGGTTCGGTTTGGGAGGGTGATTCGGTTTGGTTCGGTTTGGGAAAAAAATGGTCCAAACCGGACCAAACCGAACCGTGCCCACCCCTATCCATTAGATAGCTTGCGCTTTTGTCTTTGTCAAGATGAACATGCATTGCAAGCATACCCAATTGCTAAACTCATAAAAGAATATGCAATCTAGATAATCAATTTGTTTTATTTGAAAGTTGAACAGCAAAGTAGCAATTCATTAATATTAATATAGTTGTAATTTAGTATTACATAAAAAGAAATTTTCAAGTGAGAGGTTCCAAACATATCTATGCAGAGAAGAACCACTACTCAAAGTTCTCAACTGCACTATACACAATGATGGACTAACCTATACTACATGGAAAAACTTGCTCTTGTAGATTCAACAATACTGACCTTTTGTCTTTAAACACTAAACAAAGTTCAAGGTACTTCATGGATAATTATGTTCTTATCTATGGAACAGGAACATCCAGACTTGGTTTAATGATGATTCACATGTTTGGGGACTTGTATATAAATCAATATTAGAAAACTCAGTTCATTTAAATCAAGCATCTCCCTATTTATGTATATATACTAAATCTAAACATTTTGGAGAATATGATATTACATGAATATTCATCAATGACCCATCCAAATTCGAGCAGGTGAATTAGTTATGGTTTAATAGTTTGAACGAAATAATGAAAATACCTACCTTTGATATTCTAAAATCAAAATAGTTTCCATTCTAAAATCAAAATCTTTTACTTTTCCTACGGAAAGAGCAATAAAACAACTATCCACGAGCACACATGAAAAGCAAAGCCAAGATCGGCCCCCGATCCCTTTTGCAAAATCTAAAAAAAAATAAAAAAATAAAGAGGAATAAAGTTCATAATCTTTTCTAGGGTGAAGGTGCACTTGATTTGGGCAACAAGGATGGTGATGCCACCTCCCTTATCTTTTCTGCCCTTTGGACTAAATAATCTCATGATCTCTGTTTAAGACCTTGAGATAGTGTTCTTAATTATAGAATGACATATTAGTAATATCTAAGATCAGGACATCTCTAAAAGGTTACTTAAGATTTGTTTCTTTATAGGTAATACTGTAACTTTTACACCATTTTTCATATGTATGTCAGCATCTTCTTTATTAAGTCTTCATATACTTGTCAATATCTACAACTCCTTATAGATATAAGATGCACATATCAAGTATATAATATCATATGATGCACATCTAGTATTTAATATCATAATGTGCATCTGTATGATAAGTAAACATTAATGACCAATATACTTGAAGCTTCTATGAGCTTCACCTTTACTTTATCAACAAGACACTTTGCAGCTCCTATTCCAATGACTATTATGATGATAATTAAAGTATTATTCTTTATCTTGTTTGGGCTATATTTTCTTGACCACCTTCTTGACTTTTAACTTTGCCTTTCTATTCCCCTATAATGAGATTTCTTCCTTCCATTGGTCTTATTAACAAGAATAATTGTAAATGTATTGTAGTTCATGTTGCCCTTAAATAGCACATCACGATGAGCCATGATAAATCTAATATTAATGTTGCCACTTTTTTGCTAATTGAGGCTAACATGTAGTATATAGCAAACAATGCATCTTCTTATTATTTTGTGAGGCAAAGATGTCACTCTCACATCATTTGATGGTTTAAGAGGGATTGACTTCTTAAGTAGGTTAGTTATTTGGTCAACTATAAGAATAATTCTCATTGTTTTGAAGTAGTCAAAAAAGTCTAGGCAAGTGTACTTGTCGGCATTAAGTATGTCTCGCAACTAGTGATTTATCATCTAATTTTGGAACGGAGATATAACTACAATAAGATAACATTTCAAACATTTAACTAATAATTATGATATAGTCTTATATTGTAATTTATACGCCCACTAATTTTTGACAAATTTGCATAACTTTTATTATGAAAAGATAGACTATTATAATGACATCTTAGTTGGGACTGAAATCCTATTAACCTTATGATGATTACCTTGTGGCAACACAATAAATCATCTCATACTTAATAGATAGACAATTTTCGTAAGTTGTAGTCATTTCAACTTTCAATCATATTCAGTCTCTAGAGTTGTGAGCTTGTGGCAACAAAACAAAGCATATACTCTAGTTGAGCCAAGTTTGCTTGTTACGTTATGAGAATGGATTCTTAACATAGCTCTTTTAGCAACACAACAAAGTCATGCCAATTGTCCAACCTAATGTTCGGCAAATGTCTTGGTCATGATCATAAATCTATTGTTGAATGAGTCTTGTGATAGCACAACAAACCCATCCAATTTAGGATTGGATTATCAAGACCATAACAACAAATGACATTGAGGTGATTCTTAATGTCTCACATTCATCAACATAATAAAAATGAGAAGAGATTTTTTTAGTTTCATCAATATATATGCTATTTATGTTTACATATTTTTGGAATATCATATATCTAAGATATATAAAATAACGTACAACCACATATCACATATGCAAGAAATAAACTAGATGATCGTGAACTTTAACCATATTTATGCAACATCAAAGCTAGAACAATGTGCAACAAAACGAACTAGCATTTGATGTCAATGTAGATGTGTCTCCACTTCCCGAAGAACACTTCTTTAAATGGTCTCACTCTCTCCTCCTTTAAAAATGGGCTCCTTGTCATTATAAGTGGTTTAAGGATATGTAGGCCCACTAATGTTCATAATTTTAGTAAGAAACATTAGTTCTAACCAAGAAGAGTACATAAAATGATGAGACATAGACTTTACAATTAGAATTGAGAAAGATGATGAGTCACATGGTTCTCAATAAGCACATCCCAAGAAATTAACCATCATCACATAATAATTAAACTAAGTCCATAATCACCATTTTTCCACACTATGAAACAACACGTGTAAATTGTGTGATTAAGTGATAATTGTATAATACAACAATTTATGGCATAAAATTATAACTTATAGTTTTAGAAATTTCCAATTTCACACTTGTTATAAGTTTCATAAAATAAATAACATGAGATAAGCATATAAATAAATTATATGTATGAAACAAGCAAATCTGAACTATTTTGACTATTTATGCATTCATAAAATAGCACATGGTGTAAACTAATGTATTAATCACATTCTAAACAATCACATTTTTTGAAATTAAACAACTAGACATGTAGGCATTTTTTATAAAAGATAATGACACCAAACTCAGAATTTTATTATAAAATATTTTTTACAATAATAAATAATTTTACTACATGTAACTATATAAAGTTCTCTAACAATATATTTTTAACACCAACAAATATATTTTGCTATAAAAAATAACATTTCCTACCTACATAGTTCTATAGTCAAATGTCACTATTACGACTAATTTAAAGTTGCAACAAAAATATATTTACTACATATTTGATGTTGCAGTAAGGCATCATTTTTATTGCTAATTTAAAATTGCACAAAAAACCTATTTAATACATATTTGATGTTGCACTAAATTTAATTTTGCAACTAATTTGTAGTTACACCAAAAAACTTTTAACTATATATTTGATGTTGTGGTAAAACATCAATTTTACAACTCATTTGTAGTTGCATCAAAAAAAAATTTAATTACATATTTGATGTCGCAATAAAATATCATTTTGTTGATAATTTAAAGTTGCACCAAAAGCTTATTTTCTACTATATCATATTATTTAGAACAATATTTATGGTGGCTACAGATAAATTTTTTTGTGACAACTAGTTGAAATTGTTATTTTGAGTAAATTTTTTATAACAACATTTTGATATGCTATAAGAAATTGTTATAAAAATTGTAACTTCTTGTAATGTTAATTTTGACATTAATTTCACTAGTTAATATTTTAAAATAATTTTAAATTTTAACTATGATTGATTCTATGACAACATGGCTTAATTTTAAGACCCCAATAAATTGTAAATAAATTCTAGTTGAAATTTTGACATTTATGGGGATGATAGCCGAGACAAGAGGATGGAATCCATTGTGTGCAGTGTAGGTGTTGCTGAAAATTGCTCAAATATGTTGCCTCCCTTGCCCATCAACACCGAAAAACTTAGAAACATTAAAGAATCCTATTTTCGATGTTTCCATGCCTTTATAAGGCTTTCAATGTCAATATGTAAAGAATTATTCACATAGTTTTCCATTTAGGCTTGGCAGCATTAAATAGATCAAAACTCTATCTTTCTAATTTTTTATTGGATGCTCTAATGATCCAAAAATCAAATAGAGAGAGACATTGGAAAACAAATGTCATGAGAATCATCTTAACCAAATCAATCTCAAAAAATGCAACATGGTTTCCTTGACAAAACAAAAGTTTGTAAAATTTTAGGAATGTACAATATCACATGAAATGATGTCAAAATAACATTGATTTTGATTGAGACTTCGACTTGGCTTTGATGATAATGTAAATAATTGATCTATAGTTAGCAGAAGCATCATTTCCTAGGATTTCGTTGTCACTGTCATAACTAAAAACAAGATTTGAGCATATTCAAATATATCCACAGGTTTCAACTAATCTCTTTAGATAGGAGAAGAGTGAGTGTATCAATGTTTTTTAAGTCATCCAAGTGCACAATCTTTAATAGTATCCACACGAATTTCCTTTGTAGAGAGCTATCATGCACGTCAGACTTTCTAACTGGTCCTGAACAGAGCTCCACCACGTATTGGCGACCTCTGGGGTGGGAGAAGATGTTGGAGCAGGTTGGCCACGAAATTAGCAACCTTAGCTAGTTAGAGTTTAGCTCAATTCGCTATAATTTATAGAAATCAAACTTTTTTACACAAACTCACAATTTCCATCAATTACATCCATTCCTCTATACTAACGAATCAATTATATTATATATGACCCATTAAGTCCAATATTATATTTGTTTGAGACTTGATTAAAAGAAAACTTATTTTGAATTAAACCTATTATTCGATAAGAGATTTAATGGCCTTCCAGTCATTAAAGTATAAGCCATGCCCCATAATCCCAATAGATCTTGAGTGTGATCTCATTTTCATTGAGTCTTTTCATCATCAGTTATTACATAGAGATAAACCCTTGTTACCTTATACTTAGAATTAGATCAATTGAAAAATTTATTTTCTAATTATCGTTTTTACCATTACCATACATTTAGAGTACTATCCCATCGAGTATTTTCTCTCACTTATCGAGAGTGAACAATCTCTTATTGTTTGCTCAATCGACCTCTTCATTAGCTTTCCCTTGTATCTTATTCACTAATTGTACAAGATCATCATATCAGTGATACATAAGTTAATAGCTAAAGCAAAAGATATGATTGATAATATATCTTTGGCAATTCAAGTCAAAAATCTAACTATGCAATCATAACGAGGGAAATCTTTGATTAACAGTTTAGTAAAATATCATTCTGGGTTTCTAATTTAGATAAGCTGAGTGAACTCATTCCATTAATAAACTCTTGTGTATGTATCTTATTGTCTTCACACTAATGATCAATGAGATCGATTTACTTCATCTTATGAGAAGACATTACATACACTAGTTTAGTTGAATCCTTAATATTTTGTCTCAAATATCCTATGACCAGAAATATTTTGATCATATAGATTTAGATGATTGATATCAGTATCATGATCTCATCATGATTCAATTATCATTACATGTGATTAATGATTTCATTATGATATGCGCATCTAATTACAACAAGTAATAAAGAATTGCTAATTAATTGAATAAGGTATTTTAAGAAATATCAAATCATATCAAATATGAATGACTAATAGGGCATACGTTTCTATCACTAGTGACGGCTTTGCAGTCATTGCCAATAAATTATTAGCAACAGCTACCATTGTTAATGCATCGATAATAAGTTTTAGTTTTTCCAATTAAACATGTTAAATTTACATGTTGTCAATAAGAACAAATGACAATCATTGCCATGACTTTCTTCATCTCAAAGTATTATGACAATTATAGAGGTGTATTTTATGAGATTAAGTCATAATAGTGATTTTCACATGGATAAATTTTAAATTTTGCATAGCGAGATCTAAAGGTATGCATTCAATAGTTCAAGCTATCAAGATTTGATAGTTTAAACTCCTAAATTGATTTAAATTATTAATATCATGATATTGTAAGGAATCGATTTTTGGGGCAGTAGAAGCATCAATTCCTTCAATTTCAATATTGTTTTTTTTGATTGAAACCAAACGTTAAAACCAAAAATCGGATTTGAACAAAATTTTAATATACCTTTGCAAGATTTAACTGATAGAATTGTATACCCTACAAGTCAATCATATGTGATATGGTTTTACATTTCTTGTAATATCTTATTTAGTATTAATGGCATTGTCTTCATTACTTGCTCTATCTAGATACGTCTATCGTAGTGAATGATAGAAATGTATGCCCTACAAGCCAATCATTTATGATATGATTCGACATTTCTAGAAATATCTCATTCAATTAATAAGGCAAATCTTCATTATAAGCTCTTATTAGATGCGAATATCATAATGAAGTTCTTGATCGATTGCAATAATGATTAAATCATGATGAGATCATGATAATGAGATTGATCATCTAGAGGTAATTGATCTAAATGTTCCTAGTCATAAGATATTTAAGACGGGACATCAAGGATTCGGATAGACTAGTGTATGTGATGTTTTCTCATGTGATGAGGATGACCGATCTCATTGGTCATTAGTGTGGAGATACTGAGATACACATACAGGTGCTCATTAGTTGAATGAGTTCACTGAATTGACCGAATTAGAAACCTTGAATGGTATCTTACCGAACTGTCAATCAGAATTTCTATCATCACGATTGCATTGTTGGACCTTTGACCTGAGTTGCCAAAGATGCCTTGTTGGGTGGAACTTGTGCTTTGACCATTGTCTTATGGATCACCGTATAGATGGTCCAGTATAGCGATGGATCGGGCACAAGGAAAACCCGATGGAGGTAATTAAGCGGACAACAAGGGATCGTCCACTCTCGGTAAGTGAGAGTGAATGTCCTATGGGATAGTACTCTAAATCCCTGGCCAGAGTAGATAGGATAATTGGAAAAGGAGTTTTCCAATTGATCCAATTCCGAGTACAAGATCTTATAAAGTCGGTACACTAAGGTGTTGATAGTCGATGCCGTACTCCTTTCCGACCGGGACATTGGATGGATGAGGGTTTATATCCATGCGGTAACTGATGATGGAAAGGCTCAATGGAGATGAGATTATCCCATAGCCATTTGGGATCATGGGATGTGGCTTGTACCCTTCATGATCGGTAGGCCGATTAATCTGTTATCGGATAACAGATTTAATTAAATTAAATAGATTTATTCTATTTTATTTAGGCCTCAACCAAATAGGCTATTGGGCCTAGTGGGTCACACACAAAAAGGACTTATCCATAAGTACAGGGGCAAGTGTAAGCAACCAAAACGGGATATCCGTAGATCTCCCCTTTTCCGGCCCCTACACTTGCTTTGGGGACTTGGTGGATGAGATGTTAGTAGGTGTGGTCGCCAGGAGCCAAAGGCTCCAAAATATAGTAGAATGAAAAAAAATGAAATGGAGAAATGACCGTCATACCTTTGGAAGCTGGGAGATTGTTGGGTTCCGACTTCTACTCTCTCAGCCGGCCGAAAGAAGAGAGCTTAGTGAGTCCTTCGTCTTCGATTCGGTTGAAGCTCCGCCTCAATCGGATTTACCTAAAAATGTCCATAATAAAACATAGAAACAAGTAAAAGGTTCATTAGTTCTAATGAAAGCATAGTATCGTGCTCAAATTTGAATTCAAACATGCAAAAGGAAAGAGACTAACCGGATTGGGACTAAATCCCAACCCCTATTTAGAAGGTTTAAATATGCATGAAAATGCAAATGAGTGGCTCAATATTTGCTAAATGACATGTTAATGAGAGTTAAAATGAAAGGGGGAGTAAAGGATCGACCGGAAAGGTAAATAAACTCAAAAAAATGCAAAATGGGGCCTGCCCCTGCTAGTGCCCCATATATGGGGTGCTTGCTGCAGGTGTCCCCTTGATGGGGCGCGTTGACCAAAGTCAAAGCGCCCTATTTATGGGGCACCAGGGACTGGCTTCAGCAGATTTTCTTCCTTTCTTCGCGGCGTCGCCCCGGAGTGTAGGAAGACCTCCAAGGCGGAAAAAGGACTTCTTCAAGCAGCCAATACCCAAGTGAAGTTAATGGAAGAGTGTTTTGGCACTAGATGTAAGAGAAATAGAGTGTAGAGGCCCTCAAAGTCGGAGAAAAATCATATTTCTGAAGAAGGAAACTGCAGGTTTTTGGGTTTTTGGAGAAGGATTTTGGGATAATCTAAGGGCTTGAGAGGGTGCTATGAAGGCTTAGATTCATAGTGGTGGATGAGATGAGGTGGGAGACAGACTTGGGGTATCCGAAAACCTCCATATGGGGTTTTTCTGCAGCACAAAAGACGGTAACTTCATTCTGCTGGAATATCCCTTCAAGAAGCAACTATGATTTTTTTGGGTTTTGGGAGATGGTTTTTGGACAGTTTGAGAGCTTGGAGAGGGGTTGCAAGGATTGGGATGTGTAGTGGTGGATGAGAGGAGGTGAGGGACGCCCTTAGAGTGTCCTAAACCCTCCAAATGGGGGTCCTTTTATAGGCAAGAAGAGGGAAACTTTATCTGCAGAACTGTCCCATCAATCTATCCAGTCAGTCAGACCAGGTGCAGGTGCCCCACCAGTGGGGCGCCTGGCACCCTGTTTATAGGGCGCCTGGTGCCCTATTTATAGGGCACTTTGACTTGGTCAAAGTGCCTCATTAAGGGGGCACTAGCCCCAGTTTGGCCGAAACGCACAGGGAAGTTCCGATTTTCAGAAAAACTTGGTTTCCTTGAAAGAATACTCATAAAAACAAGAATTTAAGCTCTCCAACTGGACCAAAATTGCGTGTCTACAGCTTGCCTCACCTTGGCATCGGCTTTGTAGGGGAGTGACACGAATGAAACGTAGGCGAATGTAGCGAAGCGTAATGAGGCGTAGCGGAATGATGTGGTAATGGACTGAAAAGGTGACGCCAAGGTGTAGATTTAGACACGCCCTCATTGGCCTAGTTGAGTGGAATAAAACTTTATCGGACTTCGAGAAAACCCTTTGTCTTATCGAAACCTTCCCTCTGGTTGATTGGCTAAAGAGAAGAACAATACTTAAAGTAAATAACTAAAATCTCATGTGGGGGAGAATTGTTACCGGCCAGGACCCGAACTGCATGGTGTGCTGGACCCGGTAGAAATGCATTGAAAAGTAAATTGCGAAAAGTAAAGAGGAGACAGCCAATCAACAAAGGTTGGGTCCTTTAAATTCATGAGGTTTACTCAGAAATACCGATTTAGTTTGACATGGAAAAACTTCTTGTTTCGATGAAATCATTTTTAAAACCCGTTGGAAACCGATTCTCTGAAAAATCAAGACCTCCTCTGGGGCAATAAAAGACCATCTTTAAAATGGCAGGATTATGATGGGGTGATGCATGTATGAAATGATGCATGCTGGGTTTAAAGAAATACAACTAAGTATAAGGAAATAGTTGAAGATATAGGTTGAACATAACGGGTCAGGACATCCGTAAAGAAACCGTTGTCTCCGCATATTCAACTTTGGCCTATCCGCAAGCCTAGGGAATGACTGAGCCTTCACTGATTTTGTTGAAGGGGTTCTCAGGCTCAGCTCCCTCTAGACTTGAGGTCTTCAACATCTCAAATATTATTTATTTTGATAGATGCAATACTAAATGCAAGTCCTAATAGGGGTCGGGGTAGTCCACTTTTGTTTTTCAATTTTTTTTTTGTTTTTGCTTCCTCTAAGTGTCTAGGGATATGAAGCTGGCATGCCTTCTCCTGTTCTTGCATCCACTTGAGAGAAGATATTAGAACTTTATTTTGGCTTAGTCCCTTGCCTTGATCTTTTGTCAAGGGACATAGGCCTTATTAAGGTAAAGATAACAGAAAAACATAAGTATGCCTAAAAGGAAATATGCAAGACTGGAATTAAACCTGAATGCAATGGCAACTAGTCAATTTAGAAAGCAAATTTTTAGGCATTTTGGAATTTTTGATTTGTTTGGATTTTGATGGTTTTATAATGTTTTTGATGTTTTGGAACTATTATGATTTTTTTTGGTGTTTTAATTTTTATAGATTTTTGACTTTATAGATTTTTTTGTGTTTTTAAAGTTTGGTGTGATAGAAACGACCATCTCATCCTTTGCCTTGCTTGCCATAGGTGCCTCTCATTGTTACCTAAGGGTTAAGAGTAAGCATCACGTGTAAGAAAGTGCCTAGTCCGAGATCTTCTGACCTTACGCCTTTGATAGGCTATGGCTCTTCTTGGATCCAGTCGGTCAACCTTACCCGCAAGGTTAAAGAGGGAAGAGGATTGGTGGTAAGTCCTTAATAGGATTCGGGGGTGTCGAATTTGTTTCTCTACTAGTGCCCGCATTGCCCGTTTGGGATTTGACATCCTTGGGTCCTTCCTTCTAGCCCTTTTCTTTGATGGCCCACATTCAGACAGGTCTTTTTTCTTTTGCTTGATTTTGACCTGAGGGGTTCATTGCCCATCTTTTGGAGCCTTTTTCTTTTTGGGCTTTTGTTGGTACACATTCAGACAGGTCTATTCTTTTGCCGACCTGAGGGGTCATTGCCCATCTTTTGGCACATTTTCTTCTCTTTTAAGAAGTCAGACCTTCAGAGACATTTTCCAACTAAGGTAATGGGCACTTTCGATACTCCTCATTCTAACCCCTTCCATCTATTCTGGACCAAAACGAGAAGAGAATGGGATAGGGTTGACCTTCTTTTGCCAAGCGTTGCCTAGCTTCTTCTCTGACTTCCAATCATCGTATTTCAAAACTAGGCGTGTAGTGTGTGTAATATGATGCCTATCCTTATTTCCCTAAGTGACAAATTGGTGCACCGAGCAAGCAAGCATTAGATGTTATCATTATTCTTCACACCTTTTGGATTTTATAGATTTTTTTTGTGATTTTTATGATTTAAGGGAAATATTTTTTGAGGTACACACCATTCCAGGGATGAGCTAGTTCTTCTCCTTTTGCATTAGTTAGCTTGTATGAATTACCGGGATAAACAGCCGAAATTACATATGGACCCTCCCAATTAGGTTGAAGTTTGGAGCGGGGACCGCCCGACTTAACGAATATTCTTTTAAGCACAACCTCATCGGTTTCAAATTTTCTCTCTACCACCCTCTTCTGATAAAATTTTTTAAGTCTATTCTGATAAGATTTAGCATGTTCGGCAGCGGCCAGCCTCCTTTCATCTAAGAGTTCGAGTTGCGCAAGAAGAGAATCTCGGCGTTCATCCATTGGGATGTCTCGATCAATCTGGACTCGGAGGGAAGGGATGAGTAGTTCATATGGGACTACCACCTCCATTCCAAATGCCAGGGCATAGGGAGTTTGACCCGTTGGGGTTCGAATAGAAGTGCGATAGGCCCATAGAGCATCAACTAACTTATCTGGCCAATCTGCAAACTTGCTAGACTTACAAGTTTTCTTAATGATTTTTATCAGGGTTTTATTGGTGGCTTCTGCTTGACCGTTATCTTGAGGATAATATGGAGATGAATGATGCAATCTGATGCAATACCTGTTGCAAAGGTCACGCAGCTCCTGAGAGATGAATTGTGGTCCGTTGTCGGTGATGATGTCGCCTGGGATCCCGAACCTGGCAATGATGTTGCGTTTGATGAAGGTGCAGACTGTTGATGCCTTGATCTCCACGTATGCTTCCGCCTCCGCCCACTTAGTGAAGTACTCCGTTGCCGTTAGGATGAAGGATTTGGTTTTGTTTGTGGAGTTTGGGTCACCAAGGGGTTCGATAACATCAAAAGCCCACATAGCGAAGGGCCATGGGGCGTGAATCGGGTGAAGGGAAGATGCGGGAGAGTGAATCTTGTCGGCGTGAAGTTGACATTGATGACAGTGCCGGACAAAGATCGAGCAATCTTCTTCCAGGGTAGGCCAGTAATACCCTTGCCTGATGATCTTCTTGGCGAGGGCTTGAGCATTTACATGGCCTCCACACACTCCGGAGTGTGCTTCCTTAAGCATCGATTCAGCCTCTTCTTCATCTACGCATCTTAATAGAACACCGGCCAAGCTCCTTTTATAAAGTACTCCCCCTAAGATGGTGTATCTCTGGGAGGCTCTTCTTATGGCTTTCTTCTCTTCGGCAGTTGATCCCGGTGGGTATGTCTGATCCTGACAGTAATTCGCAATCTCATGATACCATGGTTTCTCACCCTCTTCTAATTCTTCCAACTCAACCAAAGATACTTCCTCCTTTTGCTCAATGTACTCTTTCCTTTCAAACTCTTCTTTAACCTTCAAGAATCGTGCATCTTCTACTGCCCGAATGGTACGTCGGCGGACATAGATCGTCCTAACTGTAGACACGCCAAATTGACTTGATTCGGAGCCCTAGACTCTTATTCCATTGGCGATATCTTTTATTTGACCGTTATCTGATCCGGATTACCTCGTAGAGATGAGCTAAGGATATTGGTGGAGCCCCTTGTAAGTTGAGAATAGACCAATGATTTCCGGAATATTGCCGTAACCTTCAAGCGAGAGCCGCACGTGAACTGTAAAAACACGAAGCCTGCTCGATGACCGACCTTGAATGGTCCATAATTGAAGATCTCAGGAGTCCCGCATGTGTTACGGCTTTTTCGATCTGTGCTGACACGGCTATCCCGAACCATATGTTAGGCCTTTCCGGTCATCACCGGGTCTTTTCAGGTCATCCAGGTCGATTCTAGCCGAATATTTTTATCAACCGGGGCCATATGGCCATTTCGGTCAATTTTAGGGTTTCTCGGCTTTTCCGAGTTTCGGTTCATGTTTACCGGGTTTATATCAAATTTTTCGATGACTTTTGGTTTTCCAGTCATACCAGACTTTTTTGGTCATCAATTTAAGTCATCCCAAGTTGACCCGAGATTTCTCGATCGGAACCGTGCTCTTTCGGATCTTCGCCCCGGGTTTTGGCTTTCCGCGAGAGGGTAAACCGGTAGAAAGCCCTGTGTGAACATCTCAGGAGTCATGCCGGCAGGTTTACCGACTTGAGGAGGTGCGGCTTAAGGTCCTCTTTCCAACGCAACAAACGGGAGCCGAATCGGACATCCCGTTTGCAAGATACGGCTCGCGGAACGCGCGTGCAGGAGAGAGAGTGTACCGCGCCCCCACTCCACTTGAAAGAGGAGGGCGCGCCCTGCGCGCCCTCAAACCGGGGCACGTCCTGCGCACCCCCGGTTCCTTTGAAAAGTGGGGGCGCGGTCACTTTCTTTAAATCAGAAATTGCCCCGATTAGCACCTTCTAAACCTGATTTTTGGAAAGTTTCCGGCGTTGATTTTCGATTATTTGTACCGCGCCCCCAGTTCGGGGGCGCATTACGTATGTCAAGTCAATTTTTAGCAATTTCCCGAAGTTTCCGTCAATTTTTAGCAGTGAGACGCGTAACGCGCCCCCGCTCCCTTTGAAACAGGGGGGCGCGCAGACCGCGCCCCCGAACTGGGGGCACGCCCTGCGCGCCCTCGTCCCCTTTGAAAAGCAGGGGCGCGGTCGGTCCAATTTTTAAATTTTGCACCGGCTTCCTTCCCCTATAAATTGAGGGCCATACTCAACGACCCAAGGTTAATCCCCTGTGCCTAGATCGTCCAAAGGTCGTCCAAGCTTTTCTCCAAAGCCATCCCGACGTCCAAAGGTGATCCGAAGTCAAGAGATCGATCCCGAGGTGAAGGAGAAGGCTCGATCCGGGTGTTCTGCATCAGCCAACTTCATCGACTTCTGAAGAAAATCCTAGACTCCTTCTGCAAAAGTCTTCAACATAGAAGATATTCATCTCTTCGTCCTGTTTCATTTCCAACTGACGGCACTCAATTCTAACTTGCCGTTCGTTCGTGGCGATTGCTGCACCAAGGGCGCGCATCCAGGTTCTGTTTTCTATATCCGCCCACTTTCAGAATTTTTACTGATTTTTACATGAGGATTTAGGAGAAGTCATCAACATTGTAACTCTTCCTCTCTGAGTCCTCTGTCTTCTCCAACAAACGGTACTCGATTCTGACATTGGGGTCGTCTGTAGCATCCTCTGCACTAAAGTCGCGCCAGAAGGGTGCAAAGGCTACCCGAACCGGCCTTCTTCAACCAACTCGGCTTCAACTCAAGCCGATCCATTCCATATGATTTCTCAACTGCCTTAACTCAGTTTATTTATTGTTTTAAAGTATCTTTTAGTTCATTTACATCATTTATACATAATCAAAAATACAAAAAAAAGGGGTTAGGACTTGCCCCAATCCGGTGAGTTCAATTCCAATTGCTTCTTTCTCATATTCTTACTACAGTTACTACACTTCCCATAGTTCTAATTATTTTATTCACTTGTCTTATTGTGCTAGTTGCACAGGTCTATCAAGCAAGCATCTGTTGGGAGACTCTTCTTCATCGACCGGCCGAAGAAGAAGAAGGTTGAACCCATATCCCGATCTCCCGCGCTAAGGTACACGGTCAAAACAACTCAATCTTGTTGTTATTCTATAAAGCGGAGCCCGCGGCTTCTGGCGACCACCCTTCTTATTCATGTTCTAAATTCATCTCCTCCTCACTCTCCTCCCACATGACCCGAACCATCTCCGGTGCTCGAGCGACGCCGTGAGATGAAAGTTTGGGGATCAATGTGAGTGTGGGACCGTGGTGAGGATCTTTTACAGCTTTCCGAGTGTTTTCCGATTCACTCCCCCTTTTTTTGCCAATTCCATATTTCACCTTCTTCTCTTGAGGTGCCGATCCGGAACCCATTTTCGGAGTCGACAGCTTTTTGGCGACCACGGTGGGACAACCAATGTCTTCAACCGTGCTAGCTTGATTGATTCGTGCAACTAGTTGTTTTCCGACTTGGTTCCCGCGCAAACCGGCTTGTCCTTTACCTTTTCCATGTCAATTTACCTTTAAACTTGCTGTTTACTCTTTCTTTAAGATTGTCCCCCATGTGGACTTGAGTTACTTGTCTTTAATTTCAACTCGGTTCCCGCGTGAACCTCTTTTCTTCTTATAAATTGCTTCCCGCGTGAACCACCTTTCTTTTCCAACTCGGTTCCCGCGTGAACCAACTTATTTTCAGATCGGTCCCCGCGTGGACCACCTCTTTACAGCACCTTTAGATTGGCCCCACATGGCCCTCTTTCTATTTTGTCAACTCTTACACCGGTTCCCGCGTGAACCATCCCTTTCTTCATTAAAACCGGTTCCCGCGTGAACCAAACCCTTTTCTAAACCGGTTCCCGCGTGAACCAACTCACATTCAGATCGGTCCTCGCGTGGACCACCCCTTTGCACCAATTATATTGGCCCCACGTGGCCCTCCTTTTCTTTTTCCAACCAAACAAACCGGTTCCCGCGTGAACCACCCCTTTTTCTTCAAAAAAAACCAGTTCTCGCGTGAACCACCTACCTTTCCAAAACTCGGCTCCCGCGTGAGCCACTTTATTTTCAAATCGGTCCCCGCGTGGACCATCCTTTTACCTTTACTTCAGATTTGTCTCCAATTGGACACTCCAACACAAGCTGGTTCCCACGCGAACCACCTTTTAGTTGCTAGTTGCTAGTTACTTGTTTATTTTATCATTGCTTGTCTTGCTTGCATTCACTTGTTTGATTTATTTAATAGCTTTCATTCATGTTTGCATATTGATTGCTTCTTCTTCTCCTACCCTCCATTTTTCATTTTTTTTGCATTAGCTTTTGCATCGGGTGCCGGACTTGCTCCGATCCGTAGGGCATTCGAGGCGGGGGCTCTCTCTCCCAACACACCCACACCCTCCAAACACCTTCTTGGTGGATTCTAACCTCTCTTCAGGGATATTCCTTCCTAGTTGACTTGGTTGTTTCCATCAAGACCTCCGTAAGTCCCCATCCGTGGAGTATTCCTCTCCGCACGATTGGGCCGGTTGTACCACTTCCCAAAACCCGAAGAACCCAAGTACCTACTCGTGGTGATTGAGTGACAACCTTAGGTCTTGAAGATTGAAGCAATAGGAACCATACCCATTTGAGTGAACAATTGCTAACAATCTATCTAATCTATGGTTTCAACCCAAAAATTGTTGAGTAGTCATTTTAAAACCTTGTTTGCATAACTTGCTTGCTCACAACAATTGAAAACAACCAAAAAATTCTTCTTCTTTCAAAACACCTAAAAAAAAAATCCCTTTTAACTTTTGTGTTCTACTTGCTTGCAAAACAACCAAAGTGAAACCAAATCAAATCAAACAAACAATCATAACCAAACAAAATTCTCTTTGCAATTACACATTTCATTTGCTTTCTTTCAACCATTTTGTAAGAAAATTTGATAGGATGCCCATGACACTAAGGTCCGGAAGACACGTCGGGATGTCGGACTACTACGGCCAAGAAGAGGAGTATGAGACAGGTCACTACGAGCTTCAGCAACCCATGGTCCAACCAGATGGCCATGTTAATGTCGTGATGGAACCTGAGGTCCAAGATCCCGCTCACCGATCCGCTTCACATAGTATAGAACAAGCTCTCAAGGATCTATCTCTTCACCTTGATCCCGAGACCTTTGCAATTATCCAATCTGCCACTAAGGGCAAGATGCCTGCCAATCAAGCTCCGATCGAGGGAAATCAAGCCCCCTCACCACCCCAACCGGCAGTCAGGCCCCTAATCATTTCTTCTTCTGGGCAACCCTGCCGTGTCTCCACTCACCCCGTTGTGGGGCATTCACATAACACTAGTCCAGTTCCTGTTTCCAACCTACCTCTTCAAACTCAGTCACTTAAACACTTTGCTCCCGTGGCTCAGGAATCCAGCCTCACCCAGGCATTAATGAACAAACTCAACCAGATGGATGAGCGCTTTGAAGAAATGAGGCACCGCCTCGATTCTAAAGCCAACCCTGAAATCTCTGTCCCATCCTTCCCAGTTCTACACCTACCTCTTTCACAGATACCAGTCTTCCAACGTTACAATGGGACTGGTAATCCTTTCAACCATCTAAAGAGCTTTCTCTACGACTCCGCATTCTGGAAAAATGATTGCAAAACTCTTGCCTTCCTATTCCGTCGGTCATTGGAGGGATCCGCCCTGGACTGGTTATATTCTCTTGATTCCATTGAGGCGGCAGATTTCGACATCGTCAAGGCAAAGTTTCTACAGAGGTACAAGGATCGGGTGGGGCCAGCCTGCTCGATAACTGATTTAATTGCCGAAAAGATGAGGCCGGATGAGGACTTTGCCAGATTTGCTGATCGATGGAGGGGAATGGCTGAGAGGCTAGTGGATACCATCTCAGAGGGGGAGCATGTGAGTATGCTCATAGGAAACACCACATCCAACCTTCGCAACCTCCTGATCATGCACCGCCCAACAACCATGAGTGAGTTGTGTGTTAGCGCCCGCTACCTCCAAGCCCACTTTAAGGACGCATCCATGATTAACCCATTCGACACCAAGCCTCGTAACACTAGAAAGCCTACACCTGTAGAACCCACCACCGAAGGGGTAGTAAACAATGAGAGCATCAATACAATGGGTAACCAGGGTGGGTATCGCCAAAGCCAATACCGTAACCCACCACCCAACCAACAATACCGCCCAGCTCCTCAACCAGCTCCTCAGCCTCAGCAACAACTTGCATACAACCGAGCACCAACACAGCAACCCACCTACAACCGAGCGCCCCAGCAACCAAATGCCTACAACCGAGCACCTTAACAACAACATGTCTACAACCGACCCCAACCACAACAACAAGCCTACAATCAAGTGCCACCACCGGCCAACCGACCTAGGAGGGGGGGACCCAAGAGAGAATACTATCCTCAACTGCCATTCCCCCTCACCGATATCTTTAATGCATTGATGGCGGAACAACAGTTGGAGCTTCCAAAGGAGAGAGAAGGATGGCCGGCCAATGTTGACACAACCAAGTACTGCGCTTATCATCGGTATCCTGGGCACACGGTGGATGTATGTTTCCAGTTTAAAGACTACATCCATGACCTTAATGATCAAGGGAACATTGACTTGGCACATATGGGAGAATTTATTCAAGCAATGAAGGCACGTCAGAATCAACCGCGGTGACAGCAAGCACAACAGCAGCCCGGCTTGGGCATAGTCCAAGATCCGCTCCCGGTACATGCACCCGTACAAGCACCGGCACCAGCACCACCAAACCAACGACTCGGCCTCGTCCACTCCACCATCGAGGAGTCTACCCACCATTCCCAGGGTTGGCAGGTCGAGGATCAAATCACCTCTGTGCCCGCCATACCAACCCCACCTACAAACCGCAACATACTCTCCATACCGAGAGCTGCCCCCAGCCCACAAACTACCCAAACACCACTACCCTCACCAACCAATAACCCTCCACAGCGTTTAATCATTAGACCGCCACCAGCCTCCCAACCAGCACCCCAACCATCACTCCAACGTAACCCACCAACCACCATTAATCCTCCGCGGCATCTAATCATTAGACTGCCATCAACACCCCAGACATCACCTAACCTACCAGTCACTGCCACCCCACGACCCCTCATCATTAGACCATCACCACCAACACCCCAACCATCACCCAACATACCGACGTCCACCACTCCACGACCCCTCATCATTAGACCATCACCACCAACACCCCAACCATCACCCAACATACCGGCCTCCACCAATCCACGACCACTCATCATCCGATCCTCACCACCCCTACCTACCATGGGCTCCTCAACCTACCAACCAACCCTACCATCACCATCATCACCACTTCCCCCTACCACGCTGGCGCCGGTACTTCGTAGTGGGAGGATGTTCCAAAGGGTCTTCCCCCAAGCCGGGATGCAACCACAAGAGCAAGTAGAAGAGGAGGCAGTGGAAGAACAGTTGCCCGGCACGGCATATGACCTATTGAAGCACTTGGACAAAATGCCAGCACGGATTTCAATTCTGGAGCTGATAAAGAGGTCAAAGAACCATCAGGACATTCTACAACAATATCTGCAGCGGGTCATGGTCAATGAGGACCTCCCACCCGAGAAGATCATTACTGTCCTGACCCCGAGGAGTGAACATCCGGCACTCACATTTACACAGGAGGAGTTGGCACGGCCAGAGATCAGAAAGTATGCCTTGCGTGTCGCAGTAGTCATCCGAGGCGTGGAGATCAAGTCCTACTTGATTGACACCGAAGCATCCATAAATGTCATGCCGCCAGAAACATTGCAACTTTGCGGCATCTCCGATGAAGAAATCGAGCCTTCTGCCATCACGGTGACCGCATATGACAACTCCCGAAAGCCGGCACGAGGGGTGGTTATGTTGGAAGTAGGGCTCGGGCCGTGTGCTGTCACCGCCGAGTTTCACGTTCTAGAATTGGACCCTACATTCAAAGCTATCTTGGGACGCCCGTACCTTGAGGCAATAGGAGCTGTTGTCTCCACTAATCATCCATGTTAGAAGTTCCCATACAAGGGCGAGGTGATTAAAGTAACCAACATCCCCATTCTGAATGACGCGGATGACCCCTCTTCTGCACTACCAATATCAAAATTTGTCCAACCGTTGGTTTCAACTACAGAGCTACCTAAGGTCATGGTATTGACGATGCCTCCAGATTCAGTTGCATGGCGGTTGATGAAAGGGATGGGTTATCAGCCAGGAAAGAGGTTGGGAAAGGAGCTGCAGGGGGTTGTGCACCCCATTAAAGCCGTACAAAGACCAAAGAGACACAGGCTTGGCTATGAGCCCAGTTTCACTCCGCGGATGGTCTACCGATAAAAAATGCCATGGGACTCCAAAAATTCTTTATCAAAGGGGAGACCATGATGATGGCCGGGGACGAAGAAGAAGAAGCAGTCAAGAGGAAGAAGGCACCAGAGCAAGAGGAGGAGGTGGACAACCTGAGTTCATCTTTGGCTCGGTTGTTCACAGAGGAGGAAGAACCAGTCGAGGGCAAGTCCATCTTGAAACAACTTGTCCACTCGAACCCACCTCCAAACAACATCCCGCGTGAGCCGTATCCTACGGTCACTTATTTCAAAATCCTCACTCTATCCCTCTTGGATTCACTTGATGGGCTATCTAGCCCAATTCCCACTTATGGGCCAAAATGGCCACTTGAACTGATCACTGGGCCTGAGAGCCCATTCAAATCTTCTTACTCCACTGGGCTTCTATGCCCAATCCAATCCAACAACCTTGGGCCCGCGTGCCCATCAGTCGGGCCCATGTGCAATTTAGATTTATTTTCTTGCTTTGGGCCCGTGTGCCCACCATTCGGGCCCACGTGCCCCTTAGATCTTTTCACTAGCTATGGGCCTATCTGCCAATTTCTTGTCATCATCGGGCCCGCAAGCCCATTTTTCTCCCATTTGCTTAAGCTTTCTATTTCTGCTCGAGCCCCATCGGCTCATTCACTTTTTGTTATTGAAAACACACAAAACACACAACAAAAAATGTCTTCTCGCAAACCCAATTTTCCGTTGAGGAGACGTCTCTTCTTGTCTCGGAGGGTGCTCCTAACCAGGGACCCCTCTTCTCCAACTCACTGATCGATCTGCTCGATCCTTCACCCATTGTAGATACCACCTTTTCAATTCCGTCCTCTTTAGGAGTAGTTAGGGTAGGAAAGAAGAAAACTCGAGGTAAACGTGTTCCATAGAGATATCTCCAACAAATAGCTCAAAAATGCAAGGAATGTGCAAGGCTGCCAAGGTTTTTGAAAAATGCTATCCAGCTTGATGAAATCCGATATGAGGATGAGCATAACATAGATCATACTTTGGGAGTCTACGAGGTTTTATCAGAAAAGGATCCTGACTTCGAGGATGGAATTGAGGACTTGGCTGATGCGTATGCATCTGGACTTAAAAGATTTGAAGAACCATTAGCCATGGTGGATGAACCGACAAAAGAACTGAATCTCGGAACACCGGAAGATCCCAAGACAATCCTCCTAAGCGCAAACCTCACTCCCACTGAGGAACAGAGTTTAATTAAAATTTTGCAAGAATATAAGGACACGTTCGCATGGACATACGAGGACATGCCGGGGTTAGACAACTCGTTAGTTGAACATCGTCTAACTTTGAAACCTGGAGTTACCCCGGTCAAACAAAAATTAAGGAGATTCCACCCTGATGTTGCACTTAAGATGAAAGAAGAGGTCGACAAGTTACATCAAGCAAGATTCATTAAGGTCATCCTTTATCCGCAATGGGTGGCAAACATAGTCCCTATCATGAAGAAAGATGGTAGAGTTCGGATCTGTATAGACTTCAGGGACTTGAACTGCGCGTGTCCTAAAGATGACTTTCCTCTACCTCATATTGATGTACTGGTTGATAACACTGCTGGATTCGAGATGCTATCATTCATGGATGGCTATTCCAGTTATAATCAAATCCGGTTGGCTGAAGAGGACCAGGAGAAGACCTCGTTCACCACACCTTGGGGAACCTACTGCTATGTCGTCATGCCCTTTGGACTGAAGAATGCTGGTGCTACCTATCAAAGGGCAATGATGGCTATCTTCCATGACATGATGCATACCCTTGTAGAGGTGTACGTGGATGACCTGGTCGTTAAGTCCCAAAGCCGAGAAGATCATCCTGAAGTGTTAAGAAAGGTCTTGCAAAGGGCTAGGGAATATAAATTGAAAATGAACCCAAAGAAATGCACGTTTGGAGTATCCTCAGGAAAATTGTTGGGGTTCATAGTGAGCAAAAGGGGCATAGAGATCGACCCAAACAAGGCCAAGGCAATCATTGGTATGCCTCCTCCAAGAAATATGAAAGAACTTCGAGGATTAATCGGGAGGCTACAGTTTGTCCGCCGGTTCATCTCACAACACTCCCAAAGGTGTAAACCTTTTTATGAGTTGACCAAGGCGGGGACCGAGTTCAAATGGGATTCGAAGTGCCAGGATGCATTCGATGGTTTGAAAAGATACCTGGCTAGTCCCCCTGTGCTTAGACCACTAGTCCCTGGCAAGCCCTTAGTTTTGTATATCTCGGTTTTGGAGAATTCTCTTGGGGTAGTCCTTGCACAAGTAGATGAAGAAGGGAAAGAGAGGGCAACTTACTATCTGTCAAAGATCTTTGATCCATGCGAGCAGAAGTATACTGTAATGAAGAAGACCTGTGCTGCACTAGTTTGGGTAGTTCAGAAGCTTAAACACTATTTCTTAGCTCATGAGGTCAATCTTATTGCCCGCATCAATCCTATCAAATTCCTTTTGGAGAAAACTGTTTTAACTGATCAGTTAGGTCGTTGGCAGAGCTTCCTATCCCAGTTTGATATCACGTATGTCCCCCAGAAGGCGATTAAGGGCTATGCCATTGCCGAACATCTAGCCCATCATCCTATACCCCTCTTTGACCCGGTCCAATCGGAGCTCCCGGATGATGAACTAATGTTGATCCGATCTTCCCATCTTTGGACATTATATTTTGACGGGGCTCTGAATTCACACGGTAAGGGAATAGGAATTGTCCTTCTATCACCCGAGGGTGTCACCATTCCACAGGCATTTCAGCTTGACTTCCCAGCAACCAACAATATAGCTGAATATGAAGCCTTGCTGGCCGGGCTGGAGGCCACTCATTTCTATGGTGCCACGGAATTAAGGGTGATAGGTGATAGCCAACTAATTCTTCGCTAAGTCCTAACCAAATACCGAACTTCTCATCCGAACCTTAAACCTTACCAAGAACTCACCTCTTGCTACATCAAGCTCTTTTCCAAACTTACTTTTGTCCATGTTCCTCGAGCTCAGAACATCCTTGCTGATGCCCTTGCCTCCTTAGCTTCATCTCTATCAGTCCCTCTAGGTAGACAGGTGCGGACTATTCATGTCCGTAGGAGGTCGATGCCAACGATTAAAGATGGGCGATTTCTGAAGATCAAGGAGAGATTTGGCAGGAAGGAGTATCTAGAGCAGAAAGAGGAAGTTTCTCTAGTCGAGTTGGAAGAGTTAGATGAGGGTGAGAAGCCTTGGTTTGATGAGATTGCAAGGTATTGTCAGGATCAGACATATCCACCTGGATCAAATGCAAAAGAAAAGAAGGCCATCAGGAGAGTATCCCAGAGGTATACCATCCTAGGAGGGGTGCTCTACAAGAGGAGCCTAAGCGGAATTTTATTGAGATGCGTTGATGAAGAAGAGGCAGAATTGGTGCTTAAGGAAGCACATTCTGGGGCCTGTGGGGGCCATGTCAATGCTCAAGCTCTTTCCAAGAAAATCATCAGGCAGGGGTATTATTGGCCAACCCTAGAAGAGGATTGCTCCGTCTTTGTCCGGCACTGTCATTCTTGCCAACTCCATGCCGACAAGGTCCATTCTCCCGCATCTTCCCTTCATCCGATACATGCCCCATGGCCCTTCGCCATGTGGGCTTTCGATATCATTGGCCCTCTAAGTGATCTTAACTCTGAAATCCGTTCCAAATCATTCATCCTGACGGCAACAGAGTACTTCACCAAGTGGGCAGAAGCGGAAGCGTTCGTGGAGATCAAGGCATTAACACTGTGCTCCTTCATCAAACGCAACATCATCGCCAGGTTCGGGATACCCAGCGACATTATCACCGACAACGGACCGCAATTTCTCTCTCAAGATCTGCGTGATCTTTGCAACAGGTACCGCATTGCATTGCATCATTCATTTCCTTATTACCCGCAAGGCAATGGTCAAGCAGAAGCCACCAACAAGACTTTGATTAAAATCATCAAAAAAACCTGTAAGTCTAGCAAATTCGCAGACTGGCCAGATAAGCTTGTAGATGCCCTATGGGCTTATCGTACTTCTGTACGGACCCCCACTGGTCAAACCCCGTATGCTCTCGCATATGGGATGGAAGCGATGGTCCCATACGAAGTACTCCTTCCATCACTCCGAGTTCAACTCGATAGGGACATCCCTGTCGATGAGAGACGAGAATCTCTCCTTACACAACTTGAACTCCTAGATGAAAGAAGGTTGGCCGCTTCCGAGCATGCCCGGACTTATCAGAACCGATTGAAAAGATTTTATCAAAAGAGGGTGGTAGAGAGAAAGTTTGAAATCGGTGAGATGGTAGTCAAACGCATATTCGTTAAGCCGAGTGGTCCCCGCTCTAAGTTGCAACCTAACTGGGAAGGGCCTTTTGTTATAACTGAAAAATATCTAGGCAATGCATATGAGCTAACCAACGCCGATGGAGAAAAATTGAACCATCCATGGAACGACGTTTACCTCAAAAAATATTTTCCTTAGAAAAGAAAATGGAGAATTTCTGGTGTGATATTAAGTCATCAATCCAAGAGTGTTAGCTAGAAGTCAAGGGTAGGCATCACCCTGCACACACAACACCTCCCGATCCCAGAATCTAGATAGCCCAACACTCGAGAGAAGCAAGGCAGAACCCTGAAGGCAGAAAGGAAACCTTACCCTATTCTCTTCTATTCGGTCCAAGATAGGTGAAGGGGACTAGAGGAGGATAGTATCGAAAATGACCGCCGCCTTAGTAGGAGGTCGTCTCATAGGGTGCAAAAGGGTGCCAAAAGATGGGCAATGAACCCCACAGGTTTAAACAAATATGAGCATGTCTGAATGAGTACCCGAAAGAATAAAAAATGAAAAAAAGGCACCAAAATATGGGGAATGACCCCACAGGTCAAAGACTTGTCTAAGTAAGTGCCACATGTAGAAAAAAACCCGAAGAGGCCGAACCCCAACGAGCAATTTGGGCATGAGTAGAGAAACCCTCCTCAACACCCCCAAATCCTATCAAAGACTTCCTCTATTATTCTTCCATCTTAAAACCCCTAGGGTAGGGTAAACTGTCCAAACTCAGGGGGAATCCAAACCGATCAAGAGAAGAGGGCAAGAAAGATTCTGGGTAAGGAACCTTATTCACACGTGGTGCTTATTGCTTGAATCTTGATCAACACTCAAAGATCAATGAATGGTCTCAATACCGGCACATTCTCCACAAAAATCCAAAAAAAATGAATATTTTTAAAAAAATCTAAAAAAAATTGAATATTTTCAAAAAATTCAAAAAAAATTTGAATATTTTCAAAAATTCAAAAAAAATAAAAAAATTGAATATCTTCAAAAAAAATTAATATTTTCTAAAAAAAATACATCATTTAGCTTGGCATAACCTAGATTTTTGCCTTTGCTAGCATTCATGTTTATTTTTATGTCTTGCATGTTTCATTTCTGCATCGCATATTTATCTTCATTATCACCCCATTAAGAGGGCTCCTCCCTTTGACCTAAGTCAAAGTTTGCCGTAATAGGCAAAGGGATGAGTCATGTTAAGATCTAATCCTCTTTTATTAAGTGTTTTCAGGGACTTTAAAATAAGAGGGGAAGGTTCTCTCAACGACATGTAAGTTCTCTTAACCATTTCATTTCTGTCATTTAGGTTACTTTTACACCTTGTTAAGAAGACTCCTCTCTTTGACCTAAGTCAAGGCAGACAGCAATAGGCAAAGAGATGAGCCATGGTGAAGATTTAATCCCCTTCATTAAGTGTTTCAGGATTCTAAGATCAAGAAGGGAGTGACTCTCACCATAGTAGGTAAGCTTTCTCAACCCTTATCTTATTCATTTTCAGTCATTTTGTTCATATTACCTTGTTAATAAGGCTACCTCCCTTGACATATAAGCAAGGCAAGATGACAACAGGCAAGGGGGTAAGCCATAGAGTAGATCTAACCCCTTTATTAAGTATTTCAGGAAAGAAACATGAGTCAAGGAGGGGGAAATCTCGCCAAAAGAAAATGCTCGCAGAAATGGAAGAATGGACATGGGAAACCCCCATAACTTGCTGACTAGCATATGTGTCGTTAGTCGTATATTATTATCTTATGCATTATTTGTTGAAGACCATGAGCACAGAGAAAACTTGACCCGAGATCCCCTTCATCAAAATCTACGACGGTCGGGTCATCTCTAATGCTCACGGATAAGCCAAAGTTGTGCTGTGAGGGACGATAGTTCCCGAATGGGTATCTTGACCTCATAGACAATCTATATCTTCATCTATTTGTTATACAAGTTTTGTTTTGTTTTCTTGAGCCCAACATGCATCATGTAGCATTAATTGCATTACATTTTGTTTTGTTATTGCATACATCATTTCCTAAACTTCACCTTCTCACTCTTTCGATCATTCTAAATTCCACCATGTTTTTTAATCCCATCGTGTTCTCTAATCCCACCATGATCTCTAGTCCCACCAACCTCTCTAATATCCCACCGTGTCTATTAATCCCACCGTGTTCGGTAACCACTTTGTGCCCTCAAATCTTTCATTTCTTTTCACCACTGTGGCCATTGCAACTTCTTTGCTATTTGTCCCACCATGGAAGCCAATTCGTCCCGCCAAGGACCTTCTATTTGATCAGAACTTGCACAGTCATTATCTTCACGGTCTATGCTTAAACATTTGCCTTTCGGAATCTGAGATCATTCCATTCCGAATCAAATCTTGTCTCTTGGAAGACTTAAATGAATCAGAGAGCCTGAATGTGCTCGATTGGTATTCTTTTACTTTTTCAAAACAAATCTCTTTTTAAAAAAATTTTTAGCCCATCACAGTACATGAACACCGCAAAGATCGGGTTACCGGCTAATGATGAACCTACGAACCCATGTTTCGGGGACTCCCCACCGCGTTGGGGGTTGGCTATTCTTCTCTCGTGCCAATGTCACATCTCTTATCAATCGAACATAGGAAGACTTGATGAAACATGGCGGTTATCCATGAGACTTGAGGAGATTCGTCTTGCCGAATCTGGTCGTTGAGCGTGTCTATATCTACACCTTGATGCCACCTTTTCAGTTCATCACCATTTTGCTTCACTACATTCCACTACGATCCATCTCGCTTCGCTACGCTTTCTCTACACTTCACTCCATTCCGCTACATGCCATTCCCTTGCAAAGCCGACATCAAGGCGAGGCAAGCTGTAGACACGCCAAATTGGCTTGATTCAGAGCCCTAGACTCTTATTCCATTAGAGATATCTTTTATTTGACCGTTATCTGATCCGGATTACCTCGTAGAGATGAGCTAAGGACATTGGTGGAGCCCCTTGTAAGTTGAGAATGGACCAATGATTTCCGGAATACTGCCGTAACCTTCAAGCGAGCGCCGCACGTGAACTGTAAAAACACGAAGCCTGCTCGATGACCGACCTTGAATGGTCCATAATTGAAGGTCTCGGGAGTCCCGCATGTGTTCCGTAACATTCAAGGTTTCCGAGAAGTCATTTTGGTAGGCGTCGGTCAATGACGGCTTTCGTTACGGCTTTTTCGATCTGTGTTGACACAGCTATCCCGGACCACATGTTAGGCCTTTCCGGTCATCACCCGGGTCTTTTCAGGTCATCCGGATCGATTCTAGCCGAATATTTTCATCAACAGGGGCCATATGGCCATTTCGGTCAATTTTAGGGTTTCTCGGCTTTTCCGAGTTTCGGTTCACGTTTACCAGGTTAATATCAAATTTTTCGATGACTTCGGGTTTTCCGGTCGTATCGGACTTGTTCGGTCATCATTTTAAGTCATCCCAAGTTGACCCGAGATTTCTCGATCGTTACCGTGCTCTTTCGGATCTTCGCCCCGGGTTTTGGCTTTCCGCAAGAGGGTAAACCGGTAGAAAGCCCCGTGTGAACATCTCAGGAGTCATGCCGGCTGGTTTACTGACTTGTGGAGGTGCAGCGTAAGGTCCTCTTTCCAACACAACAAACGGGAGCCGAATCGGACATCCCATTTGCAAGATACGGCTCGCAGAACGCGCGCGTAGGAGAGAGAGTGTACTGCGCCCCCACTCCACTTGAAAGAGGAGGGCGCGCCCTGCGCGCCCTCAACCCGGGGGCACGTCCTGCGCACCCCCGGTTCCTTTGAAAAGTGGGGGAGCGGTCAGTTTCTTTAAATCAGAAATTGCCCCGATTAGCACCTTCTAAACCGGATTTTTGGAAGGTTTCCGGCGTTGATTTTCAATTATTTGTACCGTGCCCCCGATTCGGGGGCGCATTACGTATGTCAAGTCAATTTTTAGCAATTTCCGGAAGTTTCCGTCGATTTTTAGCAGTAAGACGCGTAACGCGCCCCCGCTCCCTTTGAAACAGGGGGGCGCGCAGACCGCGCCCCCAAACTGGGGGCGTGCCCTGCGCGCCCTTTGTTTGAGGGTGCGCCCTGCGCGCCCTCGTCCCCTTTGAAAAGCGGGGGCGCGGTCGGTCCAATTTCCAAATTTTGCACCGGCTTCCTTCCCCTATAAATTGAGGGCCATTCTCAACGACCCAATGTTAATCCCCCATGCCTAGCTCGTCCAAAGGTCATCCAAGCTCTTCTCCAAAGCCGTCCCGACGTCCAAAGGCGATCCGAGGTCAAGAGATCGATCCCGAGGTGAAGGAGAAGGCTCGATCTGGGTGTTCTGCATCAGCCAACTTCATAGACTTCTGCAGAAAATCCGAGACTCTTTCTGCAAAAGTCTTCAACATAGAATATTTTCATCTCTTCTTCCTATTTCATCTCCAACTGAAGGCACTCAATTCCGACTTGCCGTTCGTTCGTGGCGATTGCTGTACCAAGGGCGCGCATCCAGGTTCTGTTTTCTATTTCCGCCCACTTTCAGAATTTTTACTGATTTCTACAGGAGGATTTAGGAGAATTCATCAACATAGGAATTATTTATCTTTGAGTCCTCTGTCTACTCCAACAAATGTCACTCGATTCTGACATCGGGTTCGTCTGTAGCATCCTCTATACCAAAGTCGCGCCAGAAGGGTGCAAAGGCTACCCGAACCGGCCTTCTTCAACCAACTCGGCTTCAACTCAAGTTGATCCATTCCATAAGCTTTATCAACTGCCTTAACTCAGTTTATTTATTTTTTTAAAGCATATTTTAGTTCATTTACATCATTTTTACATAATCAAAAATACAAAAAAAGGGGTTAGGACTCGCCCCAATCTGGTGAGTTCAATTCCAATTGCTTCTTTCTCATATTCTTACTACAGTTACTACACTTCCCATAGTTCTAATTATTTTATTCACTTGGCTTTTTGTTCTAGTTGCACAGGTCTATCAAGCTAGCATCGGTTGGGAGACTCTTCTTCATCGGCCGGCCGAAGAAGAAGAAGGTTGAACCCATATCCCGATCTCCCGCGCTAAGGTACACGGTCAAAACAACTCAATCTTGTTGTTATTCTATAAAGCGGAGCCCGCGGCTCCTGGCGACCACCCTTCTTATTCATGTTCTAAATTCATCTCCTCCTCACTCTCCTCCCACATGACCCAAACCATCTCCGGTGCTCGAGCGACGCCGTGAGATGAAAGTTCGGGGATCAATGTGAGTGTGGGACCGAGGTGAGGATCTTTTACAGCTTTCCAAGTGTTTTTCGATTCACTCCCCCCTTTTTTCCCCAATTCCATCTTTCACCTTCTTCTCTTGGGGTGCCGATCTAGAACCCATTTTCGGAGTCGACACTAACCTGTCTGCCTAGCGGCACAGATAGTGAAGACGCCAGAGAAGCGAGAGCATCGGCAAGAATGTTTTGAGCACGAGGAACATGAATGAATTCGAGTTTGGAGAATAGCTTGATGTAACAGGTGGTGAGTTCTTGGTATGGTCTGAGCCCGTGATGAGATGTGCGGTATTTGGCCAGTACTTGGCAGAGAATCAACTGACTATCACCGATCACCCTTAGTTTAGTGACTCCATTGAAGTGAGCGGCCTCCAGTCCGGCCAATAAGACTTCATATTCAGCTATATTGTTTGTTGCTGGAAAATAGAGCTGAAAAGCCTGTGGAATGGTGACACCTTCGGGTGATAGAAGAACAATCCCTATCCCTCTACCCTGGGAGTTTAATCCCCCGTCAAAATACAAAGTCCATAGATTGAAAGATTGAATGGACATCAATTCTTCATCGGGAAATTCAGATTGGATAGGGTCAAAGATTGGGATAGGATGATGGGCAAGGTGTTCAGCAATTGCATAGCCCTTGATTGCCTTCTGTTGGATGTAGGTGATGTTGAACTGAAAGAGGAAGAAACCCCCAAAGTTTGATCAATGTTATCTTTCTCCTCATATCGGATTTCATTCAGTTGAATTAGATACTCCGGTAGCTTGGCACATTCTAAGCTTTTCTGAGCTAACTGATGTAGGTATCTTTCTGGAACTCTCCTACCTCTGATTTTTGTTCTATTTTTATTGGAAACTAAACCTAAAGAAGAAGAAGGTAAATAAAAGGAGGAAGAGGAGGTGGATGAAGTAGAATTTATTGGAGAGGATGGAGGGCAAAGAAGGTCAATCAAGGATCTGGTGGCTTCTTGGGTAGAATGCCCTTCCAAGGCAAGTTGAGATGTTCCCTCGATCGAAATTTCAGTTTCGAGAAGGATGTTGTTTTTTGGGGAGTGCTAAACATAAAGACAGAATGGGCTTCAGGTGCCCGATTTGGGTTGAGATCAACTACGGGAGCCAAAGTAGGCGAAGATATTGATAAAGAGGGGAAGACTTCGAGCAAGGTTTGAAAAAGGGGGCTTTTGGGCCCAATGTTGACAGAAAGAGGTGATGGGCCAGTAGGCCGGATGATCATTGAAGAAGGTGGGTTCATGGACCCAATAAGAGGAGGATGTGGGCTCGAGGGCCTGGGTTTAGGAGATGGGCTTGAGGGCCCGAGAATTGGATAAAATGGACGCAGAGGCCCGGATTCAGTAGAGGGGCTCGATGGCCCAAGAGCAACAAGTGGGTACGTGGACCCATAAGTTGGGCCTGAGGGCCTAGAAATAGGGATCGGGCCAAGAAGCCCGGGGAGAGCATCACAGTGCGTTGGGGTGTCGGCTTCAAAAGATGACATAATGAGAGAAGGCCCACGTGGAATTGGTTGGACTTTTTCTCGAGTCGGTTTGGCAATATGACCCTCAGGTGGGTCAACAGGTGGTTCAGCCTGAAGTGGTTCATTGCTTGACCCTTCTTCATCAGTGGAAAACAAAAGAGATATTTCAGGATACAAGTCATCTTCAGGGTCATCAGTTCTTCTTCTATTGTCTTGTCCTAGCTCTTGCTCCTCTTTGTTCTCAGCCAATTGAATGGTCTCTTTCTTGATGAAAAACTTTTGTAAGCATATAGAAAAGTATCTGCATTCTGACCATTGGTAGTCGTTCCATCATATCCAACCCCACTTTTTGGTTGTAACCTCACTAGATTGATTGGCTTAGCTATGCCTTGCAATTCCTTGCCTAGTCCTTGGCCTTCTTGGTATCCCAAACTCTTCATTATATGCCACCCAATAGTTTCATTTTTTTCTCTTTTCCTTCTCCACACTTGCCTGGGCTGCTTACTTATTTCTGGAAGATCCAAGATTGTCAAAATCGGTTCGTTTGGCAACCCGAGGGGTGGTGATGGAGGAGATGGATGATCTAGGGGCATGTTAGTCACCTTAATCACTTGTCCCTTGTAAGGGAATTTAAGACACTGGTGATTGGTGGAGGCGACTGCCTCTAGTGCTTCTAAATAGGGATGTCCCAAAATAGCTTTGTATGTCGGATCCATCTCAAGTATGTGAAAGTTGACAGTGACTGTTTGAGGTCCGAGTTTGACACCCAATGTAATCATGCGTCAGCGGGCTTCTTTGAATTATCATATGTGGTCACTGTTATTTGAGATGGCCGGACGTCCTCCTCGGAGATTTCACAAAGATGTAATGTTTCTGGTGGCAGAACATTATTGGATGCTCCGGTATCAACCAAACATGACTTAATGGCTACTCCATTGATGTGGATTGTGATGCATAAGGCACATTTCCTTATTTTTTGGTCGGCCAACTCTTCCTTTGTGAATGTAAGGGCCGGGTACTCACTTCTTGGGACCAAAACTGATGAGATCTTTTCCAGGGGGAGGCTCTCGTTTACCATTACTCGCTGTAAGTACTGTTGGAGAACCTCTTGATAAACTTTGGATCTTTTGATCAACTCTAAGATAAAGATCCATGCCGAGGTTTTATCAAGATGTTTCAACAAGTCATAGGATATCCCAGGCAACGGCTCTTCAACGTGTTCTTCTTCTGCTTCTGGTACTAATCCTGACTGACCGGCCTGGGGAAAGACCCTTTGGAACATGCGCCCACTCTTGAGTACTGTGGCAAGTTGAGGAGCTATAGTTGGGGTGGTAGTGGTGGGTGGTAGGTTAGGTCGAATGATGGGAGCTCTTGCGACGGGTGTAATGATGGTGGTTTGAGGCATAGTAGGGTAGATAGGTTGTGAAGGTACAGTTGCTCAGGGCGGGATGATGATGGGTCCTAGTGGTGGTGATGTTTGTGGTGGATTAACCGGGCGGATTAGGGTTCGTCCCGATTGGAGTTGAATGGCTGGTGGTGTGAAGATGGGTTGTGATGGTGCATAGATGATGGGTGGTCTGTTTAATACGATGGGATTAGGTGACATAGTTGTTCGGGGTATTGAGTGGACGGTTCGGTGGGGTAAGTTAATGTGCATGGCAGAGGCGGCTCCCTCGACTTGCCAATTCTGGCCCCGATCATGATACTCCTCGGAAGAGATCAAGATGGGATTAACATGTTGATTCCCAGGTGTGGGTGCATGTGGAGATAAAGGGTTTTGGATAATCCCCAGGCTGGGGTTCTGTTGTTGTTGCTGCTGAGCTGGTGAGTGCTGCCGTTGAGGTTGATCTTTCACTGTTTTGATGTATTCCCCCATCTGGTCCCAGTCAATACTACCTTGCTCATAAAGGTCGTGGATGTAGTCTTTGAATTGAAAAGAATTTTCCACAGTGTGCCCAGGATATCTGTGAAACAGGCAGTATCGCTCTGTGTTGACATTTTGAGGCCACTCCAACTTCTCCCTTGGCAATGCAATTTGCCCTGCCGCCATGAGTGCATTAAAGATGTCCACAAGAGAGTACGGCAAAGGCGGGTAATGGTTCCTCTTGGGTCCAAGTTTTCGGGGTTCGTAGGCCATGGGAGGGGTGCTTGGTTGTAGTTGGCCAGTTGTTGCCACGGTGGTTGGGGAACTGGGGCTTGCGGTCGCTGAGGGATTGGGGCTTGTTGTTGACGAGGCTGGAACTGAGGTTGATGTTGAGGTTGACGAGGGTTTCTAAATGGTAGATTTTGTTGAGGGTTTCTGAACTGGTGTTGATAATTTATAGGTGGGTTCCCTACAACATTGAGGTTCTCGTTTGTCACTATGCCCTCAATCATTGGGCCGGTTGTGGTAAAAGTGGTTTTCTTGACAGCTCGGGGTCTAGGATCAAACAAGTTCATGATAGGTGAGTCCCTAAGCTGTGTCTGAATGTACCGTGCCCTCTCATAGAGTTCACTCATGGAGGTGGGGTGATGCAAAGCCAGCATATTCTTTAAGGCTGGAGTGGCGTTGGTGATGATCATCTTCACTTGCTCTGGTTCTGAAATGGAATCAGTAACCTTTTCTGCCATTGATCTCCACCTATCAGCATATCTAGTAAAATCTTCATTATTTCTCATTCTTTCAGCCATGAGGTCAGTGATGGAATATGTTGGTCCGACCCTGTCTTGATATCTCTGCAAAAATTTAGTTTTGACAGTTTCAAAGTTACTCGCCTCCAAAGAGTCAAGCGAGTAGAACCACTCTAAAGCTGAACCCTCTAATGATCTTCTGAAAAGAAAAGCAAGGGCCCTTGGATCATTTTGCCACATTACTGACTCATAAAGAAAGTCCTTGATATGAATGAATGGATTACCGGTGCTATTGTAGCGACGGTATACCGACATCTCAGAGGGAGGTAGATGAAAAGTAGGGAGAGAAGGAAGAGAAATTTCGGGGACTGCTTTGGTGTCGATTAAACGTCTAAGCTCTCTATACTGCTCATCCATGCGATTGATTTTGTTAATCATAGCGAGATTGACAGAAGGTTCCCCAAGAGGAGGAGGAGGAGTGGGTGCTTGGTGCACCGGGATTGGGATTTGATGGGCCGAAGTGGCCGAATAAGAAGGGTACATTGGGAGATGCACCAAAGGGTGAGTAGGGTTGAGATGATTAGAAGAATAAACTGGTGGTCTAGAAGGAAGAACAACATTCAGATCAGGGTGATCTAAATTAGCTACCGGATGAGGAGAGATTGGGGCTACGAGCCCAGTATAAGAATGTCCATGAGTGGGCACATTGGGTTGATGTGCTACCGTCCGAGGTGTAGAGATGTGAAGACCACCTTCGGGAGGAATGTGGTCAGTGGGCGACTTGCCCTTGAGGATGGCTTCGATAGACTGAATTTGGGTAGGGTCAGCATGAGAGAATGCCTCCCAAAGTGAATTTGGATTGGGTTGAGGAGAAGTTTGACTAGGTTCAGGGAGAACTTCGGGTTCATTGACGGCACATACGGCATCAGGATAGAAATAAGATTGGTCATACTCCAATTGTAGTTGTTCGTATCTTTGATCCGCCGTTCCGATAACTTGACCTGACCTTAAATTCATAAACACAATAGAAATAGAAGGTTGACAAATAAAAGCCTAAGGATTTTTTTTTAGTTTTGATTTTTGACCCCTTTTTGTTTTGATTTTCTTTTGTCGGACGAGCAAGTTATCATGCAAATTAACCTCAAGCAAAATTTTTGTTTTGGTTCTTTTTTAGGTGATTTTGAGATTTTTGTTTAATTTTCAGTTTTTATTTGCAAACAAGTAATAGCAAAGACTTGGAATGATTAACGTAAAATTTTGTTGTTGTTTCAATTTCAAATTAATGGCTTGTTAAGAGAAATATTGTCCACTCAAATAAATGGGTAGGACCCTATGCTCTCACAACGCTGAGCAATCTAAGGTTGTCACTCTTTTCACAACGATAGGTAATAGGTGCTCCGGGTTTTGGGATAAAATGGTACAACCAGCCCGATCAATGAAGAGGAAATCCTTCACGTCTGGGGACTTACGGAGGTCTTGATGGAAGCTACCTAGTCCTTCCGAGAGGGAATCCCCGGAGGAGGAGTTGGCAACCCCCAAGAGGGGTGTTTGGATGTGTGGGGCTTTGGGAGGAGAGAGCCCCCCTTCTCGTATGACCTAAGGAGCCAAAACTCCAATGTAAGCTAAATGCGGGTGAAGTGTCAAGGAATTAAAGAGCAAGCAAGAAGAAAATAAAAGCATACAATGATTAATGAGATGTTGTAGGAAGCAAGTGAACAAGACAACGATATGAAATTAAACTAAGATGCAAGAAAGCATTAATTTAACTAAGCATGCTTTAAAAGATTCGCTAAAGGAAAACTAGGCTTAGAAGGAAATAGACAAATATACTTAACAAGAGATGAAAGAAGATGATATCTAAAATGCTAAGGTGAAATAAGTTGATTAACAAAGTTGGAAATCAGATCGGTATGCTTTTAAAAAGATAAACAGAGAGCAAGTAAACTTGGAAGAAACAAGATGATGCTTCAAGGAAACAAACAAGCATGTAAGCAAGTAAATAGCAATGCAAGGAAATGGAAATGGCTTAAATGAGAACTAAAGTGAAAATAAGCATGTTTTCAAGTGGACATTCTTAGGAAAGAAGAGAAGAACTCAATAAAGCAAAGTCGAGTCCCACCGTGGTCGCCAAAAGGTGTAAGCACCCGAAATGGGATATCCGTAGATCTCCCCTTTTCCGGCCCCTACACTTGCTTTGGGGACTTGGTGGATGAGATGTTAGTAGGTGTGGTCGCCAGGAGCCAAAGGCTCCAAAATATAGTAGAATGAAAAGAAATGAAATGGAGAAATGACCGTCGTACCTTTGGAAGCTGGGAGATTGTTGGGTTCTGACTTCTCCTCTCTCGGCCAGCCGAAAGAAGAGAGCTTAGTGAGTCCTTCGTCTTCGATCCGGTTGAAGCTCCGCCTCAATCGGATTTACCTAAAAATGTCTATAAGAAAACATAGAAACAAGTGAAAGGTTCATTAGTTCTAATGAAAGCATAGTATCGTGCTCAAATTTGAATTCAAACATGCAAAAGGAAAGAGACTAACCGGATTGGGACTAAATCCCAACCCCTATTTAGAAGGTTTAGATATGCATGAAAATGCAAATGAGTGGCTCAATATTTGCTAAATGACATGTTAATGAGAGTTAAAATGAAAGGGGGGAGTAAAGGATCGACCGGAAAGGTAAATAAACTCAAAAAAATGCAAAATTGGGTCTGCCCCTGCTAGTGCCCCATATATGGGGCGCTTGCTGTAGGTGTCCCCTTGATGGGGCGCGTTGACCAAAGTCAAAGTGCCCTATTTAAGGGGCACCAGGGACTGGCTTCAGCAGATTTTCTTCCCTTCTTCGCGGCGTCGCCCGGAGTGTAGGAAGACCTCCAAGACGGAAAAAGGATTTCTTCAAGCAGCCAATACCCAAGTGAAGCTAATGGAAGAGTGTTTTGGCACTAGATGTAAGGGAAATAGAGTGTAGAGGCCCTCAAAGTCGGAGAAAAATCATATTTCTGAAGAAGGAAACTGCAGGTTTTTGGGTTTTTGGAGAAGGATTTTGGGATAATCTAAGGGCTTGAGAGGGTGCTATGAAGGCTTAGATTCGTAGTGGTGAATGAGATGAGGTGGGAGACAGACTTGGGGTGTCCAAAAACCTCCATATGGGGGTTTTTCTACAGCACAAAAGACGGTAACTTCATTCTGCTGGAATATCCCTTCAAGAAGCAACTATGATTTTTTTGGGTTTTGGGAGATGGTTTTGGGATGGTTTGAGAGCTTGAAGAGGGGTTGCAAGGATTGGGATGTGTAGTGGTGGATGAGAGGAGGTGAGTGACGCCCTTAGAGTGTCCTAAACCCTCCAAATGGGGGTCCTTTTATAGGCAAGAAGAGGGCAACTTTATCTGCAGAACTGTCCTATCAATCTGTCCAGTCAGTCAGACCAGGTGCAGGGGCCCCACCAGTGGGGCGCCTGGCGCCCTGTTTATAGGGCGCCTGGTGCCCTATTTATAGGGCGCTTTGACTTGGTCAAAGCGGTCAAAGCGCCCCATTAAGGGGGCACTAGGCCCAGTTTGGCCGAAACGCGCAGGGAAGTTCCGATTTTCCAAAAAACTTGGTTTCCTTGAAAGAATACTCATAAAAACAAGAATTTAAGCTCTCCAACTGGACCAAAATTGCGTGTCTACAGCAAGGGCGTAATTTATATAGATTTTGGTTTTTTATGAAAAGTTTTATAATTCTCTATAAATACTAATAGTTTCAGCCAAACCCCATCAGGCCAAGAGTGAAAATCAAGTCCCTAGCCTCCTCTCTACCTCCTCCTATCTCTAGAAGGTGTCCATGGTCGATGGAGCTCCGTTCGGGAAGAGTTCTCGAGACCGGCGCGAAGGGAGAACCTGCTGTGGATGAAGTTCGTGTGGATACTGCTGGAGACCAGACATTTGAACGGTTTGAAGAGCTTGAGAAGCTCATATTCTTCCTCTCCATGGGATTATATGAATCCCTATCAAGTATATTCAAATCCGATTTGATCGGTTTTTGGTTTTCGTCATTCGGTTCCGATTGAGACAGATTGTAAAGGAACCCATAGGAATCGTCGCTTCCGCTGCACCAAATCCTTATGGACGATTCCTAACAGTGAAGTCTTAGATAGCATGTAATGATGATTGAATCAAGATGAGATCATGATAATGAAATCAATCATCTAGAAGTATGTGATCTAAAATATTTCTAGTAGTAGGATCCTTGAGATGAGATATCGAGGATCCGATAAGACTAGTGTATATGATATCTTCTCATATGATGAGGATGACCGATCTCATTGGTCATCAATGTGGGGACACTGAGATACATGTATAGGTGCTCATTAGAAGAATGAGTTCACTTAACTGACTAGTATAGAATCTTTGAATGATATCTTACCGAACTGTCGATCAGAGCATTTTATCATCACGGTTGCACGATTGGATCTTTAACCTGAGTCGCCAAATATACCTTGTCGGGTATAACATATACTTTGACTATTGACTTATGGATCACTGAGTATTGTAGTCCTGTCTACTTAATGAATTGGGTATATGGGAAACCCGGTAGAGGCAATTGAGCAGACAATAGGGAATCATCCACTCTCGGTAGGAGAAAGAGAATGTCCTATGAATAGTACTCTAAATCATTGGCCATGGTAGGTAGGATAATTAGAAAAGAGTTTTCCAATTGATTTAATTACAAGTACAGGATTTCATAGTGTCAGTATATATAGGAGTTGACAGTTAATGACGTACTCCTATCCGATCGGGACATTGGATGAACAAAGATTTATATCCGTGTGGTAACCAATGATGGAAAAGCTATTTGAAGAGGAGTGCATCCCCAAAGTCGTTTGAGATTGTAGAATGTGGCTTGTACCTTTTATGGTCTATAGGCCGTTAAATCTATTATGAGATAATAGATTTAATTTAAAAAAAGTTTTTCTTTTAATTAGGCCTCAACCAAATGGGCTCTTGGGCTTAGGAGGTCACACACATAAGGACTAATCGGTAAGTTTGGGAGCTTGGGTTAATTTATAAAACATGGAGGGGGTTTGTGAAAAACTCCAAGTTCTATAAATAATAGCGATGAGAGCACGAATCCGACCATGCCAAGGGAGCTCTCTGCGTCCTAGCCACCCCCCTTTGCCATCTTCCACCCCAGTAGCCACCATTCAATGGTAGAGTTTCGTTCAGGACGAGTGGTCGACGTCGGCACCAAGGAGAACCTGACTTCGGAGGCGGTTTGTATGGATACGACTAGAGGCCGCATGCTTGAGCGGCTTGGAGAGCTTGAGAACGCTCGATCTTCTTAGAACTATAAGGATTGTTTGAATCCCATAAATGTATGTATTCGAAATCGTTTCGAATATCTATTTCGACGACGTCGTTCAGTTCCGATCGAGACTAAGACATTGATATACAAGAAATCAAAAATTTTCCACTGTGCCAATTTGATTGGACCGATTCCTTACATTAACTAACATCTCATCGAAGAAGAACGAGTGTATCCACACTCTTTAAGCTATCCATGTGTACAAACTCTTACAATATCTATCTGAACTCTCCCGTGGATGGATTTTCCTTCACGTTGAATCTTTTGACTCATCTCGGATAAAGCTCCTTGACTTTACGGTGGTCTTAAATGTGGGAGAATGGGTTGGAGTGGGTTGACCATGAATTGGCTCTCTTGACTTGTCAAGGTTTGGCTAAATTCACTATTATTTATAGAAATCAAATTATTTTGTAAAAAACTTTAATTTCTATGAATTACACCCATACCCTCAAGCTGATGGATTGATTATATTGTGTGTGACCCACTTAGCCAATAGCTTGTTTAGTTAAGCCATATTTAAAAACACAACTTTTTTTACATTAAATCTGTTATCGAATAAGAAATTTAATCAACCTTCTGATCTTATTAGGTACAAGTTATGTCCCATGATCCTAAATGACTTTGGATATACTCTTTTATTCTTTGATTCTTTTCATCATTAGTTATCACTTGGATATAAACTCTCGTCCATTTAATGTCTCAATCGAATATGGATATATCATCGATTGTGAACCCCTTAGTATACCATAACTTTGAGACGACTCATTGTCTAATTATCCTCTTTATATTGACTATATATGTAAAACATTATCTGATAGGACATTCTTTTTCTCTTAGTGAAATTGAATGATTTCTTGTTGTCCGCTCAACTACTTTCACTCATTTCCCTTGTATCTGTCTAGTCCATTAAATGTGTTAAACCATCATATAAGTGATTCATAAGTCATTAGTTAAGTCACAATATACACCTAGCAAGACATCTTTAGTAACTCATGTCAAAGATCCAACTGTGCAACCGTGATAAAAGAAAATTTTGACTAATAGTTTAGTAAGATACCATTTAGGATTTCTAAACTAGATTAGTTTCAATCATCATTGCATATACTTTATTGCAATATACATATCTATTTAGCACAAATAATGAAGAATTACTAATTAATTGAATAAGATATTACAAAAGATGTCAAATCTTATCAAATATAATTGACTTGTAAGATATATATTTATATCATATATAATACTATTTATTATTGTATTATTAATACAAATTTACATTTATATAAATTTTATAATAAAATAATAATCATATTAGTTATTTATAACTCGAGATGTAGTTATAAATAATTAATTATTTTAAAATGTTAATTAATTTTTGGCCAAAAGAAATGGAGTCCTACCGGAATGAACCTGTTCGATTGAGGACCCCATCCAGATCGCCATTAGATGCACAAAGGGTAGAATGGGTCTCACGTTGGCCCTTTTACCATGCCCTAAACTGTTGATGGAGCTTAATGGGCCAAGTACGTAAAACTTATTTCTCAACGGCACGGGGCGAAATGAAAATTCACAGGAACGAAAGGAAACACATTCTTGTTCTCAAACATAGTTTTTGATTCCTTTGGTGCATATTTAGTTTGGGAATAATCCTTGTTTATTTTTTAAAAAATTAAGATGAACCAAGAGTATCCCAAAATTAACTTACTTGATTTAATTTGAATATTGCACCCGCCATATTTTTTGCATATTCACTTCGTAATCTCAAATCAAGTGACCACGTAAATGAGACAGCAAGGCACCTTGTCAGTGGCACAGTGCCCCCCTTGTCATGGCAACGATGTCACTTATGGGGTGTTTGGTTGCATGATAATTTTTTGTACACTTTCATGATAAAAAATTGTATTAAAATAAAAAGTGAACAAACTCATGACATAAAATTATCATGTTTGGAGGGATGTGATTACAAAAAAGAGTAACTATCACACATGACCAAATAAAGTGGGGGACCACAAGAAAAAAAAGAGGTGAGACCCTCTTTTTTTGTTTAAGAAGAAAATCACTTTTAAAACATAAAATTGTCATGGTTACCAAACACCTTTTTTGACAAGTTTTCTTACAATTTTTAAAAATTAAAACAAAAACATTCATTATCATGCAACCAAACACCCTATTATATTTTCTTCCCATAATGGCTAAGTACTAGGACTAGAAATGGGTTGGATTCAGTGACAGAAACACCTAGATTCAATTTTGATTTTGATAATGGCCCTGTTTGGTAACACTATTTGACACCTCTATCACTATCAATTTTAAAATTGATATTCCTATTAATCACTAAGAAGTGTTTGGTTAATAGTATCAATTTTGAAATTGGTAGTGAAAACAAAGCACAATATGTAATACAAGTGTCAATTTGTATCAATTTTGATATTGATACTCCAACTTCTAAACTTATCAATATCAATATTGATATAGTATCAAATTTGAAACTCTAACCAAACAGGCCATAAGGTTTTGTTTGGTAACATTATTTGATACCTTTATCACTATCAATTTTAAAATTGATATTTTTAGTAATCATTAAGAAGTGTTTGGTTAATAATATCAAATTTGAAATGAGTAGTGAAAACAAAACACTTTATGTAATACAAGTGTCAACTTGTATCAATTTTAATATTGATACTCTAACTTTTAAAATTATCAATATCAATATTGATATAGTATCAAATTTGAAACTCTAACCAAACCGGCCATAAGGTATTATGATTTCGATAATTTTGAAATTGTTATATTCTATTTTCAATTGGATTCTAATTCTAACAGTTTTGGAAATAAAATTGAATTTGATAATTTTTAAAATATATATCAAATATTAATATTTATTCAAAAATGAGTTAATAATTCACATATAATTACTAAAATTTAATAAAATCACTTCACAACTATGTTTTTGTCATTATATATATCCTATTTTATGAGTTATTTAATTTTATTTTAATAAATTTTACTTATATATACTTATTTTTTATTGAAATGAAATAAGTGAAAATAGAAATAACTAATTTCGATTCTAATTTCGAATCAAATTATTCAATTCCGATTTTGATAACTCATGTGATACAAAAACAAGTTTCAAAAATGTTAATTTTTTTGAAATTGATTTAGAATTTTGGAATATCAAAATTTATTTACATCCCTACTAAGAATCGAGTTATATTTGCTTATGGGGTGTTTGGTTGCATGATAATGAAGATTTTTGTTTTAATTTTTAAAAATTGTAAGAAAACTTGTTAAAAGAGGTGTTTGGTAACCATGATAATTTTATGTTTTGAAAATTATTTTCTTCTTAAACAAAAAAAGAGGGTCTCACCTTTTTCTTTTTTCTTGTGGTCCCTCACTTTGTTTGGTCATGTGTGGTAGTTACTCTTTTTTGTAATCACATCCCTCCAAACATGATAATTTTATGTCATGAGTTGGTTCACTTTTTATTTTAATACAATTTTTTATCATGAAAGTGTACAAAAAATTATCATGCAACCAAACACCCCATTAAGCTCATCTAATAGGGTGTTTGGTAGATAGATGCGATGAGAAAAAGAGTGTGAGCTATGTATGACCCAAAATAGAGGTGAGGGACCAGTTGATGAAAACGAGGGTCTCACCACTTTTTTTGTGTAAGAAGATAATTTATTTAAAAACATAATTTTTTAATAATTGTCAAGCACTTCTTTTAACAAATTTTTTTTACAAAATAATAAAATTATAACAAAATCTAATCTATCTTCTAGCCAAACACCCCCTTACTGATCATTCTATTTGAAATGAGATTTTTTAGATCTTTCGGTTAATCTTTAAATTTTCTGTAAGTTCAGATTTTTCAAAACGTTTGTAAAGCTTTTGGACTGATATCTTAATGGGGTGTTTGGTTGCATGATAATGAAGGTTTTTGTTTTAATTTTTAAAAATTGTAAGAAAACTTGTTAAAAGAGGTGTTTGGTAACCATGATAATTTTATATTTTAAAAATGATTTTCTTCTTAAACAAAAAAAGAGGGTCTCACCTCTTTCTTTTTTCTTGTGGTCCCCCACTTTGTTTGGTCATGTGTGATAGTTACTCTTTTTTATAATCACATCCCTCCAAACATGATAATTTTATGTCATGAGTTGGTTCACTTTTTATTTTAATACAATTTTTTATCATGAAAGTGTACAAAAAATTATCATGCAACCAAACACCCCATAATCTATTACTTAAATCTTAATAGAACTATTTAATTTTTGTGACAAGATACAATTCTTTTCTTTTTAGAAATGAGATAACTAAGGCATTCTTTGACCTTTTTATGGTATCTCTATCACTATCAATTTTGAAATTGATATAAATAATTATTACTTAGAGATGTTCGACTAATTATATCAAATTTAAATTTTATTATAAATAAAATATTATGAAATACAAATGTTAATTTATATCGATTTTGATATTGATATTTCAATTTCTAAAAGTATTAATATCAAAAATGATATAATTTAATTTTTGATTTTCTAATTAAGTAGGACATAATATTCTTTGCTTGTAAGACATTCGAAGTCAAATTAAAATGTTTTGGGTATTTTGTTGTCATTAATTTTTATACAATTAAAATTTATATTTAAATAAAATCTGAGTCGTTTAAAGATATAAAATTATTATATTTGGAGATCATACAAGACCAAAAATGTAGGAGGCGAAAAGAAAAATAAAATTCTTAACTTTTCTTATTCAATAAAGAATTTTTGTAAAATTATATTTTTATAATAATTAGCAAACATTTTTTTTAACAAATTTACTTACAAAAGATATATTGTATAATAAAAAATATTTTAGAGGTAACCAAACACATCATTACATATCCAAAGTAAATTAAATCCATCAATCATGATCTACTCTGTCACATCCATCGTGAGAATTTATTTCCGAAGAACAAGACAAAAGAGATTATCTATTAACTGCAAACAGAAAGTTCTTTACAATACTGATGCCATACCGATTTAGGCAAAAAAGAGGGAAACATTCCCTCTAATTTAGAGTACAAAGAAGACCTGGCTAAATGATGGGCAAGAAAATTACAAGATCGGCTGGCAAAACGTAAAGATATATGCTGTGCAGAAGAGAGTAATGCAGAGCATCGAGAGATAACATGCTGAGCCCTCCACAACCAGCAACCTCTGTCAAGAATAGCGTCAACAACACTCTTAGCATCACTCTCTATTATCACATTATTTGTAGAAGAAGCAGCCCACAAGCACACCAACTCAATAGCTTCCGCTTCCAGTTCCTGTGGATGAGTTGAAGTGGATAGTTTAGTCTTCCAAAATATTAACCTTCCAGTCTCATTCCTAACAACCAGACTAATATCACCTGACTGATCCGATGTGGCACAATCCACGTTTGCTTTCCACTGGTTATGTTTCGGAGGAGACCACACATCTTGTGAAGGGGATTGTGCTACAGGTGCATTTTCAGAACAAAGATCAGCTGTCATCAAGGCTAGATTGAAAATTCTATGTGGACTATCATGAGAAGAACGAAAAATGAACCTGCATCTTGATTTCCAAATCTGCCATATGATAGAAATAGCCAATATGCCCATATGAATCAAATGTTGATTTTTGGAAATCAACCAATCTAGCCACTGATCTATAAGATGTAACACCGTATTCTGCTTCCAACTTAGATTACTACCAAAGGGGGATAGCAGCCAAATGGCTCTACTTTGTTGGCAACGAAAAAAGATATGTTCCAAGGATTCCGGTTCTAGATTGCAAACAACACAAATAGGAGAAACATATGCACATCTTCTGTTAATTGCTAAATTAGTAGGAAGATTACCTGAAAGTATTTTCCATAAACACATAAGAATTTTCTGAGAAAAGAATCTTCCTACTTTCGGGTGCCAGAGTTTCCGCCATATAGCCCTATTAGAAGGACCTGGAGGAATTTTTGCCTCAATCAGAAAACGATATGCAGATTTAAGTGTAAAAGAGCCATGAGGGGTAAAGGGGCAAATGAGAGTATCCTTCAACAAATCTCCATGTATAGGAGTATTCAAAATGCGTGCAGTGGATAAAACATCAAACCAGTACGAAATAACTTCATAATTCCAAGCACCATTGAAAATCAGATCTTTGACAGCACTTGGAAAGAAAACTCCCAGAATTCTCAGATTCAAAGGACCTTTATTGTCAGGGATCCATTTATGATTCCAAGGATGAACTAAAGACCCATCTTTAAATTTCCACAAAGTTGCCTTAAGGAAAAAAGGCCTGACTAAAAGCAAAAATTTCCAGACTTGAGAAGCCATTTGGTTACCTTGAGCCTGCCAAAAGCTGTTAAATCTTAAATATTTTGCCTTTAAAAGCTGTACCCAAAGACTATGTTCATTGTGTAAAAAATTCCACAGTAATTTCATGTCGAATGCTAAATTCAAAGATTCTAAGTCTTTAATTCCCATACCTCCCAACCATTTTGGTTGTTTGATAAATTGCCAACTAGAAAAATGTAGTTTCCTATCACTCTCAGATTTATGCGCCCACCATAATTGCCTTTGGAGGGGTTCCAATTTGTTTATAGTCTTAGCTGATAATTTGGAAACTGACATTGCATATAATGGGAGGTGCCCTATAGTAGAAGTGATGAGAGTACATCTACCTGCGGTTGATAATAAGTTAGACTTCCAACCAGCTAGCTTTGATTGACAGGCCCTGATCAGATTCCCAGCTTGAACAGCTTTGCCCTTAACAGGATCCCACGGTAAGCCAAGGTATAAATCCTCATGAGATGTTAGTTGAAAACCAGTTAAATGACAAAGAGAAACACATAAAGCAAGAGAGACATTTTTACTAAAACAGATCTTGGATTTGGCATAATTGATAGCATGTCCTGACGCTTGTTCATAATCATGTAATATGTGCAGAAAAGAATCAAGAACCGTGGGATCAGCCTTATCGCAGATAATCAGGTCGTCTGCAAACATAAGATGAGTAATCTCGGGTGCTCCTCTTGCCAATTGAATGCCAATTATTTGTCTAGAGGTAGTTGCCTGATCTAGCATAGAAGACAACACTTCAGAACACAAAATGTAAAGATATGGGGAAAGAGGGCAACCTTGGCGAATACCCCTTCTAGGGTAAATTTTCCCTGAGATATGTCCGTTGATGTTAAATGAGTACACAACTGATGTTGAACAAGACATAATAATATTCACCAGCTGAGAGGGAAACTCCCTTTTAATTAGAACACTCCGTAAAAAATTCCATCTCAATTTATCATAAGCTTTATGGATGTCCAGTTTGGCCATAAAATAACCACCTTTTCCTTTCTTCCATTTGAAAGCATTCCTAATTTCCTGGATAATAATAACATTATCAATCCCTTGCCTTCCTGGAATAAAAGCAGACTGACTTTGAGAAACAATACTAGGCATAATAGGTTTCAGCCTGTTTGCTATAACTTTAGTAAGGATTTTAAATAACACATTGCAAAGACTAATTGGTCTAAAATGTTCCGAGAGAAAAGCATTTTCCTTTTTGGGTATAAGTGTAACCAATGTATGATTTAGTCCCCAAGGAATGTGAGAAGATTGAAAAATTTTCTGCAAAAAGGAAAGCACCTCTTCCGATATAAGCGACCAGCAATGTTGGTAGAAAATAAGAGAGAACCCGTCCATGCCTGGAGCCTTATCTGGCTTCAACGAGAAAAGAGCTTCTTTCACTTCCTCCATTGAAGGAACAACCCTTAAAGTATCTCCTTGCTGCCTAGAAAGAGAACCAATATGTAAAGAAGCTAACAGCTGGGTCGAAGGGAATGAAGAGTTATCCATAAAGAGGGAATTAAAATATGACTGAAAAACTTATTCAATATCCTGCAGCTTGGCAGACCAAGAGCCATCAAGCAAATATACCTCTGAAATTCTATTCCTGCTTCTCCTATTTAGTACTTTAGTATGAAAGAACTTAGTACACCTATCCCCTGCCACATGCCAATATACTTTAGCCCTCTGCCGCCAGTATATAGCTTCCAAATCATGCAACCAATCCAGGTGTTTTTGTAGTGCTAATTCTTCAGAAATGGACTCAGAAGAAGGGACCTTGGATTGAATTATAAGCAATTTTTATTGAACTTCTTTAATTTGGGACTGAAAGCTCCCGAAGTTAGTATGATTCCAATGAATCATTGCCCTCCTAAGTGATTTCATTTTATGACCATAATTCAGATTTAAAGCAGGAGAATTCCGCCAGAAATCGGTTATAACTTCCTGGAAGGAGGGGTGCTTTAACCAGTTAGCTTCAAAACGGAACCAACTACTTCTGGGGTGAACCGGAGGAGAAGTATTCAAATACAACGGGCTATGATCACTAGTGTAACATGGAAGCACATGAAGTTGAACCTGAGGGTAAAGTCTGAGCCAAGAATCCAAAACTAAACATCTATCTAATTTCTCTCTAACATGATGGGCTAGAGGCCTCCGATTTTTCCATGTAAAAATAGGGCCCTCATTTTTTACTTCCAAAAGACTATTAGCTTGAATAAACCCCTCAAAATGTTCCATGTAAGATGAAATAGCCTTGTTCCCTCCCCACTTCTCAGAAGGGTGTCTAATACAATTCCAGTCCCCAATTAAACAACAAGGCAGTGATAATTCCCTAATCAAACTTGTTAATTCCGCCCACATACAAACCCTTTTTTCATCTGAAATTGGAGCATAGACTCCAATAAGAAGCCAAGTGAAGGATGACATAGGTTCCTGTATAATACCACCAATCCAGGAGGTTGTTGAATGAATAATCTGAATCTTAAGAGTCATATTCCACCACATCCATAACCCTCCACTCCGATGTGCAGAAGTGACAATATGATATGTAGAAATATTCCTTCGAGTAAAAAATTCCTCGCTAACAGAAGATGAACACTTAGTTTCAGACATGAAGAAAACACAAGGATTTATGGAATGGGACAACCGATCCACGTGACGAATTGTCGGGAGCCCATTCCCCCCCGACAATTCCATGTAATCAGCTTCATTTTGACATGGGCAGCTGTGAAGGGCCAGTTGCCTCACCCTTTTGTTCCGGGAGAGATTGGGAAATAACTTCTACCTTAATTGGAAGAAGAATATCATCAGATGTAAAAAGTGATTTTTTAATTGCACTATTAAAGAATTTCCATTTCTTTTTATCCCTGAGGCCATCCTTTTTCATAGAAATCTTCATTGGAGACATAAGGTTCTTAGTCAAAATCAGATTTGTCTCTGAGGAAAAAGGAATTTCCATAACAGCCTTGTCTTTGGAGAAAAAGGACCTATCAGGTATAGTAGAAACCACCTGATGCCCCATAGAAGGAGAAGAAAGCGTAAACTGATGTGAAGCCGCTGTAAAAGAAACAGAATTGAAACCACCAGGTATACCCATGGATGGCTTGGAAGACATTTCTTCATGTTGATCGTGAGGTGATGGCAAAGCCAAAATATTTAAGGAAGAGCAATGCTTACCCACGGATGTCTGTAAATTTTGCGCCGGTAGAAATGGAGCATCTATCGTACCTAGTGAAACAACAGGAAAAGAGTATGGAGCAGAAGAATGTCGATCTCGAGAACTCTCATGACCTGATGTAGTAAGCCATTCACCAAATCGAAGCTTTAGATAACTTTTCAATTCTGTTTTGACAGCTTCGGAGTATTCCGGTTTAATGAATGAGTGAAACTTTACCAACTGTTCACAACTCTCGTGTTGGTGACCCAATCGTCCGCAGAAATAGCAAAACCTTGTAATACGCTCATACGCTACATCAAAAGCCTTTGTAGATCCATTAGGAAACAAAATAAACACCTCAGTAGGTAAGGGATTGAGGATATTCAACCTGACCTTAATCCGTGCAAATAAGCTCCAAGCCGCAATAATTTCCGATGCAGGCTCCCAAGGTGTCCCAATTTGTGAGGTAAGTTTGATAACAAAGTCCCGGTCCAGAAGCTCCTGCGGCAGATCATAAATTCGGACCCATAGGTCCCCATTATGCAAATGATAATCCGAAGGCAAAGTGAAAGGTCGAGCTCTCTCTATCAAAAGTAAGTCGTTATCAAAGAACCACGGAGTTCTCCGACACACTTTATCCACTTCATCTTTTGAGTTAAATTGCAAAATAAAGGCGCCATGCAGAAAATCTAAAAGAGACCATGGAGATGTCGGATTCCACATCTTACGGATCCACTCCTTTAACGCTGCAGGCCGGGTTCTGCTGGCTGATAAAACCTTCACCACGATACTTCTTTTCCACTTCTAATCATCAGGAATACTGGAAGAAGGAACACTAACAGGATCAATACCCTTCGAAAACCCCAATAGGTCTCTAAACTGCCTAAGAATGTCCGCTTCATCAACCGAGAACTCCTCCATGATAAAACAAAACTACCAACTCGAGCGAAGATGGAATATCAAAAGTAACCAAATTAAACAGAGAAACCGACAACAAAAGCCACAAAGAAAAACCCCTATTATCAAGAGAAAAGAAAAGAACTGTGCTTAGAAGAGGACGTAGCAAGGAAGGATAACTCGGGGGTCGGCCCCGGGTCGGCCGGCCCCCAACCCGGCCCGGTCGGGCCGGGTCGCCGACCGGGTCGCGACCCGGCCCGACCGGGTCGGTTTATTTAATTTTTTTTTTGAAAAAAAACAAAAAAACATGAAAAAATCAAAAAAAATACCTAAAAATTAGAAAAAAATCAGAAAAAATATCCAAAAATGTTAAAAAAATAATAGGTATGATTCAACATGATTCATTCAACATTCAATCAAACATTACATTAAATTGTTCTTCTACATAATGTATGTACTCTGCCCATGACATTGAGGAAGAGTACGACGCATTAAACATATAGACAAACTGATTATACTCTTCAGTGCCTCGTACAATTGTCCTACGATAATTCGAAAATGAACCACCATAACTATCATATGAATACGTACTAGAACTATCTAATGAAGGTTGCATCATCCCATAACCCTGTCCTTGATATGATGGGCACCAAGAACCCTGTGATGGTTCTAAATCTGCACTATACCCATGTTGTCTTGCCCCGTGGTCATAATCTTGTGTTGCGTGGGTAAACTGCTCCTCTTCCGTAAAGTGCGGCTGTTGCTGTGAAGGGGGTGTCTGTGGATTGGTTCTCCCTTGACCAGAAGTGGTGTCGGCGGTGCTTCCTCTGCCTCTGCTGTACGTGTTGTCATCTCCGTCACTACTACTCTTTGAAGTTGAATCATCCGACGTCTGATATTGCACGCGGATGTTAGGCTCCGGTGTATCTTCCCTTGTCTCGTCAATTGTGTCCAGATCAGCAATATCAAGAGGGTCAGTTGCAACCTGTTTACCTTTGCCCTTTGATTGCCTACTTTGACGAGAAGATTGTCCGGTTTTTTGCCTTTTCGCCACAGAAGGAGGGATCCGAAATTCCTCGGAAAGAGGAACATTGTCAAGTTCCCCTTGAGCCCATTCCCGATCATCGGGGTTGAACTCTGGTTCACCCAACCCCTCACGTTCGTTGACCCAGGCTTCTAGAGGATTTCTCTGTTGAAATATCTCCTCTAAGTCAATCTCCGGTTCTTGTACAGTGGGCACCTCAATTCGTCTTCCACTTGCTTGTTGTACCCACCTTTGCTCCTCCCTCTGGTTCTCTCTTATCTTCTCCAAATTTCTTAGCTTCAACCTCATATTATAGTGACAGTAGACCAGCTGCTCAAGTCTTTGTGATGTTAGCCTATTCCTTTGCTTGGTATGAATAAGGCTAAACGTTGACCAATTTCTTTCACAGCCGGAAGCAGACGTAGTTTGGCTTAGTACTCGGATTGCAACACTAGCCAAGTCTTCATATCCCGGTGCCCTTCCATGATCCATCCACCAGTCAGCTGCACATTATCATTATGTATTAGTACAAAATGATATTAATAAGTTAATTACTTAATTATAAAGTTGACTTTATTTAACTATACATACCTGGGCTAAGAAGCATAACCGCTCGTTGCACCCTTGCTGTCCCGAAATGAAATAACCTCATCCTATAATCATGCATCTTATTTGTTGCAATAATTGAACGGTCATCATCCCCAAGCATTCTCCGAATGACTTCCTTTACGCTGTCCAACAGTTCATTGATAGGCTTGAAGATCGGACTATAGCAATATCTTGGGTTGAAAAAATGACCTGGTAATTGACCATGGAAAAGATTGCTGTCAGCATCGACCAAAAAGGTAACAATTTGAATAAGAAATTTTATTTGATTAAGCTGTAAAAAACATACCAGCTGCATGTATAGGATGGTACAATGTCCTCTCCCACCGACGGTCAATGATATCCCACCACATGCTAAAATCTGACACCCTTTTCGAAATTTCTTCTTTTGCCCGCTCAAGTGCATCGTAAAGATATCCCATGTCCGCCTTCTTATCTCCATCGACTATGCGAAGGACTTTGACTAATGGACCAACAATATCCATTGTCTTCTTTACGAGCCGCCAAAAGTCTCCACTCTCTAATGTTTGTTCCACCTTCCTTCCTTTCCGTTTGTCTGATGGATTGGCTCTAGCTATCCAGTTAGCCCACCCCGGAGATAGTATCATTTGGGTTAGGCAACGCCTATGTTCAAATAGGCTCTCCAAAGATATGTAGTGTGATGCAAACCGTGTAGCGCCGGGTCGTAAGAGCTCTCGACCCTTTGTGTGCTCTCTCATTAGGTTCAGAATGAAATTATGGTTATAGATGAAGGATGCAATATACTGGCCGGCCTTAACAACCCGATCAATTTGAGGATCTTTGCAAATATCCTCTAGCATTAAATCTATGGAATGGGCGGAGCATGGTGCCCAATATAACTTCTGTCTCTTGGCCATCAACATTTGGCCGGCAGCTTTGTAGGCAGCTGCGTTGTCCGTCACCACTTGGACAACTCGATCCTCACCAATCTCCTCGATAATGCCATCAATTAAATCAAACAGGTAATTTGCATTTTTTACCTGTCCAGATGCATCCACCGACTTCCAAAAGACGGTCCCAGCTTGACAGTAAACGAGAAAGTTGATCATTGTTTTCCTGGTAATACCTATTAAGATGATAAAATGTTATATCTAAACTTAAATTTCATAAAGATTTGTATCACAATGTTATGCTCAAAAGGACTAACCTGTCCAACCATCGGTCATCAATGTGCATCCACGTTCGTCCCAGAGACGTTCGAACGTCTTGACATATTCTCTAATGTCAGCTACCTCCAATGGAAGATATGTGTTGTATATCTCCTTTGGGGTTGGTCCCGGCACCCCTCGACCAACGTCTGCTATTGTGTCAATCATGGACTCATAATAAGGCCCCTTTGCAGCGTTAGCTGGTATACTACTATGAAAGAACCATCTGGAAGTTGCCCGCCCGATCTTCTCCTTGCACAATTTCAAGTTCTTTAATGCTGTGTTGATGGTGGTTTGCCTTTGACGCGGTCGTGTGATGACCGGATCTATAGGGTGATAGAAATGTATGCCCTACAAGCCAATCATATATGATATGATTCGACATTTCTAGAAATATCTCATTCAATTAATTAGGCAAATCTTCATTATAAGCTCTTATTAGATGCGAATATAATAATGAAGTCCTTGATCAAATGCAATGATGATTAAATCATGATGAGATCATGATAATGAGATTGATCATCTAGATGTATTTGATCTAAATGTTCCTAGTCATAGGATACTTGAGACGGGACATCAAGGATCCGGATAGACTAGTGTATGTGATGTCTTCTCATGTGATGAGGATGACCGATCTCATTGGTCATTAGTGTGGAGACACTGAGATACACATACAGGTGCTCATTAGTTGAATGAGTTCACTGAACTGACCGAATTAGAAACCCTGAATGGTATCTTACCGAACTGTCTATCAGGGTTTTCTATCATCACGGTTGCATGGTTGGACCTTTGACCTGAGTCGCCAAAGATGCCTTGTTGAGTGGAACTTGTGCTTTGACCATTGACTTATGGATCACAATTTAGATGGTCCTATATAGCGATGGATCGGGTACAAGGAAAATCCGATGGAGGCAATTGAGCGGACAACAAGGGATCGTCCACTCTCGGTAAGTGAGAGTGAATGTCCTATGGGATAGTACTCTAAATCCCTGGCCAGGGTAGATAGGATAATTGGAAAAGGAGTTTTCCAATTGATCCAATTCCGAGTACAGGATCCTATAGAGTCGGTACACTAAGGAGTTGACAGTCGATGCCGTACTCCTTTCCGACCGGGACATTGGATGGATGAGGGTTTATATCCATGTGGTAACTGATGATGGAAAGGCTCAATGGAGATGAAATTATCCCCATAGCCATTTGGGATCATGGGATGTGGCTTGTACCCTTCATGATCGGTAGGCCGATTAATCTGTTATCGGATAACGGATTTAATTAGAATTAAATAGAATTGTTCTATTTTATTTAGGCCTCAACCAAATAGGTTATTGGGCCTAGTGGGTCACACACAAAAGGACTTATCCATAAGTACAGGGGCAAGGACGTAATTTATAGAGATTTTGGGTTTTTATGAAAAATTCCATAATTCTCTATAAATACTAATGGTTTCAGACAAACCCCATCAAGACAAGGGTGAAAACCACGTACCAAGTCTTCTCCCTACCTCCTCCTCTCTCTAGAAGGTGTCCATGGTCGATGGAACTCCGTTCGGGAAGAGTTCTCGAGGCCGGCGCGAAGGGAGAACCTGCTGTGGATGAAGTTCGTGTGGATACTGCTGGAGACCGGACATTTGAACGGTTTGTAGAGCTTGAGAAGCTCATCTCCTTCCTCTCCATGGGATTATTTGAATCCCTATCAGGTATATTCGAACCCGATTTGATCGGTTTTCGATTTTCGTTGTTCGGTTCTGATTGAGACGGATTCTAAAGGAACCCATAGGAATCGTCACTTCCGCTGCACCAAATTTTAATGCACGATTCCTTACAGTGGTATCAGAGCCCGGTTCAAGTCTCGGTCGAAACCGACGTCGAATCGACATTATTTCATGTTATTTATGTGTTCCCGAATCTGTGCAAACGTCTGTTTTGACGAGGCCACAATATTCTGTGTATGACTCAGATGAAAGATTTATTGGCCTTGGTAGAATCTCGTGATATAGGGATTTCCAACGCCACAAACCGTTTGAAGTTTGGATCTCTGTAGTGTTCGGGAGAAGGCTCAAAAGTTGGTGTTTCTGTCATACCCGAACCGACACCCGAATTTGGGGATTTTGTCAAATCTCCGTCCATAGAAGAAATTGAGGCTTGGAAAGGGTTTAGGAGATGGGTAATATGATTACCTAGCTTTTATCTTTGATATACAGCTTTGAACGACGGCGGAGGATGAGAATTTTTGAGTTTTCCGACGAACTAAGGTTCTGCGGAATCTGGCGGCGCCGACTTGTTTCTTCCTGATTTCCCGTTGATAGAGAATTTTTATATGAAGATATATATACATATTTAGAAACTTCATATGATGAGGATTCTAAAGTGTATTTTTGGAGAATATTTGACTTCCTGGATAAGGAGTTATCCTCGTTGCAAAATAGAGATTTCTGCTACGGAATTTGGGTGACCGCCGCCTCTTCTTCCTCATTTTCCGGACGATTGGGATTTTTCCTGTATATGAGGCCGACTGTTTTGGATTCCTTATTTGATAAGGATTCCAACGCATATTTTTTCAGATTTTTATGAGTCCGGTATAGGGAGATATGGACCTGATATATTTGGACGATCTCCTCCGGATGAACAGTGCTATTACGCGCAGTTGGTCGGCGCACGCGCCGGCGCACCGACGGTCGGCGCACTCCCGCTAGAGAACTGGCGCACGCCAGGGCGCACACCGGCGCACGCCGGACTGGCGCAGTGCGCCGCCATGTGCGGCGCATTGCGCCAGACACCATTTATATGCTTTTAAAGTGTTTAAAATCATAGAAAATCCGAAAAATTGCCAGAAAATTCCAGAAAAATTATGAAAAATTCTATAATATTATTTAACATGTTTTAAAGTGTTTAATGACATGTTAGATGATTTTTAGCCCTATTTACATAGATTCACTCATGGTTAAACTTTAAAATTGTTTTAAAGGTTTAACTTAAATTATTAGTGTCTTAATTAATTCTGTAAAATGAGATTTTACAGAATATAAATTGGGACATTAATTTCTGACCTTACTGATGTATTGGGAATGCATGAATGTTCTAAATAGTTTAGTTTTATATGTTCATTTCATATAAATTGTTTATATGTTATTGTCATGTTATTTTCATGTTATTTATTTCATGAAAAAATTCGACATGCATGAAATTGAGAATTTCAAAATAAATTATATATAATTTTATGCTGATATATATGATATATCTCATATAATTATCACGTATGCGCTCTATGTTCATGTGATGAATGTTAGTGTGTATGGAGGTGATCATGGACTTAATTGTGCTTGGCTTGTGATTGCTTTTAATTATGTTGGTTATGTTATTAAATGGGGCCTGCGTGTGCCTCCTCTCTCTCTATACAATCTGATTGTACATTCTACCTCCCTCCATTAATGTACTCCCCTTGGTTAAAACCAAGGTTTCTTATTGAGTTATGTACATTTGTGGGGTCTGCATACCCTTAAGCCGCTTGTAAGAGTTAGAAGCCGGTTCGTGGAAGGTTGGAGAGCGGGACCACTTGGGAAAGCACCCTTCTGAAGTGGGAGCATACCAACTCAAGCATCAGAAGCTAGGATTTGCACCTAGAGAGGTGCCTTAGGTGCATACTTAGGGTTAAGTCCATGATCGCCTAATTTTTATGCATATTTGATATGTGGATGTGTGCTACAGGTTATACCTTAGATATATGATATTCCAAAGGTATTATATATACTTAGCACATATTATTGATGAGACTAAAATAAAATCCCTCCTTGTCAAAATTAGGTTGATAAACGTGTGACATTAAGAATGACTCACGTAGCCTTCCGTTGTTATGGTCTTGATGAGCCAATCTTAGATTGGATGGGTTTGTTGTGCTACTGCAAGACTCGTTCGACAAGGGATTGGTGATCATGGCTAAGGCATTTGCCGAACCTTGAGGTGGACCATTTGCATGGCTTTGTTGTGCTACCCGCAAGGGGCATGTGAAGAATCCATTCTCGTAACGTAACAAGCGGGATTGACTTTAACTAGAGTATATGGCTTGTTGTGCTACCACAAGGTCATAACTCTAGAGGCTAAATGACTAAGAGTTGCAAGAGTTGCAGGCGGCAATAGTTGACTACCTATTAAGTATGGGGTGATTTGTTGTGCTACCACAAGGTCATCACCATAAAGTTAATAGGGTCTTAGTCCCCACTAGATTTCATCGTGATATCCCGTCTTTGCATAATGAGGGTTATGCGAATTCGTCGATAATTAGTGGGAGCATAAATTAGGATAAAAGACCATATCTTAATTTTAATGAATGTTTGCAATGTTATTTTGATAAAATTATATCTCTGTTGTAGAATACGATAATAAACCACCATTAGTATGGCATATTAGATGCCATATAGCTTAATGGCTCACACTTCTTAGGCTGGTTTTTAGAACTAAGAGAATTGTTCTCATAGTTGACCAACTAACTACTCTACTTGAGAAGTAGGTGTCTCCTAAATTATCTTGTGATATGAATGAAAGATAAGATCTTATCTCGTAGACAAGATGCATTGTTTGCCTTAAATTAGATGTTAGTCTACATGAGATATAAATTGTAGAGACAACGTAATGGATAGATGGATATGAGATCCATCATGGCTCATATTGATGAGTTAACTAAAGGGCAACTTAGATCAACAATACATCTTAATTACTTCTTGTTGGTGAGACCAATAGTAAGAAGTAAAATCATTAGATAAAAAATAGGAGAGAGTTAATAGTAAAAGAAGGTGGTCAAGATAATAAAGCCAGAATAAGACATGATTCTTACACTGTCATGATGATGATAAGTGGAAGAGAAAGTACAAAGTGTTTTTGTATATAATGCAAAGGTGGAGCTTGAAGCTTCGTATCCAAGTCATTGACACTTACTTGTTTTAAATATACACTTAATAGTATTAGATACTATATGTGTATATCATAATATTAGATACTATGGATGCATCTAATGGTATGAGATACAGATATGCATCTTATATCTACAAGGAGTTGTAGATGATGACAAGTAAATGAAGGCTTAATAAAGAAGATATTGACCTACATATGAAATGGTGCAAAAGTTGCGTCATTATTAGTGGGAGGTGCGATTCTTTAATAGCCTTATGGAGATGTCTTAATAATTAATATTGCTATTATATCCTTATAAGAACATTATATGATTTCCTACTTGAATAAATGTTGATTTATTCTAAGCTATGGAATTGATAGATGTTCTAATAGATTGAATGGCAAAGTATTTGCCGGTGGGAGCTTAATGAATTGTTTAATCGTATTTGATATGTTAGCTCTCGTGTTATGTGTGAATATTCCTTTTAAGAGGAAATGGGTTGATTTAGATCAATCTACACTTTAGCTTTATATAGACATGGAGAATGGGTTAATGAGTTATTAGAACTCGTACATTTAGATGTATGTTAGCCCATATCTAGTAAGGCTAAAGAAGAATATTTCTACTTCATTATTTCAAAGATGATGTCTCTAAGTATGGAAACATGTACTTTATGAAGTACAAAATTAAGACCTTTGAGAAATTATTTGAGATTAAGAATGAAGTAGAGATACTAATGGGAAGAGTATTATAACTCTTTGATGAGATCAAGGAGGGGAATACTTAAGTACATAATTCACATATAATTGAAGGATAATAGAATCTAATTTTAAAGGACACCTCTTTACACATTTTAGCTTAATTGAGTAGCTAAAATGAAAAGTCATATTATGTAAGACATAATATGAACAATGACAAGCTTTGCAAAATTTCCTCTTTGTCTATTTTTGGTTAAGTACTAATTATAATCACTTGATCTTAATAGGTACCTTCTAAGTCTGTTCTAATTATTCCATATAGGATATGGAAAAGGGGTTAAAACTTGACCTTAAGTAAGTTAAGGTTTCGGAATGTCCGACCTGGTGAAGAAGTATAACTCTAACAAGTTGGAATATAAGATTATGAAGTGTTGGCTTGTGGAATATCCTAAGGAAACTTTTGGATATTAAATATACGACTTTTATGTCAAGGGTATGTGTTACTTAGCTCACTATATTTCTAAAGAAAAAGTTCCTTCTTAAGAAAGATAGTGGGAGCAAGGTATATATGGAAGATGTTCCAGTCCCACAACCCAATAACACTTCTATTAAGGTGCTAGTTAATAATTACACAAGGACTAATGGTAAGTCTTTTCTTGTGTCCATTCTACCTAAGAGATATGTGAGACATATCTCTGATAGATGAAATGAGGCATAAGATAATAAGGATATTGATCCTAGGATCTATATAGAACCAATATGAGATCTTGATTCATTAATGGGAAGAGACAATAAAATCCGATATAAACTTTATCTATTCTAATCAAGTTTAGAACTTGATAGATCCACCTAAGGATATAGTATCCATAAGGAATAAATGGATCACTAAAGAATAGATTGGAATGGATTAGAAGGTAGATACCTTCAAAGGTGAGAATAGTTGAAAAGGATATCATTGAAGTCAAATAGTTGACTATGATGAGATCTTTTACCTATTCCATGGATTAATCCATTCGGATTTTGATTGTAACACTCTATGATTATGAGATAAGCTAATTGGATGTTAAGATAGTGTTCCTCTAAAGTATTTTGAGGAATAGGTGTATATGATACAACTATAGGGAATCAAGTCCCAATAACATCCAAGATGAGTGTGTATTAAGTTCATTTATGGACTGAAGTAAAACTTCCCATAGATCATATATAAGGTTTAATGAGATTAAATCTTATGACTTCGTTAAGAACGAAGAGGAGCCTTGTGTATTCAACAAGATAAGTGGGAGTGCTTTATTACTTTCTTGACATTTTATGTTGATGACATACTACTCATTGAGAATGAAGTAGGCGTGTTATCATAAGTGAACCTAGCTATCATATTCAGCCTCCAAACACAATTTGGGTTTTGAGATCCATGGAGATAGATCTAAAATCAATGCCGGTTAATGTACGTAGTTACTATAGTCGAAAGGGTTTGACATAATGAACTCCAAGATAGGTTTCTTACCTATGTGGTGTGGAGTTGATCTCTGTAAAGTGTTGTCTTTGTAGACTTCTTGAAAGATAAAGAGATCACATAAATGGAGCCCCTATGCCTTTGTCATAGGGTCTATCATTTATATGATTCTACGTACATGATGTGATTAATGCTCTAAGTGTTATGAGCATTCATCAAGAAGATCCAAGTGAGAGTCCTTTGGATAGTTTAGAGATATATCATTTGGTACTTGAGAAGCACCTTTGAGATTGTATCTCTATACAACTTGGAGGATAAGACTTGAAGTCTTGTAGTCTTACAAACACAAGCTTCTAATCAAAATAAGTTTGATATTAAGTCGGAATAATGGTGGTGCGAGTGAGTTGAAAGAGTTCTATGTGATAGAACAACATGTAAATTCTACAACATATGTAAACAAGTTTACATGGAGGTTGCACACTACTTGAGAAGTAGTCTAGATGAAGATTCTCATCTAAGGTATGGGATTGTCCCAATTTTCTGCGAAAGTGTATCATTGTTTTGAGAGAACAATGGAGTAAAGCCGATGTCTCATCGAAGTTTAGAACTTCGTGGCGATACCATACAATCGGAGTAGATTGCAACTTATAGAGATATAATTAAAGATAAAGTATCTACCGTTAATAACATTGCGGATCCACTAAGCGACGTTACTCAAAGAGTGTTTGAGCTTCACCTTGACGATACGGATCCGGTCAAAGGGTGATTGGCTTTAGTGCAAGTGGGAGATTGATAGAAATGTATGCCCTACAAGCCAATCATATATGATATGATTCGACATTTCTAGAAATATCTCATTCAATTAATTAGGCAAATCTTCATTATAAGCTCTTATTAGATGCGAATATAATAATGAAGTCCTTGATCAAATGCAATGATGATTAAATCATGATGAGATCATGATAATGAGATTGATCATCTAGATGTATTTGATCTAAATGTTCCTAGTCATAGGATACTTGAGACGGGACATCAAGGATCCGGATAGACTAGTGTATGTGATGTGATGTCTTCTCATGTGATGAGGATGACCGATCTCATTGGTCATTAGTGTGGAGACACTGAGATACACATACAGGTGCTCATTAGTTGAATGAGTTCACTGAACTGACCGAATTAGAAACCCTGAATGGTATCTTACCGAACTCGTCTATCGTGGTTTTCTATCATCACGGTTGCATGGTTGGACCTTTGACCCGAGTCGCCAAAGATGCCTTGTTGGGTGGAACTTGTGCTTTGACCATTGACTTATGGATCACAATTTAGATGGTCCTATATAGCGATGGATCGGGTACAAGGAAAATCCGATGGAGGCAATTGAGCGGACAACAAGGGATCGTCCACTCTCGGTAAGTGAGAGTGAATGTCCTATGGGATAGTACTCTAAATCCCCGTCAGGTAGATAGGATAATTGGAAAAGGAGTTTTCCAATTGATCCAATTCCGAGTACAGATCCTATAGAGTCGGTACACTAAGGAGTTGACAAGCCGATGCCGTACTCCTTTCCGACCGGGACATTGGATGGATGAGGGTTTATATCCATGTGGTAACTGATGATGGAAAGGCTCAATGGAGATGAAATTATCCCCATAGCCATTTGGGATCATGGGATGTGGCTTGTACCCTTCATGATCGGTAGGCCGATTAATCTGTTATCGGATAACGGATTTAATTAGAATTAAATAGAATTGTTCTATTTTATTTAGGCCTCAACCAAATAGGTTATTGGGCCTAGTGGGTCACACACAAAAGGACTTATCCATAAGTACAGGGGCAAGGACGTAATTTATAGAGATTTTGGGTTTTTATGAAAAATTCCATAATTCTCTATAAATACTAATGGTTTCAGACAAACCCCATCAAGCCAAGGGTGAAAACCACGTCCCAAGTCTTCTCCCTACCTCCTCCTCTCTCTAGAAGGTGTCCATGGTCGATGGAACTCCGTTCGGGAAGAGTTCTCGAGGCCGGCGCGAAGGGAGAACCTGCTGTGGATGAAGTTCGTGTGGATACTGCTGGAGACCGGACATTTGAACGGTTTGTAGAGCTTGAGAAGCTCATCTCCTTCCTCTCCATGGGATTATTTGAATCCCTATCAGGTATATTCGAACCCGATTTGATCGGTTTTCGATTTTCGTCGTTCGGTTCTAATTGAGACGGATTCTAAAGGAACCCATAGGAATCGTCACTTCCGCTGCACCAAATTTTAATGCACGATTCCTTACATAGGGCCAACTGCCGGGTCGTCATCCCGGGTGAGATCGTGCACTTGTTGTTCAGGGTCCGGATTTGATCCTCTCCCGCTTTCACTTCCACGTCCACTCCCACTGCCAGAACCTTGACCCATAAACCGCCCGGTACGTCGATACATGTCTTCGTCGGCGAATGACCTTCGGCTTGCCTCCATGGCTCTTCGCAAGTCATCTGTTTACTATGTTAAATACGTATATTTTTGTAAAATATCAAATATTAATTATTACATACCTTCGTCAATATCTTGGTATTCACTTCTTTCTGGTCTCTCTTGTCCGGTGCCGTATATGTGTAGCGAACGTCTTGCGGGTTCCGCAATTTCTTCACGCACGGTGTCACGATGCCTCTTTGAAGCTCCTTTGGATCTTTCTAAGGATTGAAGATGCCGTCTAAATTGGGCTCTTACCTCGTGCGGAGTCCGTGTGCACGGTGCAACATCTCCCTTGATACCGGCTAGATGATGCTTTAACCGGTAAGTTCCACCGTATAGAACTTTGTCGCAATACTTGCATTTTACTTTCCTTTGCTCCATTGACACGACCGTGCAATGGAGCCAAGCTGGGTCATTCCGGGTGGAGCGGGAAGTCTCACGGCTTGGGGAAGACATGTTAGAAAAATAATCCACACAATAAATAACACGAAATATAATTTAGAATGACAAAGAAACCGCTTTGACAGTGTCAAAAATAACGCTTTAAGGGTGTGAACAACACTAGGTGGAGCGAAAACTATCCGAGCGAGGGGTGAGAACTGAGTGGAGAGACGAGCCGTTGACCGGTGATGACTGAAAGAGTGATCAGTGAGGAGGGAGGAGACCGAAAAAGTGATCAGTAGGAGAGGAAGAAGACCGAAAGAGTGATCAACCAGGGCCGGGGAGGAGGTGAGGTGTGGAGTTGGAGACTTAGAGTGAGTTGGGAGTGAGTTGGGAGTGAGTTGAACCCTCCCCCTTGGGGGCTATTTATAGCCCCCCAAGGGGGGGCAATTTGGTAATTGGGGGGGGGGGTTAGTGGGGGGAAAAGTCCCCCCCACTAACTCTCTTAAGTGGGGGGGAAAAGCCCCCCCCACTACCCCCCCCACTAACCTGTTAGTGGGGGGGGCGGCGGTCAAAAAGTACCGCGCGACCCGGTCGGCCGGGTCCCCGACCGGGTCGCCGGGTCGCGCGACCCGAACGCGCGACCCCCTGCCGGGCCGGCTTGGAGTCGGCCCGGCAGGGTCGATTCCGGGCCGACCGGCCCGGAATCCGGCCGGGTCGGGCGACCCGGCGACCGGGTCGCCGACCCGGCATACCATGGGACGTAGGGGGTGAAGACAAAGGGAAACGCTCAAGGCCCGTCTGAAAGTCTCTGATCCATCGTGAGAATGAATGAGAGAGATCAGAGAGCGCACGCGTCCAGGCGCCATCCAAATGTACCCACATTTACGCCTTTTTTTGCCTATTTGTTTATTGTTTGCATGCCGAGACCACAATGGCATTCGATTAGGTTGGTTTGAACATTTAAAATAAAAAATATACATATAATCCCCTAAGTTGCGTAAAAGAAGCTTAGGACTTATCAATTTTAATGACAAAATTCATCAATACACTACAAGAAAAATGCCCAATGACAACCAACCTTTCTTACGAAATTTGTTGACAAAATTTATAAATATATTACAAGAAAAAGGCCCAGGGACCGACCACTCTAAATTATTTTAAATCTCGTCCTCAATTTGTAACAATAAAGATATTTTATTTAATCAAAAATATTTATTATATTTATTATAAAATTTAATAATATTAAATATTTTTAAATTTTTAAATTTTTTTAAATTTTCTCTCTTTCTGAATATTCTATCGAAATCGTCTCTTCCTACTTTGTGTTGATTATACTTTATTCTTTCTTATTTTCACTCGTTTTCGCTTTTTATTACATTTTCTCTTTTTCTCGCGTCCTCGTCGCTGCCTTGGTCCTAACCTCATTGTCGCACCCGCCTATAGCCTCACCCGAGCGCCCGTGGTGTCACCGCGTCACCCTGCCAGCCTCCGCGGCCGCCGCTGCGTGTCCAGCCGCCCCCGCGCCGCCCCACCGTCAGTGCCACTGCCTTTCCTCGCCGTGTCCCCCCCTCCCCACGCAGGTTGACCACCGCCACCCACCTTGCCGTGTCAGCCCCGCTGCCAACGCCCACATGCCACCCGGCCACCCTCGCGCTGTCGCCGCCATGAGCCTGTCCCCATGCGCGAGCATGCACTCACGGCCGCACCCGCGCCGTGCAGCCATTGACCGCCCCGTCCGCCCTCACCGCCACCCACGGCCGCAACCCCGGCGTGACTGCCTTCGCCTGCCGCCGCCGCTTGCGGCCACCATCATGTGCGCCGCAGCCATTGCCACCGAGCGCCATCGCCTGTGCACCCTCTTGGTGCGCCGCCTCCCCTCTGCGATTATCTCTCTCCCTCTCTCTCCTATCACCAATCACCTTATTCTCTCGATTCCTTCTATTTTTATTTTTTATCTCTTTTCCTGCATATTATTAAAGATACCATTCGATTCGATTTTTCGTCACCGTCGTGACCGCATCATATTCGTCACCCGGATCGATCTCTTTGGAATTCCGTGCGTTGTTTGTCGTCGCCGTTAAAGTAGGCGTCTCGACTATTCTTAGCACCTTTATTGATCGATTAAACCGTAAAAATATGTTTAGATGATTATGATTAATATGATATAATTAGTGGGTTATTTTTGGCATATTAGCATGTTTAGATAGAATTAAATTAGCTTGTTTAACCATGTATGTTTAGGTTAATTTAATTATCCATGTATGTTAATTAGCATGTTAGGTTTTCCTATGATTGAGTCTAGTTAACTTAACATGCTTGTATTGCGGTGTTCTTTAATATATATATTTTGATTCGTTAATAAGCCGATGTGAGGAGTTAAGCATTACGATCATATCATTTAGTTTTGTATCATATAGACTATGCTTAGTAGAGACTATCAATGCATGCACTTGATAGGTTAGTTTGTAAACTTGCATGATTCTACATTAGATGCATCATATGCTTATATTGTTCTAGATGTGTTAAACTATGATGTGGTATGCAAATATGTGGTACATAGAGCCATGGGTGTCCTTCTATGTATTTCATGTTTGATTTGCTGATTGCATGTTCATGGTTATTTGTCTGAGTTATTTATATGTTTGCATTGTGTGAGATGTGGTTAATGCAGTGAGCTGCATTGTGATGAAAGTTTACTTTATCAGACTGTGGCCCGTGGGCAGCGGAGATTAGTTGAATTTGGAGCATCCTTCGATCCCGGATACCGCGATTTATCCTAAGTACACCCCTGCCTAGGTGTATTATGGAATTTAATTACTATATGTTACTTCCTACTATATGGTAAATCTGGTGCTAATTTTGTGACATGGCTACATTGTCCAAATTGAGCATGATATCTACTCAGACAAATATTTAGTTGTGCATTTTGGCATGGTTATTAGTAGTCTAATCGAGTCATTGGTATTGTGGTAAGTTTATGTGATATATGCATATCTAGTTTAGTTAAATATGCAGGTTATGTTGATTTTAGTGCATATAAAATCATATTATCATATACGGTAGTAGAAAGACATTGTAATCATTTAATTGAAGATATATAATTAGCTTGAACCATATGTACTATAATATGAATTTTTATGCTTAATATATTTAATATCAATAGAGAATCATTATTATAGTAGGATAGTTCAAATATAAGTCCTACTGAGTCTGTGGTGACTCACCCCTTTTGTTGTTAATATTTTCAGGATTGTAAGTTTAGCACAGCAAAAGTGTAGTAGCGTTTTGGAAATCCGAGAAACTAGTGGAGTACTTATACAATGTTGGTATTTGATTTGCTTAGATAAATGTAGTTTGTTAGGTTGTAATGCTCGGAATAGTGAATCTAGATTGTAATTCTAGTCTTATTTGGTTTCAAACCGATATTCTTCTCTGTTACGTCGTCGGATTATCTTATGCTGTGCATATTAAAAATCCGGGTAGTGACACAATGTCTTGTTACCACGTCCTAAGATGGTGCGAAATATTAAAATTTTCAATCTAAACAAGATGAGATATATGTATTATAAGTATTCATTTGTATATATTTTTTATACTCCGAGTAAATGAGGTGTTAACTTTTTTTGTAATGAATCCACCGTGAGTGGATTGGTACCACTTATACGGGGAAAGAGACAATTAAGGAGAGGTGTCAGATGTTGTTCGAGCCAAACGTCATCCCCACGTGGTGCTGTACTGCTGTGCATCTTGCTGGCGCCATGATCAACAAAATTTTTTTTTCTTATATTTCAAAATAAAAAAAACATTATCACATTATTTGAAATTTGTAGCTTTCAAGTGTAAAAACCACATGTTTAGATGTTAATTTAGACATGTTACCCGAGAGTTCCAACTTTCTTTTTTAAATCTTCAACTTAGAGATAGATTCTAAATTACTTCTGTTCAGCCAAATCAACGCCGCAAGAAGAGGGGGGAAGGTGTGAACAGTTTTAGGTCAGGTGACGCCCTTAATCGCGACGTGCAACACAGTCGGTGTGCGGCCGTGGTTTCTAGCTAGCCCGTCCGTTACCCCCGGCTAAGGCTGTCAACTGAGACGGGCCAGCCCGTTGGCCCGTTGGGCAGCCCGTCTCAAATGAGACACGGGCTTAGTTTTCAACTTCGTTGATGTTGCTGACAGCCCGTGAAATAAAGTCCATATGTATGTTGGGTTCGAGCGGGCTGGAGCAGGGCCAACTCATGCAGCCCGCCTGATTGATTAAAATAACGTTATTGATTAGATTAACGTATTTGAAAATAAATTATTTTAAAATTTGATATTTTTAAATCAGATAATATTAAAATTAAAATTGATAGAGTGGAAATAAATTTAGATACGCTACGCACATACGTATGGTGTGTGATGATAAAAGGTAAAATTTTTGAAATAATTTTAGTTAGATATTTTAAGTTATATTAAAATTAGATGTTGTAATAAAATTTTATTTTACCACTTATTAATAGTAATAATATTATGAAATATACTTTTTAAGTTTCTACAACTTAAAGAAGACAATTTTTAATTTTTAATAAAGAATTGGTGAATTTAATTCAAATTGACCAGGATTGATGAATTCGATCAATCGGCATCGGCCAAAATATGTCTAATTATAAAATTTTAATATTAAAATTAAAAATGTGAAAATATAAAATATAAAAATCATTATAAATATGAAAGTTAATCAAAGCTTCTACGTTATATTGTACATATTTAAAACTAATTTAATTAAATAAAATTATTTAATCATATATTAAGCGATTTATAGTTATTTTATTTTAAATATGTTTAAACCTTTAGTTTTTATATAATACAAAAGAATAGTTATATAAAGGTATATTTTTTACATAATAATTTAAACATCAACTTTTGGTAATTTGATTAAGCGTTATATACATATTGTATGGTTAGAATTTATTTAAATATATACACCATTAGTATTAAATAAAATAACTTGCATAAAGTTTAATTTTTATATTTTAGAGATCACAAATTTTTTTGTACATTTTTTATGGTGCCACTATTTCATTTTGTAATTGATGTGTAAACTAATCTGTATTGGATCATATATTTTGCCTTTATTGTAAATACATTTAGGATTGGTCTTTATTGGATTTTCTTTTTCAACTATTTTTTTCTAGTTTTGTGGATTATTGATACATCATCAATTTTTTTATTGCTCATATTACAACGTACAACAATTCACAAAATCACAGATTTTATTTTTTTCTTATTTTTGTTTTATCGATTCTAAATTTTGTAATATTTTAAAATTTACATATTTTATCTTTTTTAATTTTGTAGAATTTTTTTACGTACCTAAAACTCAGCCCGTTGGGCTAATGGGCTATGACAGGTTTTGGAGAGTTAAAGCCCATTTACATAACATAAACCCGTTGAGCCTTATATATGGGCTTGGGCTTGGGTTTCAAATATGTGGGCTGAAGTGGACTTGGGCCAGGCCAGCACAAGCCCGGCCCATTGACACTCCTACTTTCACGACGCAACAATCGATAAAGCAGGGATTATTGATATATGAAAAACACATGGACAACGTCTGGTTTCGTGCACCATTTTATCACCCTCTCACCAACTGGCAAGCCTACTCAACCCGCCCACTAGAGTGTCAAACGGGGCGGGTCGGGCCCGCTAGCCCGTGAAAAACCCGTTGCGGGCTGAACTTCGAGCTCCTCAAAAAATTAAAAGGGGCTACGTAAACGAACCGCAAAGCCCGTTTCTCATTTTAGGTGAATCGAAGACTCCGTCGATTTTGGCCCGCCGGCCCGTCGAAAGCCCGTCTTCGTGCAAGCCACAAACCCGCGGCGATCTTGAGCGAGAGAGCCCGAGATGATAAGGGGTCGCGCCCTCCCGGCACCCCGGGTCGGTCCTTTCGTCCCTTCTTCCCTTCCGTTATGCGCCGGCGGTTGCCGCCTCCCCGGGAGGCAACGCTGTGCCTCTCGCGGCCCGAAGTCAACGTCGGCGGGGCTTCCGCAAGGTTCGGAGGAAGGGAAAGCCGGAAAGATGGCGGCTCGTGCGTCGCGGAGGATCTCTTCCCTGCTCTCCCGCTCCTTACCTTCACCTTTTCGAGGGCTTTGAGCCCGGCCCGCGATGGGCTTTTTGACAGGCTAACGGGCCCAGCCCGTTCATTTAACACCCCTGAATAGAACAACAAGGACACCTTTGACATTGTGAGATGGTGGCACGCACAGTCAACGCAGGGCGATAAGAAGTAGTCGGTGGTTATAATTAATTTGATTAAAAATTTCATTTTTAAATTAATAGGTCATCAAGGTGTAAACTGCTATTCCATGCTTTTTAGTTACACTAAAGAATAAATTTTAATAATTAATATTTTTATGCGTAATTAAACGTTGAGTTTGCCCCGTTATCGAATTAGACCCGTTTTACTAGTCAGCTTGTGTTTTTTTTTATTTTTTCACATTTTTGCGGTTACTCATATTTCATCATTTTTGTGATTTCTCATATTACATATTTTATCATTTTTTTGATTTCTCATGTTACAACGTACAACAATTCACATATTTATAAATTTTATTTTTTTATTTTTTATTTTATAGATTCTATATTTTACATTATTATAAAATTTATAAACTTTATCAATTTTTCGATTTTAATAGAATTTTTAATTTCGTACTATTTTACGTGACTAAAGCCTGTTGGGCTAATGGGCTATGGCGGGCTTTGGAGGGTTAAAGCCCATTTATACAACTCAAGCCCGTTGGGCCTTATACATGGGCTTGAGCTTGGGCTTTAAATATGTGGGCTGAAGTGGGCTTGGGCCGGGCCAGCCCAAGCCCGGCCCATTGACACTCCTACCCCCGGCACCTAGATACAGTTATTTTTTTTCATAACTTAAAATAAAAAAACAAGACCCAAAGATATAACCTTATGAGTTTGGCCGTTTCTATTTTAATTTCAAAATAGGCATCTCTCTTCGTTTTAATCTCTCTCTCAAAATAAAATTACCATTGCCCCTACCTTGTTTTCAAGGAAGAACCAGAGAACGTGCCACATCTTATCTTCCGATTTGGAAAGCCAAAGAGTACGTGAAATCAAGATAGGCAAGGTTGGGGTTGGGAGTAAATTGTTTGCCTCGGATCAGCGGAGTAGGGACTTAAATTGGGAACTTGGGTTAGGTGGGGTAAAAATAAAAAATTAATAAAAATTATTTGAGATCAGGACCGGACCGATCAACCCAAAAACCGATCAAATTTGGTTCATATTATATTTGAAAAATGCGTACGACATAGTGTGGGCGTGAAATGAAATAATAAATATAAAAATTAAATATCACGATAAAATAAAAATATTATTACCTTGTTTCCAAATATTACTAAATAATTTTTAATCTTTATTTTTTTTCAAAAAAGTTACTTGAGTATTATTTATTTTCCAAACATTGTGTTACTGCAGAGGGTAGTATAATTTTTGAAAAATATATTTAAAAATTAAAATTACGTCCAAACAACGGTGGAAACTAGTCTTAACTTCATTCATTTATTTTATGAGTTCGTATTGTCACGGGTAAGTTTAACAATCATTAAAAATTTGAGTTTGATTGCCACCGAGATGCGTGACGTGGCAGACCCACAAAAAGACGTCTACCCACCAGTAGCGGTTGATAACGCCAGCTGACCAAGAGAGCCGCGCTAGCGCGGGCGTGGAGACCCGGCAGTCTGCTCATTAAACAAATATTCGAAAATGGAGACAGAAATAAAACTCATATTGGAAAAAAAACCAGTTCCTAAATTTTGTTGAACAAAAGTGAAATTATAACCTATTTCGTGGAAACTCCCGCCAGCTGTTCCTCTGGCCCGCCGGACAACGATAAAGGCCGTGGGCCCACCACAGTTGTATATTTTACTTGCAATACCGTGGGTGTCAGGACCACGGGTTCAGGAACTTCCACCCAGCTCAACGGCCGGCAAAGAATAAAGTAGCCACTCCCAACTTTAAGTTTGCGCAAATACCCCGCTATCCACAAGTACAAATTTTGTATGACTTAATTTGTTGTTTACATTCTATGAATAGTTTTTTTATTATGTCGTGAAGACTGCGGAAGCGGCGAGTTTGGCACTTGCCATAGGACTGCGTATTATCTCTTAGATTAATTGATTATTATTTTTATTTTAATTAAAACGAGATTATACTATTCTAATTTGGTTTCAATTCTGATTTTCTATAAAAATATAAAAAAATTAAAATTTATAAAATACAACAATTATTATTTAAATAATAAATAAATTATATTTTTATATAATTTATTTTAATTTTTAAATATTTATAGATCATAATTTTAATAATTTATGTACCATTATTATAATATAAACGTTTACATACATAAAAATTGATTATCCAAAGATTTGATTCTAATTCTTAAAAAGTATATTTAATTTGCGCTCCGCATATTAAATCAAATCCAAATAGGAGAATATCAAATTTAATTTGCGCTCCGCAGCGCCGGGGCGGCAGACGTCGGTTATTCTTAAATCCTAAATAGAGACCCGAAAGCAATAATAATAAATTGAGGGTACTGCTGAAAAAGAACGGAAAGTAGAAACGGTGAACGACCGGAGAACTGGGAAGCTTCTCGGAAGCTCACTTCTGCCTTCCTCCCTCCGCCCACCATTCCGCCATTTAATCATCGTCGCCTCCCCCCCTCTCCTTCCTTCCCAGGGACTCTCTCTCTCTCTCTCTCTCTCTCTCTCTCTCTCTATTACTGGTTACGTAGAGGTAGAGATAGATAAGCGGCAGGGCCATGAAGCTGATAGCCTTCTTCTCTTCCTCCGGCAAGAGCTGGGGAAAGGAAAAGAGGAAGTCGAAGGGCAGGTCTATGCGCCGGTCCGATACGCCGTCGTTCGGGTCGAGCGCCTCGTCCAGCTCCAGCGATTCTTTTTGCAGGGCCCCCGGCGGGGTGCAGACCCCGCGAACCGTCATACTCGGACGCAACGCCTCCTCCCTCGACGCCGAGTACTCTTCCTCCGACCCTACCGCGGCACCATTCCCGAACGCCATGTCGGAGCTCTTCTGTGTCTTTGACCGCGGCGGCGACGGCAAGATCACCAAGCATGAGCTGGGGGTCGTGCTGCGGCGGCTGGGGAAGGCCGACCCGCAGACGGAGGAGGAGGTCGAGATGATGCTGGCGGAGGTGGACCGGGACGGGGACGGGTGCATCAGCCGGGAGGACTTCGAGGCGCTGGAGGCGGCGTTGGGTGTACGCCGGCCGGGGGATTCGCGGGTCGCCGGATCAGGCGAGGGGATGAAGGATTTGAAGGACGCGTTCGGGGTGTTCGATGCAGACGGGGACGGGAGGATCTCGGCGGAGGAGCTGCTGGGGGTGTTCACCGCGCTTGGGGACGACGGATGCACGCTGGCCGACTGCCAACGGATGATCGGCGGCGTCGACTCCCGCGGCGGCGGTTTCGTCTGCTTCGATGACTTCGTCCACATGATGGATGGCCAACGATAACGATGCCGGCGACGGAGACGAGGAGGTTGCAGCTCGCCCGATTCATGGACGCTGACCGACCTTTTCATCGGGCCGTTGATGAGTAGATGAACGGCTGGATCAAGAACTGAATATATATGGCAATAAAGAAAAAGGCAAGGAAGGAAAACAGTAATATGCCAGTATGGTTTCCTTCCTTTTATTCCTCGTGTGTGATATGTACATAGGTCGAAGGGGCTGTTTTTTTTTGGGTCATTCGTGAGTTCAGTTCATTGTGTTTACATATAAGTAGTCGACATAAAAGTTTAACAAAAGTAATAAACTTATTTGCTTGAAAAATATATAGAATATTAATCTACTTTAAAAACAGTTTTTTTTTAGCTTAACAAGTAAGAATGTGAGTTATTAATGAAAACAACTTTAATGAAAAACCCAGTGACCGAACACTATGTGTAAAAAACCCAATCGTTTAAATAATTATAATGAAAAACCCATTCCGTTGGGTGTGCCGTAAACTCACCGTTTATGCATTTCTTTTTTCCTTTTTTACCCCCGCCTCCGTGAGAAATGTTGCAGCCGGACACATCCGTGACACAGCAGACCCTCGTTCCCCTCGCGAACCATCATTTCGCCTGCGGCGGCGGAGCTGTTCCCGGCGGTGGCGGACGTGTTCGCGAGCCCTCCTTCCCGGTGGCAGACTTGTTCTCACGGCGGTGAATCGCGAACCCTAGTTTGCACAAGGGTGGCATTTTTCCTCGGCGGTAGCTTTCTGCACGGCGGCATTCTTCTCGGTGGCCGGCGGCATCTTCCTCAGCAGCGACATTCTTCACAGCAGCGTCCTTCCCGGTGCAATAATTATACATTTCACTTGATTTTGGAAAATCACCATTAGTTTTGCTATGTAATTTGAAATTCATTTGTCTAGCATTAAATTGGGCCAAAAGTTACATTTGACATGTGCTCTTGTCAAGGGGGTAAATGTGTCAATTGAGAAGAGTTAAATGGCGTCTTCATCAAATTGGGGCCGAAGTTACATGAATTTCAAATTTTGGGTTTCACGTTAAAGCATTTCTGACATAGGGTTTTCTACTAAACTGTTTTACTCGAGTTGGGGCGGGTGTTAATTTCTCCTTAATTTTATACAACCTCATAACTAGTGTCAAAATAACCTAGATTTGAAAAAGGCTGGCTAGTAACTTCTTTAAGACAAAAATTGATCAAATAAATTAACTAGATATCTAAAAATATCAGCTTCTTACTTTATATGGATGTAAATTTTAACTTATTAAATTAATAAAATAATGATTTTGACTAAATAATGTCAATATATGTATATTGTAACGAAGTTTTCTATTACATGTAATAATAATCGAATGAGAATATAAGTAAGACCATGGAATTGTTTATTCATAGTAGTAAATATTTCAATTTGATTTTGATAAAAATTAACAGTTTTAGAACTTATTTTTGTATCTTATAAACTATCGAAATCAGATATTTCGATAGTTAATTAGAAATGGAATCAGAATTAGTTGATTCCGTGTTTTTGTTAATTAAATTTCGATAAAAAATGATAAATATAAATAAATTAAATAAAACAAAGTTAAATAAATTATATAAATTGAGTAATTGATAAAAATAAAGTTTTAAAGTGACAATATCAAATTTTAGTAATTATATATGAACTATTAACTCATTTTTGAATAACAATTAATATTTAATATGTATTTTAGAAATTATCAGATTCAAATCCAATTTTGATAATGAAATTGAAATAATCAGATTGAAATTGAAACATAGTGACTCCGAAATTATCGGATTTAGAATTGAAATACCTTAACCCTTATCGGAATCGGAATCAGATTCTGGTGATTCCACTACAAAATCCGACCTGTTTACAACCCTAATTCATAATTATGTGATGTCACTGAAGATAATCAATCATTATTGTGGAGATACAAAAATAAGTTTAAGTGTTCGTTAATATAATAAGTTTAACTAAGAGATACAACATAGAAATCTAGAATAATATTATAATCTAATTTTTGATAAAAATTTTATTGTCATGATTGCATAATTAAATATTTTCAGATGAATTGTTAAGTATAGATATATTATTGGATGTGTAATATGGCTATTGACTTATTATTAAAGTCATGTTGGTCATGTAGCCAATGAATTAAAAGAAACGAAAATCTTGTGAAAACAATCATGCAGATAATAAAGGATTATTCAATCTTGGGACGATTATTAAATAAATAAGTCATAAAAATACTTTAAATATCTAACTAGTGTAGAATAGATAATCATAAAAATTAGTTTTTGATTAAGTAGAAGATTCAATGTTGTCAAGATAATACTGGTCAATTTAGTAATTAACGTTGTACCTCTATCCAAGGTAGGACAGGTTGGGGCTGGCTTGGCCTTACTGAGGACCAAAATTTTATTTTTTTATTTATAAAATTTAAAAACACACATTTGACAAAAATTGTTTTTTTTATTTTTTTAAACCTATTGTCCATATTCTACAATATTTATATATTCTTCTTAAGATATTTGGTTTGATTATATTACACTCTCTCATTAAATTATTTTAAGATATTCTCTCTAACTTTCACATGCATAAAGTGTATGTAATTACCAGTACTAGAATCATAACTATCGATCTTTAGACATCCGATAAGCCTCTGGTGATATATAATATCAAGAGTTTTGAGATGGCTCCAATCTATAAAATTGATAATGTCGATGACCACTGTCTACTTGTGCGTCTTCTAGTCTTGCATTGGCGCACCATTTTTAACAAATGTATATCTTCAAATTAGCAATCTTAGATTAGATTAGTTCGTTGTGTTGCTATAAAACTAGGGTTGCAAACAAATTGGATTCAGTAGCGATATCACCTATTTCCAAGTCTAATTCTAATAAACAAAATATATTTTTGAATCTAATTTCAATATTATCGAAACTAGCTAGAAACATTTGTATCTTCATCCTGGCAAGTCTGTTCGGCCATGGTTCACCTTCTTCTTCACATAACGTTGAGCAATACATTCACCACAGATGTAGCATGTAGAAAAGGAAAGTGGAAGTGCATCTTCATTCTTCCCATTTGTTCATCTAGAAATGAAGCCCATCAAAATGTATGAGAAAAAAAATGTTGTATTCATCCCTAGTATCAACACATTACAACCACACCAGAGAGGTAACTCTCACTGAATAAGAAACTCAATCACATTCGCCTCTTTGATTCCCCCTTGGGCCCCTTCTCCCATCCTTCATGCTGCTCAACTCCCTATACTGTTCCTTCTGAGGCTTGTCACACCCTCCTCCCATGGCTCATCTCCTTTAATGCTTCTTCTCATGCCATGGTCACCCCCTTTATACTGTAAATCTCCCTGACTGATGCTTGTCTTTCCTCCCCCTTCCTCTTCCCTACGCATGCCAATCACCTCCCTTCTTATGATCATTGAGCAATGACAAGAAAAAAAATCATCTCAAAAATAAGAAGACACAACACACCTCTACGATCCACATAGAGGAAAAAAAACATTGGTTTAAGATAATGAATATCAAGGAAGATGGGAGAAGAATAAAACATATTGATAGTTAATAGACAAAGACAAGATCTATAAGGACTAAGGAGAACGACAGCTGAGCTCAACCCTTAAGCCTAACGGGCTAGCACTCTGGATGCGAAAGGATCATGAAAGAGTCAACAACGGAAGCTTCCATGGCGTTGGAGCTCAATTTTTCAATTGGTAGAGATTTTATCAGATGAACAGTTTGTTGTTTCTATACTAGGCACCCCAAATTAGAGTCACAAGGCCTAGCACCCCGGATCTAGGGAACCAACCTAGGTGCCCAAAACCTAGGGCACGTTGCCTAGTGCCCGAATTTGACGACACTTGCATTATAGGGCATGATTTTTGTGTCTTTTCCATTCTAATTCGATTCCTTTTGGTTCCTACTACACTTTTTAATCATTAACATCCATTTAATTCACTTTTTGCATTTCATATTATTTGAAAAACTAGAAAACAAGTTAGGGTTATCTTTAATTTGGTCAATTCTCTTCTAATTATTTTTTTTGTCTTTTCTTTTAGAGATACTATACTTCATTCAATTCTAATCTATTTGTCCTTTTCCAGCCATGGAAGCCAGTTCAACATGAAAGAAACTGAATCTCGGGGGGATGCTTTCAAAGAGCCTGTATTTCCTGCTCGTTTTCTCCACCTTTCAAATTGGTCAACGGTGTGTCAGGGTCGTACAAAGTTTCAGGCACTTTACTGTTGGGACACCAAGAATTCCGCCGACAACTGACACCGCAAGTCTCGCGTGCGCCGAACTTTCAGTCACATCTGTCAGAGCCCCTGGTGGCATCCCACCAGTGCGACACCAGGCGCTGCGATGGTAGAACGCCTGGCACGCCGACCAGTTGACTGTCACTTGACACCAGGCGTGGTAGGTGATGGTCGGCATAGGTTAGGCATGGCGTCATCGGTGGTTTAGCAGGCGCTCCGAACTCTCGACGCCAGGCGACCCCATAGGGGAGCGCTTGGACTATCTCGCGGATCTATATAAGGAGACCATTCTCCTACATTAAAGAGGTTCCAAGCTCAAGAGGGAAGGCCTAATTCTTGAAGAAGAAGTGGTCAAGAGCCTTCCTAGAGACTCCTTAAGAGCTCCAAGCCTTCATCAAGTCTCCCCCAAGTCACCCAAGTTTCACCATCACCACCTACAACCATCTCTTACCATCATCCAAAACCTTACCATCTTGCCCACTTCACACCACCAAAGGTCACCCAAAGAATTTTTATTACGCCACTAAAAAGCCAGCATCCCCTCCACGCCATCCAAGAGAGTCTCAAGGAATCAATAAACCAACTGAAAAGCCATTAGAAACCCCCATTGAAACTGGGAGAAGATCGGGTCAAAAGCTACCTTAGGAGGAGCAAAGCGTTCCCCCGACATGACGCCAAGCGACCCCAAGTCGGAGCACCTGCAACCTTCAGAAGCTGGCCGACCCAGAGCTCATCAACGATCTTCTTTCTTATCTTATTCTTATTTTATTTTCCGTTTTATCTTCATCATGCATATCATGCTAGCATAGCCTAATGCATCTCTAGCTGTAGGTCAGTTAGATCCTTCTTAAGAGGGGTTAGGAGTTAGTCCTAATCCAGTTCGTTCAACCCCTTTTGTCATTCCTTTTCCCTTTTACGAATAGTTGGTACTTCTTACTTAGTTCTAAGAGTTGTTTTGGTGCTTTCATTCTTGACTTCTTTTCAGGCGAGTGAGTTTCTTCAAGGCTCTTCTTCCTCGACTGGTCGAGGAAGGAGAAAATAGAACCCGCTATAATCTCCTCGTTCAAAGAGGTAACCGGTCATCCTTTTTTTTCCTACTATTTCATTTCTTTCATTTAAAATTTGGAGCCTCGTTGGCTCCTAGCGACCACACCTTTCCTTCCTTTCACCATTTTCGTAGGCTTAGTCTTTTGTTAAGAACGTCATTGTCCACCTCCCTATCTTCTTTCCCTTCTGTTCTCCTCACATCCCGGACCAATCCTTCGATGCCCAAGTGACATCAAGGGTTGAGTAGTACGGGGATCATGGTGAGTGTGGAGAAAGAAAGAAGAAGGAGTGGAGAGTAGATCGGTTTGTGGGAGTCATCCTCGTCCGTGACTTCGACGTTATTAACATAAGCCAACCCTACTGGGACCCAAAGGAAGAAAACACACACACACAAGCGCCTGATCTGTGGAGCGGGAAAGCAGGAAGCATGAAACCAGAAGAGGGCGACCCAACGATTCTGGCCCAAAAACTGAAAAGGGACCCCCTCTCGATGTCCACAGATCTTTTGGCGACCACGATGGGAGACTCTAAAGCCAAGAGAAAGTCACTCCTCCCTAGTAAGTCCTTATTCACTTTCTTTTTCTTCATATTTACTTGCGTTCACTTTCATTGTCTTTAAGTTAAAGCATCTCTTGCTCACCGCATGATCCACTACTCCTTGGCTCTTGCATGAGCCACCTCTCATTTCACTGCTCACCACATGAGCGGCACATTACCGGTCACTGCGTGACCATCTATTTTCTGTTAACCCGTGGAGTCCTGCCAGAGGAACACCGGGTGCTTCCTTGCTGGAGCATCTACAAACCAAGCTCCACGAGCTCCAAATCTCTACAAGCATCGACTCCCACGCGAGTCAACTTTAATTTTCAGCACTCTTTGCATTTCAAGCACTATCTTTTATTGTTTTTCAGGACCACACCACTTTTAGGTCCCCGCGGGACCCTTGCTTTCTGATTTTCTTTACAACTTGCCAATTTATTTTAAAACGTCCCGATATCGCGATGTCAAGTGACGCAATATCAAAGCTCCTGCTTTTCCAAAAACCTATCTCAGCTTTTGTTTTCCAGTCCACTTGCAGATTTTCAGTACCTTTGCTACTCTTTAATTTCCAGCATGCAAACCTGCCTCTTTGCTTGATCTTGTTGTGCTTTAGCATCTTTTAAATTTCTCTTTTCAAGTTGTATTGCTTTTGTCTTATTATTGCTTGCTTCTTCATCCTTGCTCATTCTCTCGCATTAGTTTGCATTGGGGAACGAGTCCTACCTGACTTCAAGGTCATCCGAGAAAGGGGGGCTCATTCTCCTCCCAAAGCCATACACATCCAAAACACCATTCTTGGTGGATTTCGACTTCTCTTTTGGGGATTCCCTCTCGGTTGACTAAGTTGGTTTCTGCCAAGGCCTCCATAAGTCCCTAAACGTGAAGGATTCCCTTTTCACCGATTGAGCTGGTTGTACCATTTCCCCAAAACCCGAAGTTCACTTATCACCTATCCGTGTGAGAAACTGTTTCACTTTACGTTGCTCGGCGTTGTGAGAGTATAAGGTCCTACTTATTTACTTGAGTGGACAACATTTCTCTAAACAAGCCACTAATCTAAGGTTGAAACCAAAAAATATTGCGTTAAACATTTCAAGTCTTTGCTTTAACTCGTTTGTGCAAACCAAAAAGGAAAACTAAAAGGGAAGAGGAAACTCTCTCTCATAAAAAAATCTAAAAATTTGTCAAAATAAATTGTTTCTTTGAGGTAAAATTTGTTTGATCACAACAATCAAAAGAAAAGAACCTTTAAAAATAAATCCCCAAAATCAAAGAAGATTTTGCTTTCGGCTAAGCACGTGTTTGTTAGAATTAACAACTAAAACAAAAAAAATTGTCAAAAATTAAAAACACAAAAAGAAACTTTACCTCCCCTTGTTTTCGCTTGCTTTATGCCTGTGTCGCTCAGTTTCGGACGAGTCATCATGGACCACCAGTACGAACACGTAGAGTGTGAGCGGGCTTACTTTGGGGTAGAAGGTGCGCCATCACTCCTTCCCGATGCCATCTATGTCGTTAATGAACTAGAGGCTCCTGCCGAACCGGATCAAGCTTCCCCTCCACCTAACCCAGGTTCTCTTTGGGAGGCATTCTCTCAACTGACCCCACTCAACTTTAGGACATCGAAGCCATTCTCTAGGGCAAGTTGCCTGCCAATCATGACTTGCCCACGGGTGGTCTTCGTATCTCCATCCCCCGGTCAGTGGCATGTCAGCCCGACGTGGTCGCACACGGCCATTCTCACACTGAGTCAATGCCCCCAAGCTCCCCTCATCCAGTGGCTATCCTAAACCACTCGGATCCGAATATGGCCGCACCATCACGGCCGCTTATTTACTCTTCCAATCATCTTAATCCTCCCTGTTAGGTGGTCTACCCACCGACTCATGTTCCCTATCTGGCCGCTTTGGCCTATCTAGCTCCCCCGCAGATGCATCAGGTACCCCCTCCTCCCCCCACTATTTAAGAGCCCTCTGTTGATCAGGCCATGCTTAACCGCCTAAATCAAATGGAGGAGCAATACATAGAGATTTGACTCCTTGTCGGAACTAAAGCTTCTCTTGAAAGTTCTCTCCCCTCTCTACCTACTTTTCAACTACCCCACTACAAAATGCTGGTGTTCCGCCGCTACAATGGCTCCGACAACCCTTTTCTCCACATCAAAGAATTCCTCTATGAGTCTGTCATGTGGCAAAATGATCCGAGAGCCCTTATTTTTCTATTCAGAAGATCGTTAGAAGGCTCCGCTCTTGAGTGGTTTTATTTGCTCGACTCATCAGAGGCCGGTAACTTGGACATCGTCAAGGCTAAATTCTTGCAGAGGTACCAAGATCGGGTCGGAATAGCCTACTTTATTACTGACCTTGTGGTCAAGAGGATGAAGCCAGATGAAGATTTCATCAGATATGTTGATAGATGGAGGGCGATGGCTGAGACGCTCACAAATCCCATGTCTGAACTAGAACAAGTCAAGTTGATTATAACAAATGCAACCTCAGCTATGAAGAACATGCTAGCTCTTCATCACCCCACATCCATGAGTGAGCTCTATGAAAAGGCATGGTACATTCAAACTCAGCTCTGGGATTTCCCCATCATGAACCTATTTGATCCCCGACCCCGAGCTACCAAGAAAACTGTCTCCTCCACTGTCGGACCAGTAACCGAGGTGGTAGTGAGCAATGAACATGTTAGTGTTGTAGGGAACCCTCTTAACAACTACCAACATCAATATAGAAACCCTCTGTAGACATGCCAAATTGGCCTAATTTGGAGCCCCAGACTCCTATTCCATGGGCAATATCCTTTATTTTACCGTTATCTGATCTGGATTACCTCGTGGAGATGAGCTAAGGATGTTGGTGGAGCCCCTTGTGAGTTGGGAATGGACCGATGATTTACAGAATGATGCCGTAACCTTCAAGCAAGAGCCACACGTGAATTGTAAAAACATGGAGCTTGCTCGATGACCGACCTTGAATAGTCCTTAATTGAAGGTCTCGAGAGTCCCGCATGTGTTCTGTAACATTCGGGTTTTTTCGACAAGTCATTTTGGTAGGCGTTGGTCTATAATGGCTTTTCGTTATGGCTTTTTCGATCTGTACTGACACGGCTATCCTGAACAATGTGTTAGGTCTTTCCGGTCATCACCAGGTCTTCAAGTTGTCCGGGTCGATCCTAGCCGTATATTTCATCAACCGGGGCCATACGGCCATTTCGGTTGATTTTAAGGTTTTACGGCTTTTCCAAGTTTCGGTTTACGTTTACTGAGTTAATCTCAGATTTTCAGATAATTTCCAGTTTTATGACTGTACCGGACTTGTTCTATCATCATTTTAAGTCATCCTAAGTTGACTCAAGATTCTTCGATCGGAACCATGCCCTTTGGATCTCCGCCGCGATTTTTTGCTTTCTACGAGAGGGTAAACCAGTAGAAATCCCCGTGCGAATGTCTCGGGAGTCATGCCGGCTGGTTTACCGACTTGAGGAGGAGAGGTTGACGGCCCTCTTTCCAACGCAACAAACGGGAGCCGAATCGGACATCTCGTTTGCAAGTTACGGCCCGCGGAACGCGCGTGCAGGAGAGAGAGTGTACCGCGCCCCCGCCCCCTTTAAAATGGGAGGGCGCAGTCACCGCACCCTCAACCTGGGGGTGCGCCCTGAGCGCCCTCAACCTGGGGGCGCACCTTGCGTGCCCCCGCTTCCTTTGAAACGCGGGGGCGCGGTCTGTATTTCAGAAACTGAAAATTGCCCCGATTAGCGCCTTCTAAACCGGAATTTTGGAAAGTTTCCTCCGCTAATTATCGATTATTTTGACCACGCCCCCGGGTCAGGGGTGTGTTACGTTTGTCAAGTTGAATTTTTAACAATTTCTGGAAGGTTCCGTCGATTTTTAGTAGTGAGATGCGTAACGCGCCCCCACCTCCTTTGAAACACGGGGACGCGCAAACCGCACCCCCAAGGTGAGGGCGCACCCTGAGCGCCCTCATCTCCTTTGAAATGCGGGTGCGCAGTCGGTCCAATTTTCTTGTTTTGCACCGGTTTCCATCCTCTATAAATTGAGGGCTATTTCCAACGAACCAAGGTCGATCTCCCATGCCTAGCTCTTCCTAAGGTCGCCCAAGCTCTCTCCCAAAGCTGTCCCGACGTCCAAAGCCAATCCGACGTCGAGAGATCGATCCCGAAGCGAAAGAGAAGCCCGATCCTTGCGTTCTACAGTAACCGAACTTCATCGGCTTCTGTAGAAAATCTGGGGCTCCTGCTGCAAAAATCTTCAACAAAGGAGTTGTTCCTATCTTCGTTCTCTTTCATTTTCAACTGATGGCATTCGATTCCAACTTACTGTTTGTCCGTGGAGATTGCTGCACCAAGGACACGCATCTAGGTTTTACTTTTCCATATCCGCCCACTTTCAGATTTTTTAAAGACATCTACAGGCGGATTTCGGAGAAGTCTTCAACATAGGAACTCTTCCGCTCCGACTCTTCTGTCTACTGCAACAAACGGTACTCAATTCTGACATTGGTACTGCCGGTAGCGAGCTCTGCACCGATGTTGCGCTAGATAGTGCAACGCACCCCCGAACCAAGGGCGTGCAAACCGCGCCCTCACACCTAGGGCGTGCCCACCGTGCCCTTAAACCCATGGCACGTTAAGTCTAGTGCGTTGTCCGGCCATATTGGTGATATCTTCTCCGTTTTAGCTCCGATTTGAGCCGTTCAAGTTTCTATGTCTTCGTCATTCATCCAGAATCATTTTAGCATCATTTTTATTTAGTATTTGCATAATTTTATATCACAAAAAATACACAAAAAAGGGGTGAAGGCTCACCCCGAAGCCGGTGAGTCCGATTCCAATTGCTTCTTTCTCATCTTCTCTCTACAGTTACTACACTTCTCATAAGTCTAATCAAACTCTTCACTTGTTTTATTGTCTTAAGTTGCACAGGTTTATCAAGCTAGCATCGGTTGTACTCTTCTTCATTGGCCGGCTGACGAGGATGAAAGTTTAACCCACATATCATCTCCTGCGCTAAGGTACACACGGTCAACTTCTTTTTATTTTCATTACATAAAGCCAAGCCCGCGGCTCCTGGCGACCACTTTATCAATCTTCTTATGCATTAAGTCATTCATTTTTCCCTCTCCTCCCACATGACCCGAACCATCTTCGGTGCTCGAGCGACGCTGTGAGATGAAAGTTCGGGGATCAATGTGAGTGTGGGATCAGGGTGAGGACTTTTTACCGCTTTCCGAGTGTCTTTCGATTCACTCCCTTCCCCCTATTCTATTCCATCTTTCACCTTCTCTTAAGGTGCCGATCTGGAACCCATTTTCAGAGTCGATAGTTTTTTGGCGACCACGGTGGGACAACCAATGTCTTTAACCATGCTAGCTTGATTTGTTTGTGCAACTAGTTTCATTCTAATTCAGTTCTAGTCAGTAGATTGTTTGTTTTGTTGCATGATTGCTTGTCTTGTTTGCATATTGCATGCTTGATTTACTTACTTCTTTTCATTTTATGTTTGAGCATATTTATTGCTTCTTCTCCTCTTACCCTCCATTTTTACTTTTGCATTCGCTTTTTACATCGGGTACTAGACTTGCTCCGATCCGTAGGGCATTCGAGGCGGGGGCTCTCTCTCCCAACACACCCTCACCCTCCAAACACCTTCTTACTGGATTCTTACCTCTCTTCTGGGATGTTCCTTCCTTGTTAATTTGGTGGTTTCCATCAAGATCTCCATAAGTCCCTATCCATGGAGTATTCCTCTCCGCACGATTGGGCCGGTTGTACCACTTTCCCAAAACCTGAAGACCCAAGTACCTACTCGTGGTGATTGAGTGACAACCTTAGGTCTTGAAGATTGACGCAATAGGAACCATACCCATTTGAGTGAACAATTGCAAACAATCTATCTAATCTAAGGTTTGAACCCAAATATTGTCGAGTAGTCATTTTAAAACCTTGTTTGCATAACTTGCTTGCTCACCAAAAATTGAAAACAACCAAAAAAATTTTCTTGCAAAACACCTGGAAAAACAAAACAAAAACCTCTTTAATTTTGTGTTCAACTTGTTTTCCAAACAACCAAATTGAAACAAAAAAATCAAACAAAACAAAACATAACAAAAAATCTTCAATTGTGTGCTTGACTTACCCTTCTTTTTTTAACCATCTTTGAAGAAAGATCGACATGATGCCCATGATGCTAAGGTCCGAAAGACACATCAGGATGCTGGACTACTACAAGACGGGTCACTACATGCTACAGCAACCCATGGTCCAACCAGAGGGCCATGTTAATGCCATCAGAGAACCCGAAATTTAAGATCCCACCCATCAGCTTGCTCCGCTCAGCAAGGAGCAACTCCTTCAGGGTCTATCTCTCCACCTCTCAATTGTGCAGTCCCTAGCAAAGGGCAAGACGCTTGTCAATCATGGTCCAGCCAAAGTCAACCGAGCTGCCTCACCTCCCCAATCAGTAGTTTGACCTCTTACCATAACCCCACCTGGGTAGTCCTGCCATGTTACTTCATCTACTCACCCTATTGTGGGTCATTCTTTAGCTTGCACACCAACCCACCCCCTCCCATCCGAGTGCCACATGCACACCCCCTGGTGAATTCCTCCCCACCTGTTGCCAAGGATCAGGAAACCCTTGAATTTCCCCTTTATACTATCTACATCCCCCAATCACAAATGCCAACCTACCATCACTACAATGGCTCAGGTGATCCCTTCACCCATGTCAATGATTTCCTGAGCAAATCATCTCGATGGTAGAATGATAGAAAGACCCTTGCCTTTCTTTTTAGGAGATCTTTAGAGGGTGCAGCCCTAGATTGGTTTTTTTTCATTGAACGAAGTAGAGATATAGGATTTCAAAATTGTCAAGGCCAAATTCTTGAAACGATATGGGCCAGGCTATTCAATAATTGGGAAAGTAAAAGAAGATGTGAAATTAATGCAATATTCTGATGAATTGAGGCCCTAGCTTAAGAGGAGCATCGATGCTATGCACCAACCTAGGAGCCCTCTCCAACCTCATCCAGATCATCATCTTCAGCCGACTCCTCAATACCAGTTGATTAGGCCACCCATGCCCCAACCTCAGCTGGTCATACAACCCGTGCTAATGGCAAAACCAACTGTGCACAATCAAGTTCCTCTTGTCGCTTGTGCAAATACTTCGTTACCTAAACCGGTTCCCCAGCCTTTGACTCCACCAACATTTCCAAAGGCCCCTTGGCCAATCATCCGGCCCTTAGCTTCTCAGTTTACTTCACCAACAGCTCCTCGGCCAACCACACAAGCCTTGGCTCCTCAACCAATTTCATCAATAGATCCTCAGCCTGAACCGACTTCTATGCCGACACCAATCGAACAACCCTTGGCTATTCAATCAACCCCTCAAAATAGGGTTCACCCTAAGTCGGTTAAGGCCCTTATTTCTTCTATTGCTCCTGCCTTGGCAAATGAACTAGTCACTCTTATCATTCATGCTCTTGCCATGGTAGAGGAACTAGTCACTCCGATCATCCATTCTCCTACCATGGCAGATGATTCAGTCACTTTGACCCTTCATGCTCCTGCCCTAGCAGAGGAATCAATCACTCCAACCATTTGTGCTCCTGCCCTGGCAGAGGAATCAACTCCTCAACATATCCTTGCTCTCTCTCAAGATCAAAGTCAGCCAGTAGGGGAGGTCGAACCAAACTCTTCTATCATTCTAGAATCCCCTAAACTAGGCATGCCCTCTTCCCCAGAACAACCTGAGGAGAAGCCTACTATAAGGAGCTTAGGTGAGGAGTTCATAAATTTTGTTGATTGTTAAGGACTAGGCAAGGATTCTTCAGGTATAGATCAACAATCGTCATCATTGGAATTGATCCCTGAAGTTTGTCAGATTGAATTGACCCCTGAGCTGGGAAGTAAGGAAACCGAATTGGTCAGTGAAATGGGAAATGAATCTATAAACCTACAGAAGGAAGATGCAGACCTTAGCAAGGGGATACTAGGACCTCCTCCAGCTAGGCAGGTAAATCCCTTAGCATCAATCTTAGGGCCACGACCCTTACCCCATTCTTCTCCTAAGCAACAATCCGGCCCATGGGCTTACGATCAATCAATCTTAGGGCCACAACCCTCTCTTTATTCTCCTCAAAATCAATGATTGGGCCCATGGGCACACAATTCCTCAATCTTAGGGCCACTGCCCTTTCTTTATCCTTCTTACAACCATCAATCAGGCCCATGGGTCCAAAATCTTTCAATCTTAGGGCCATGGCCCACACCTCATCCCACTCAATTGGGCCCTTATGCCCCATTTTTGGGCCCTTATGCCCCATTTTCGGGCATTTATGCCCCTTTTCGTCAATCGGGCTCCTATGCCCCTTTTCATCAACTGGGCCCATGTACTCCTTTCCATCAGCCGGGCCCACGTGCCCCCTTTATCCAACCGGGCCCATGTGTCCCTTTTAATCAACCGGGCTCTTATGCCTTTTTTCTTCAACCGGGCCCATGTGCCTCTTTCCATCAATCGGGCTTGCATGCCCCTTTCCTTCAACTGGGCCCATGCGCCCCTTTTCATCGATCGGGCTTGCATGCACCTTGCGCGCCCCCGCTTCCTTTGAAACGCGGGGGCGCGGTCTGTTTTTCGAAAATCAGAAATTGCCCCGATTAGCGCCTTCTAAACTGGATTTTTGGAAAGTTTCCTCCGCTAATTATCGATTATTTTGACCGCACCCCTGGGTCGGGGGCACGTTACGTTTGTCAAGTCGAATTTGTAGCAATTTTCAGAAGGTTCCGTCGATTTTTAGCAGTGAGACGCGTAACGCGCCCCCACCTCCTTTGAAACATGGGGGCGCGCAGACCATGCCCCCAACGTGAGGGCACGCCCTGTGAGCCCTCATGTCGAGGGCACACCCTGCGCGCCCTCATCTCCTTTGAAATGAGGGGGCGCGGTCGGTCCAGTTTCCATGTTTTGCACCGGTTTCCCTCCTCTATAAATTGAGGGCTATTCCCAATGAACCAAGGTCGATCCCCCATGCCTAGATCATCCTAAGGTCATCCAAGCACTCTCCCAAAACCATCCCGACATCCAAAGCCAATCCGACGTCGAGAGATCGATCCCGAAGCGAAGGAGAAGCCCGATCCGTGCGTTCTACAACAACCAAACTTCATCGGCTTCTGAAGAAAATATGGGGCTCCTGCTACAAAAGTCTTCAACAGAGGAGTTTTTCCTCTCTTCATCCTCTTTCATTTTCAACTGACGGTATTCTATTCTGACTTGCCGTTTGTCCGTGGCGATTGCTTCACCAAGGACACGCATCCAGGTTTTACTTTTCCATATCGGCCCAATTTCAGAGTTTTTACAGATTTCTTCAGGCGGATTTCGGAGAAGTAATCAACATAAGAACCCTTCCTCTCCAAGTCTTCTGTCTACTGCAACAAACAACACTCAATTCCTACATCGGTACTGCCCGTGGGGAGGTCTGCACCGATGTTGCGCCAGACAGTGCAACGCGCCCCTGAACCAAGGGCACGCCCACCGCGCCCTTAAACCCAAGGCACGTTCAGTCCAGTGTGCTGTCCGGCCATATTGGTGATATCTTTTCCGTTTTAGCTCCGATTTGAGCCGTTCAAGTTTCTATGTCTTCATCATTCATCCAGAATCATTTTAGCATCATTTTTATTTTTTTGCATAATTTTGTTTCACAAAAAATACACAAAAGGGGTTAAGGCTAACCCCGAAGCCGGTGAGTCCGATTTCAATTGCTTCTTTCTCATCTTCTCTCTACATTTACTACACTTCTCATAAGTGTAATCAAACTCTTCACTTGTTTTATCATCTTAAGTTGCACAGGTTTATCAAGCTAGCATCGGTTGTACTCTTCTTCATCAGCCGGCCGACGAGGAAGAAGGTTTAACCCACATATCATCTCCCGCGCTAAGGTACACACGGTCAAATTCTTTCTATTTTCATTACATAAAGTGGAGCCCGTGGCTCCTGGCGATCGCTTATTCAATCTTTTTATGCATTAAGTCATTTATTCCTCCCTCTCCTCCCACATGACCCGAACCATCTCCGGTGCTTGAGCGACACCGTGAGATGAAAGTTTAGGGATTAATGTGAGTGTGGGACCGAGGTGAAGACTTTTTACCACTTTCTGAGTGTCTTTCGATTCACTCCCTTCCCCCTATTCTATTCCATCTTTCACCTTCTCTTGAGGTGCCGATCCGGAACCCATTTTCGGAGTCGACACCCTCCTCCCAATCGGAACGCTCCAACTTTCCAGCACCAACAACCTAGGCCCCATCTTCCCCACGGCCTCCTTAATACCAAGTCCAGCCATACTGGCTCCAAAACCAGTTGCCTCAGCCCATAGCACCCTAAGCCCTGCAACCCAGGGCTCAAAAGGCCTGCCACCAGGCCTCCTTTGGTTGCCTACCCGCCAAGAAAAACTGGGCCCTGACGAGAGAATTACCCTCCACTGCCCTACTACCTCACTGACATATTCAATGCCTTGATGGCCACGTAGCAGATAGATCTCCCAAAAGAAAGACCTATTTGGCCAGGCACTACAAACACTGGACGATACTGTATGTACCACCAGTATCCAGGCCACATGATCGAGGATTGTTTCCAGTTTAGGGATTATATCCATAATCTTCATGACCAGGGAAGTATCAATTGGACACAAATAGGGGCGTACATCGACTCACTAAAGGCACCACAATCAAGACCGAGAGGGCAGCAACAACAACAACAACAACCACAATAACAACAATAACAGGACCCCAGCCTGGGGATAGTACGCAATCCTTTGCCAAACCATGCGCTCATTCCAGTAGAAGCACCGTCCCACAACCCCATTAACCACATCCTAATCCCTACAGAAAAACCCTTAAGTCGAGGACAAGATTGGCAAATGGACCACTCCGCCGCCTCCTTCCAATCTTATGCTCCCCACCACTCCGACAGGGCTATCTTATCCATCCCCCGTGCTTCACCTAACCTACCACCCATCATCTGTGCACCACTAAGACTCGCAGTCTAGCCCGCCACCACAACCCCTATCCCTCTTGGACCCATAATCCGACCACACATACCCCCATCACCAACCTCCACATCTTCATTTCCACCTATCATTAGACCAGCTTCACCACCAACCAATCCCGCACCCACCTTGCCGCCAAAAAACCCCACAACCTCCGCCCATCCTCATTCGACCAACCAACCCACCAACAACCCCACCTAGCCTTGCCAGTCCACCGCCGCCACCAAAACTAGCTCAACCCAACCAACCAAGCCCCATCCCTGTCAATGACAATACCCCATTCACCACTCCTATGCCACCTCTTGCTGCCATCCTACGGAGTAGACGTATGGTGCAACGTATCTTCTCCCAGGCCGGTGCAACACAAGTAGCTCAAGAAATGGAAGAAGAATCGGTTGAAGAGCCAGTGCCAGGGACCACATATGATCTAGTGAAGCACCTTGACAAAACACCGGATAGGATTTCCATCCTAGAACTAATCAAGAGATCCAAAGTCCATCAAGAAGTGCTCCAATAGTATTTGCAAAGGGTACTGGTCAGTGAAAGCCTCCCGCCTGAGAGAATCTCAGCTGTGTTAGCTCCTCGAAGTGAACATCCCGCCCTCACTTTTACTAATGAGGAGCTGGCCGCCCCAGATGTTAGAAAATGTGCGCTATGTTTGACGGTAAATATTCGAGGCATTTCGGTAGATTCGTGCCTGGTAGACACCGGTGCCTTCTTAAACATCATACCGCCCGAAACACTGAGCTTCTGTGGTGTCTTGGAAGCATAAATTCAGCCTTCCCACATCACTGTGACCGCATTTGACAACATGAAGCGACCCGCACACGGCTTCATTCTTCTCAATGTCGAGCTCGGTCCCAAAACAATCACGGTTGATTTCCATGTGCTAGAAATGGACCCCACCTACAAAGTCATTCTTGGTCGTCCATGTCTCGAGGCACTAGAGGCTATAGCATCTACAAATCACCAATGTATCAAGTTCCCTCACAAAGAACAGATTGTAAAAGTGACTAGTTATGTAATGGTAGCACTAGCTACCGGATTGCCAAGTCAACCGATATTCATACTGTTAGAACCTCCAAAGAGTAGATGGCAGCCAAAGCAAAAGAAAAGGAGCATAGAGGAACCAATAGGGTGGCATAACATGAAAATTCTGGGGTACCAAGAAGGGCAAGGGTAGGTAGATTTTCGCAAGGGATCACAGAACCTGTCAAACCCGCCAGCCGACCAGCTAAAATCGGTTTGGGGCACGATGGGATGATTCAAAATGGTAGAAGGCCCGGACACCAGGCAGTGATAGAAGGGCTTGCGAAATATTTCTCAAAGAAAAAGTGATTCAGCTTGAAGAAGAAGGACCAGGCTACCTTAATGACATCAATAGCCATCCTCAGAAAAAGCAAAGAACTGACAAAGGTGAGGAGGAGCTACTCCCATCTTTATTCTCATTATTCCTGGCTGAGGATGAAGAATCGAGCGAAGGTCCACACAAGCCATCTCGGATCAAAGATTGCCATGACCAGCATATTCTCTATGATGCCCTAACCATTCCATGAGGGCCTACTCTCGATTTCTCATTCTCTGGGGCTAGCCCCCCATTTCGATTAAGTCTCTCTCACGAGCTCCAAATGCCTTTTCATATTGGACCCTTCATGGTCCGTATAGGGAATGCATCAACCCCGTTTAATATCACAATCACCATCAGGCCCAAGAGCCCTCTCCACCAAGCTCTACTTGAGACCTTTGCCTCCCTGGCAATAACGCTAGTTCAATCTTGGGCCGAACTAGATAACCCGCCTGATTCTCCAAGATCACCCCCTCGAGGGCCGACCAGTTCACCTCCAACTAGAGAGGATCACAATCCAACTCAAGATCTTTCTCAGACCTTCACATTCCTTTCTCTCCATGCTAAAAAGGGTGCTGCAACCCATTCCATACACATGGTTGGAACTGCCAAAAAAGTCCTCTTCACAACTAGCATTTTGATCGAAGAAACGTCTGTCTTTGCCCTCGAAGACCTTCCAACCTTGGGCTCTGAATCTTTGAGCGATTTGCTCTATTCTCTGCCACTTGTAGATATCGTTCCCTCTAATCCTTCTTCTTCTGCGTCTTGTTCTTTTCCTTTAGGATTAGCGTCTAGGAGGGTCTAAACTAAGGGTAAGAGGGTACCGAATCAGTATTTGTGTCAACTAGCCAGTAAGAGTATGGAATGTGCAAAATTGCCAATATTTTGGGATAACACCATTCAGTTGGATGAAATCCTCTATGAGGATGAAAGAAACATTGATCAGTCACTGGGAGTTTATGAGGTTGATTTGGGAAAAGATGTCGATTTCGATGAAGAAGAGGAAGATGCAGCAGATGCTTACACCTCTAGCTTGAGGAGATTTAAAGAACCCTTAGCTTCCGCTGATGAGCCCACAAAGGAGCTTAATCTTGGAACATTGGAAGATCCAAAAGTTGTTCTCATTAGTGCTAACCTCACCCCTCCCAAGAATCGGATCTAACCAAAACCTTGCAAGAATACCGGGACACGTTCACATGGACTTATCAGGACATGCCAGGGCCAGATAACTCGTTGGTTGAGCATTGTCTGATGCTTAAAGATGGAGCTACTCCGGTAAAACAAAAGCTTAGAAGATTCCACCTAGAAGTCGCTTTGAAAATGAAAGAAGAGGTCGACAAGTTGCATCAAGCAAAATTCATTTGAGTCATCTTTTATATCCTCAATGGGTGGTCAACATCGTCTTGGTATTGAAAAAGGATGGTAAGGTCCACATTTACATTGATTTCAAGGATTTGAATAAAGCTTGTCCTAAGGATGACTTTCCCTTCCCCCACGTCGATGTGCTCATTGATAACACGGCCGGATTTGAAACCCTCTCATTCATGGATGGCTATTCTAGGTATAATCAGATTCAGCTGGCAGATGGGGATCAAGAGAAGATATCATTCATTACACCTTGGGGAACGTATTGTTATGTTGTCATGCCTTTTGGATTGAAAAATGCAGGAGCGACTTATCAGCGGGCAATGATGGCAATTTTTCATGATATGATGCATAAATGTGTAGAGGTGTACATGGACGATCTAGTGGTCGAATCCTGAACCTGAGATGAGCACGCTAAAGTTTTGAAGGAAGTCTTGCAAAGAGCTCGAGAATATAAGCTAAGGATGAACCCAAAGAAATGTGTGTTTGGTGTATCATCAGGCAAATTATTGGGTTTCATTGTGAGCAAGAGGGGAATTGAGATCGATCCCAATAAAGCTAAAGCCATTATTGGCATGCCCCTGCCAAAGAATCTAAAAGAGCTTAGGGGATTAATTAGAAGGTTTCAATTTGTCCATTGGTTTATCTCGCAACATTTCCAAAGGTGTAAACCTTTCTATGAGTTGACCAGGGAGAAAACTGAGTTCAAATGGGATCGATAATGCTAGGAGGCCTTCGATGGTTTGAAGGAATATCTTTTTAGTCCCCCTATGCTTCAACCCCCAAATCTAGGCAAGCCTTTGATCTTATATATCTTGGTGCTGAGTGAATTCTTAGGTGCAGTGCTGGCACAAATAGACGAGGATGGGAAAGAGTGGGTTGTTTACTATCTCCCTAAAATTTTTGACCCTTGTGAGCTAAACTATACCACCATGGAGAAGACTTGTGCCTCTCTAGTCTGGGTGGTGCAAAAACTCAAGCATTATTTTTTTGCTCACGAGGTCAGCCTCATTGCTCGAATGAATCCTATCAAATTCCTCCTCGAAAAATCTATCTTGACTGACCAGCTCGCCATATGGCAAAGCTTCCTCTCCCAGTTTGATATCACCTACATCCAACAAAAATCAATCAAGGGGTACGCAATCACCGAGCATCTTGCTCACCATCCTATCCCTACTTTTGATCCGGTCCATTCTGAATTACTCAATGAAGGACTCATGTCCTTTCATTCTGAATTATGGACCCTCTACTTTGATGCCGCTTTGAACTCTCAAGGGAGGGGAATCGGGGTTGTCCTTTTGTCTCCTGAAGGGGTTATCATCCCCCAAGCCTTTCAACTCTGTTTCTTAGCCACCAATAACATTACCGAATACGAAACCCTCCTAGATGGGTTAGAGGCTGCTCGCTTCCACGGAGCCACCAAGTTGAGAATAATAGGCGATAGCCAGCTAATTCTCCGGCAAGTGCTCTCCCGATACCGAACATCTCACCTTGGGCTCAAACCTTATCAAGAACTCACTTCTTCTTACATCAAACTCTTCGCCAAGCTTGAATTCGTTCATATTCCTTGTGCTCAGAACATCCTCGCTGACTCACTAACATCATTGCATCTTATTTATCAATCCCGTTGGGCATCTCGGATAGGACAATTTCTGTCCAGCGAAAGAAGATACCTACCATTGAGGATGCTCACTTTTTAAATGTTAAAGAGAGGTTCGCAAAGAAGGAATTTTTTGAGCAAAAGGATGAATTATCGCTTATTGAACTTGAAGAGTTAGGAGAAGAAGAAGAGAAACCATGGTATTATGAGATTGCTCAATATTGCCGAGATCAGACTTACCCACCCAAATTTAAGGCTGATGAAAGGAAAGCCGTGAGAAGGATTTTTCAAAAATATGTAGTGCTAGGTGGAACACCTTTCAAGAAAAGCATGACTGGTGTGCTAATGAGACGTGTGGACGAAAGTGAAGATGAATCAGTGCTGAATGAAGCACACTCAGGGGTGTGTGGAGGCCATATTAATGCTCAGGCTCTTGCCAAAAAGATCATTCGGCAAGGGTATTACTGGCCCGTTAGAAGAGGATTGCTCGATTTGTGTTCGGAGTTGTCATCAATGGCAACTCCATGCTGACAAAATTCACTCTCCTACATCTTCTCTCCGTCCCATTCACGCCCCCCTGGCCTTTCGCTATGTAGGCTTTTGACATCAACGGCCCCCTTGGTGACCTTAACTCCACAAACAAAGCCAAGTCTTTCATTTTAACCGCCACAGAGTATTTCACCAAATGGGCCAAAGCAGAGACTTATGTGAAAATCAAGTTTTCAACGGTATGCATATTTATCAAATGCAACATTTTATCCAGGTTTGGAATTCCCGACGACATCATCACCGACAACGGGCCTCAGTTTGTCTCTCAAGAGCTGCAAGATCTTTGCAACAGGTACCACATAAAACTGCATCATTCATCTCCATATTACCCGCAAGGCAACGGCCAAGCAAAAGCCACTAACAAAACTTTGATAAAAATCATTAAGAAAACATGTGAGTCTGAAAAGTTCGCGGATTGGCCAGATAAGCTGATCGATGCTCTATGGGCTTACCACACTTCAGTTCGAACCCCAATGGGTCAGACTCCCTATGCCTTGGCATATGAGATGGAGGCAGTAGTCCCATACGAAGTACTCGTTCCTTCTCTCCAAGTCCAGATCGATCGAGACATCCCCACAGATGATTGGTGGGAGTCTCTCCTCGCCCAACTTGAACTCTTAGACGAAAGGAGGTTCGCTGCCGCCGAACATGTTCAGACTTATCAGAATAGGCTTAAGATTTTATCAGAAGAGGGTGGTAGAGAGAAAATTTGAAATCGGTGAGGTTGTGCTTAAAAGAATCTTCATTAAGTCGAGTGTTCCTCGCTCAAAACTTCAACCAAATTGGGAGGGACCCTTTGTAATTTGGAAGCATACCCCGGTAACTCTTACAAGCTAGTTAATGCAGAAGGAGAAGAATTGAACCACCCATGGAATGGACTCTACCTCAAAAAGTATTTCCCTTGAAAACACAAAAAAAAATCATAGATTCAAAATTGTGGAAGAGGTTTGTTCACATCCAATCCTTGCTTGCTACTAGGTATACTTGTTCAAACAAGAGTTAAGAATAGGCATCTTACCATGCACATTGCACGCCTAGACTTCGGGATTCAACGGCTGAAAGCCAGAAAAGAAGGCAAGGTAGCGTAGGGCAAGAGAGATTGGCTATGCCCTACCCCCTCCTCGCTTTAGCCCGAAGTTGAGTTTTTGGGATTAGAGCAAGGAATACTGAAAATGCCCATCATTTCAGAAGGGTAAAATCATAGAAGGTATGACTTCTCAAAAGAAAAGGCACCGAAAGATGGGCAATGAACCCCTCAAGTCGACAAAAGAAAAGAACCTTGTGTAGACCTGTCTGAATGAGAGCCTAGAGTAGCCCAAAAAAGAAAAGGCTCTAAAAGATGGGCAATGAACCCCTCAGGCAAAAATGACCTATTCGAAGGAGAGCCATAAAAATGGGCAAGAAGGAAGGACCCGAAAAGATCAAACCCTGATAAATAGGTGGGCATTAGTAGGGAAACGTGCTCGACACCCTTTGAATTCGACTAAGGGCTTGCCCCGACTTCTTCCTCCTTCAACCACCACTGGTAGAGTCTATTAACTGAGCCCAAGTAGGGCCTTGGTTTCTCGAAGGCATAAGGCTCAAGAATTCCGGAAGAAGGCACATCACCCGCATGTGATGTCTATCCTTAACTCAAACAAATCTAAAATTCAAAAAAAGCAAAAAATTACAAAACCCCAAAATTTTCTATTTTTTTTGAAAAGCTCTAAAAATTCTTTAAAAACTTGTAAAACCCAAAACCCAAACAAATTAAAAAATACCTAAAACCCAAAAAACTTAGTGCTTGTAAATTGATTGCATGCCTAGCTGCATTCATGTTTAATTTCTTATCTTGCACGTTTCATTTCTGCATTGCATACTTGATTATTATGTTTCTTATCCACCTAATTGAAAAGGCCCATGCCTCTTGACACTTTGCAGGTGGCTAAGCCTAAAATAAAATTTAATCACTCTACTCATTTTAGGTAAGGTAGGCACAAGTGCTTAAGACAACAAGAAGGAGAAACCACCAAGAAGGATAGAAGGAGAAAGAGAAAAGAAGGCACTGGACAAAAAAACTCTATATCATCATATATACCAGAAATGTACAAGTATGATCAAGTAGCAGAGGGGGCCGGCACATTAGAATTGCCACCTCCCTCCGCTGCTGGCTTTTGAGGAGCCGGCTCTGCTACATGTGGGGGCAGGGGGGTCCTCTCTCTGCTAGCCTGTGAAGTAGAGGTACTCAGGCCTCACAATGTTGTCTGCCGGGGGTCCGATCGGTGAGATCGATCAGACTGTGACCAAGCCAACTCTAGCATGAGCTCCCGCTCCGTCGTGTGGTGCACCTCCAGCTGGCGCAGCTCCTCAGAATGTTGGACCCATAGTTGGAGGATCAGCTCGCGCTCAGGCAGGGCCCGGGACGTCAACTGCTCAGGCTGCAATATAGAACAAGGGTAAACGTTAGAAGCAACAACAGAAGGAAAGCAACAAGCTTGAATAAACATGGAAAGAGGCTCACCTCAGTCAAAAGAGCGGGGTCCGCCGAGAGAGGCCGACTCTCCAGCTCGACCACTTGGGCCTGGAGTCGGGCAACCTGCGAAGAAAAGACATCAATATGGCACGATAGAGCAAAAGAGCTAACCAAACAAAACCAGAATAAAAGGCATGTACCTGATCACGGAGGGCTTGCCCCATCTCCTTTGTAGCCTTCCGGGTGTCGGAAAGCACGGTCACCCGGCCTCAAAGCTCCCGATTTTGCACTAAACAAGGGTTAGAACAATATACCAAATATCAAGTGCTGAAAAGAAAATGCAGAACTGAAAATAGTGACTTACCTCCTCGCAGAGCAAAGCCTCCATCTCTAAGGGCCCCTCAGTGGCTGCTGGCTCCTCTGCCGGGGACTCCACCGGGATCTCTATTGTCGGTTCCTCTGCCACTGGCTCCTCTGTCGGGATCTCCGTGGCCGGCTCAAAGGCTGCCGGCTCCTCTACCTCTACCACTGGAGCCTCCTCCTAGGCGACTCGGCAGCGCTTGTGCGCCCTGCGGTGTAGCCGAGAACTGCTCAGATCGGCACGCTGAAAGGAGGCAAGTAAGACAGGATCAATAAAAATAGAAAGGAAAAGCAACTAGAACTCGAAAAGAAATGTGAATAGTTAAAGCATACCTAGGCCTCCAGCTCGAGGACCCGAGCCTCCAGCTCATGGATCTGGTCGTCCCGCTTCATGTTCTAGTCACGGAGGCAGGTAAGCTCCGACTGGGTCACCTTCAGTTAAAGAAAAATCTTGTCAGATCAAGGCAGAACAGGCAAAGAAAAGCAAGAGCTGTAAAAAAGGACGTACCGTGTCGCCTTCCGTGAAGAGGTGGGTATAGAACCCGAAGAACTTGCGCAGATACTCCGAGCTGTCTGTGGCGTGGGAGACCACCAGGGTGCCACCCCTCTCCTAGATCTCTAGGGTCATCCGGCCCGACTCGTGCCAGTCCACCTTGTAGACTAGCCCTCGAGTGCTCCTCCCCATTTTTGGGTGGGGAGGCAGTGATACCCACTCCTGAGGGAGCTCCAAGGACTGCATGGAAAGACGTAGCCACAGGGGCTCGATCTCATTCAAGTAGATTAGGTAGGTGTCCCTACCAAATACTGCCCGGGACTGCACCCATAGCTGGGCAGCATCATCGTCTTAGAGATAGGGCCTCCACACCACCTGTGAATGGAAGGGGTTATAAGCTAGGCAGAGCAATAAACAAGGCAAGCAGAAAATACAAAAAAAATCAAATAACCATAAAAGTAGAGCTTACCTGATCATGAGGAAGGTGGAGCAGGATCTTCCGCAGACTCTGGTGGGAGGATGCAAACTAGTGTGCTACCCACCGCTAGAGTAGGGGATAGAAGACACTGTCAGTATGCTGCACCACCTACTGGATGGGCAGATGTAGGTAACTCCACACCCTGAAAGGCAAACATGTCAGATACACAGGTATGTAACAAAAGCTTAAATTAATTAGACTGTGTAAGAAGAAATCTACCTAGAGAAACAGGGTGAACCCGGCGATGCCAATGGGGCCGAACTCCATGGCGAGGGAAGAGAATAGGTGTGCCAGCATGGCGGCACCCCAGGAATACTCGCCTAGTCGCGGAAGGCGGGTGAGTAAAGGCATGAACCGTAGGTGGATCCTATCGCCCTTGCTACCTAGTAAAAGTCGGGTAAACAAGAACAACAGGAACCGATGGAGGTCCTTGTCCACCTGCTTTGTCCCCTCCTCACCACAGAGCTCCTCCTTCACCTCAGTGGTCAGCCGACACCTAACCTCTGAGAGAAGGGCACCCTTCTTGGGGGCCACTGCTGAGCGGAACCTGAGTAACCTCTTGATCTCCTCCCGCTCCAACATCCTCATGCCTCCTAGGTAGGTCGGGACGTCAAGACCTAGAAGATCCCGGCAAAAGCTGAAATAATCATCATAGGTCTTGCCGGTCACTGGCCGGCCGTGTACACGTAGGCCTGTGATACGGACCACGTCCTCTAATGAGGGCACCATGTGCCCCCATGGGAAGATGAAAGAGCGGGTGGTGGAATCCCACCGCTCTCTCAGGGCCTGGATCAGGGAGAGAACCACCCAGATTGCAGTGCAGGAGAGGAACAAGCCGAAGCCCATGACACTCAACCTATCCTTTTAGAAGGCCTACAAGCCCTCATACATGCACAAAACTAGCTCCCAGGAGATGCGGGAGTGGAGCTTGCTCTGCACTTAAAAATAATTTTATTAGTTTCATGCATGTAAAAATAAATCACCAAATGAAAATGGGTAGAAAGCTTACCTCGAGATGAGGGTGCAGCCTAGCATCAGGGGTGACCAGGGGAACCTCCTCGACTGGAGGAGGTGACTCTGGAGCTGGTGAGGGAGACCGCCGTCGGGCTCGAGAGGAACGTGGTTGCCTTGCCATCTGCGTACAAAAATTTTAATTGGTTAAGATTAAACAACAAATAAAATAGGCTAAAGGGGTAGGAAGATCATGGTATCTGGAATTGCAGGCGGCCCAATGCCAAGATGCCTGGTCTAACGTCCCAAAGGCAGAGCGCCAGCCTGGCGCTCCCCCATCGTGACGCTACCCGTAGCATCGCGAAGATGGAGCACTTTGCTAGCGCTCCATCTCTGTGACGTCAGGACCCTGGCATTCTTCCCTCAGGATGCCAGGATGGCCAATTTTGGCCGACTTACGAACCATTGATTTTGGATGAAAATGCTCAAACACCTCGGAAAACTTGTACAAACGAAAAGTACATGACCTATTCTACAAGTTTCAAGGGGAATATGATGGGTCACTGGAAACTGTGGTAGCTCGAATTTGGCACGCCTAGCATCGCACTATCGCGTCGCCAGGCGACCCAGGATTGGAGCGCCTACAACTCTAATAAGTAAAAAATTTGACTGTTTCAGGCATCTCCTTTTCTGCTTACAATTCCTACAACATTCACGCACATATAATTTATCAAGACACTAATCATTTTGCAGGATTGTCTAATACATGGCCACACAGGGCACATAATACAACAACTACAAGGCCACACAAGGCCAACATGCATAAATGGGCGCGCAAGGCCCAAAATACAAAAGCAAGAAAGGCCATGCAAGGCCCAAAGTGCAACATACAAAAGTGGCCACCCTAGGGCCCATAATACAACAGATAAACAGCCACACAGGGCCGGACAAGCTGAAGCATAAAGCATGGCAACTGGAGCCAGCATCCCCCGCTACTGTAGCAATCACTATAGAAGAGCCCACAGCCTCATGGAGTAGCGTGCCACCCTATTGCCCTCCTACAACACCTCTGCACCCTGGACGAACACCCTGCTGGTCCTCCATAGCTCGACGATGCTCTGGCACTCCTCTGCGTCGTCTGGAGTACCAAAATGGTGGTCCTTGATGATAGGAAGGTGAGAAAGACAAGGGACCTTGAATCGAGACTCACTAATTTGGGGGAAACAACGGTGAAGGTTGTATGCAACAAAGGAGGAGCTGGTGATGAACCTGAGGTCAACACCGGGAGAATGACAAGCATAGACCTCTTTCCCTAGCATGGGGGGAGAGGGACACAAGAAAATGGCTAGGTCATTAAAAGAAAGGTAGTCACGCCAGTCTTGGCGAGTCTTCACTGATGGGTAGGTATTGATGACCCTCTCTTGCATGTCGAAGACATTTGTGAGGAATGAAGGGGGTTGTGAAGGAAGTACTGGGAAGTGGATACATTATGGTCGGCAATCCCAAACTTGAAATGCCAATCCGACCAGGCAGCCAAGAGGAGGAAGCAACCGTGCATGGGCCTACCATTGCAAGCCAAAGAATGGCTGTCATAAAGAAAGCCAAGGACAGAGGTAATAATCCTCTACCTTTGCCAGATACTTCGGATGCTTGACAAACAACCAGAATGGATCCACCCATCCTTGGTCGAGAACAACAGTGTTGAAGCAAGAAGGGTGACAGCCCCCTTCATGCTAGGAAGAAGAAGATCGACATTACCGCCGGCTCCCTCTATAATCTCCAAGGTCCATTTAAGGAGCCCCTTGACACTAATCCTCCCCCCAAGGTGATCTGACGAGCAGAAGTGGAGCTCATAAACTCCTCCAGAAACTCATAAACTCCACCAAAAACCAGGAGAAGATCAGGTCAAAAGCTGCCTTAAGAGGAGCAAAGCACTCCCCTACAGGATGCCAGGCAACCCCAAGTCGGAGCACCTGCAACCTCCAGAAGCTGGCTGGTCCAGAGCTTATCAATGATCTTCTTTCTTATCTTATTCTCATTTCATTTTCTCTTTTATTTTCATCATGCATATCATGCTAGCATAGCCTAATGCATCTCTAGGTCAATTAGATCCTTCTTAAGAGGGGTTAGGAGTTAGTCCTAATCCGGTTCGTTCAAATCCTTTTGTCATTCCTTTTCTCTTTTTTGAATAGTTGCTACTTTCTACTTAGTTCTAATCATTATTTTGGTGCTTTCATTCTTGACTTCTTTTCAGGTGAGTGAGTTTCTTCAAGGCTCTTCTTCCTCGGCCGGCCGAGGAAGGAGAAGATAGAACCCACCATAATCTTCCCGTTCAAAGTGGTAACCGGTCATCCTTTTTTTTCCTACTATTTCATTTCTTTCATTTTAATTTTTGGGGCCTCGTTGGTTCCTGGCGACCACACCTTTCCTTCCTTTCACTGTTTCTATAGGCTTAGTCTTTTGTTAAGAATGTCAATGTCCACCTCCCTATCTTCTTTCCCTTCCGTTCTCCTCATGACCCGGACCAATCCTTCGATGCCCAAGTGACATCAAGGGTTGAGTAGTACGGGGATCAATGTGAGTGTGGAGAAAGAAAGAAGAAGGAGTAAAAAGTAGATCGGTTTGTGGGAGTCATCTCTGTCTGTGTCTTTGACGTTATTAACATAAGCCAACCCTACCGGGACTCGAAGGAAGAAAACACACACACACCCGATCCGTGAAGTGGGAAGGCGGGCAGCGAGAAACTAGAAGAGGGCGACCTGATGATTGTGGCCCAAAAACCGAAAAGGGACCGCCTCCCGGCGTCCGCAGACCTCCCTTTCTACCTTAGAAAGAGGGGTAAGACTAACCTAGACACTTGGTCGAGGCTTTGAGCTCGGGTCATCAAGAGAGAGAGAGAGAGAGAGAGGGAAGATCTCATATCCCAAATTCTAATATGCTATTCGTAGTTTTTTGGCAACTACGGTGGGACTATCTAGTGCCAAAAATTTGCTTTGAATTCAATTTATGCACATTCTATCAACTCCAACTTGGTTTTCATGTGAATCAATTTTTCCTTTTCACTTTACTCAGATTGGTTCTCATGTGAACCACCACTGATATTTTAGTTCCAAATTAGTTTCTACATGAACCCCCTCTATTTGCATTGCCAATTGCTTCTTGTGTGAACCACCTTTTCTTTCAATTATTTCAAACTGGTTCCCGGGTGAACCATTTTTTTGTTTCAATTCCAAATCATTTCTTACACGAACCAACTTTTCCTTTCAAACATTCTAAACTAGTTCCTGTGTGAACCACTACTTTATTCCTTTGTTATTCAAATTATTTCCTACGTGAACCAACCATCATTCACTCATTCCAAATTGGTTCCCACATGAACCACCCCTTTATCTCACTTGTTGCCTCAATTATGAATCAGTTCTCACGTGATGCAACCTTTTATTTATTTCTCTCTCTCTCTCTCTCTCAATTTCAAACTGATTTCCATGTGAACAACCCGTTACTCTTGTTATTTGCATTGTCAATCGGTTCTCATGTGAATCCATTGTTGCTTTATTCTTGAACTTTATTTTATCATTGTTTTAGTTGTTATTTCAGTCATTTTGCATCATGTTTGGTTAAATTGCTTGCTCCTCTTCCTTGTCATTTACGTGTTGAATTAGATTTGTATTGGGTATCCAATTTGTCTGACTTATAGGGCATTTGAGAAGGGAGCTCCCTTTCCTAACACACCCTCATACCCCAACACACTCCTCTTGGTGGTTATTCTGAATTCTTCTTCTGTTGACTAGGCTTGTTTTTGGCAAAGCCTCCATAGGTCCCAGACATGAAGGATTCCCTATTCATTGATCGGGTTGGCTATACCAGTTTTCCAAAACCTGAAGAACCCAGTTAGCCCATCAATGTGGTAAGATTATGTGAACCTAAGGTCATTGGTGAATGTAGTTTAGGACCTATTTTACAAGTTTCGAGTAAACAACTATTTAAAAATCTACTTACATAAGGTTTCAACAAAATTATTACATTAATCATTCATGAGTCTATGCATCACTTGTTTGAGAACAAAAAAGGAAACAATGAAAAAATGAAAAAAACAAAATAAGACAACATTTACTTTCATGTTGAAAAATAATAGCATGTATGTCTAAATGTTGGGAAGAATCATCGGCATGGTGGAGAACTGTCATAAGCAGCTAAAGCACTACTTGACCAATTAAGAGCCACATGATCCTCATCCAGTTTATCCCAATGATCAAATGTACAACATCCATGATCTAGAGATACAACATTAGATCACTTAGCTCTCTCCCCTTATTGATCTCAACTACTTGCTTGTGGCTCTCACCTCCTATACTGATCCAAATCAACTTCTAGCCATCCATACCTTACCTTAGGGCAAGTTGCCTACTTACTATACTAGCATGCCACACTAGTCACCCACTCTCTGGAAAACTTGAACCATCCGGATCTTCACCTTGATCCCTAATCACGACACTGAATGGAATAAAGCAAAAATTCAAGAATCATGTACAAAATGTTACTTGGGCAAAATCCATAGAAAAGCTTGATGGAGAAAATTTAAGTTAAAGAACCACCTTGTAGTCATCAATGTGGGAATATTCTCATTGTTCTAACACTTACCCTCGTGGTCAAGATGGATAATAAAAATAAAAATTAAGATAATCAAATATTATTAATCAGGGCCCTACATTGGTACTATCTTACGAATCCCAAAATCATAATATCAGAATTAAAAAGTGCAATATATTTAAGTTATTGAACATTATCATAGTTAATGATGTAGGATTATCTCTACAGTTTTAACAATGAAGATAAATTATATGGCAATTGCAACACCTTGAACTTTTTTTAATTGACGAAGAGAAAGAGAAAATTAAAAATACATTAATTCAAAATAAGAATGTCCTTAGATAAAAATATTCACAACACCAAATCTAACATCTATTAAATATTGATTTAATTTGACAAGCCCATGTTTTCACTATAAACATATATATATATATTTATAGATGTTTTACATTGGGGCGAGAAGAACCGAATCTTGGAAGCTACCATCTAACCACCACAATGCCCTAATTTTGATACTTGACATAAATATATGTTTAAAACATAGACCCTTTGTTGATCAAGATGGTATCCATGAGTTTCCCTAGGATATTTTACAAGCCTACACTTCTTAGTCTTTGATTCCAACTTATCAAGGTTATGCCTTTTCACATGGGTTGGACAACCCCAGACCTTAACATGTTTAAGGTTAGTCTTTCTCCCTTTTCATATCTCAGATGATGTAGTTGGAACAAACTAAGAAAGTACTCTATTTAAGATGTATGTGGCAATTTCGAGTGCATAACCCCAAAGGGACAAAGATAATTCGGCAAAATATGTCATTGATTATACCATATCCAATAGAGTATGATTTCTCTTTTCAAATACTCCATTTTGCTTAAGAGTGTGTGGAGGTGTCCTTTGGGATACGATTCTATTGTCTTTCAAGTACGGTATAAAATTAATATTCAAGTATTTTACTCCTCGATCTAATCATAGAGTTTTAATACTCTTTTCAATTTGTTTTGCAACTTCATTCTTAAATTCTTGAAACTTCTCAAATGCCTCGGACTTTCAATAAGTACACACATCCATACATCAAAAAATGATCAATGAATGTAACGAAGTAAGAGTATCCAATTTTGTCTTGACTTGACATAGGACTGCATACATCTGAATGTGAGTTTTGGTAGCTCACTAGCTTTCTTTCCATATCCGTTAACGAAGAGTTGTTCATTTCTTTATGAGGTAACCTGATGAATTGAAGTGAACTAGTTGATTCATTTTGGGTTGGACCACCTAAGGGCATGTTTGGTATGGGGATAACTTGGGGATGACCCTGGTTTATCCCCAAAATTTAGGGGATAAACCTGGTTTATCCCCAAAATTTTATGGTGCCAAACAGGCCCTAATGGTTTGGTTTGATTCCATTAATCAGTGAAATTGTACTAAACTACTAACTCGAATTAACCCAAAATGATTTAAAATAAGTTTATATATAGATAAATAGTGTTTCATTTATATATTTCATCATAAAAATTTATATTTTTAAATATTTTAACTTATCAATTAATATTTTAAGTATATAAATAGTAATTTAAATAATAAATATCTAAAAATCATTTTGAACCTAACCAAACCAAATTAAAACAATTTGGTTTAGGTTGAGAGGGCATTTAGTTTGGTTTAAGTTGGAAAAAAAACTCCCCAACTCAAAACAAACTTACCTAAGAGCAACCATAGATTCTGTCATCATCGGGAAAGAGACAGAGAAGGAATGTGACATTTTGAAAAAAAAACTGCATGTAATGCCCCCTCCCCCCTCCCTTGTCGGTTACGCCTGCACCCTCCTCTCTCTCTAGTTTCACCGCCCTCTCTCTCTCTGTTCCGTTGCCTCGGTCTCTCCTTCTCTCTCCCTTCCAGCTGCGTTGCCGCCGCTCCTTCCTTCCTCCTCATCGTCACCGCGTCGCTGCTACATTGCCGTTGCCTCCCCTGCATGCATGCCTCTATTTTTCCAGAAAACCGCCGCGAGTGCCCCCCTTTTCGTTGCCATCGTTGGCCTCCGTCCTCCCTCACCAGCGCTATTGGTCACCATCCTGTCTGCCATCGTAGACATTGTCGCCACCGTCCGGCAGCCACCATCGTAGGTTCTTGTTGTTCTTCTTGGCCAAACTTCTGCTGGCCAAGAAGAGCAACAAGGTATACATGTGTTTCATCCCTTTACTCACTGACCTTGGGCGGGTCGGTGAGTATGCTTGGGGCGCCGCGATGCTGGCCCACCTCTTCTCCTACCTGGCTCGAGAGAGCGGGGAGATTTTAGTAGCTGGTGTAGACACGCAATTTTGGCCCAGTTGGAGAATTCAAATTCTTGTTTTCATAAAGAATATTTAAAGCACATCGTGTTTTCCGGACAGATCGAGTTTTGGCACATTCCGAAGGTGGGTCCATCAAGCAATCAGACCAGCCGAATGCCCCAAGAATAGGACACCTGGCGCCCTGTTTATAGGGCACCAGGCGCCCTATATATAGGGCACCAGGCGCCCTATAAACAGGGCACTTGGCGCCCTGTATACAGGGCACCTGGCGCCCTGTATACAGGGCACCAGGCGCCCTATAAACAGGGCGCCTGGAACCAAATCCGATCGATTTGACAGGCTGATTTGACCCCCCGCAGTGACTTGTCTTGTCGATCTGACATATCTCATGATGCTAGCGCCCCATATACAGGGCGCTATGCCACATGGCACTGTTTTTCGAAAATGGCCAAAGTGCCCTCTTTTGGGCTATAAATAGAGCCCCATTTGGAACTTAGAGGAGGTTCCAACTCCGTGCCACCCTAGAGATCATCCAACACTACGATTCCAAGACACATTCACCCTCCAAAAGCCTCCAAATCAATCCAAAATCCTCCACCAAAAACCCTAAAACCCTCTGTTTCTGTCACCCAGAAATATGATTTTTCTCCAACTTTGAGAGCCTCTATCCGACTCTCCTCATACATCCAGCACCCAAACCACCCTCCACTAGCTTTATTTGCATATTGTCTACAAGGAGGAGCTCTTACTTCGTCCCGGAAGCCATCCAGCACCCCGGAGCGGCGCCGCGAAGAGAAGAAGAAAATCTATTCGGGCCAGACTTAGTGCCCCGTATACAGGGCGCTTTGACTTGGTCAACGCGCCCTATAAAGGGGGCACCTTCTCCTGGCGCCCTATATACAGGGCACCAGGAAGGACAGAAGCTTGTTTTGTTATTTTTGGATTCCGATCGTCCGTTTAATCGAGTTTTTGTCTCCCTTTTTCGCTTTTGCATCGATCATCAAGTTATTTAGCACGTTTTAGAGCATCTTTGCATTTCATATACGTTTAAAACCTACCAAAAATAGGGGTTGGGATTTCGTCCCAATCCGGTTAGTCTTTTCCCATTTGCATGTTTGAATCTAAACTCGAGCTCGATGCTATGCTTTCGTTAGAACTAATGAAACCTTCACTTGTCTACATGTTTTCTTATGGACATTCTTAGGTGAATCCGATCGAGGTGGAGCTTCAACCGGATTGAAGGCAAGGGATTCACTAAGCTCTCTTCTTTCGGCCGGCCGAGAGAGGAGAAGTCGGAACTCAACAATCTACCCGCTTCCGGAGGTACGACGGTCATCTTTCTATTTCATTTTCTTTCACCCCACCATACTTCGGAACCTTTGGTTCCTGGCGACCACACACATAAAACACAACCACCCACCGACACACACCGAGGCCGGGCATAAGGGGTTCCGGAGGGGGGGAGATCCGCGGATGTCCCGTTCCGGGTGCTTACACCTTTTGGCGACCACGGTGGGACCGACTTTGGTTTAGTGAAATCCCACTTTATTTTCCTAAGAATGTCAATCTGAAAATCATGTTTACTTTCATTTCCATGTGAGTCATTTCCATTTCCTTACATTGTTGCTTGTTTACGTTGTTTACTTTTCTTCAAAGCGTCATCTTGTTTCTTCCAGATTTACTTGCTCTCCGTTTATCTTTTTAAAGCATATCCATCTGATTTCCAACTTTGATAATCAACTTATTTCATCTTAGTATTTTAGATATCATCTTCTTTGCTAAGTCTAGTTCTCCTTTAAATCTTTCAAAGCATGCTTAGTTAAATTAGTTCTTTCTTCCATCCTAGCTTAATTTCATATCATTGTCTTGTTCACTTGCTTCCTACAAATATCTCATTAATCATTGTATGCTTTTATTTTCTTCTTGGTTGCTTCTTATTCCTTGAAATTTCACTAGCATTTAGTTTGCATCGGAGCTTCGGGTCCGCCCGTCTCCTTAGGACATCCGAGAAGGGAGGCTCTCTCCTCCCAAAGCCCCACACATCCAAACACCCCTCTTGGTGGTTGCCAACTCCTCCTCCGGGGATTCCCTCTCGGAAGGACCGGGTAGCTTCCATCAAGACCTCCGTAAGTCCCCAGACGTGAAGGATTCCCTCTTCATTGATCGGGCTGGTTGTACCACTTTATCCCAAAACCCGGAATACCTATTACCCATCGTTGTGAAAAGAGTGACAACCTTAGATTGCTCGGTGTTGTGAGAGCATAGGGTCCTACCCATTTATTTGAGTGGACAATATTTCTCTTAACAAGCCATTAATTTGAGGTTGAAACAAAAAAATTACGTTAATCATTCCAAGTCTTTGCTATTACTTATTTGCAAACAAAAACTGAAAATTAAACAAAAATCCCAAAATCACCTAAAAGAACCAAAACCAAAAATTTGCTTGAGGTTAATTTGCTTGACAACTTGCTTGTCCAAACAAAAGAAAATCAAAACAAAAAAAGGTCAAAAATCAAAAACCAAAAAAAAATCCTTGAACTTTTATTTGCCAACCTTCTTTTTCTGTCGTGTTTATGAACTTGAGGTCAGGTCGAGTTATCGGAATGGCGGATCAAAGATGCGAGCAACTGCAATTGGAATACGACCAGTCTTATTTCTACCACGATGCCGTATGTGCCGTCAATGAACACGAAGTTCTCCCTGAACCTAGTCAAACTTCTCCTCGACCCAATCCAAATTCACTTTGGGAGGCATTCTCTCATGCCGACCCTACCCAACTCCAGGCTATCAAAGCCATCCTCAAGGGCAAGTCCCCCACCGACCACATTCCTACTGAAGGTGGCCTTCATATTTCTACCCCTCGGTCAGTGGCACACCAACCCAATGTGCTCACTCATGGCCATTCCCATACCGGGCTCATAGCCCCAATTTCCCCTCATCCGGTGGCTAATCTAGATCACCCCCATACGAATGTGGTCGTCCCTTCTAGACCACCAGTTTATTCTTCTAATCATCTCAACCCTACTCCCCCTTTGGTGCATCCCCCAATCTACCCTTCTCATCCGGTCACTTCGGCCCACCAAATCCCGATCCCGGTGCACCAAGCACCCGCTCCTCCTCCTCCTCTTGGGGAACCTTCTGTCGATCTAGCTATGATTAATAAAATTAATCGCATGGACGAACAATATAGAGAACTCAGACGTTTGATCGACGCCAAGGCAGCCCCCGAAATTTCTCTTCCTTTTCTCCCTACTTTTCATCTACCTCCCTCTGAGATGCCGGTATACCGTCGCTACAACGGAACCGGTAATCCCTTCATTCATATCAAAGACTTTCTGTATGAGTCAGTAATGTGGCAGAACGATCCAAGGGCCCTGGCTTTTCTTTTCAGAAGATCATTGGAGGGCTCAGCTCTAGAGTGGTTTTACTCGCTTGACCCTTCAGAGGCAAGTAACTTTGAAATCGTCAAAGCCAAATTTTTGCAAAGATATCAAGATAGGGTCGGACCAACTTATTCCATCACCGACCTCATGGCTGAAAGGATGAAGAATGATGAAGATTTTATCGACCTCGTGGAGAGCAATTGCGGAAAGATTGACAAATGCACTGTCCGAATCGGAACAAGTTAAGATGATCATCACCAACGCCACTCCCGCTTTAAAAAATGTATTGGCATTACATCACCCTGCCACGATGAGCGAACTCTACGAGAGAGCGCGGTATATCCAAACACAGCTCCGAGACTCTCCCATTATGAACCTTTTCGACCCTAGGCCCCGAGTCACCAAAAAAACAACCACCACCACTTCTGGGCCCGTGACTGAAGGCGTGGTAACCAACGAACATGTCAATATCCTGGGGAACCCGCCCATCAACCACCAACAGCAATACAGGAATCCACAGTATAGAAACCCGCGCCAAATCCAACCGGCACCTCGCCCCCAGATCCAACCCCAACCTTTCCGCCACCAAGCGCCGAACCAATACCCCCAACAACCAATACAGACACCAGTCCCCCAGCAACCCCGGCAGTTGGCAGTACAGACCTTTACACCTCAACCTCCCCGCCAACCGACCACCTACAACCAGGCACCTCCCCCCGCCACCTATGTACCACGAAGAGCAGGGCCTAGGAGAAATCATTACCCGCCATTACCGTACTCTCTCGTAGATATTTTTAACGCTCTTATGGCGGCAGGGCAGATCTCATTGCCGAGAGAAAAGTTGGAGCGGCCGCAGAATGCCAACACGGACAAATACTGCTTATACCACAGATTCCCAGGGCATACAGTGGAGAACTGCTTTCAGTTTAAAGATTACATCTATGACCTCCATGAGCAAGGGAGCATTGACTGGGGTCAAATGGGCGAATACATCAAGGCAGTAAAGAACCAACCCCAGCAGCAGCAGCAGGCACCAGCTCGACAACAACAACAGGAACCCGGCCTGGGAATTATTCAGAACCCGCTACCCGCGCACGCACCGGCAACAGCACCAGAAAACCAGAGGGTTAACCCTATCTTAACCTCCACTGATGAACCCCGCGATAGAGGTCAAAATTGGCAAATAGAGGGACCTGCTTCCTTCATAAACACCAACCCTCCAAACCACGTTAACCGAACCGTTCACTCCATACCCCGAGTTATCCCCGCCAGAAGAAGCCAACCGCCGATTATCCGCACGCCACCACAACCAACCATAACACCACCAGCCATACAACTCCAACCGGGTAGGACCTTGATCCGCCCGGTCGAGCCCCCACAAATACCACCGCCACTAGGACCCATCATTGTACCACCTCGTTCAACCATGCCACCACAACCCACCCGTATCCCTACAACTCGGACCATCATCACTACACCCCTGCCTAGGCCTCCTATCATCCGACCTAACCCTCCGTCTACCTCCACTACACCGACCATAACTCCCCAGCTCGCCACGGTGCTTAGAAGAGGGCGTATGTTCCAAAGAATTTTTCCCCAGGCCGGTCAACCAGGACGACCGCAAGAAGAAGAAGAAGAACACCCGGAAGAGCCAGTGCTAGGAACATCTTATGATTTGCTGAAGCACCTTGATAAAACCCCTGCGCGGATTTCCATTCTAGAGCTAATTAAAAGGTCCAAAGCTCATCAAGAAGTGCTTCAACAATATCTGCAAAGAGTGATGGTCAATGAAACTCTCCCCCCAGAAAAGATTACATCAGTTTTAACCCCGAGAAGTGAACATCCTGCTCTCATTTTCACTAATGAAGAATTGGCCGAACCAGAAACAAGAAAATATGCACTATGTATCACTATCAGTATCAACAGAACAGATATTGAATCTTGCCTAGTTGACACCGGTGCATCTATTAATGTCTTGCCACCAGAAACACTACAGTTGTGTGGAATCCCAGAGGAAGATATTTGGCCATCACAAATCACTGTGACAGCATACGATAATTCCAAGAGGCCCGCCCATGGCATGGTCACACTCGAAGTCAAACTCGGACCCCGGGTTGTTACTGTCGACTTCCATGTTTTGGATATGGATCCAACTTACAAAGCCATCCTGGGAAGGCCTTACCTGGAAGCATTAGAGGCCGTAGCTTCAACCAATCATCAGTGCATCAAATTTCCCTTCAAGGGACAAGTTGTCAAAGTAGTGAGTATGCGCGTGGATTGCTTGGTTACTCTCCCCCCTGGCTTGCCGAATCAACCAGTATTTACAATCCTCGATCTACCAAGGGATAAAAGACAATCTAGGCAAGTTTGGAGAAAGAAGAAAGATAACGCCAAAACCCTTGGGTGGCGTATGATGGAGAGTCTGGGATATCAAGAAGGCCGAGGACTGGGAAAAGAACTGCAAGGCATCACAGAACCCATCCAGCTAGTAAAGACAACATCAAGGAATGGGGTAGGGTATGATGGGACACGTGATAATGGCCAGAAAAATGGCCAAAAATACTTCCAAGGATGTCTGCGCAAGTTCTTTGATAAAAGAGAAACAATACAAATGATTGAAGAACAGGAACCACAAGAACAAGTGAAAAGGAAGAAGGTGGGCGACCTAGGGGATGAGACACATATTGACGTATCATGGTTATTTGTGAAGAAGGGTCAAGTGATGAATCATTACACGGCGAGCCTTCTAACGATCAAAATCCAGGGCATTCAACAAGTGTCATCTCCTCGGATCTAGTAGACTCATTCCCGACAAATCCATTGTCAGTTCCAGATGGCAAAGACGGATGCCCTCTTTACCCGTCCTTGCTTGACTTGTTCCCCTCTCTATCAATATCCCAACCCGCGTTGGAAACGACAACCAACCAAATCCCCTATGTATTTATGTTTAGTACTTCTCAAAAAGATCAAAAAAACGTCCTTTTCTCAAACCAAATCTCGCTCGAAGAGACGTCCCAACTCGCTCCGAAGGACGACCCGAATCAGGAGGCCACCCGATCTCTGATCGATCTCCTTTGCCCTTCGTCAATAAATTCCACTCCATCCACCTCCTCTTCACCTCCTTATTTACCTTCTTCTTCTTTAGGTCTAGTTTACAGCAAAAGCAAAACGAAAATCAGAGGTAGGAGAGTTCCAGGAAGATATCTATATCAGTTAGCTCAGAAAGGCTTAGAATGCGCCAAGCTACCGGAGTATTTAGAGGATGCAATCCAGATAGGAGAAATTCGATATGAGGAGAGAAACAATGTTGATCCAACTTTAGGGGTCTACGAGGTTGTATCAGAAAAGGATCCTGACACCGAGGATGAAGAGGAGGATTTGGCTGATGCCTATGCATCCGGTTTAAGAAGATTCGAAGAACCATCAGCCACGGTGGATGAACCAACTAAGGAATTTAATCTTGGAACACCGGAAGATCCTAAGAATATCCTCATCAATGCCAACCTCGCCCCTTTAGAAGAACAGAATCTAATGGGGGTATTGCAAGAATACAAAGACACGTTCGCTTGGACATACGAAGATATGCCGGGGTTAGATAAATCATTGGTAGAACATCGACTGACTTTAAAACCTGAGGCTACCCCGGTCAAGCAAAAGTTAAGAAGATTCCACCCAGACGTGGCATTAAAGATGAAGGAAGAGGTCGATAAGTTGCACCAAGCAAAATTCATTAGAGTCGTCCTCTATCCACAATGGGTGGCAAATATAGTCCCGGTCATGAAAAAGGATGGAAAGATTCGAATTTGCATTGACTTCGGGGACTTAAACCGAGCGTGTCCAAAAGATGATTTCCCCTTCCTCATATCGATGTTCTTGTTGACAACACAATGGATACGAAACCCTATCATTCATGGATGGATATTCGGGTATAATCAAATCCGGTTAGCGAAGAGGATCAAGAGAAGACCTCATTCACTACACCTTGGGGAACTTATTGTTACGTTGTCATGCCCTTCGGATTAAAGAATGCCGGAGCAACTTATCAAAGGGCCATGGTAGCAATATTTCATGATATGATGCATAAATTTGTAGAGGTGTACGTGGATGATTTAGTGGTCAAATCTCGAACCCAAGAGGAGCATCTTTGAGGTATTGAAAAGGGTTTTGCAACGAGCCAGGGAATATAAGCTCAAGATGAACCCCAAGAAATGTGTGTTTGGAGTATCATCTGGAAAGTTACTTGGGTTCATTGTCAGCAAAAGAGGCATCGAAATCGATCCCAACAAGGCCAAAGCTATTATTGACATGCCTCCACCAAAGAACCTAAAGGAGCTGAGAGGATTAATTGGTAGGTTACAATTTGTTCGCCGGTTTATCTCACAGCACTCCCAAAGGTGCAAACCTTTCTATGAGTTAACCAAGGCAAAGGCCGAATTCAGATGGGATTCGAGATGTCAAGAGGCATTCAATGGTTTGAAGAAATATTTGTCAAGCCCACCTGTGCTCAAACCTCCGGTTCCCGGCAAATCCATGATCTTATACATCTCAGTCTTGGAAGGATCCTTGGGAGCAGTGTTGGCACAAGTAGATGATGAAGGGAAAGAGCGAGCAGCATACTATCTGTCCAAAATCTTTGATCCTTGTGAGCAAAAGTATACAACCATGGAGAAAACATGTGCCGCCCTGGTTTGGGTGGTCCAGAAGCTCAAACATTACTTTCTGGCTCACGAGGTTAATCTCATTGCTCGCATGAACCCCATCAAATTTCTCCTTGAAAAATCTGTCCTGTCTGAGCGTTTGGCACGCTGTCAGAGTTTCCTCTCCCAATTTGACATCACCTACACCCAACAGAAGGCAATCAAGGGCTATGCAATTGCCGAGCACCTTGCCCATCATCCTATCCCAACCTTTGACCCCATCCAGTCAGATTTTCCCGATGAAGAATTAATGTCCATTCGGTCTTCTAATCTGTGGACTCTATATTTTGACGGGGCATTAAACTCCCAGGGAAGAGGGATAGGGATTGTTCTTCTGTCTCCCGAAGGTGTCACCATTCCACAGGCTTTTCATCTCCATTTTCCAGCAACAAACAATATAGCTGAGTACGAAGCCTTGTTGGCCGGACTGGAGGCCGCTCACTTCTATGGTGTCACTAAACTAAGGGTAATCGGTGATAGTCAGTTGATACTTCGCTGCATCGGCCAAATATCGCACATCTCATCCTGGGCTCAAACCATACCAAGAACTCACCACTTGCTACATCAAGCTATTCTCCAAACTCGAATTCATTCATGTCCCTCGTGCTCAAAATATTCTTGCCGACGCTCTTGCCTCTCTGGCATTTTCACTATCTGTCCCGCTAGGCAGACAGGTTAGGACGATCTATGTCCGCCGACGTACCATTCCGGCAGTAGAAGATGCACGGTTCTTGAAGGTTAAGGAGGAGTTTGAAAGGAAAGAGTACATTGAGCAAAAGGAGGAAGTATCTTTGGTCGAGTTGGAGGAACTAGAAGAGGGTGAGAAACCATGGTATCATGAGATTGCGAATCATCGTCGAGATCGGACGTACCCGCCGGGATCAACCGCCGAAGAGAAGAGAGCCATAAGGAGAGTCTCCCGAGAGATACACCATCTTAGGCGGGGTGCTTTACAAAAGGAGCTTGGCCGGTGTTCTGTTAAGATGCGTAGATGAAGGAGAGGCCGAGTTGGTACTCAGAGAAGCACACTCCGGGGTATGTGGAGGCCATGTAAATGCTCAAGCCCTCGCCAAGAAGATCATCAGGCAAGGGTATTATTGGCCTACTCTGAAAGAAGATTGCTCGATCTTTGTCCGGCACTGTCATCAATGTCAACTCCACGCCGACAAGATTCACTCTCCCGCATCTTCCCTTCATCCGATCCACGCCCCATGGCCTTTCGCTATGTGGGCTTTTGACGTTATCGGACCCCTCGGTGACCCAAACTCCACAAACAAAACCAAATCCTTCATCCTAACTGCAACGGAGTACTTCACCAAGTGGGCGGAAGCGGAAGCATATGCGGAAATCAAGGCATCAACAGTCTGCACCTTCATCAAGCGCAACATCATTGCCAGGTTCGGGATCCCAGGCGACATCATCACCGACAATGGACCGCAATTCATCTCTCAGGAGCTACGTGACCTTTGCAACAGGTATTGCATCAAATTGCATCATTCATCTCCATATTATCCTCAAGGCAACGGTCAAGCTGAAGCCACCAATAAAACCCTGATAAAAATCATTAAGAAGACTTGTAAGTCTAGCAAGTTCGCAGACTGGCCAGATAAGTTAATTGATGCTCTATGGGCCTACCGCACTTCTATTCGAACCCCAACGGGTCAGACCCCTATGCCTTGGCATTTGGGATGGAGGCGGTAGTTCCATACGAAGTAATCATTCCTTCTCTCCGAGTCCAGATCGATCGAGAAATCCCAATGGGTGAACGTCGAGATTCTCTTCTCGCGCAACTCGAACTCTTGGATGAAAGGAGGTCGGCCGCCGCCGAACATGCTAGATCTTACCAAAATAGACTTAAAAGATTTTATCGAAGAGGGTGGTGGAGAGAAAATTTGAAGTCGGTGAGGTTGTGCTTAAAAGAATATTTGTTAAGCCGGGCAGTCCCCGCTCCAAACTTCAACCAAATTGGGAGGGTCCTTATGTTATTTCGGTCATTTATCCCGGTAATTCATATAAGCTGATTAATGCAGAAGGAGAAGAGCTAGCTCATCCCTGGAATGGTGTATACCTCAAAAAATATTTCCCTTAGAACAAAAATCACAAAAAATCTATAAAGTCAAAGGTGTGAAGTATAATGATAACATCTAACGCTTGCTTGCTCGGTACACCAACTTGTCACCTAGGGGAATAGGGATAAGGCATCATACTACACACACTACACGCCAAGTCTTGAGATCCGATGATCGGGAGCCAGAGAGAAAGCTAGGCAACGCTTGGCAAAGGAAGGTCAACCTAATCCCATTCTCTTCTTGTTTCGGTCCAGAATAGATAAAAGGGGTTAGAATGAGGAGTATCGAAAATGTCCATTGCCTTAGTTGGAAATGCCTCTGAAGGTATGACTTTTTTTTATTAAAAGAAAAGGTGCCAAAAGATGGGCAATGACCCCTCAGGTCAGCAAAAGAATGGACCTGTCTGAATGTGTACCAACAAAAGTCCAAAAGAAAAAGGCTCCAAAAGATGGGCAATGACCCCTCAGGTCAAGGTCAAGCAAAAAAGAAGAAAGACCTGTCTGAATGTGGGCCATCAAAGAAAATGGACTAGAAAGGAGGACCCGAGGATGTCAAATTCCAAACAGGCAACGCGGGCACCAGTAGAGAAACAAATTCGACACCCCTAAATCTTAGTAAGGACTTATCATCAGTCCTCTTCCCTCCTTAACCTTGCGGGTAAGGTTGACCGACTAGACCCAAGAAGAACCATAGCCTATCAAGGGCAAAAGGTCAGGAGATCTCAGGCTAGGCACTTCCTTACACGTGATGCTTACTCTTAACCCTTAGGTAACAATGAGGCACACCCATGACAAGCAAGCAAAGGATGAAATAATCTTGTCCCTCACACCAACAAAAAATCAAATACTTTGGAAAATACCAAACGAATCTTAAAAATCAAAATTCTAAAAAAAAGAGAGAATATTCAAAAACCAAACAAATTAAAAATCCCAAAACACCAAAAAAAATTATAAAACCATCAAAACTCAAACAAATCAAAAATCTCAAAACACCTAAAAATTTGCTTTGCTAGTTGCCTTTGCATTCATGTCTTATTTCGGTCTTGCATGTTTCCTTTCTATGCATACTTATGTTTTTTTTTCGTTATTTTACCTTGATAAGGCCTATGTCCCTTGACAAAAGATCAAGGCAATTTCGCCCTTTTCTTGCAAGGGACTAAGCCTGAATAAATTTCTAATCACCCTTTGAGTAAAAGCAGGGAGTCAGGAAAAGAAGTCAACAACCATCACTATGGAAAAACAAAGTACATCGAAGATAGGAGGGGGTCGGCACATCACAAATCGCCGCCTCCCTCTGCTGGTGCCTGATCATCCGGAGGTGGCATGGCAAGTCTCTCCTCATCTCTCCTCCTACGACTACTGGACTGAGAAGAACCCGAGCGAGCAGGTCCCCTCAGTGTGGTCCCTCGAGAATCGGAGCGGTGGGAGTGGCTCCGAGACTGCAACGCCTGCATCATCAACTGACGATGTTCAGCCTCCACCCGGTGAAGCTCTCTGGAGTGCTCAAGACGAAGAAGGAGGATCTGCTCAGACTCTGGCCGTGACAACTCAACCACGCGAGCCTCCAGTCTCCCGACCTACGAGATGACAAAGAGATACATCAGTTACAGAAAAAGCAGCTTAAGGAAAAGAATCAGACATGTACCTCCCGTGTCAGCTCCTCTATCCTCTGAGCAGTCTGTGAAAACCAAAAGGAGACGTCAGTCCAAGGATTTCCGATTTAAAATCATAATAAAAACATCGCACCTCGGAAGTAGAGGAACCAGGATCCGGAATGCCTACGAGGGGCTCGAGCCCGAGCTCCCTCTGTAGCTCCATCACCTACCGGGAAAATGTCAGGAAAGAAAGAAAATGATAACAAGCAGAGCAGAAAATTATGTACCTTGTCCTGAAAACCCAAGGGATCATCAGTAGAAGGCGGCTGAAAACCTGAGGGATCACCAGTAGGAGGCGGAGCACCCCCTGCAGAAAGATCAGAAATCCTCGCCCAAAGATCCTTGTTCTACAAAAGGGAAAATGTTAGAATCAAGCAAAGCAGAGCAAGAGGAAGTCAAGGAAATTCACCTCAGTAGTAAGGACCTCCACCCGTTCCTTCAGCTGGGCAATCTGCAAGAAGAAAAGAAGATTAGCAAGGCAAATGAAGAAAGAAGAGGATATAAGTAAAAGCGGTAATCACCTCAAGAAGGAAGCCCGTCTCAGAAGAACTGCTCCCAGGATCGGTAGGAATGAAGGAAGGAGGGTCAACCGGTAAAGGATGAGAAGGTAGCTCGGGACCCGTAGGCTGACCAAAATCGAACGGCTCAAAGGGAGGCTCGTCAAAAACCGTCGGCTCAGGGGCGGCCGGCTGGGAACCCAACTCCAGTTCGGCCACGCGCTCGCGAAGCCGAGAGATCTGAAAGAAGTAAAGGAGACAGTTAACAACATTCATTCATGGAATTAAAGAAAAAATAAAGAGTGTTACCTGTCGGCGGGAACCTCGGTAGCGACGTCGCTGAAAGAAAGAAGAAAGGAAGATCAGTTAACCAACAATGGAAAGGTGCAAAGTACAGAAAATACCTGTCGCTCCAACTCAGCCTCCAGAGATGCTGTCCCCGCCCTCAAACGAGACAGCTCCGCCTGAATGCTCTGAAAGCAACATACAGTTAGACATCAAAGCAAAGGAAGAACAGTGGTGAAAACAACAAGTGCGTACCTCTCCACCCTCGGTGAAAAGGTGGGCAAATGTCGCCACATAGCGACGCAGATAGTCATCACTATCAGAAGCACTGGAAGTCACTGGGGTGCCACCCCTCTTCCAGATCCGGATAGCAAACTGGCCTTCCTTCTTCCAGTCAATCTCCTGGATCAGGCCGCGAGTAGAACGACCCAGGTGTGGGTAAGGTGGAAGATCCACCCACTCCTGGTGAAGCCCCAATGAGTGCATCGTGAGACGCACCCAAAGTGGCTCCATCTCGTTCGAGCAGATCAAGAAGGTGTCACGGCCAAAAGCGGACGACCCTCCAGAACCCACGGCTGCCGATCCAAGTGAAGGTCTGAAAAAGGTTGCCATACCACCTGAAAAGCAAGGCAGAGCAGTAAACAAGAAGAACCAAAAGTTAAGAAGGAGAAAAGTAACAGAATACCTCGTGGTGAGGGAAGCAGAGCAGCTGCCTCCTCAGGTTCTCCACCTAGTAGGGATGGGAGGAAGCAGATCGTGTAGCAACCCAGCTACCAATGAGAGGGTACTCAGGGTCATCCGTCAGCAGAGCACGGCCCAGGGGGATGTAATAGTAACTCCATACCTGTCAAATAAAAAGCTCAGTTAGTCACCAAAAGACAAGGCAAAATTGATAGTGAACAAAAGAACAAGGCATACCTGAAGGAATGGAGTAAAACCGGCTACTGAAACCGGACCGCTCTCCATCGCCAGCGAGGAGAATAGATGGGCCAGCATAGCGGCACCCCACGCATACTCACCAACCTTCGACAGGTCAGCAAGAAAAGGGAGGAACCGCAAGTGCACCCTGTCTGTCTTCGAGGCTAGAAGAAGACGGGTGAGGAAGAAGAGGAGGAACCGGCGGAGATCCTGGTCGGCCTCAACAGTGCCCTCCTCACCGACCAGGGATCGCTCGACGCGTTTCGTCAACTCGTCGAGCACAACCGCCACTATGTCATCCTTACCCACACTGGCGTTGCCCAGACCGAGCAAGTTCCCGACGACTGTACGCTTCATAACGCGCAGTCCGCCGGGGCAGTGTGGGACCGGATGACCCAGAAAATCCCGGACCATGGCCGAGTAATCGCGATAGGTCTTGCCGGTGACGGCACGACCGTGAACACGAAGACCCGTGATCCGGGAGACATCCTCCAAGGTAGGGACCATATGCCCCCAGGGGAAGAGGAAGGAATGGGTGGTGGAGTCCCATCTCTCCCTCAAGGCCTGAATCAAAGGGAGGTCCTCCCAGAAAGCCGAGCAACGAAGCAATGGGCCAAAACCCATTGCATCAAGCCGTACCTTCTGGAAGTCCTTCAACCCCCGGTAGGCATGGAAGACCATCTCCCGGGATATCCGGGACTTGATCTTCCCCTGCACAATCAAACAATCATGTTAAAAACAAAGCAATCATAAATAAATTCAAGAAAGGGAAGGTCGAGATTCGGTTACCGAGACGGTCGGAGGAGGATGGAGAGTGGGCAGCTCCGATGAGCCAGCACCGGCGGAGGAAGAAGCGCCAGCAGAGGAAGAAGCGCCGGCGGAGGAAGAGGCCCCAGCGGCACCTGAAGCATCAACGCGAGACCTCTTCGTGATCTGCAAAGCATTAGAGTGGGTCAAGAACAGCAAAACGGAAACAATGGGGGCCTGGTGACTAGGTGCCCCATTTATGGGGCGCCCGGGCCAGGCGCCCCATTGATGGGGCGCCAGGGCCAGGCGCCCCATTGATGGGGCGCCAGGCAGAGCCTAGCGCCCCATCATAGGGGCACTAGGGGGCTCAGCCCCCTTCTCTCTTCCCGTTCCAATCCGGAACGACTCCGGATCGGTTCGGTCCCTTCTGCGAAAATGAAGATAACGGAATAAATTACAAGTTTGTAGTTGGAAGGAACTTACTGTGGAATTCGCACGGTGCGCTGCGCTCCCCGGAAATGTCCCGCCCAATAGAAATAGTAGAAAAAAGATGATGGTGAAATGAAGAAAAGCGCATGGGTGAAAATATAAAGCGCTTTGGTCAAAATTTTCAAATTTCTTAGAACGTGTCCACAAGCAATCTTCTTCATGAAAAACATAATTTCACTGCCAAAACATTGATATTCTATTACTTTTTGCATATTTTGCTGTTTTTCTGACACTGACAGGACTAGGACACAACTGAAAAGAAACTACATCAAGCAAATCCTACGCCTACATTGATCAAGTCCTAGACACAACGAAAGCAACAAAAGCAAAATACAACTGGACACAATCAACTAACAGACACAGGTCAACCACCGCGCAGCTTCCTCAGCTTCGCCACGTACCGGCTCTTCCAGACCTCGTCTTCAGCCATGTAGGCACTTGGCGAGAAGCTCTTGCAAATTCCCCAGATCGCAAGGATGCTCTGGCACTCCTCAACATCCGCCGCCGTGCCCGTCTGACGATCCTTGACAGACGGGATGTGAGAGAGACGAGGGACCTTGAGCCGCGGTTGGCCCAGCGAAGAGGACATCGGTGAGGGTTGTAGATGATGAAGGAGGTACCGGTAATCAACCGGAGATCCACCCCCGGGGTGGGAGAGGCACGGACATTCTCGGCGCATAACCGCCTCGTGGGACGGAGACAAAGCCGCTGCTGCTCATCGCCGAAAAGTACAAACGCCAGTCAGCGCGGGTCTTCACTGAGGGGCACTTGTTCTGAACCTTATATTCCATGCAAAGGCGGTTGGTGAGAGGCTGGAGGGGGCTCCGGGCGAAAAGCCGGGAAGCTGTGGCCGGTCCGAAGCACACGTCAAACTTAAAGTGCCAGTCAACCCAGCACACGAACAAGAGAATGCTACCGAACATAGGCCTGCCGACGCTAGCAGAAGTCAGGCCATCATAAAGGTAGCCCAACACCGAGTGGGCTATGCACTCATTGGACCAAATGCCCTGAATGCAAGGAAGGCAGGTAGGATCAAGCCACCCGTCCTCACACGGGTATAGGAGCACTGAGGCGAGGCAAGCAGCGACGCCTTTAGCACCAGGCAGCAGAAGGTCCTCATTATCACCGGCGCCTTGAATCACGCCAATGGACCAATCCGCCAGTGCTTCGGTGTAAATACGGCCACCTACCATAATGGATCGGGCCTCTCCGGTAGTCATAAAGCCGCGGAGGAAGTCTAAACCGGTGACCGGTCCAACAGGGATAAACATGGCCTGGCCGTACCCAGGCATAGCACGAAGCCCCAGAAACAGCTCTACCTCCTCTAAGAGAACGGTACATTCGAAAGAGTCAAAAACAAAGGTGTGTGTATCGGGATGCCACATCTCGAGAAGCGCACCCGCCAAAGAAAAATCCCAGAAATATTTGAGGAGGTGGTTGGCGTGAACGAGGATGCCGTTGAAGCCCCACCCGCTAAGAATGGTCCGCACATGAATGTTGATAGCAGCCATTAAACGGGCTATCCATAGCACCTGGCCGTATCGGCGAGCCCCGGGAAAATTCGGAAGGTCCTGCAAAATAACCGCGCAATTAGGAAAGGTTTTGAGACAGAACAAAGGAGGGTGCCTAATAAAGACACTACCACTCCCATGGACACCCGATTCCGAATATGGCACGGCACTTCGGAGAAACTTTTCATCTCATTTGAACCGGTCGGGCGGGAGGAGGAAGAAGCCATCGGAGCAAAAGGAGGGGCAAGAGGCACTGTAGCTGGAGTGGGGGAGAAGAAGGGGAGGACCCCCCTTCTTATAGAAGCCAAAAGCTACCTCGGGAAGGAGCAGAGTTGAAGTCCGCGCAGATGCCCCGCTTATAGGGCTCCTGGCGCCCTATAAGTAGGGCGCCTGGCGCCCTGTAAGTAGGGCGCCTGGCGCCCTGTAAGTAGGGCGCCTGGCGCCCTATAAATGGGGCGCCTGGTGCCCCATAAATAGGGCGCCTGGAGCCCTATAAGCAGGGCGCCTGGAGCCCGGAATTTTGCATGTATTATCATATATCTCGCATGTATATCGTTGAAGACCTCGAGTCTAAAAGGGCTGAGTCAGAGAACCCCTCCAACAAAATCGATGAAGGATTCAGTCACCTTTTAGACCCGCGGATAAGCCAAAGTCAAATGAACGGGGACGACGGTATCTTCACGAATGTCCTGACCCGTTATGTTTGACCTATATCTTCAACTATTTTCTTATGTTTATTTCTATTTCTTCATGCATTATCATACAGCATGCATCATGCATTATCTTTTCCATCACCATCTTTCTATGGCTCCTCGAGAAAGTTTTTTTGGTCTATCCGGAAGATCCAATTTTAATGGTTTCATCGAAACAAGAAGTTTTTCCATGTCAAACTGAACCAGTATTCTTGAGTAAAACCCAATGAATTTGAAGAACCCAACCTTGGATGATTGGCCTTTTTCTCTTTACTTTTCGCAATTTACTTCATTTCTACCGAGTCCAGCACACCATGCAGTTCGGGTCCTGGCCGGTTACAGTTCTCCCCCACGCGGGATTTTAGTTATGTACTTCTGTTCTTCTTTTTGACCAATCAACAAAAGGAAAGGTTTCGATAAAACAAAGGGTAATCTCGGAGTCCGATAAAGTTTCGTTTCACTCAACTAGGCCAATGAGGGCGTGTCTAAATCTACACCTTGGCGTCACCTTTTCAGTCCATTACCACTTCATTTCGCTACACATTATTATGCTTCGCTACATTCACCTACGCTTCATTCATGTCACTCCCCTACAAAGCCGACGCCAAGGCGAGGCAAGCTGTAGACACGCAATTTTGGCTCAGTTGGAGAATTCAAATTCTTGTTTTCATAAAGAATATTTAAAGCACATCGTGTTTTCCGGACAGATCGAGTTTTGGCACATTCCGAAGGTGGGTCCATCAAGCAATCAGACCAGCCGAATGCCCCAAGAATAGGACACCTGGCGCCCTATTTATAGGGCACCAGGCGCCCTATAAACAGGGCACCTGGCGCCCTGTATACAGCGCACCTGGCGCCCGTATACGACGCACTCGGCGCCTGTATACGGGGCACCGGGCGCCCTATAAACAGGCGCCCGGAACCAAATCCGATCGATTTGACAGGCTGATTTGACCCCCGCGGTGACTTGTCTTGTCGATCTGACATATCTCATGATGCTAGCGCCCCATATACAGGGCGCTATGCCACATGGCACTGTTTTTCGAAAATGGCCAAAGTGCCCTCTTTTGGGCTATAAATAGAGCCCCATTTGGAACTTAGAGAAGGTTCCAACTCCGTGCCACCCTAGAGATCATCCAACACTACGATTCCAAGCCACATTCACCCTCCAAAAGCCTCCAAATCAATCCAAAATCCTCCACCAAAAACCCTAAAACCCTCTGTTTCTGTCACCCAGAAATATGATTTTTCTCCAACTTTGAGAGCCTATATCCGACTCTCCTCATACATCCAGCACCCAAACCACCCTCCACTAGCTTTATTTGCATATTGTCTACAAGGAGGAGCTCTTACTTCGTCCCGGAAGCCATCCAGCACCCCGGAGCGGCACCGCGAAGAGAAGAAGAAAATCTGTTCGGGCCAGACTTAGTGCCCCGTATACAGGGCACTTTGACTTGGTCAACGCGCCCTATAAAGGGGGCACCTTCTCCTGGCGCCCTATATACAGGGCACCAGGAAGGACAGAAGCTTGTTTTGTTATTTTTGGATTCCGATCGTCCGTTTAATCGAGTTTTTGTCTCCTTTTTTCGCTTTTGCATCGATCATCAAGTTATTTAGCACGTTTTAGAGCATCTTTGCATTTCATATACGTTTAAAACCTACCAAAAATAGGGGTTGGGATTTCGTCCCAATCCGGTTAGTCTTTTCCCATTTGCATGTTTGAATCTAAACTCGAGCTCGATGCTATGCTTTCGTTAGAACTAATGAAACCTTCACTTGTCTACATGTTTTCTTATGGACATTCTTAGGTGAATCCGATCGAGGCGGAGCTTCAACCGGATTGAAGGCAAGGGATTCACTAAGCTCTCTTCTTTCGGCCGGCCGAGAGAGGAGAAGTCGGAACTCAACAATCTACCCGCTTCCGGAGGTACGACGGTCATCTTTCTATTTCATTTTCTTTCACCCCACCATACTTCGGAACCTTTGGTTCCTGGCGACCACACACATAAAACACAACCACCCACCGACACACACCGAGGCCGGGCGTAAGGGGTTCCGGAGGGGGGGAGATCCGCGGATGTCCCGTTCCGGGTGCTTACAGCTGGCTTTGCTCCCTTTTTATAGGTAGACCTTACTTCATTCGGAGACTTGATCATTATTTGTAGAAACTAATGACAATGTTTTTTGTTTCTTTTTTCAGATCTGGGGCTACCTACACCTTCCCCTTGGGCGAGGTGTCTGCATGGTCCCGTCCGAGTACCTATTTTTACGTGGGTGGACTGTGCACCAGCCATCCATGCCCCACGATGCTCAGTTGGCCGATCTCCGACGCCAACTCCTTCACTTCCCCCACGATTAGGTATGCTTTCGGCCTGAGACCTGGTTATAGCATCTTTTTGACAACTCTGTTCCTCTAACCAGTCTTCTGTGTAGGTTGTTTGGCAGCCCTACGTGGGGTCAGATGAGGACGAGCAGCCCTAGGTCTAGGCTGCATGGGGGGTCTTCAGCCGAGACACCTTCCTTATCTGCCTCAACAAGGTGGAGCCTTTGTGGGTGCGTTTTACGATGCGCTCACTATAGACACGCCAAATTTGCCTAATTCAGAGCATAAAACTCATGTTTTATAGGGTAACATGTGTGATTGACCTTATAATGATGCCGGGTCTTTTAAAGTTCATTTGGAGCTTCGCCGAACGAAACCGGATGTTTTTCGAAGTTTTCCATAAAAAACCGTAATTTCCGAGCGAAAGCCACACGTAAATCGTGTAAACACGGAAATTGGCTGAGTGACCAATGCCTAATGATCATGCATTGAAGGTTATGGTCAGATTCACACTCTGGACAAGTTTTGATTCATTCCGTGTCTTTCCGGTTGGCTGTCGGAGTCATTCCGACCAGTATTGGATCTTCTGTTCACTTTCCTAACTTCAGGATAAAATTCTGAAATTTTAGAGAGTGTTATGGCTGATCCAATGCTATAGAGAGCTTCTTTGGTCTGTTATCTTTCCAACGCAACAAACGGCGTCGAATTCTGAGTTCGGGAGTGTTCGAAATTGCTTCCGGAAAGAATGACGCGCAAAATAGTCCCATGCGCCCAGGTCCTTGGTCACATGCACCCAGGACCTAGGGCACGTGCCCATGTGCCCTACCCCTGAGGCACGTGACCTTGTGCCCCCGATCGAGGGCACGAGGAAACCAGTTTTTCACCGGGACTCTACCTCTAAACGGATCGGGTTGAATTTTTTGACCAGATAAGACCTTTTTTATAGGAAGGATGCCATGCGCCCTCAGGTGGGGGCACATGCGCCCAGCACCAAGGCACATGCGCCCAGAACCAGGGCACAAGGTGCCCTGTTTTTTAGCATGGATCGCGATGGTCGTTCTCTTATAAATAAACACCGATTCTGGTCATTCCAAAGGCATGTGCACGACCCCCAAGCATCTCAAGACGTCCAACCTCCCTCCTGCATCGATTTTGTGATTTTTAGAGAGAGAATTTCGTGTTTTTAGACAGAGAAGAGTCAGTTCAAGAGAGAGGAAGGCTGGTCTGCAGGTGATCTGCCAGGTCTCTCTTCTTCGGCCTCTACAGCAGCGTGTGGACGTCTTCTGCCTGAGCTCTCAACATTAAAGTTCTTCCTCCCCAAGTCTTCTTCAGTTTTCAATCAATGGTACTTGATTCTGAGATCGGGGCTGGTCGTGACGAGTGCAGAAGCAAAGTCGCGCCTGGCAGATCCTGGACTGTTGATCGGCTTTTTCGACAACCCAAATTTGGCATATCTCTCTCTATTCTATTCAGAATCTTTCTGTTCTTTTTCCTATCTCTTTTTTTGTGATTATCCATCCTCCTATCATTTTCTTACATTTTTTGCATTATTTTTAGTCTGTTAATCCGAAAATAGAAAAAGAGGGGTTAGAGATAAGCTGAATTTGGTCAGTTTCTAGTCAGTTGTGTGTTTCATGTCATTTTCTTTACATATACTCTACTTTGTTTAGTTCTAATTGTCTCTTCATTTGTTTGTTTGTCTAGTTGCACAGAAAATCAAGCACCAACGCATTGAGGACTCTTCTTCATCGGCCGGCCGAAGAAGAAGAAGCTTTAACCCACACTCTTCACGCTAAGGTACACACGGTCAATTTAATTTCATAAATCGGAAACCACGGTTCCTGGAAACCACATGTCTTAATTTTATACTTCTCATCCTCCTCCCACATGACCCGAACCGTCACTTTAGTGATTGAGCGACGCGAAGGGATGAAAGTTCGGGGATCAATGTGAGTGTGGGACTGAGGTGAGAGTTGCTTTCTGTCTTTTCTCCTTTCTTTCTCATTCCCTCTTGAGGTGACGATCTGGATTCACGGACTTCTCTAAAAAGGAGAGGCCCGTCGAATTTTTGGAGTCGACACTCACTAGGGTTCCACCAATAGTGGGTCATCCCGGACCCTTATGGGCGGATGGGAAGGTCTGCTTGGGGCCTGAACATCGTCGTGGACTAGTAGCAGGAGTGTCGCATAGCCCTGGACATTTGGTGGCGTGGCGACACTCTTGTGGTTTCTAAGGCCATAGACAATTCGGCGTATCTAGAGCGGTACGCCGAATTCTACGGTCACCTCTTCCACAGCCAGGAGGTTTGCAACCCTTTTCTTCCCTTGTTTTCTTGCTACTTACCTGTCTAGATAGCTGATGATGTTACTTTCTTTTAGTACAGGAGGAGGAGAGTGAGTTGGTTCGCCTTCGCGAGAAGGTGAACTCTCTCTGCGAGAAGGCCTGACGCTTGGTATGCTTTTTATAACTTCCTCTCTTTGTTGTTCATTCATAATCATCATGCTAATGTTGTTGTATTTCCTTTTTGGCAGCGCGAGAAGCGTCGGGAGAAGGAAGAGCGGGCCCAGTGCCGATTGAAGGCAGCGCAGGACCAATATGTTCAGAGTGGCTGTGAGGTTTGCCTTATTGCTCTCGAGCTCGTATTCTTGTTATTTCATTGATTCATTCTGGCTTTTTTTCAGCGTGACGAGGTCCGTCGTCAGTTGGAGGTGTTGCAGGGCTGGACTGGGGAGACCGAACCCATGGACACCGATGGGATGGGTGCTGCCCCTACAGAGGCGGCAACTTTCTTTTTAGGAGAGGCTGCCACGGTCTGGCCTCCACCAGTGGGTGAGCCATCTTCTTTAGCGATCATCCCATATGGCGACCGCTCTACTTTGTGGGCGTACCTCCTTGCCGCGGTACGTCATTATTTTGTTGCCGCATGTTCTATTTTTTCCTGTTTGGTACTGACATGCCTTCTTTGCATAATGGCGAGCTCCTTTGTCAAACGGCCGAGTCGACAAAGATGAAGCAGAGCCTCCGTGCCAAGGTGAGTTTAACACTCTCCCTCCTCTTCTTCTTTGTATGTTGTTGAACAAAATTTTCTTTCAGATTGACCGGTTGACGAGTTGTGTAGAGGAGCTCGAGCTGCAGCTGTCATCATCGTCTTCTATTGACTCTTCGGAGGTAAGACTTCCTACTGTCTCTTCTTTTAGATAGTTCCTGACATGTCCTTTCATTTGGTTGCAGCTTGCTACTCTACGGAGAAGGGTGGAGGACCTCTCCCAACTGTCTGGAGAGTAGGAGATGAGCCTCCACTTGTCATACACGGAGGAGACCCGTGCATTGGAGTTGTGTCATGCGGACTGGATCCAGGTGTTGGAGGAGCAGCATGCGGCGGAGATACGCAGGATTTCTAACCAGTAGCATCAACTGACCTTGGAGTTTGCTTGAGCACAGTCCGAGACGCGCTCCCATTGTTCTAGTGCTTCCCAGATGATGACTCAGCGAGGTCCTAGTCGCTGTCGTGTGACTGCCTCTGCTCGGCGAGAGGGTGAGAGGGCCGCGATGCCTCCACCCGTAGTTTCAGCTCCAGAGGACCTTGTATCAGAGGGAAGCGGCGAGTCTTGAGTGTGCCAACCCCCTCCTTATCCTTGTACCTTCTTTCATTATTAGTAAAACTGAATTTTCTTTTCCTCCTACGTATCTAGACTTTGAGAACATGTTAGTTTTCTTTTAGGGTATATCCCCTTGCAAATTGTCAAGGGGCGTTTCCCCCCTTAAATAGGATAATAAAATATGCAATGCATTAAAAATGAAACATGCAAGACAAAAATTAAACATGGATGTAAAGATAACATCTTTTGGTATTTTTGGGTTTTCTAATTTGTTTGGGATTTGGGTGTTTTATATTTTGTTGGGGTTTTTAAAGCTTTTATGATTTTTAATGATTTGGATTTTTTGATTTGTTTGTATTTTATGCCCTGTTTGGTAACACTATTAAGTACCTCTATCACTATCAATTTTAAAATTGATATTGATAGGAACCACAAAGAGGTGTTTGGTTAACCGTATCAATTTTAAAATTTATAGTGCAAACAAAGCATATTATGTAATACAAGTGACAACTTGTATTAGTTTTGATATTGATATTTCAACATTTGAAAATATTAATATCAATACTGATATAGTACCAAAAATGAAACTCTAACCAAACATGGCATTAGATATTTGATTTTTTTGGTGTGTGAGAAAGAGTAACCATCTATCATCCTTTAGCTTGCTTGCAAACCAACATCCTTTCGTTTTCTTTCTTGATTAACGACAAACACCACATGTATATAGGATGCCCTGACTTGAATCTTCTGGCCTTACCTTTAGTTGGTCACAGATCCCTTCTAGCTAGATTAGTCAATCATTATCCGTGGTGGTTATGTGGGAAGAAAATCAAGGTAAGTCTGAGGCAGGATTGGGGAATTCGAACTTGTTTCCCTACTAATACCTAAATTACCCGTTGAGATTCGGCCTCTTCAGGTCTTTCTTTTTAGTTGCATCCCCTTTTTTTTCAGCCCTCATTCAGACAAATTTCTTTTTCTTTTCTTTTTCTTGATTCGTGGGGTTCATTGCCCATCTTTTGGAGCCTTTTTTTACTTCTGGGGTTATTCTAGGTGCTCATTCAGATAGGTGTTATGTATATATATTTTATTTTCATGACCTGAGGGGTTCATTGTCCATATTTTGGCACCTACTATTTTGAGAAGTTAGACCCTCTGAGGCAGCCTCCTACTAGGGTGGTGGGCTTTTCGAGTACTCCTAGTTCTAATCCCCTGCACTTGCCCTGGACCGAGTTGTGGAGGGAATTAGACAAGGACATCCTTTCTTTGCCAAGAGGTTTCCTAACTTTTCGTCCAGTATTGGGCCATCGGATCCAAGGTCAGGGCAAAAGGTGGGTGTAGTATGGTGCCTATCCTTAATCTCTGTTGAATGGTCATGTCGTGTAGCAAGTAAACCTTGGATGATAACAAGTTTTTATTTTCACAGCATTTTGTTGTATATATAGATTTCTTTGGATTTTCTATGGAAAATATTTTTTTGAGAAAGAGTTTGTTCCATGGATGATTCAATTCTTCTCTCTCAACATCAAGCAGTTTGTACGAATTGCCAGGGTAAATAGTTGAAATTACGAAGGGGCTCTCCTAGTTAGGTTGAAGCTTAGAGCGAACACCTAGTTTGAGAAATATTCTTTTAAGTACTACTTCTCCGACTTGAAATTTTCTCTCAAGTACCTTTTTCTGATAAAATCTTTTGAGTCAATTTTGGTAAGCTCTAGCATGTTCAGCGGCAGCCAGCGTCTTTTCGTCTAGAAGTTCAAGTTGTATAAGGAGAGGTTCCCTGCGTTCACTTACAGGGATGTCTTGATCAAGCTGGACTTGGAGGGATGATATGAGCACTTCATATGAGACTACAGCCTCCATTCCATATGCCAAGGCATAGGGGTTTGACCCATCGGGGTTCGTACTGAAGTGCGGTAGGCCCATAGAGAATCCACCAGCTTATCTAGCTAGTCGGCAAACTTGCTAGACTCACACGTCTTCTTGATGATTTTAATTAGGGTTTTATTTGTTTCCTCTACTTGGTCATTACCTTGAGGATAATACGGTGATGATTGATGCAGCTTTATGCAATACCTATTGCAGTGGTCTTGTAGCTCTTGAGAGATGAATTGTGGCCTATTGTCGGTGATGAAGTCGCCAGGGATCCCGAATCTGGCAAGGATGTTGCTCTTGATGAAGGTACACACTATGGATGCCTTGATCTCTGCATATGCCTTTGCTTCGGCCCACTTGGTGAAGTACTTCGTGGCCGTAAGGATAATGGATTTGGTTTTGTTAGTGGAGTTTGGGTCTCTAAGGGGTCCAATGATGTCAAAGGCCCACATGGCGAAGGGCCATGGGGCATGAGTTGGGTGAAGAGAAGAGACAGGTGAATGGATCTTGTCGACATGGAGTTGACATTGATGGCAATGCCGGATAAAAATTGAGCAATCATCTTCTAGAGTGGGTTAATAATACCTTTGCCGAATGATCTTTTTGGTAAGGGCTTGGGCGTTGACATGACCCTCACATACTCCAGAATGTGCTTCCTTAAGCACCAATTCGGCCTCCTCTTCGTCTACGCACCTGTCGACTCCAGAAATGAGTTCCAGATTGGCACCTCAAGAGAAGGTGAAATATGGAATAGGAGAATGTGAATGAATCGAAAAACACTCGGAAAGTGGTAAAAAGTCCTCACCTCGGTCTCACACTCACATTGATCCCCAAACTTTCATCTCACGGCGTCGCTCGAGCACCAGAGACGGTTCGGGTCATGTGGGAGGAGAGTGAGGAGGAGATGAACTTAGAACATGAATAAAAAGGTGGTCGCCAGGAGCCGCGGGCTCCACTTTATGGAATAAAAGACAAGATTAAGTTGAATTGACCGTGTGTACCTTAGCATGGGAGATTGGGATGTGAGTTCAACCTTCTTCTTCTTCGGCCGGCCGATGAAGAAGAGTCCAACTAGTGCTAGCTTGAATGATCTGTGCAACTTAAAGACAATGAAAAAAAGTGAAAGAATGAATTAGACTTGAGTGAAGTGTAGTAACTGAAATAAGAAGATGTGAAATTAGCAAATGAAATCAAACTCACTGGCTTCGGGGTGAGCCTTAACCCTTTTTTTTGTATTTTTAGTTATGTAAAAATGATGCAAACTAAACTAAAATATGTTCTAAAATAGTAAATAAACGGAATAAAGTGGGTTGAGGAAGCTTATGGAGTGAATCAGCTTGAGTTGAAGCCGAGATGGTTGAAACAAGCCAGTTCGGGTAGCCTTGCACCCTCCTGGCGCGACTTTGGTTCAGAGAATGCTACGGACAACCCAGATGTCAGAATTGAGTGCCGTTTGTTTCAAAATAAAGATAACTCACTGAGGGTAGTTTGAGATTAGGACAACTTTGCTTTAATCTTATGATAAGTAATCTGAATTTACCTGACAAGCCGGATCTTGGATAGTGAAGTTCTGGAAACTCCCAGCACAACGTCGATGTAGGACATGCTATGGGCACCACAGCTATATGAATTGAATGATTCTTGTTAGAGATAAAATATAACTTGCCGGGAAACAATTTCTATGAAGGATGTATAGGCTTAATGCACCATTAAATGTACTAAAATTGACTGAGAAGATGATGACTTAGAAAAGAAGACTTCGTATCTGTCTGTACAGTGCCAGTGTTGAAGCCATAACAAGCCGATGGAATGTCATAATTGATATATTTTTGTTTTATATGAAATATATCTTGATGAAGCACACTTCTTATGAAGGAAGTCAGGCCATAAAATGACTATAAATATCTGTAGAAGCCGATGATCAGCAGTGCAGCACGTCGGAGCATAGACCGGCTTCTTCTTCACTTTGGGATGATCTCTGGGCACCGGGACGAAGAGAGGACGATTTGGCGAGGTTGGGATGAGCCAAGGGTAGTTGGAGGATGAGGATAAAAGTTCTGGAGGATGGGGATGCCCTTCTTAGGTCGTTCATATGAGTCTCCTTTTATAGGGGATGAAAAAATGTCAAAAAATAGCAAGTTTTGATACATTTGACCATAGGTTGGATTTTCTCCATTTAATGTTTTTAATTTTCATCCTTAGGCATTTAGAAACTTACCCAAATGATTGAGAGGGATTGGAAACCATGGATCATCTTCTCCATGTTCAAAATATGTCTCCACTTGAAGAGGAAACAAATCTGGTCTAAAAATAGCAAGTTTTGATGTATAAGACAACAAGTTGAATTGCCATCATTTGATGATGCTAATTTCGAACATGAAGCTTCCAGATACTATGCCAAGTAATATGGAGGAGGAAAAAGGAAGGTAAGGTTGTGAATTGGTTAGATATGTGCCCAATGGGCTGGGCTTGCATGCAATTGGGCTTGATCGGTGCTGCGTGCGGACAGAACTGCACGTCTGACTTCTAAAAGGCGCTGCAGACAAATGGTAGATCGGAATTGAATGCCGTTTATTGCATTGAAAATAAGACTCATAGAGGAAGATTATTTATATTAAATACTTCTTCATTGAACGTCCACAAAATCCTGTGAAAAATTTTCAAGTAGAGGATATGCCAGGAAAAGCATAATTTGGCACACCACCAAGAGCAACATGAAAGTTAGGATGGGCTCTCATTTGGAAAAATAAATTTGATTAGAGATCAACAACTCCTTCTCATATTTCTAGTGAACTCCTTGGCTCATCCAAAATATCGTTCAACTTGATTTTAATGGTCTAAAAGAGATGTTGTCAATGAAATAAGAGTTTAAGCCCTAAATGAGGCCAAATTGACGTGTCTACAGCACCTTAGCAAGATTCCGGTCAGGCTCCTTTTGAATAAGGTTCCCCCCAGAAACATGTATTTTTAAAAGATTCTTCTGATGACTTTTCTTTCAGTAGACGTTGATTCTGGCAGGAATGATTGGTCCTTACAAAATTAAGCAATTTCAAAGTACCAAGGCTTTTCCTCTTCTTCAAGTGACTCTTCTACTTCAACCAAAGTTAACTCCTACCTTTGTTCTAACTGCTCCTTTTTCTCGAATTTGGTTCTTATTCTGAGAAAATAGGGTTCTTCTAGGGCTGGCATGGCCTGTCGGTGGACAAAAATATTCTTCTCTGATTCACCTAGTGGAATGGATAGGGATGATGCCAATGATGCCAAGGAATCAGCGAGAATGTTTTAAGCACGAGGAACGTGGACAAACTCAAGCTTGGAAAAGAGTTTGATGACATATGAAGCAAGTTCTTGATATGGCCTGAGTTCGGGATGAGAGGTTCAATAGTGAGCCAAGACTTGGCAGAGGATTAGCTGGCTATCTCCTATCACTCTAAGTTTAGTGGTGCCGTGGAGATGAGCAGCTCTCAATCCAGCTAGTAGGGCTTCATGTTCAACTATGTTGTTGGTTACAGGGAAGTTGAGTTGGGAAGCTTGGGGGATGACTATGCCTTCAGGAGATAGTAGAACGATCCCAATACCCCTGCCTTGGGAATTAAGGGCTTCGTTGAAGTGTAACATCCATAAATCGAGGATTTGGATGGACATTAACTCCGAACAGGGTCGAAGGTAGGGACCGGATGATGAGCTAGATGTTCGGCAATGGCATACCCCTTGACTGATTTTTGCTAGACATAGTTGATATAAAATTGAGAGAGGAAACTTTGCCAGCGAGCTAGCCGATCAATCAGTGCTGACGTTTCAAGAAGAAACTTGATTGGATTCATTCGGGCAATAAGATGGACTTCGTGGGCCAAGAAGTAATGTTTGAGTTTCTGGACCACCCACACAAGGGCGGAGGAAGTTTTCTCCATGTTGGTGTATCGGAGCTCACAGGAATCGAAGATTTTAGAAAGATAACAAGTGGCCCTTTCCTTGCTCTCCTCGTCTACCTGTGCCAGTACTGCCCCTAAGGATCCTTCGAGCACACAAATATACAAAATTAGGGGCCTTCCTTGGACGGGTGGTCTAATCACCGGTGGATTTGCTAAATAGTCTTTGAGTCCTTGGAATGCTTCCTGGCACTTCTTATCCCATTTGAAGTCAACTCCTGCTTTGGTCGACTCGTAGAAGGATTTGCACCTTTGGGAATGCTGAGAAATGAATCACTGAATAAATTGCAACATTCTAATCAATCCTCTAAGTTCCTTTAGGTTGCGTGGCGGCGGGAGGTTGGCGATTTCCTTGGCTTTGTTTGGATCAATTTCGATTCCTCTCTTACTGACAATGAACCCTAAGAATTTTCTTGATGAAACTTCAAATACACATTTCTTAGGGTTCATTCTAAGCTTATATTCTCTGGCCCTCTGTAGAACTTTCCTTAAAGCCTCTGGGTGATCATCTAGAGTTCTAGATTTAACCCTCAAATCATCCACATATACTTCTACAACCTTATGCATCATATCGTGAAAAATAGCCATCATGGCTCTTTGGTAGGTTGCATCGACATTTTTTAGTCCAAATGTCATGACAACATAGCAATATGTGCCCCAAGGTGTGGTGAAAGAAGTCTTCTCCTCATCTTCTTTGGCTAATCGAATCTGATTGTAGCCCGAATACCCATCCATGAATGAAAGAGCCTCATACCCTTCTATGTTGTCAACTAATATATCAGTATGGGGGAGGAGAAAATCATCTTTAGGATAGGCCTTGTTCAAGATAGGGACTATATTTGCCACCCATTGCGGATAGAGAACAACTAATGAATTTTGCTTGATGTAGTTTGTCGACCTCTTCTTTCATCTTGAAGGCAACATCTGGGTGGAATCTTCTATGTTTTTGTTTAACCAGGCTAGCTCCCTCCCTAAGGGTCAATCGATGTTCGACTAGTGAATTATCCAGCCCCGGCATATCTTGGTAAATCCAAGCAAAGGCCTCTTTATGATTCCACAATACTTTCACAAGATTCTCTTCCTGAACAAGAGTGAGGTTGGCGCTTATGAGGACAATTCTAGGGTCTTCCGACATGCCAAGGTTCAGTTCCTTGGTGGGCTCGTCGGCTGCGGCTGAAGGTTCCTCGAATCTCTTGATTCCAGATGCATAGTTGTCAGCCACATCCTCTTCTTCTTCCTCGGATTCCGAATCCTTTCCAGTGGCCATCTCGTATACCGTTAAAGATGTATCGATGTTATATCCATCCTCATACATGATATCTTCTAAGGGTAGTAGATTTTCTAAGAATTTTGGTATCTTGGAATATTCCAGTGTTACTCGGGCTAGCTGGCGCACCGGTTCAGAACTCTTTCCCCTTTTCTCCTAGGTTGAACTACTCCTATGAAAGGTAAAGGCATGGTATTTACAAGGAGACGGGTGGATCGTCTAGCTTGGCGGTAGAAGAGGCAGCCTATGGGGCCAAGAGAGATGTCTCCTCAATCGACCAATGAGTCATGAAGAGGACATTTTTTTAGTGAAGATCAATCATGGAGATCGACCTAGTTTCAGGTGCCTGTTTGGCGTATAAAGACAAAAGGGTAAGCAGTTTTGATAGGCTCTCCGGATTGTCGGGGGTTGTCGTGATCATGTGAGATTCTTTCGGCATAGGATCAGGCATAGGGCCAAGGGTCAAGGAAGAGAATGCCTGGAGAAGGATTGAGTGTAGGGGACTGGCTGGCCCAATAGAAAGGGTATCGGTGAAAGAGAGCCCAGGCCTAACCTTTCTCGAGAAAGGTGGTTGTTTGGCTCTATTATTATTGAAGGGAATGGGGAGCCCATGAGATAGACTAAGTTGAATAGACAAATGAAACCCAAAAAAGGAGAGGACAAGGGACGACCCTTGGGGGATAGATTAATAATGGAAAGAAAATTGCCCGGCAGATTGATTTCTATGAGTTAGGACCGAACTGGTTTTGGCTTTTTCGCTTGATCCCTCTTCATCGGCCAAAAATAATCAAAGTAATGAAAGATAGAGCTTTTCCTCACCTTTGTTGGTTCTCTGTCGTTTTCTAGGTCTTGTGTTGATATCATGGCAGTAACCTGGCCCTTCTTGGCAAATCTGGATAACCCCTCCCTTGAGAAAGTGGTCAAACATGTTATTCTTCCACGGTGCCGGTTCGGATGCTCTTCTATCTTTGCTGGTTTCTTGATATCCGAGTCCTGCCTTGGTTTTCTGATGGGGTAGCTTGATGGGTTTGTCAATCCCTTGCGAAAACCCCTACCCAAACTTTGTCCTTCTTGATAACCAAGCATCTTCATGGTGTGCCAGCCAATGGGAAGCTCATCATCTCTGTTTTTATGTTGAATTTGTCGTGAAGATTCGCCAGTTTCTGGTAACTCCATTAAATTTAGTATTAGCTGGTTCGGCATCCATGAGGTCGTAGTAGATGGTAAGGGACTCACATAACTTGATACCTTGATGACTTTCCCCTTGTATAAAAATTTAATGCATTGGTGATTCGTGGATGCCACTGCCCCAAGGGTCTCCAAATAAGGACATCCCAAGATGGCCTTGTGAGTAGGGTCCATTTCAAGTATGTGGAACTCGGCCGTGATAACCTTGGGGCCTAACTCCACCTCTAGCATTATCGTGCCTTGAGCTGGCCTCTTGATGTTGTCGAATGCCATCACCATGAGGCCCGAGGGGCTGATCTCTTCTATGGATATGCTGCATAACTCCAATGTTTCTGGTGGCATGATGTTCAAGGAAGCTTCAGTGTCCACCAAGCAGTTTGTGAGTAACAACCCTTTGACACCAATAGTCAAGCATAGAGCACATCTCCGAACATCTGGGCTTTCTAGTTCTTCATTGGTGAAAGTCAGAGTGGGATGCTCACTCTTAGGTGCCAGGACAGCATTAATCTTTTCAGGGGGGTGACTTTCATGTACCATTACCCTTTGGAGTTATTGTTGTAAGACATCTTGATGAGTCTTGGACCTTTTGATTAATTCCAAAATGGAGATCCGTGCTGGTGTTTTGTCCAAATGCTTCAGCAAATTGGATGATGTCCCTGGAGCTGGTTCTTCAACTAATTCTTCTTTTGGTTCCTGTGTTGCCCCTGCTTGTGGGAATATACGCTGAAACATGCGCCCGCTCCGAAGCACCATGGCGAGTTGGGGTTGAGCAGACTGGTGGGTCATTGTTGGTTGGACAAGTGGTGGGTCGGCAACGGTGGGTGTCGGTGTTGGTTTTTCAGTCATTGGGCATGGTTTTACGAGGGGTGTTGGGCTAATGGGAGGTGCAGGGTTAATAGGCGGTGATGCTCCTCTTATGGCAATTGGAGGCATGGATATGGGTCGAGAGAGAGGTGGTAGAATAATAGGTCCGAGGGGGAGTGGTGGTGGAGTGGATTGGATCACGCCTGGTCGAATTATGGTTCGTCCGGAATATAATGGGGCGGAAGAAGGCCTTATGATTGGTGAGAGGTTGACCGGGGATCAGGGTATGGTAAGCAAAATTCGATTGCCACGGGTTGATGGTGGCCGAGTTGGGAACGTTGGCGTGAGGTTCTCAAATTGCCATTTTTGTTCTCTGTCCTAAGTGTTTTCCGAAGTAGTTGAGATGTGAACTACTTGGTGGCCATCGGGTGTGAGCATGGGCGCATATGTTGTTAGCGGGTTTTGCACTAATCCCAAGTTCACTTGTTGCTGCTGCCTTTCTTGCGCAGGTGGTGCTCGAGCTTTGAGTGACGTAATGTATTCTCCCATTTGTGCCCAATCTATGCTACCTTGTTGATTTAAATCATGAATGTAATCCCGGAAATAAAAGCAATTTTCTATCGTATGCCCGGGATATCTATGATAGATGCAATATTTGTCTGTGTTTGTTGTTCCTGGCCAGACTGCTCTTTCCTTTGGAAGGGTTATCTGTTGTGCGGCCATCATGGCATTAAAAATATCAGTTAGGGAATAAGGCAAAGGGGGATAGTTTTCTCTTTTGGGCCCCACTCTCTTCTGACCATATGTGTTTGGTGGAGGTACTTGTTGGTAATTCGGTTGCCTGGGTGGTTGACGCTGATTGTTAACCGGGTTTTGCAGTTGCTGAGGTGGAGGTGGCAACTGGGCCCTTGTGGGTCGAGGAGGTGGTTGTTGGTAGGTTCATGTGTTATAATTGGGACGAGGGTTTTGGTATTGGGAAGGAGAGTTACGGGTTGGATTTCCCACTAAGCTCACGTTCTCATTGTTGACTATCCCCTCAGTCACCAGGCCGATAGTGGTGAAAGTGGCCTTCTTGGAGGTTCGGGGTTTTGGGTCATAGAGGCTCATCAAGGGTGTATCTTTAAGTTGAGTTTGGATGTATCTGGAACTCAGCCATCGTTCCCAGATGGTGCATGACAAGTATGTTTCTTAGTGTTGGAGTGGCGTTGGCTATGATCATCTTGACTTGTTTGGCCTCAGATACTGGATCAATTAACTTTTCAACCATGGACCTCCACCTGTCGGCATATTTGACAAAATCTTCTTCTGCCCTCATCCTTTCTGACCACAAATTTGTAATTTAATAACTCGGGCCCATCCTGTCCCTATATCTCTGCAAGAATTTGGGCTTAATAATATCAAAGTTACCAGCCTCTGAGGGGTCAAGTGAATAGAACCATTCGAAGGCATGCCCTTCCAACGATCTTCGGAAAAGATAAGCAAGGGCCTGCCAATCATCTTGCCAGGCAGATGATTCATAGAGAAAATCTTTGACATGAATGTAGGGTTTACCAGTGCCATTATAACGATGGAATGCTGGTAATTCGGAAGGTGGAAAGCAGAGGATCAGGAGAGAAGGAAGAGAAACATCGGGTGCCGACTAGGTGTCGATCATGCGGCGGAGCTCCTTGTATTGCTCCTTGAGTTCATTGAGTGCCACAGTTGTCGACTCCAGAAATGGGTTCCGGATCGGCACCTCAAGATAAGAAGGTGAAAGATGGAATTGGAGAAAAAAGGGGAGTGAATTGAAAACACTCTGAAAGCGGTAAAATGTCCTCACCTCGGTCCCACACTCACATTGATCCCCGAACTTTCATCTCACGGCGTCGCTCGAGCACCGGAGATGGTTCGGGTCATGTGGGAGGAGAGTGAGGAGGAGATGAAATTAAAACATGAAAGATGTGGTCGCCAGGAGCCGCGGGCTCCGCGGGCTCCGCTTTATAGAATAAAAACAAGAGATGAGTTGATTTGACCGTGTACCTTAGCATGGGAGATCGGGATATGGGTTCAACCTTCTTCTTCCTCGGCCGGCCGATGAAGAAGAGTCCAACCAGTGCTAGCTTGATGTATTTGTGCAACTAGAAGACAATAAGACAAGAAAACAAGTGAAGAAGGATTAGAACTGAGTGAAGTGTAGCAGCTTGTAAAAACAATAACATAAACGACAACTGGAAACAAACTCACCAGATTCGGGGTTAGCCCTAACCCTTTTTTTGGTTTTTTATGATATATGAAATGATGAAAAAACTGAATAAAATTATGCTTAAATATGAATTAAATGATATGAATGAAGAGTTAGCAAAGAGAATATGAACGGTTAAAGACAACACAACCTAGGCAAAGTGGCAACCGGGTTGGACAGATTTAATGTAAACTGCGCGGCTCTGATGCAGAGATCATAACGAACAGAAAAAATGTCAGAATGAAGTGATGTTTGTTTCAAAATAAATAGGACTCACCGAGGGTGGTTTGATATGAAGACAAGTTTGCTTGAATCTTATGATAAGTAATCTGAATTTACCTGATAAGCCGGATCTTGAACAGTGAAGTTCTGGAAACTCCCAGCACAATGTCGATGTAGGACATGCTATGGGCACCACAGATATATGAATTGAATGATTCTTGTTGTAAATAAAATAGGACTCACCGGGGAACAATTTATATGAAGGATGTATAGGCTGAATCCACCATTAAATGTACTGAAATTGACTGAGAAGATGATGACTTAGAAGAGAAGACTTCGGATCTGTCTGTACAGCGCCGGTGTTGAAGCCATAACAAGCCAAGGAAATGTCAGAATTGATCTCTGTTTGTTGGAGATGAAATATAGAATGATTAAACACACTTCTTCTGAAGGAAGTCAGGCCATAAAATGACTATATAGATCTGTAGAAGCCGATGATCAGCAATGCAGCACGTTGGAGCATAGACCGGCTTCTTCTTCACTTTGGGATGATCTCCGAGCACCGGGACGAAGAGAGGACTATTTGGGGAGGTTGGGATGAGCCAAGGGTGGTTGGAGGACGAGGATAGGAGTGCTGTATGATGGGGATGCCCTTCTTAGGTCGTTCATATGAGTCTCCCTTTATAGGGGATGAGAACAGGTTAAAAAATAGCAAGTTTTGATACATCCGACCATAGGTTGGATTTCCTCCATTTAATGTTGCTAATTTTCATCCTGAGGCATTTAGAAACTTACCCAAATGATTGAGAGAGATTGTAAACCATGGATCACCTTCCCCATGTTCAAAATATGTCTCCACTTGAAGAGGAAACAAATCTAGTCTAAAAATGGCAAGTTTTGATGTATAAGACAACAAGTTGGATTGCTATCATTTGATGATGCTAATTTCGACCATGAAGCTTCCAGATAATTTACCAAGTGATATGGAGGATAAAAAAATAAGGTAAGGTTGTGAATTGGTCAGATATGTGCCCAATGGGCTGGGCTTGCATGCAATTGGGCTTGATAGGTGCTGCGTGCGGACAGAACTGCACATCTGACTTCCAAAGGGCGCTGCGGACAAATGGGAGATCAGAATTAAATGCCGTTTATTTAAATGGAAATATAACTCATAGAGGAAGATTATTGTTGTTGAATACTTTTTCATTGGAAGTCCACATAATCCTGTGAAAAATTTTCAATTAGAGGATATGCTAGGAAAAACATAATCTGTCACACCACCAAGAGTCTCTTGTTCGGCAAACACGGATTTGATTAGAAATTGGCAAATCATACTCATATTTTCAATAAGCACCTCGGCTCATCCAAAAGGGTGGTTCATCATGATTTTGATGGTCTAAAAGAGATGTTGCCAATGGAATAATGGTTTAAGCTCTAAATAAGGCCAAATTGGCGTGTCTACAACAGTGTCGGCGGTTGGTTCCCAAGTGATTGGGGGAGATGGTGCATACGTAGGTGCTCAGTGCATCAGATTTTGAGGGGGAAGGGTTGTGACTCGAGGGGGTGGTTGTATAGAAGGGTATGCTGGATGAAGGAAGTGATTAGAAGAATAGTCTAAAGGCCTAGATGGTCCAACTATGTTAGGATCTGGATGGTTGAGATTTGCTATCAGGAAGAGGTGATCGGGAGAAATCGGACCAGTGTATGAATGACCATGTGGTACCACTTCAGGCTGGCAGCCCACAGATCGGGGTGTAGATATGGGAGGTGGTCCTTCCATTTGTGGATGACTAACAAGAGATTTGCCCCGAAGGGTGACTTGAAGAGCCCGAACAAGTTGATTGGGATTAGCTTGAGATAAAGCCTCTTGAAGAGAGATTGGGTTGGGAGGGGGAGAAACGGCCCTATCGGCCTCATAGGGCTGATCTGGATCATGGACGACACATATATTTCCTTCATGGACTGACTGGACTTCTTGTGGATTGGCGTGTGCCTGGTCATAATCCATGGGCTCATAGTAGTCCGCCATGACACGTCTGGACCTAAGTGACATAGGCATAAAAGCAAAAGAGCAAGTAATAGAAGAAATAGAATTTTTCTTTTTTGTTTGTCCTTTTTTTTTTGGTTTCAGGTTTTGATTTTAACAAACAAGTGATTACCAAAAGCAACTTTTTGGGTTTTTGGATTTGCTTCTTAAGGATCTTCTTCTTTTGATTGTTGTGGTCAAAGAAGTATTACCTCAAGCAATGATTTCTTTTCTGGGGAATTTTAAAGATTTTTGTGAGAAGGTTAACCCTCCTATTTTTTGCTTTTCACTTTCGTTGCACAAACAAGTTAAAACAAAGACTTGGAATGATTAAATGCGATTTTTTTGGTTTAATTTTTAGATTAATGACATTAAGAGAATATTGTCCTCTCAACAATAGGTTAGACCCTATGCTCTCACAACACCGAGCATTCTAGTTTCAACACTTTTCTCACAACGATTGTGTGATAGGTGACACTGGGTTTTGGGGTAAAAGGTACAACCAGCCTGATCGGTGAAGAGGGAATCCTTCACTTTTGGGGACTTACGGAGGTCTTAGTGAAAACCAATCTAATCAACCGAGAGGGAATCCCCGGAAGAGAGATCAGAATCCACCAAGAGACGCGGGTGGGGTGGAGATGTCTTTTGGGAGGTGGGTGAGCCTCCCATCTCGAATGACCTAGTGAGTCAGGCGAACCCGATACTCAATGTAATCTAATGCAAGAATTGATCAAGGATGAGATGGCATACAATAAGAAAAGATGAGGTACTTGGCACTTTAGATCTAATGAAAGATGGGTGAAATCAGAAATTTTGAGATGGCATGAAATTAAGAAAGGTGGAAAGAAGGAAAGGCTCACGTGGGAACCGATCTAGAACTAGAACTAGTTGCAAACAAAACACTAAGCACCAATGATTAAGGACATTGCTTGTCCCACCGTGGTCGCCACAAAGCTGTCGACTCCGAAAATTCAACAGGGCCTCTCCTTTTCAGGGTAGTCTGTGAATCCAGATCATCACCTCAAGAGGGGATGGGAAAGAAAGGAAGAAAAACATGGAAAGCAACTCCACCTCGGTCTCACACTCACATTGATCCCTGAACATTCATCCCTTGGCGTCGCTCGATCACCAAAGAGACGGTTCGGGTCATGTGGGAGGAGGATAAAAACTAGAAAATTAAGACATGTGGTCGCCAGGAACTGCGGGTTCCGACTTATGAAATAAGATTGATCGTGTGTACCTTAGCGTGAAGAGTGCGGGTCAAAGATTCTCCTTCTTCGGCCGGCCGATGAAGAAGAGTTCTCAACACGTGGGTGCTTGATTTCCTGTGCGATGGATTCGGATTATCTCTAACCCCTCTTTTTTTATTTTCGGATTAAAAGACTAAAAATAATGAAAAAAATGTAAAAATATGATAGGAGGATGTAGAATCATGAAACAAAGAGATAGGAAAAAAAATAGAAAGATTATGAAAATAATAGAGAGAGATATGGCCAAATCTTGGTTGTCGAAAAAGCCAAGCAACAGTTCAGGATCTGCCAGGTGCGACTTTGCTTCTGCGCTCTTCACGACCAGCCCCGACCTTGGAATCATGTGCCGTTGATTGCAAACTGAAGAAGACTTGGAGAGGAAGAACTTTGATGTTGAGAGCTCGGGAAGCAGACGTCCACATGCTTCTGTAGAGGCCGAAGAAGAGAGACCTGGCAGATCACCTGTAGACCAGCCTTCCTCTCTCCTGAACCAACTTTTCTCTCTCTAAAAACTCGAAATTCTCTCTCTAAAAATTACAAAATGAATGCAGGAGGGAGCTTGGACCTCTTGAGATGCCCGGGGGGTCTCGTACATCCTCTGGAATGACCAAAATTGGCCTCAATTTATAAGAGAACGACCGGTCTAATCCAAGCTAAAAAAATGGGCACCTTGCGCCCTGGTGCTGGGCGCATGTGCCTCCAAGTGGGGGCGCATCCTATCCACCTGAAAAATTCGGTCTAATACGGTCGAAAAATTTGATTTAATCTAGTTAGAGGTAGAGTCCCGGTTGAAAACTGGTTCCCTCGTGCCCTCGATTGGGGGCACAAGGCCATGTACCTCAGGGTCAGGGCGCTTGGTCACGTGCCCTGGGTCCAAGGCACATGTGCCCAGGGACCAGGGTGCATGGGACTGTTTCTGCGCGTCCTTCTTCCGGAAGCCATTGCAGACACTCCCAAACTTGGAATTCGATGTCGTTTGTTGCGTTGGAAAGATAATAGGCCGAAGAAGCTCTGTATAGCATTGTATTAGCCCTAACACCATCCAAAACTTCAGAATTTTATCCCAAAGTTAGGGGAGTGAATAGAAGATCCGATACTAGTCGAAATGACTCCGACGGCCAACCTGAAGACACGGGATGAATCAAAACTTGTCCGGAGTGTGAATATGACCATATACTTCAATGAAAGATCATTAGGCAGTGGTCATTCAGCCAATTTCTATATTTACACGATTTACGTGTGGCCTTCGCTCAGAAATTACGGCTTTGTGCGAAAAACTTCGGAAAACATCCGATTTCGTTCGGTGAAGCTCCAAATCAACTTTAAAAGGACCCAGCATCATTAGAAGATTAATCACACATGTTACCTTATAAAACATGAGTTTTATGCTCTGAATTAGGCAAATTTGGCGTGTCCACAAAGATGACCCGGCAGGGGGGTCTCCAGGTGACCTGGCAGGTGACCCGATAGGGGGGTCACCTGCGGAAAACAGAAAACGAAATTGAAAGAAAGCTCTTGATAACCGAGGTCCCGTGGGGACCGAAATAGCATGGATTTGAAAGTAAACTAAGGGCAAGATGCTTAGCAATAACCGTAAATGGAAATGCAAGTGGGCCCACGTGGGGGACTAAGGAAATGGAAAGCTCTAAGTCACAAAAATAGGAAATGACCCGGCAGGGGGGTCATTTGCAAAAACAGGACACTTCAGGGAGCTTGTTTCTCCAAATCGGAAGGAGATCCACATGGGGACCGGCTAGATAAAGAAAATAAAAGTCAATATGAAAATGACAAAAGTAGAAGTAGGCTTACTTGGAAATGGAGGAACATCTAAGATTGCTTCAAGCATGAGATTGTTCCACCGTGGTCTCCAAAAGATGTGGATGCCCGATCCGAACCGGTCTTGCCCCGGCTAGAACAACGAGTGCCACTCCTCTTCCTTCTTTTTCTGGCTTCTGACTCCGATGGATGTTGGTGTGTGGTCGCCAGGAACCGCGGGCTCCAAAAGTAAAAGACAAGAGACAATGTAAGTATTAAAGGAAATGACTGAACATACCTAAGCGGAAAGATCGTATTGGGAGATTATGGGTTCCATCTTCTTCTTCTTCGGCTGGCCGAAAAGGAAGAGCTTGAAGTACTTTTAGTTGTTCCTATAAAATCAAGTAAGCCACTAAAACAAGTGAGAGTGGATTAGAACTAAGGTAGTGAAGCATCTTGAAAAAAAAATAAACTAAAACCACAAATGGAAATGGACTAACCAGATTGGGAATAACTCCCAACCCCCTTTTTAGGTGTTTTGGATGATGATATATGATATGATTAAGCTAAATATGCATGCAAGCATGATTATCCATGATGAAAACATAGAAACAAAGTAATGCTAGGAGATGGGGGAAGAAAAATGGGCTTCGGCTCCAAAACGGCAATCTGGGGCCCTGGGCGACCCGACAGGGAGGTCGCCTAGGCGACCCGACCGATTGGTCACCTCCTGCACCAGGACTCGATTTGCTCTCGGATGCTCCCACGATGCTTTCAAATGGCCGTCAAAGCTTGATGATGACTCTCGGAGGCTCCTTGGATGTAGATGATGATCTCCCCTCTGATGTAGGAGCTTGAGAAGCTTCAAAATGGATGCCGATGAAGAAATGGGATGAAGAACGTTGATTTACGGAGGTGGATGGAAGTGGGAAGCTCTCAATCTCTTGGGCAATGAAGCTTAGAGGATGGAGATGGCTTGAAGCTCTCTAGGGCTCTCACTTGGGAGTTGGGGACATTCTCTACCTTCTAACACTCTTCCAACCCTTGAAAATGTGGTTAGACGGTCCCTTTTTATAAATAAAAGGGCCACAGGGGCATTTCAGGCATGAAAAGTATCATCTGGAAAAGAAGATGACCCATCTGTAGGGTTGCCTGGGCGACCTGTCTAGTGGGTCATATGCGAAACCATAAATGCCATTAAATGCGCGCGCGCCGAAAGCCGGCCGTGCGCCAACTGGGGCCTGCTACAGTGGCAGGCGTCCCGTCTGACGGGTCGCCTACGTCCGATTAGTCCCGACCATCCAGACGAGCGTGCCTCGCTCGTGGGTCACTTCGTTCAGTCCGTGCACTATTTTGACAGGTGACCCATTGACCAGGACGCTTCCCGTAGATGACTGGACTTGACCTCCTACTTACCACCGTCAGAACGAACGGATTTGGCGGGAATTGGGACATGCCCCGTTGACCGGGTCGCCTAGGTGACCTGGCAGGCGGGTCACCTTAGTGACCCGACAGGGTGGTCACCTAGGTGACCCAGCAGGGGGGTCATCTTCCCCTCCAGAGTTCGTTTTTGGGCCATTTTTTCGGAGATCCAGTTTGTTTATTAGAAAACTCGAGTATCTTCTAGGAAAATATGAATCTTAAGCTCCTTAAATAGGCAAAATTTGCGTGTCTACAGCTGGTCACCGCCATTCGTTGCTGCTAAGAGTCAGGGTGTCAAGTGGGTAGGCTGAGCCCAATAGCCCATTTAAAAAGTCATCGCGGGCTAGGCTAAGACCTACCAAAAAATTAAGAGGACTAGAAAACAAGCCCATTTCTCATTTTAGATGACTCAATAGGCCCGACGGGCTTGGTCCACCAATTCATCAAAAGCCCGTCGGCGGCTCGCGGGCCTCAGCTTTCTCATTGTGGGTCTTCTTCTAGAACGCTCCTACTCTAACAACCGAAAGAAGATTGCTTCCACCACCATGGAGGCATCGCGAGCCACGCCCACCACCTCCACGTCGTTACTTGCCAGCCTGCAACTACCTACGCCGCCCCAGAGGTGGCCCTCGGCACCGGTGGCTTCCGTAGGGTGCACTTCGACGGCAATCTACGGGACTTGGTCGCCACCGACCATGAAGACCTTACCTGCCTCTTTGGCCATCACATCCCTCCTATGGTAAAGCCCGCCTCTCACCACCCTTCCCCTTTTCCGGAGAGCATCCCTTCCTTCTCTTGGTATGACTCCAAACAACGTAAGGATACGGTAGCAGAAGAAGATCAGGAAAAGGGCATAGAGATTGACGGGATTGAGATCTCCATCACCGAGGAAGAACTCATCGGCAGCGATGAATTCCTCCAAGTAGGCAACGAAAGCGAAATAGCGGCGGAAGTCAAAGAGGGAACTGGTGCTGCGCCTCTATTCCTTGTGATGGGGCTCAGCCTGAACGACGAGAATGGAGCGTCATTGATAGAAAGTATGCCCTACAAGTCAATCATATATGATATGATTCAACATTTCTAGGAATATCTCATTCAATTAAATAGGCAAAACTTCGTTACTAGATTTTATTAGAAGCGTATATCGTAATGAAGTCCTCGATCACATGCAATGATGATTGAATCATGATGAGATTATGATAATGAGATCGATCATCTAGAGGTATGTGATCTAAATGTTCCTAGTCATAGGATCTTTGAGATGGGACATCAAGAATATGGATAGACTAGTGTGTATGTGATGTCTTATCATGTGATGAGAATGACCGATCTCATTGGTCATTAGTGTGGGGACACTAAAATACACATACAGGTGCTCATTAGTGGAATGAGTTCACTGAATTGACCAATTTAGAAAAACCTGATTGATATCTTACCGAACTGTCTATCAGGTTATTCTTACATCTCAATAGCACGGTTGGATCTTTGACCTGAGTCACCAAAGATGTCTTATCAGATGTATCTTGTACTTTGATTATTGACTTATGGATCACCATCTTGATGGTCCAGTATAGTTGATGTATTGGGTGCAAGAGAAACCCGGTGGAGGCAATTGAATGGACAACGAGGGATCGTTCACTCTCGGTAGGAGAGAAAGAATGTCCTATGGGATAGTACTCTAAATCCTTGGCTAAGATACTTAAGATAATTGGAAAAGGAGTTTTCCAATTGATCCGAACCCGAGTACAGGATCCCATAGAGTTAGAATATTTAGGGGTTGACAGTTAGTGCCGAACCCCTGATCGACCGGGACATTGTATGAATGAGGATTTAAATCCGTGTGGTAATTGATGATGAAAAGGCTCAATGGATGTTATTTAACTCCCCAAAGCCATTTGGGATCATAGGATATGGCTTGTACCCTTTATGATCAGACAGCCATAAAAACTGTTATCGGATAACAGTTTTGATTTAATTTAAAAGAATTGTTCTTTTAAATTAATTAAGGCTTCAACCAAATTAACTATTGAGCCTAGTGGGTCACACACATTAGATCTGGTCAATAAGATGAGGGCATAGACGTAATTTTATAGAAGTTTTGAGTTTTTGTGAAAAATTCTATCTTCTATATATAAATGGCTTATGTAACCAAACCCTAACAAGCCATAGGGCTGGAGCACGTCCCAAGAATCCTCTCTTCCTTCTCTCTCCTCTAGAAGATGATCTCCCATGGTCAAGCTTGGATCTGGAAGGTTTCTGAAGGCTCGAAGGAAGGGAGAACTCATCTATTGAAGCAGATCGTGTGGATACCTATAGATACCAGACACTTAAACGGTTTTTAGCAAGGAGGAATGTCCTCTCTTCATCCATGGTGAGAGATTTTGGAAATCCCATGAGGTACTCTCGTTCTACTTCATATTCGATTCCCGATTTTACTCGTTCGACATCGACCGAGGCAAAGATCATGGTTTCAAGGAATCAAATATTTTTTTGCTGTCATGTATTGATTTCTTATAGTGGTATCAGAGCCCGGTTGAAGTCTTGGTCGAAGTTGAATTGAAATTGGCTTGATTTCATGTGATTTCTTGCTTTCCCGAAACTGTTTATAGAGCAGTTTTGATTTGATCACCACAGTTCGTATGAGATACCAAACTGTGTGTGGTTAGTTTAAATTGATTTGTGTGGATGAGATCTTTCCAATGCCTCGTGAATTTTGGCCATCCGGAGAGTCCAGAAGGAGTTCGGAAAGTTGCTAAGATGATATTGTCCGAAAATCCAGCCGAAATTAGGGGAGTTGATGAACTTACCTATTTGAACTCAAATACCTCTGTCTAATAATGTGGGAAGGTAGAAATTAAGTTTCCTACAGTTTCCATAAGTTATTGGACACTTAACGGCCCTTGGAGGTGCCAGATTTGAGAGGTATTTGCGTTTTGGGTTAATTGCGGCCATGGAAAATTCCTCCGTAAACTTCACATTGGATAGAATTTTTCATGATATGAAACTTCTTTAAATAGAATCTTTATTGTCTAAGGATTCAAACGCTTATTTTTTCATAATTTTGGACTCCGTTTGACCCCCCAAATAAGGCCCGAAAGTTGGGCGTTTTCTAGGGTTTCCGCGCAACAGCCCCGCCCCTATCGGGCGAAGCAGAATCAGAGTCCAGATCGGATCCGGACCCGCCAGTGCGCGGGGGTATGCGACGGAAGCACAGTGCACCCGGGCGAGGGTACGCGGTTGCACCGTGTTGGCACCGGGGGCATGCGGCGCGCGGCGGCCGGCGGTTCGGCGCAACCGCGGGGGGGTACGCGGCATAGGCGCGCTGAGCCCGCCGAGGTCGTGGCCAGCGCCTATTGGTCGGCGCAATGCGCCGCCATTTAATATAACTCAAAATTGATTTTAAATTATTTAAAATTCATTTTTGATCCGAAAAATTTCTAGAAAATTCTAGAAAATTTCTAAAAAATTGTAGAATTTATTTAATGAGTTATTAAAGTGTTTAATGACTTATTAAATAGAGTTTTACTATTTTTGTCATGAAATTTTATTATTTTGATTTTAAAATTATTTTAAGATCAAAATTAATGAAATTAATGATTATATAAGTTCTGAGAAATTATTTAATAGGTTTATAAAATGTTTACGAACCTGTTAAATAGTTTTGAACTTTGGTTGCCATAGAATCATTTTATAAATGATTTTAAAATTGTTTTAAAATATTTATTAATTAAATTAGTATTCAAATAAATTCTAAAAAATGTGATTTTGAATAATTATGATTTGGACATTAATTTAATGCTCTAAGAAATTTTGAAAAAGCATGAATCATCTGAATGTTTTATATTGCTTGTCTTATGCATGTGAATTGTTTATATGTACTTTTCATGTTATTTATTTTATGAAAATTCGACAAGCATGAAATTTGGAATTTCAAAATTATAGTATATAATTTTATGATGGTATATGTGATATATCTCATATAATTATCACGTATGCGCTCTATGTTCATGTGATGAATGTTGGTGTGTGTATGGAGGTGATCATGGACTTAAATATATGCTTTGCTTATGATTGCTTGGTTAATTAAGTTGGTTATGTTATTAAATAGGGCCTATGTGTGCCTCCTCTCTCTCTATACAATCTGATTGTACATTCTACCTTCCCCCCATTTGTGAACTCCCCTTGGTTAAAACCAAGGTTTCTTATTATGAGTTGTACATTTGTGGGTTTGTGTACCCTTTAGCTGATTGTAATGGTTAGAAGCCGGCTCGTGGTAGAATGGAGAGTGGGACCACTTGGAGAAGCACCTTTTGAAGTGGGATCATGCCAACTCAAGCTTTTGAAGCAAGGAATTGCACCTATAGGGGTGCCTTAGGTGTATGCTTAGGGTTAAGTCCATGATCACCAATGTTTTAATGCATATTTGATATGTGGTGTGTGCTATACATTATACCTTAAATATATGATATTCTAAAAGGTATATTAATATTTATATGTAGCACCTATGTTGATGAGACTAAAATAAAATCTTTTCTTGTTTTAATTAGGTCGATAAATGTGAGACATTAAGAATGACTCACGTAGCCTTCCGTTGTTATGGTCTTGATGAGCCAATATTAGATTGGATGGGTTTGTTGTGCTACCACAAGGCCTATTCAGCAATGGATTGGAGATCATGGCCAAGGCATTAGCCAAACTTTGGGGTGGACCATTTGCATGGTTTTGTTGTGCTATCACAAGGGCTGTGTGAAGAATCCATTCTCATAACGTAACAAGCGGGTTTGACCTAACTAGAATACATGGTTTGTTGTGCTACCACAAGATCATAACTCTAGAGGCTAAATGACTAAGAGTTGCAAAAGTTGCAATTGGCAATAGTTGCCTACCTATTAAGTATGGGATGATTTGTTGTGCTACCACAAGGTCATCACCATAAAGTTAGTAGGGTCTTGGTCCCCACTAGGATGTTATCGTGATATCCCGTCTTTACATAATGAGGGTTATACAAATTCGTCGAAAATTAGTGGGAGTATAAATTAGGATGAAAAATCATATCTTAATTTTAATGAATGTCTGTAATGTTAATATAATTACATATCTGTTGTAAAATATTATAAAATCATCATATGAGAAGACATCACACACACTAGTCTATCCGGATTCTTGATGTCCTGTCTCAAGGATCCTATGACTAGGAACATTTAGATCACATACCTCTAGATGATCGATCTCATTATCATGATCTCATCATGATTCAATCATCATTGCATGTGATTAAGGACTTCATTACGATATACGCTTCTAATAAAAGCTAGTAACGAAGTTTTGCCTATTTAATTGAATGAGATATTCCTAGAAATGTCGAATCATATCATATATGATTGGCTTGTAGGGCATACATTTCTATCATGCATGTTAGCCCATATCTATTAAAGTTAGAGGATAATATTTCAACTTTATTAATTTTCAAAGATGACTTCTCTAGGTATGAACATATGTACTTTATGAAGTGCAAACCTAAAACCTTTGAGAAATTATTTAAGATTAAAAATGAAGAGGAAATATTAATGAAAAGAGTATTAAAACTCTTTGATGAGATCAAATAGGGGATACTTAAGTAATAATTCACACATAAATGAAGGATAGTAGAATCTAATTTTGATGGACACCTCTTATACATTTTAGCTTAATTGAGCAATTAAAATGAGAAGCCATATTGTGTAGGACATAATATGGATAATGACAACCTTTGCAAAATTTCTTCTTTGTCTATTTAGGGGTTAGCACTCAATATAAGCATTGATTCTCAAATTGGTACCTTTCAAGTCTATTCCAATTATTCCATATCAGATATGGAAAGGGGTTAAAGCTTGACCTTAAGCAAGTTAAGGTTTCAGAATGTCTGGCCTGGTAAAGAAGTATAACTTTGTCAAGTTGGAATATAAGACTATAAAGTGTTAGCTTGTGGGATATCCTAAGGAAACTTAAGGATAGTATAAGTTACTCATCTCTCCGTATTTCTAAAGGAAGAGTCCCTCCTTTAGAAAGATAGTGGGAGCAAGGTATAAATGGAAAGTGTTTCAATCTCACAATCCATAGACACTTTTATTAAGGAACTATTTACACAAGGGCAAATCATAGATCTTTCCTTGTGTCCAATCATCCTAAGAGATATGTGAGACATATCTTTGATGGAAGAAATGAGACATAAGATAAAAGGATAATGATCCTAAGATCTATATTGAAGCAATATGAGATATTGATTCAAAATGGGAAGAAACAATAAAATCCGATATAAACTCTATCTATTCTAATCAAGTTCAGAACTTGATTGATCCACCTAAGGATTCAGTATCTATAGGGTATAAATGGATCACTAAAGAATATATTGATGTAGATTAAAAGGTAGAGACTTTCAAAGTAAGGATAGTTAAAAGGGATATCATTTAAGTCAAATAGTTGACTATGATAAGACCTTTTTACCTATGCCATAGAATTAATCCATTCGTATTTTGATTGTTACACACTATGACTATAGGATATGTCAAATGGATGTTAAGATAGTGTTTCTCTATGTTATTTTGAGAAACATGTGTATATGATACAACCTTTAGGAATCAAGTTCCAAAACATCCAAATAGTGTGTGCATAAGGTCCATTTATGGACTAAAGTAAAACTTCTCATAGATGGTAGATAAGGTTTAATGAGATTAAATCTTATGACTTCATTGAGAATGAAGATATGCCTTGTGTTTTCATATAAGATAAGTGGGAGTGTTATTATCTTCTTGACAAGATATATGCATGACATACTACTCATTAAGAATGAAGTAAGTATGTTATCATCAGTGATCCTAGTTATCAATTAATCCTCTAAACTGAATATGGGTATTAAGATCTATGGAGATAGATCTAAAAGGTTTCTTGGCCTTACCCAATTCACGTGCGTAGTTACCATAGTCAAAGAGTTTGACATGGTAAACTCCAATATAGGTTTCTTACCTATGTAGTGTGGAGTTGATCTCTTTAAAGAGATGTCTTTGTAGACTTCTTGAGAGATAAAGAGATCACATTAGTATAGCCCTTATGCTTTTTCAATAGGACGTATCACATTTGTGATACTATGCACATGACTTCATTAATGCTCTAAGTGTTATGAGCATTCATCAAGTAAATCCATGTGAGAGTCATAGGATAATTTAGAGATGTGTCATTGAGTACTTGAGAAGCACTAAGGATATATCTCTAATGTATGAAGGATAAGACTTGAAGTCTTGTAGTTTTATGAACACGAGCCTCTAATCAAATAAGTCTGATAATAAGTTAATATAATGGTGGTGCAGTGAGCTGGAAGAGTTCCATGTAAGAGAACACTGCTAATTCTACAACTAATCTAAAGTAGATTGCATAATGACTGTATATTGCTTGAGAAGCTGACTAGATGAAGATATTCATGTAGCTTATGGGATTGTCCCAACCTTCTCTGAAAGTGTATCATTGTTTTGGGAAAACAATGGGGTAGAGCCAAAGTCTCATTAGAAGTTTCAAACTTCTATGGCAATACCATAGAATCAGAGAGAATGCAGTTGATAGAGATATAATTAAAGATAGAGTATCTTCCGCTAATAACATTACAGATCCACTAACTGAAGCAGTTACTTAGTGAGTGTTTGAGCTTCACCTTGAGCTGATAGAGATCAGCCAGATGGGTGATTGGCTTTAGTGCAAGTGAGAGATTGATAGAAATGTATGTCCTACAAGCCAATTATATATGATATGATTCAACATTTTTAGGAATATCTCATTCAATTAAATAGACAAAAATTCGTTACTAACTTTTATTAGAAGCGTATATCGTAATGAAGTCCTCGATCACATGCAATGCTGATTGAATGAGATCATGATAATGAGATCGATCATCTAGAGGTATATGATCTAAATGTTCCTAGTCATAGGATCTTTGAGATGGGACATCAAGAATCCGGATAGACTAGTGTGTGTAATGTCTTCTCATGTGATGAGAATGACCGATCTAATTGGTCATCAGTGTGGGGACACTGAGATACACACACAGGTGCTCATTAATGGAATGAGTTCACTGAATTGACCAATTTAGAAAAACCTGATCGGTATCTTACCGAACTGTCTATCAGGTTATTCTTACATCTCAATAGAACGGTTGGATCTTTGACCTGAGTCACCAAAGATGTCTTATCAGATGTATCTTGTACTTTGATTATTGACTTATGGATCACCATCTTTATGGTCTAGTATAGTTGATGTATTGAGTGCAAGAGAAACCCGGTGGAGGCAATTGAGTGGACAACAAGGGATCGTTCACTCTCAGTAGGAGAGAGAGAATGTCCTATGAGATAGTACTCTAAATCCTTGGCTAAGATACTTAGGATAATTGGAGAATGAGTTTTTCAATTGATTCGAACCCGAGTACAGGATCCCATAGAGTTAGAATATTTAGGGGTTGACAGTCAGTGCCGAACCCCTGACCGACCGGGACATTGTATGAACGAGGATTTAAATCCGTGTGGTAATTGATGATGAAAAGGCTCAATAGATGTTATTTAACTCCCCAAAGTCATTTGGGATCATCGGATGTGTCTTGTACCCTTTATGATCAGAAAGTCGTAAAAACTGTTATCGAATAACAGTTTTGATTTAATTTAAAGGAATTGTTCTTTTAAATTAATTAAGGCTTCAACAAAATTGACTATTGGGACTAGTGGGTCACACACATTAGATCTGGTCAATAAGATGAGGGCATGAATGTAATTTTATAGAAGTTTTGGGTTTTTGTGAAAAATTCTATCTTCTATATATAAATGGCTTATGTAACCAAACCCTAACAAGCCATAGGGCTGGAGCACGTCCCAAGAATCCTCTCTTCCTTCTCTATCCTCTAGAAGATGATCTCCCATGGTCAAGCTTGGATCTGGAAGGTTTCTGGAGGCCCGAAGGAATGGAGAACTCGTCTATTGAAGCAGATCGTGTGGATACCACTATAGACCGGACACTTGAATAGTTTTCAGCAAGGAGGAAGGTCCTCTCTTCATCCATGGTGAGGGATTTTGGAAATCCCATGAGGTACTCTCTTTCTTCATATTCGATTCCCGGTTTTACTCGTTCGGCATCGACCAAGGCAAAGATCATGGTTTCAAGAAATCAAATATTTTTCTGCTGTCATGTATTGATTCATTACAGTCTGCTTGTCGGATTTAGGGGAGGAGCCGACGGCGGCAGAGGTGGCGGTGGCAGTGGCGGCCATCGGGTCATGGTGGGCAACGGTGGGGACCAGTCAGATTCGGAGACCTACTACAAGAAAACAGTGAAGAAAGACCCTCAAAATGTCCTGTTCCTTTAGGAACTACGCCCAATTCCTCTACCAGGTACGCCATGTCGAATCTCCCCCACACATTCCTGAAATGCAATATCCAACCATTGTCAGTGTCACCGCCCCACCCCACAACATAAATACCAACAGAGGCCTCTCACCAATGCACAATTGAACAAAAAAAATCCCTTCTCTGATGGCGTCCTCCGCCCCTGCTTACTCCTGTTCGCAGACCAGGTGCAATCTTGGGTGAGCGGAGGAGTACTACTCGCGGGCATTACTGGCGGAGCTGGTGACGGAGGGGTCCTGTCGCAATACACTAGGCTGATCTGGGAGCTCCACAGTGGCTGCAAGAGGGCGTTGAGCTACTTCGAGGAGGTTGCCCTGGCGGTGCCGGAGAACAAGTATTACACACGCTCATTCCCTGGCGGTGGTTCATCCACATTGCCGGTGTATGCCAAGGCCGCAAGCCAATGGCAAGGCATTCATGACTCGAGAACTCGTGCGGCACACATCCAAGACCGATGGTAACGCCAAGATTGATGGCAAGTACATAGTCATCGGCGGCAAGTTAACACAATTGCTCAACGCTGCCCTCTACGTTGTCGCCCCCGAAAACTCGTCGGCACCCACCAGCATCGTCGCCACCATCCCCTCATTTCAGTTTCATGATAGATTTTTGGTTGGAGTATTTAACGGAAGACCCAGTTTACAAATATCACTTTAACCGGAGGCCCAACGACTAAATTGTTGTAATAAAAATCTCAAATTGAGCAATTATTATAACGTCCACCCCAATATGGATCATAACTATTAGATGGAGTAAGAAAAAGACTTTTATGCCCTTTGTGAAAAGTTAGGATCGTCTGTTACTTCTATGTTGTACATATAAGATGAAAAAGCTCCCTGTTTCTTAGGATAGTGACGATGGGCCCTTCCGTCAACAGCTCCACAAAGACCAAGATGTCCCCTACCCGCCCGCCATGCCTTCCCCGTCAAGACCTGGCCACCGCAAACACCCTCAGAGAGTCCACGCTATGGCTGGCATCGCTACAGCTAGCTGTAAGGTCAGCCGCAAGAAGGTCTGTCGATTAGTCAGGAGAGGGTACCAAGAGACATTACCAGATGCTCTATTGTGAGAACAACCACGTTTTGAGAAGACACCGCGGTGCAAGGTCGACCACCGTCCAGAAGAAACTCCGCCGCTGCTAGGAAGAAACTCCACCGTCTCCAATATCAAGAAGCTCAGCTGGCCAAGATCGGTTTTGAGAAGTCGCCGTCAGGAAGCAACTCTGCCACTGTCGGGAAGATGGTCCACCGTATCCACCAGGTAGAACCTCTGCTACCATCAGGAAGATGGTCCACCATCACCGCGGGGCACAATCTCTATCGTTGCCACCAAAGTGGGTTAAACAAAAGTTGTGGCGTCAAAATAGGGTTCGCAAAGGAGTCAATCGTGTTAGGCGAATGGGTGCTGCTTCAGGAGAGTGTAACGGAGGAGGAGGGTAAAAGGGGAAATAAGAAGATGGAAATGGTAAGTTAACGGTGAGTCTAACCGAGTGGGTTTTTCACTATAAAATTTAAGTTGACTGGGTATTTTACAAACATAATTTGGTCAATGAATTTTTATTAAACTCATTTTAATAATTGGATCTTTAATTAATTTTTATTTTTAGTTTCAAAACTTAATTATTTATAATTTAACAAATATTTGAAACAGATTATTTGGCCTATTGGACTATAAATGAGTTTTTGTGGCCCGTTGGACTTTAAGTCCATTTACATACTCAAAAAGCCCTTTACATTTTAAGTGGGCTATGCTTGGACTTCTTACATGTGGGCTAAGTTGGGCTTGGGCTGGGCCGGGTCTGCCCAAGCCAACCCACTTGACACCCCTAGCTAGGACCCCCCCCCCCGGTCGTCGTCATGTGCTGCCACGACCTCCCGAGCGCCGCCGTGCTAGCGTGCGCACGCGATCGGTCGACCCCCTCGGCCGACCGCTGGCCCGACCCAGCCTAGCAATCCGGCTTGCTAGCTAGTCCAGCTCCGGTCTGACATCCAGTTTAGCTGGTTTGAGCCGCCTGGTTTAGCGATTTCGGATTTGTTGACTTATTAATTCCAAAAATCAGAGGAAGGGCAAAAAAATTAGCAAAAAATCCAGAAAAATCTAGAAAATTTATAGAAGCTCTCAAGTAGGTTTCTCAAGCTCATCTATTTATTTAACCCCATTTTCATAAAAAAATATGCATGACTTAACTTATGGATCTTAATTTGACTAGTTTTAGACTTTGGACTTGTGATTAATTATTTTATCAAAATATTTGAAATCAGAAACTTGAATTTGTTATTTTGTATATCATTCAACATGTTTAACATGATTATACTTTGATAGAAGTCTATTCCATGAGATTTGACTTTATGTTAATTATGTATATAACTTTATGCCACTTTAGACTTAGAATTGAATATTAATTATGTTTAGACTTGGAAAAAAATCATAGATCAACAATTTGAACTTTTGGAACCCTGTCTAGGTCAGAATATTGAAGGAGAAATCAGAACCTAAGATGATTGGTTTATGTCAAGTTTGATTTGAGTTAATCATCTTATTTATGTTTAAGCATGTGAAGATCAAGAGATTGGTTTGAAAGCTCAGGAAGAGGCCGTGGAAGAATCAAAATCCTCTGGAGTTGAAGCAGAGTGATCTTTTCTATCAAGTTGCTTGTTGTGGATTTTTGGGATGATATGTAGTTAAACTCTATCTTTTTTACTTTCCTTTGAAGATGGAATTTGTGGATGAACTTAGATTGGTGTAAGGTTGTTTAAACGTTTAAGTTTGTGTTGGAATCTTGTGGAATTATGTGGACTTGTGGATTAGTGTTATCTACATGCTTGTTTGGGTTATAAAATCTGAGTGATGGATTTCTCCCACTATCACGATATTGTGTATTTTCGTTACGTAGTTGTGGTTATGTTATTTAAATTTCGGGTCGTGACAAAGAAGTTGGGGGCTAAAGATATCGGTTAGGAAGGATGAGTTATCTTTAATCTCATCCTTAAATTTGAGAATATACTAGATCTAGTGAAACCAAATCCAAATTCATTTTGTTTGTAAAACAAACATAGGTTTAAGGTCATATCCCCGTACAAATCAGGAGGGGCTTGGAGTCATAATATTTGAAGGGACACCCTCCTCAACATGAATAAGGTGGGAGTGGTTGAGTTGAATACCTTTCACCCGAAATTGATATGTGGGCGTACAAAATGTTGCTGGCATAGTTGGGTATTTGGTGTCTAATTTTTTTTCTTTTTGTGATAACTCCATCCTAAAATAAAAAATTTTAATATCTAAAAATATAAAATTATCGTATTTCGTGAGGTAAGATAACATCAAGTGTAGAACCATGTATAACTAAAAAGAGGGAATCACCAGAAAAAAGGTCGGTCTCATCGCACTTATTCTAAACAAGTTTTGCTATAAAAATATATTTTTGCAGCAAAAATTATTTGTGATGCAGCAAACAACACAGCTGTCCGCGGGACTGAGAGAATATGATCTCAATCAAGCCTTTGTGGAGAAGAGATGAGAGAAGCATTTAACAGTAGGGATAATGAATGGCCCAGCTGGACTGTCAAGTGCCAACTGCAGCCGGGGCAGAAGAAAAACAGATGACAACCTCCTCCCGTTGTCATTCATATTGGGCCGGAGCAACGTCATAGAGGGTAAGCTTCGTCTTCCCCTGCGTTTGGGCTCATCAGGCAGGCCCAGGTTTTCTGGGCTTAATGTGGGCTGATGATTGTCTTTGGTAATTACTTCGGTCTAGAGGTACCATGTCTTATTTTACTGTGACTTCACCTTACGCTTTTTCTTTGTCGATTACAGGGTGTTTGGTCACACAATAAATTTTTAAATATTTTATACCCTGTTTGGTTAGAGTTTTACTTTTGGTACTATATCAATATTGATATTGATATTTTCAAATGTTAGAGTATCAATATCAAAAATAATACAAGTTGACACTTGTATTACATAATATGTTTTGTTTGCACTACAAATTTTAAAGTTGATACAATATTCCTATCAATATCAATTTTAAATTTGACAAGTGATAGAAGTACCTAATAGTGTTACCAAACAGGGTGTTAGTGACAAAAAATTGTATTAAAATAAAGTGTAAGTCAACCGATAGCATAAAATTGCTATGCTTGGAATGATGTGATAACAAAAAGAGAGTGAAAGTCATGTATGATCGTAATAGGTGAGGGACCACGAGTTTTTTTAGTCAAAAACAAAATCTCTTGAAAGTTAAAATTGTAATGATTGTTAAACACTTCTTTAACAAGGTTCATTACAAAAGTTTAAAGTTGTAATAAAAACTCAATTTATCATGCAACTAGAGGTGCAAATGAGCCAAGATACTTGACAAGTTTGCAGTTCAAAACTCAGGATCGATAAAGTTTGTCTTGACTTATTTTGTTACGTTAAATAAACAAGTTTGAACATAAAAACAACTTGATAGATTAAATGAGTTAAATTTGAACAGACTTCTACTTAACTTGATAAGTTCACTAACAACTTGATTAAATAAACGATTTAAATTTTATTTACAAAATTAAATTATGAGTAACATGAATTATATATTGTCACCTAGGTATATGAAATAAGTTAAAATAAAAGTTGATCAAGTTTTGTAAATGAACTCAAGTAAGAGTTTCACAAATAATTTTGCTTGATTTTAAGTTTTATAAATAAGTTCATATTGAGTTTGAACTTGAACGTAAATTAAACTTGGGTCAACTTATTATTCAAACTTAAACTCGAGCTCAACTTAATTAAACAAGGAATCAAGTTTGAAAACGGATTCAGCTACTCTGATAATTTTAAAGATATTTCCATGATGCAATACCAGAAGAATGATTCATGAATTCATACCAAATAACAATTATAACATGTCGAAACATAAGAACTAAATTTGAACATACCCTGTAATCACATTTCAATAAATATTTAACCCAATTCACAACAATTACATGTAATTAAATAACAAAACAACTCTCATATAACTTGATTTTTCATAACTCATGCATCACTAACTCAGATTATAAACTCATTCATAAAAAATTATAATTATGTTAATGTAGAATGCTATACAAAATGCATTAATTTATTAATAAGATTTACTAATCAAATTAGTGATATATTAATCAGAATAATAGTTTTATTAATGTAAAATGAGGTAGACAAAGTCACAACTCACTTCCTAAATAACATTAATTGAAACAAATTATTGCTTATCAATCCAATTAACCAATAAACATGCATTATTTCAATTAACTATTTTTACAGCAATAACCCAATACATGAGAGATATGAAGACCTACTTCAAATAATTTGAAATTTAACCAAGAGAATTCCTAATCGATTGCCCTTGCTCTTACCTCCCCTACTCTTGATTTCCTTTCCTCTATTTATTTTTATACAACAACAACAACAAAAAGAAAAATAAGAAACAAATGAGACTAAACGTGGGAGAAAGAGAATGAGGGAAAGAGTGTCTTTTTTTTTGAAGATTAACCGATAATTACACTAAGAAACTAAATAGGTAAATCTTTACAAAAGTGATCCCAGGCCTCTTTGGGTAACTACGAAGGATACATATCTTGTTTCAATGAGACCAAAGCCCATCTGACCAGGGAATGTGCTAAATAATTACAATCTCTACTAACATAAGATATTAAAATATGAGAACATATATTAAGTACTCCAGTAATGTCTGATATAAAATGCTATGCTCTCCACAGTGAAGGACCTTGTCCGGTAATTGCCTGCACTACGCTCTTTGCATCACTTTCCACTTGAATCAAAAGTGTTGAATCTCTTGCCCAAGAGAAAGCCTCAAACACAGCCACCGCCTCCAGTATCTTTGGTCTAGTGTTTGAATACAATTTTGTCTTCCAGAAAGTGATAAGTCTCGCATCATTGATCACGAAACTAATTGCACCTGCATCACATGAGGTAGCACAATCTACGTTAATTTTCAGTTGATTTACATCTGGAGGAGACCATGTAGATTTTATAGCAACATTATCTATAGGGGCCTGAGCCCAACAAAAATGAACAGATGACATCACTGATTGATATATTCTAAAAGGGCTATCATGTTTGGATTGGAACAGGAATCTACATCTCACTTTCCACAAATGCCATAGTATTAATAAAGCAGCAATACCCAATTTATTCATATAGTTATCCTTCCTCATAAGCCAATCTAACCACTTGAAATTAAACATGCATAGAAGTAGATTGCCAAACTGGATTACTACCAAATGGTGATAACATTCATACAGCCTTGCTCCTTGGACAAAGAAAAAATAGATGTTCCTGATTTTCCTTCTCCAAACCACAAATATTGCAAATAGGACTAACTTGGGGACACTTGCAATGAACGTCCCAATTAGTCGGCAAAGAAATAGATAAAATTTTCTATATGCACACAATCATCTTTTGAGAAAGAAATCGTGTAATTCTGGGATGCCAAAGTTTTTTCCAAACCAAAATACTAGAAAAGCCAGGAGGAATATTTGCTTCATTCAAAAATCTATATGCATATTTAAGAGTAAATTGGCCATGAGGTGTAAAAGGTCAGATAGGCATATCTTGTTCAAGGTCATGATGGATAACTGTGTTAAGTATACGTCTAGAAGGATATATCATCAAACCATTGAAATATAATCCCACAGTTCCAAGAACCATCAGAAATAAGGTCACTAAAGAGACCCGGAAAAAAATTGCCAGGGAATTTAGGTTTCAAAGGACCCTTGTCATCACTAACCCACTTAAACTTCTAAGGATGAATTCTCACACCATCTTTAATCTTCCAAACCACCGTCGGAAACAGTAAATTTTTGGTCATAAGTAGAAACTTCCAAACAGAAGAATCCGATTGCTTAACTTGCACCTATCAAATGTTAAATTTATGGAGATACTTTGCTGAAAGACATTTGACCCAAAGGCATGATGGTTGTACTAAAAAAATCCACAATAGCCTCATACCGGAGGCAAGGTTTAAAGCATGTAAATCCTTAATACCCATACCCCCTAACAGCTTTGGTTGTTTGATAGCTTTCCAATTAATGAAATGGATTTTCTTTCTTTGTGAAGGGTTATAAGTCCACCAAAATCTTCTTTGAATGTGTTCTAATTCTTTCAAGGTTTTTGAAGGCAGCTTTGATACAGACATGGCATGCATAGGAATTTGTCCAAAGGTAGATGTAATAAATGTGGTTCTACCAGCCGTAGACAAGAGATTAGCCTTCCAACCTGAGAGCTTATTATTATATTACATACCTGAATAAGATTGTTGGATAAGGCCTTTTTACCAGCCAAAGGATCCCATGGTAAACCCAAGTAAAGATCCTCCTTAGATGCCAATTGAAAACCAGTAAGATTGCATATTCTAGTACTCAAGCAAGTAGGAATATTTTTACTAAAACAGATCTTAAATTTAGAAGGATTAATAGCCTGACCTGAGATTTGTTGGAATTCCCGAAGAATCTTCAAGAAAACTAAAGCCTCTTCTTCCTGTGATATACCACATATAACTAAATCATCCGCAAGATGTGTAATGGTTGGCCCATTTTTAGAAACTTTTACACCTGTAATATGTTGGACCTGAGCAACCTGGGAGATCATTGAAGATACTACTTTTGAACATAAAATGTATAAATATGGTGAAAGAGGACAGCTTTGGCGGATTCCTCTATGTAGAATAATCTTTTCAGAAAAGTGTCCATTAAGATTGATAGAATAAGAAACAGTAGTAGCACACTGCATCACGAGGGAAAAAGTGTCAAAGAAAGGAAATAATTAAGTGAAAATAATAATGGAAAAAGGTGTGTTCTCACACCTACAGAGAGAGATGAAGAGGGAGGGTGAGTAGGGATGTTCAAGTAAAATCGGTAAACCGGTAAACCGAACCGAATCGAACCGAACCGATTTGATAGGTTCGGTTCGGTTTGACAGGTTATCCATTCAGTTTCTTGAACCGAACCGAACCGTTAATTTCTTATCGGTTTGGTTCGGTTCGGCATCTCCCCAAACCGAACCGAACCGGTAAACCGGTTGACCCGATTTGGCAAAGTTTGACCCACTCTATTTACATATTATATTACATATAAATATATATTATATCAATTTTAAATATATATTAATATAAATTTAAGTTAATTAGTATAAATATATAATTATATATTATAAATAAAGTATTAGTCTTCATATTAATCTTAAATAATTATTATAATGTATATTTTATTTTATGTATATTTTTATTTATTTAAATATACATTAAACCGATGAACCGAACTGAACCGAACCGAACCACAATCGGTTCAGGCTTCACTGAACCGGTTCGGTTCGGTTCGGTTCCCCTTATCGATTCGGTTTCGGTTTGGAAAAAAAATGCCCAAACCGAACCGAACCGAACCGTTTACACCCCTAATGGTGCGAGCGAAAAAGATGGATACAGCATGTATATAAATAGAGAGAGAGAGAGAGAGTGACGATGGAGAGGGAGATCTGGAAGAGAAGGGCATACGATGGAAAGGGGGGGGAGGGAGAGAGAGAGAGCTGAGAAAGGAGTGAGATAAAGAGAATGCGAGAGAGAGAGAGAGAGAGAGAGAGAGAGAGAGAGAGAGAGAGAGAGAGAGAAGAACCTCCGGGGCTTTTGCTGCCGCCTAGGGGTGCAAACGAGCCGAGCCGAGCCGAGTAGTATGGTGTTCAAACTCGGTTCGTTTATTTTACACGAGTTCGAGTTCGAGCTCGAGTTTTAGCGAGTATGTGGAACCCTTGTTCAAGCTTGGTTCGTTTATTAATCGAGCCGAGTCGAGCTCGAACTCGAGTAGTAGTTAGACTAAAATTCAATTCATATTCAAACTTAAGCTATATACAAACTCCTTCATAAACCCAAAATCAATGAAAAGTCATTTGTGAAACTTTAGATTTAACTCATTTATGAAACTCAATCTAAGTTTAAACTCAAATTTTGAATTATTTAATATATTTAAGTGACAATATATAAATATTAATACTTAAAATTTAATTTTTTTAAAAAATATATTATATAATATTTAATCGAGCTGCTCGCGAGCTTATCGAGCCGAGCTAGAGTCTGTTCAAGCTTGACTCGTTTAATGAGTTGAGCTTTATTTTTTGTTCAAGCTTGTTCATTTAACATAATAAACGAGCCGAGTCGAGTTTTTATCGAGCCGAGCTTCGAGTTACTTGTCGAGTGTATTGGTTCGTTTGCACCCCTACTGCCGCCGCTTGAGCAGAGGGACGTGAGGGGTAGGGAGGGCCGGTAGGTCTGGACATTGAGGGGAAGAGAGGGGAGAGTAAAGCCAGGTGGAAGAAAATGAAGGGAGGTAAAAAAGTAAGGCGGCGGGGGAAGAAAGAAAAAGAAAAGAAAATTTATTTATTTTTTCAGGTGTCGCATACGAGTGATCTTGTAAGAACATTAAAGAAAATTCAGAATTATATACTTTTCAAATTTAGTTTTAAAAATTTCTTGATATAAAATCCGATGCAAGACAAACGAAATCAAATCATCAGCCGGTGAGCATAAGCCGCACCAAAGCAGGTTGCCCATCAGACATAGGAAACTTAGCTAAGATTGTCGGTGCAAACGAGTCAAGTTAAACTAAGTAATATGCTACTCAGGTTCAATTTGTTTATTTTATATGAATTCAAGTTCAAATTTGATTTTTTAAAAATATAATAAACTTTTGTTCAAATTTGATTTGTTATTTAATCAAGCCAAACTTGTCACGACCCAGATACTAAGCAACATAAAATCACAACTATGCAGCGAAAAACATATCGTCATGACAGTGGGAGAAATTCATCATTCAGATTTCATAACCCATACAAACATGTAGATCAACAAAAATAATCAAGTCTACATAATTCCACAAGCTTTCCAAACACGGAGTCAACAACTTAAAACCAAGCCAACTTCATCTAGTTCAACTCCAACCAAAACTTAAACATTCAAAACAACTAAATTCCAAACTAAGTTCATTCATTAGTTCCAACTCTAAATCAAAACTACTAGATTTAGTTTAACCACACAACATCCTAAAAGTCCAGAACAAGCAACCTGATGAAAATAAAATATCACTCTGCTCCAACTCCAGGGGATTCTGGTTTTTCAACGGCCTCTTTTTGAGCTTCCAAGCCAATCTCTTGATCTTCAAAACCTGCTGAAAAATATTAACCCACAACGGGGTGAGTCCGGGAACTCCGTAGGATTTACACCCTTCACCCATCAATCGGATAACTAACATATAATCAAGCAATAGTACGTAACATATCTAAATTGAGATGTAATACAAAAGTATAGAGTGTATTCTATATTAATCTCACAACTCATATCCAAACATAATTATCTTCAAAGAAAAGGTTATGCCAAAGCTAATTAATTCTAAACCAATGCATACAAGACCATAAAACTAAAAAAAACCAACTAGATGACCTCAAGACTTAACTTAACATGACCAATCTAAAATGGAACATATCTGAATTTTCTAACTTATCATACTTTAACATCTAAACATAACATGCAATGAGCATAATTTCATGTTCTTTCTAAACCCATAGTTATATAGTAAGGAATTGGTCGTCTTGCCTTTTCACATCACATATACAGATCACTTTCACGAGCTTTAAAATTATATAGTAATAGCATATACTAAGCTAGCCCAAAGTGCATCTAGACAGTGGTGACACTAAGGGAAAAAAACGCGGTAATCCGAGATCTGTGGGAGGGTCGGATTTAACTAAGATACCCGCTGCCCACGGGCAATTTGACTAGAATAGGATGGTGAAGCCTCATAACATGTGGTACAAGAGTTTATAATAATTTTTCAGATCATGACACACCTGATTATCATATACACAAGACATAAACATCTCATTCTAATGTCATTCATGCAAAACAAACTGTTTTTATCATAAACTAGACAAGACTTGTACTAACCGACATGGTTAACATATTCTAAACAAAACTCAAATCAAATTTGACAATATGAACCTAACCATATCATGCAAGACAAATTACATAATCTGGAAGCAAACCAAACAAATTTTTACATGATTCATACACATGCAATATCAAACCAAACTAGACATGCTTAATTACATATACAAGACAATTAATCTAAATCAATTTTGGCATAACCAAAACAAACTAAGTTCTGATGTCAACACCTATAATCTGACCTAAACAGGTTTCAAAAAGTGTAATTTGATGACTTATGATTTTTCCTAAACTTCACATAATTATATTTCAATCCTAGGTCCATTCTAGCACATAATCATATACATAAATAACATATGTTCAAATCTCATGAAAAATAATTGTACCCATACAGAATCATACTAAACATATTTCATAATATTCAAAATATCAATTTCAAGGTTCCGGTTTCAAGAATTTTTGAGAAAAATCACTAATCTTAAGTCCAAAGTCTAAACTAGTCAAAACAAGATCCATAAGTTAAATCATGCATATTTTCTAATAAAATTAAGTCAAATACATATACGAGCTTGAGAAACCTACTTGGAATCTTCTGTGAATTTTTCTGAATTTTCTAGAATTTTTTGCTATTTTTCTTGGCCTTAAATTTAATTTCCGGAATTAATAATTCCAAAAATCAGAAAATATTGAACCGGCGCCAAACCGGGCGGTTCGACCGGCTGAACCGGGATGGTTCGAAGGCGCTGGACCGGACGGCTGAATGAGGTGGATCGGGGTGCTGGGCTGGGCTCGACCAGTGGCTTGTGATGGCGGGGCATGGCGGTGCTCGCAATGGAGGGGCAGTGCTCGCGACGGCAGGAGGCGGCCAGCGGAGCTCGCGGCGGCGCTCGACGGAGACCAGCAGGGGAGGTGCTGGCCACGATGGTGACGGCGAGGGAAGGCTGAAGGCCAGCGACGACGGCGGCGAGAGGACTTCTCGCGGCGATTCCGGCCGGAACAGGGGAGGTCGACAGCGGCTGTTTCCGGTGGCGACGATGGGTAGTGCGGGAAGAGGGCTGGATGGCAACAACCTCGACGGCAAGAGAGGTTCCAGAGGCTGGAGATAGCGATGGGGTGAGGGGCCGTAGGCTGTGGCGGCAAGAGGAGCTCGGCGGCGCGGCTTCCAGTGGCGATGGCGGTCGCGACCGGCAACGGCGACGGCAACGGAGGAGGAAGAAAAGGAGGAAGGGTCCAAGGGGGGGGGGGGAGATGGCACGAGCGTGTGAGAGAGAGGGATCGAGCGGGGGGGGGTGCGTAACCGGGCGGGGGGGAGGGCATCGCGAGGATCCGAGGGGGAGGGGCAGCCGGCGTTATGGTGGGGACAACGGTTACTAAATGTTTTTTTAAAAAAATGCCAGATATTACAAAACTTGAATAATATCTTGACTTAAATTCAATTTACATTCAAGTTCAAACTCAATATAAATTATTTTATAAAATTTTAAGTCAATCAAAGATCATTTGTGAACTATAACTTTATTTGATTTATGAAACTCCATATAAGCTTAAACTCAAATTAAATTTTATTTCTATTTATTTCATATATTTAAACTACATTATATAACTATTAATATTCACAATTTAATTTTTAATTAAATATTTGATGGAGTACTTAATCAAGCTATTCACGAGTTTATTGAGTCATTCACGAGTTTATTGAGTTGAGCATGAGTTTGTTCAACCTCAACTTATTTAGTGAATCAAAATTTTTTTGTTCAAATTTATTTATTTAAGATAATAAATGAGCCTAGTCGAATTTTATTGGCCGAGTTTTGAACTACTTGTCGAGTTTAATAGTTTGTTTGCACCGTAGTTAAGACTTGTTTTAGTTTAATCTAAAAATTTGAACTCTTAATTTCACATTCAAAGATTTTGTTTGGTTTAACAAACATCAGATCAATAATTTTGCCAAAGCTTTGCGTATTTAGACTATTTGATTTTTTATCTCAATCAACCTACTAGAATATCTTTTATATCTTAGTAATATTATTAAAATAAAGTTATATAATTTAGTTTCTGCTTTTGAGATGCAATCCCGCCGGGTTTGCGGGAGGGCGCGGGATCGAGGACGCCGGGTGGTGTCCTGCTCTCTCGGGGGGGAGGGTTAGCAGGTGGGGATCGAGCCGCGGGGGGCTCGATCCCTCGTCGCCCGCGCGAGCGATGGGCTACTGGGCCAACGGGCCATGTGACCAAAAAAAAGAGATGCAATCCTCCATTGAAAAAATATAATATACATTTTATTAAAAATATTACATTGATTAATGTGTAAATACCTTAATTAAATTAATTACTCAGGTTAGACACGAGGGTAAGGGTTCCAAAATTTCAGATTATAAGTCAAACTAAATGTTTGTGATAAAAATATACTTAGTATTTACATATTATTTAATTTAGTATCATTTATGTTACTATTTAATTTTCAAGACTAAAACAATCATCAGCTTACTTTAAGAGTTTTATTAAGATATAACAGATGCGATTAAAGGTTAATAGGGGTGTTTGGTTACACGACAAATTAAGTTTTTATTACAATTTTATATTTTTGTGCTAAAATTTGTTAAAAGAGGTGTTTGGTAATTATTACAATTTTATGTTTTTAAAGAGTTTTCTTTCCTAAACAAAAAATAACAAAACAATAGGTGTCAGCTCCTTTTTTAGTCATATAGGATATTCACTCTTTTTTGTCATCATAGCTTAGCAAATATGATAATTTTATGTTATTGATTAATTCACATTTTATTTTAATATAATTTTTTATCATGAAAATGTATAAACAATTATTGTACGACCAAACACACTATAAATTAAGACTTAACTCTGTATCCATCAACCTCTGACCGAATGAGAGGTCAGAGGCCAGTTAAGACCAATCAAACTGAACCTAAACATCGTTTTGAAAAATATATGGAAGAACTTCAAAACAATTTTGCTATAAAACATCTTTTAATTTCTGATTCCGTGAGAAGAAGGAAAACGACTTTTCATGGTATTATCCATCATTAGAGAAAATAAATCTAAAGCAATTATTTTCTTGTGGTATATGATCTTTTAAAATAATTTAGGCAGATATTTCAAGTCACTTTGCAGTGTTAATGCACTCATAAAATATATTCTTAAACCATAATTTTTAGCATATGATCTTTCTAAAAAAATTCAACATTTTTATATTACTTATTAATTTTGTTGTAAACTAATTAACAAGGTATTTTAGACAAGACTTTGAAATACTTCAATTCAGAAGCTGAGTGGAGTGACTTATTGGAGTTAACTAGAGATGTTCATGATTTGTTTTTAATTGATTTCAGAATCTTTTTTTTTCCAAAGTAGACAAGCCTCTCATACCAAACCTAATCGAACTAATATATTTTAGTTCCGTTTGATTCAACTCAAACCTTATTATCTCGACATCCAGTATATATATGATTCAATGATTCCATCTGGTTTAATTTAAATCATATTTTATAAAATATAATGTGTCTATATATGATTAATTTTATCTTATTAACTCTTAAATGCTACTATTACAAGAAAAGATACACACAGATATTGTCAATATACCTAATTTAAAATAAATATTCATTCTAACACTGGTTATTCTGTCACGACCCGGAATTTAAATAACATAACCACAAATACGCAGCGGAAATACACAATGTCGTGACAGTGGGATGAAACCCAACACTTGGATTCCACAACCCAAACTTAAACAATTAATTTTCTAAGATCCATCAAAACAAGATAATAGAATCATACTTCTAAGTCTATCCACACTCTTGTTCAAAAACAATCAAGATCATCTACCTAAGTAGAGAATACCAAGAATCTCCATGTGCAAATGACTCTGATTCCCTTGGTTCCACTTGATTCTCATCTTCAAGCTCTTAAATCTTCAAAACCTGCTGAAAAATTTAACCCACAACGGGGTGAGTCCGGGGACTCCGTAGGATTTACACCCTTCACCCATCAATCGGGTAAATAACATATAATCAAGCAATGGTATGTAACATATCTAAATTGAGATGTAATACAAGAGTATAGAATGTCTTCTATATTAATCTCACAACCCATATCTGAACATAATTATCTTCAAAGAAAAGATTATGCCAAAGCCAATTAATTCTAGACCAATGCACACAAGACCATACAAGCTAGACAAATATCATCTAAATAACCTCAAGACTTAACATGACCAAATTAAAACAGACAAATCTGATTTTTCTAACATGACATGGTTTAACATCCATACATGACACACAAGTAACATATTTTATCTCACTTTCAAAACACATAGCCAAAGAGCAAGGAATTGGTCGTCTTGCTTCACATGTACAAATACTTTCACCAGCTCTAATATATATAGCAGTAACATATAATAAGCTAGCCCAAAGTGCACCTAGGCAGTGGTGACACTAAGGGAAAACCGCGGTAATCCGGGATCTGTGGGAGGGCCGGATTCATCTAAGTTACCCGCTGCCCACGGGGCAATTTACTAACATAGGCTGGTGAAGCCTTCATAGCACGTCATATCAAGAGTTCATAACATAATTTCAAATCATGACATACTTGATCATACCATGCATACATGACATAACCATCAATTTCATAGCCCTTCATGCAAGACATAACATCCACCACGAACTTGACAAGACATATGATAACCCGACATAATTGAACTTGTTACGAATGACAACTCGTACTAATCATGACCAAATTGACATGACTAACTATGCATAGCATAGCCCATGATCTGAAACCAAATTAAACATATTTTGCCATAACTAGACAAGACTTGTACTAATCGACTTGATTGACATATTCTGAATCAAACATATACCAAACCTGACCATATGAACATAATCATATCATGCATGACATATTACATAATCTGAAACCAAACTAACCAAAATTTACTTGATTTACATACATGAAATGACAAACCAAACTAGACATACTTAATTACATATACAAGATAATTAACTTAAATCAAGCTTGGCATAATCAAAACAAGCTAACTTCTGATGTCAACACCCATAATCTGACCTAAACAGGTTCCAAAAAGTGAAATTTGATGACCTTTTATTTTTCCAAAACTCCACATAATTATATTTCAATTCTAGGCCCATTCTAGCACATAAACATATACATAAATAACATATGGTCAAGTCTCATGAAAAATAGTTCTACCCGTCCAGAATCATGCCAAACATGTCCCATAATATTCAAAATATCATTTTCAAAGTTTTGGATTCAAGGAATTTTGAGAAAATTCACTAATCATGAGTCAAAAGTCTAAACTAGTCAATTCAAGGTCCATAAGTTAAATCATGCATATTTTCTAATCAAAATGGGATCAAATACATAGACGAGCTTGAGAAACCTACCTGGAAGCTCTTGTGAATTTTTCGGATTTTTCAGAATTTTCCTGCTATTTTTCTGGCCTCAAATCTAATTTCCGGATTTATTAATTCCGAAAATCAGAAAAATCCTGAACCGGCGTCGAACCGGGCGGTTCGACCGGCTGAACCGGGCGGTTCGACCGGCTGAACCGGGCGGCTGGACCGGGTGGAGCTGGGCCAAGCGGAGCTGGACCGGGCGGCTCACGGCGGCGGTTCGCGGGCGGTGCCGGCGACGGCGGAGGCGGCGCTCGCGACGGCAGAGGCGGCCGGCGGTGCTCGACGGTGACGGCGATGGGCGGGGGAGGGGCTGGTCACGACGGCGACGACGAGAGGAAGACGACGGCCGGCGATGGCGACGGCGAGAGGCTCTCCCGCGGCAGTTCAAGCCGGAACAGGGGAGGTGACGGCGGCGGCTTCCGGCGACGGTGGCGTGCGGTCACGGGACGGAGGGGGACGCGGCTGCATGGGGCAGAGGTGGCGGGACAAGGCGGCCGAGGCGATGCGGCTGGCTCATGGCTCGGGGGGGAGGGGGGAGACGCTGGTAGAGGGGGGCTCCCGGCGGCCGAGAGCAGGCCGGAAGGCGACCGGGGGGTCGGTGGCTGCAGCCGCGACTGCAGCTGGGCACGGAATGATGCATGGCGGCGGCTGCCGCGCTGGGCAGCGCGCGGGCGCAGGCAGGGTGGCGGGCTGGTGGCGGACGGCGGAGCTGATGCCGCGGCGGGCGGCGGCGGCGGCGCGCGGGAGGGCGGCGCCGGGTGCACACGGCGGAGGCAGCCCGGGCGCTGGGTGCGCGCGGCCTAGGCACGGCGGCGTCGACGATAGTAAGAGAGGGAGAGAGAGCTTCGACTGGGGGGTTCTTGCGGGGAAATATGCACCAGGAGGGAGGGGGTGCCATAGCCAAGAAGGAGAAGAGAGGAGAGATCCAGCGGCGGGGGGAGGGGGTTGCGTAACTGGCGAGGGCGGGGGGGCGGGTACGGCGGGGATGGCGGCGATGAATCCGGGAGGGGGAGGGAAAGGGGGGTTACAATTTTAAAAAAAAATTGCCAGATATTACATATTCGATTCATATGTTTTGTTTGGTTTGAAGAACAATCAAACTAAACCTACTGATTCAATCCAAAGCAAACAAGAACTAAATCACCGATTTTATTTTTCGGGTTGAATTGAAACAATAAACATCCCTAGATTTACCACACGAACCTTAAATGTTGGGCTGCGTTCGAAATGGTATACATCGAGAACCGTAGGTAGGATGCAAGCAAACTAATTCGCTTATGTCCTGTTTGGTAACACTATTAGACACCTCTATCATTATTAATTTTAAAATCGATATTGTTGGTAATCACCTCAAGGTGTATGGTTAATAATATCAATTTTAAAATTGGTATTGCAAACAACACATGTTATGTAATACAAGTGTCAACTTGTATCAATTTTGATCTTGATACTCCATCTTCTCAAAATATCAATATCAATACTAATATAGTATCACTTTTGATACTTTAACCAAACGGGTTAGATAAGTAATTCGATATTCGATTCGGATCATTTATTAAGTTAAATAAATGAATTTGCACAGAAAAAGAAGTTCGGCTTATAAACGAGTTGAGTCTGAACAGAGATCTACTCGGCTTGATAAATTCACGAACAGCTCATTTAAATGTTCGATTAAATACTTGATTAAGTATCTGATTAACTACTCGATTAACTATTTATTTAAATAAATTAATTATAAATATATTATATTTATTTTTTATATTATGTAAAATTATATTTTTGTCTAAATAGTAATTTAAAATATGCTTTAAATCGAGTTCAAACTTGAACTTGAGTTTTAAGTAAACCAGCTCAATCTAGATCTCGAAAATGAATTCTAATACGAGTTTGATTCGAGTTCAAACATAAATTTTATTTGAGTTTGAGTTAAGTTGATTTGTTTACATAAATGAGCGGCTCGACGAGCCGAGCTCGAACTCGTCGAGCTTAAATCGAGCCGAATTCGAACAGACCTTTGAAAGCTCATCGAGTATCAAGCCGAGTTCGAACGGTTAAATAATCGAACGAGCCGAGTTTGAACATAGCCCTACTCAGCTCGGCTCGGCTCGATTGCACCTCTAACTGTAGACGATGATAACCACACAAAGGCTGCAACAGGTTACGTTAATAGGAGTAATTATCTAGCAATTACTGACGAGCGATGATCAGGCATTATAAAACAGGAACATAAATCACAGCATACGACAAAAATTCATAGGCCTTTTTGCTTTAGAAAATGATCAAGATATACAAACGTATAAAGCAAGAGAACTCTAGAAAAGAGCAATTAGCTTGTACATTCAACAGATACCTAGAGCATTGCAGCATGTAACCTGTAACTAGTTTCTAAGAGGAGAATTACTGCATTCTCCTCAAATCGAATTATTTACAACACATACATCTGCTCTTGACAGTATGTTCTTGGTGGTAGCATTTACTCACTAGAACAGTTGTATTCCCTGAAAAATTGCCATCCGGTGCTTGTATAGGCGTGTTTATGAAGACTAGATGGGAGTGGCCATCCTACAAAGCTACAAGTCCACTGTTCTGCCCATAAAGTTGTTCGTTTCTGAGCTTCAGGTGAAGAATTTCTATCTTAGGTGATGCAGAGGTATCCAGGATTCAAGTAAAAAGCTACTTCATTCTATGATATTAGCCAGAAGAAAGGCTTACAAAATGAGCAAAAGTGCTTCACTTATTGTCATCCATCCCGCAGTCATCCTCCCCATGACCAGATACTGTACTCGAATTACAACTTTCGACCTCAAGGCAATCTTCAATTGCCTCTGAAGAAGATATGTGCTGCTCATTGTTTCCCCCACTAGCCCCTTTATCAAGACGCACATCTTCCTTCCTTACAACACTCATGACAAAACCATCGCTGATCCTTCCAGGTTGCAAAAGTTCACCCTCCCCAAGCATAATACTGTTATAAGTTGCTGCACTAACATGACTGCTAATACAAACTGATTCAGAACCTGTACTATGAGAACCTTCATCGGGTGTTGATCCTCTAAAATTACCACAATGTGACTCTGGTGAATGAGTCTTGGGATGACCCAAACAATCAGTCGTGCCATTCTTCCATTGCATAGTCTTTGACCCCGAATCAACAGGTAGGTTTTGAACATATTTCATGAATCTATCTGCAGAAGCAGTTCGCATAAGGGGCCCACCAGATCTTGTCCATGAATTATGGTCTGAAGTTTCAGATTCACTATCACTCCCATCAACGAGATCGTGATGACCAGTATGGACTGATGTCACGAAAGTTGCATCCTCGTCGAGGGAGCTAGACGAGTTCACTCTGGCGATACAATTCCAAGAAGGGATCCTTCTAGATACGTTAAATCTGGTAGCACCAGAAATTTCTTGAGATGAAGCTGCTCTTTCCTCACTCCTTTTCAGCCTCCGTATATGATTGAGAAGCTTAACACATTCATCTAAAGCAAGCTCAATGGCACAGTTAGCCTTTATGGCAGAGAGCTTCTCCCAGGAGCACTGCCTTCCCTGGTTGACAGCCTTTTTGAGCTCTACGTAAGATGGATTCTGTAAAATCTTTAGGTACTATACAGGAAAAAAAGAGATTGTCATTCAGTTACTATAGCAAGTGTTAAGCAGTAAAAAAAATAAAACATTTTGAATTTGGATATACCTGAGATATTGTAGCTGGCATCACAATGGTTATATCACCCTCCCAGTCTTGGGCAAATAATTTGGCAAGTCCCCCCAAAGGAAAACCAAGTTCTAGTATCTGATTGCATCTATGCTTAACTTCCATTTCAGTAAGATGAGCAAGCTACAAACAGATGATAGCAAAGAGATCAATTAGAGTGTGGGAAATAGAGGATCATGCTGCCCAAGCAATCAAGATAAAACATATTAAAATTATTTAACTGGGTGATTGGAGTATGATAACAATGATGCACCATCATTTTTGGAGAATGACACATTATACTCTAGATGCATAAAAGCATTACAGATAAAAGAGGCTGAAGTTACATGCTGGTACAGTATCTTGAAGCTAACAACTAACATTATGACTCAGCAACAATGAAAAACTTGTGAAAATATAAGAAAACATCCAGGAAGACTGTAAGAAGAAGATAATACCTTGGCAGCAAAATTGCCTCCATATGCTCGCACAAACTCCTTAAGTCTTAGTAAAGGGGATATGTGAGGGTTGGCTTGACTGACGATGAAATGGTTGACATTGAATAACTCCTTCAGTTGCATAATGGGCAAATCAGTTTCCAAACTTCCATCCCTCCACCTACGGGCTGACAAACTAGGCATCTCCTCAGGGTCTACATAAAATGGAGTATGAAAAGGAACCAACTCTCCTGATCTATCTTTTGCCATGAGCTCTTGAGCCTCAAATAAACCAGGAAAGGCACAAGAAGCAGTAACAGCACTCCATATCACAACATTAGGTGATGTCAAGTAGTTAAGACACCTTGGTGGTTCATGTTTTCTTGGAGAACAGACTGTAACCCCAAGGACCCGACCAGTCATGTCATATGCTTCTTGAAATGTTAGATTACATGTAAGATACCTCAAACGATTTTGCAAGTATCTAATTTCATGGACTGCACCTTGTCTCATAATCCTCCTTACAACTGAAAAAATCCCACCCAATTGATCAAAGAACTGCAGAGATTGCCAAGAGTTCTCAAAGAAGCTCTCAAGATCTGCCCTTGAGTGGGTAGCCACAATAGCACACATGATTGATCCTACACTAGATCCTGCAATTATTCGAGGAAGGAGTTTATTCTCTACTAATGTCTTCACCACTCCAATGTGAAATGCACCTAAGGATGCACCACCACTTAGCAACAGAGCTGTCCTACCAAAGGCATGCCTCGTCTCTTGCATGAACGAGATCTTCTCATCCAGATGAAAGTCCTCGGTGTCTGATTCACAAACCATCTTCAAATGTGTCGATACTTCGTCAATGTACTCCTTGATAAGCCTGGGTACCTTAAAAAAACAGTTTATAATCAGTAACCAACAAAAGAGAAGGCTCAGAATGACCCACATAGATAAGCTTTTCTTAAGATGAAACACAAATTGTCACCAGATGAAACAAAAACATTAACGACTATCATCTAGAGGTGTAAATTGAATCCGATAATCCAAAATTTTGATTCAATTTTGATAAAAATCAATGGATTCATTACTTATTATTATATTCCATGAGCTACCTGAATTAGAATAAGATATTCTAATAGTTAATCAGAATAGGAATCAATTGATTCCGTTTCCGCTTATCCGATTTCAATAAACCAAATAAACTATAAAATATGATCTAAAAAAATGATAAAATAAAGTTTTAAAGACATTATATCAAATGTGAGTTATTAACTTATTTTTAAATAAAAACTAATATATAGTATGCACTTTACAATATATCAAATTCGGCTCTGATTTCGATAATGGACTCGAACATGAAGATCCCGACATTATTGAAATCAGAATCGGAAACAAAATCAGACATGGGTGATTCCGCTAACGTAAAAAAGTTCTGAATTGCTTGCCCAAATACTGAAATGACAACGAGACAACTAACGATGTAGAAACTTTGTAAGGAGTAAGCAAAGCAAGAACGTTTCCAATTCCATTTCAGATGAGAAAGCAAATCAGCATAGAGGAACATGTTAAGAGAAAAAGATTCATCCACCTGAAGTCTGCCTTTGTGGAGCAGAGGATTGCACATGTCCCCAAGATTTCTTTGAAGAACGGAGCGGAGACCGAATACCACGTCCCTGAGCGAGCCGTGCTGCCGCCGGTGGCGAAGCTCTCGGAGCTTGCCGCGCACGAGCTCCACATCGTACAAATCCTCTCGAGAGGGCTTGGGCGACTCCCTGTCGAGCATCTTGGCGGCATGGGCCCACTCCTCGTATGTGAGCGCGGCCTTCATCATGTTGCGCCAGAACTTGAGGCGGTACAGAGCCTCCGCGCGGGCGCGCACACCGCTGCAGCGCCGGAGCAGCAGAGCGAGGATCGTCACCATCACGAGGATCCCCTGCGTGTTGCGCGGGTGGAACCCCGAGACAACCGGGACGATGGCGTCCCTGGCGCGCCCCAGCCACATCCACAGGAGGCCCACCAACAGGTGGCGCCGCCGGTGGATGTACGTGTGGAGGAGGAGGCGGAGCGCGATCACCCGGCCGACAACGGTGGACGGGCCAATCGAGAACGGCTCAATCTTAGCCTCGCTGCTGAGGTCCATCTCCCCACCCTCCGCACCGACAGATCCAAGCGAAGGGGCCGGAGCACAAGAACTCGGAAGAACCAGAGGCAAACCCAGTACGAAAGAACTCGTTTTGGATCGATCAGACGCTACCAACTGCAAAATTGGCTAGATCTCGCCTCTCAACCTGCGATCTTTTGGCCCCCCGAGTGACGAGGTTCTCGCATGTCAAACAAGCGAGGCATCTTCCAGATCGAGATTCAGGTTGCGGGGGGAATACGGTAACAACACAACCCAAAAGTGCGAGATCAAAGAAGAGACCAACGGACAGACTAACTTCTCGCGTTCGCTCTTCCGGAAGCGTTCGACTAGTCAGAGGTGGGAGCTGTTTTCCCCCCAACTTGCGGAGGGGGAGCTGTATTTTTAAAGAAATTAAAAACATGGTTGATTATTTAGTTGTCCGTAACAACTTTTCTAAAAAAAGGTTATCAAACTCCTCAACGTGAACATAACAGTTATAGATAATTATGTTAATATGACCGAGCTTGGCGCGTGACGCCCTGCTCTCCAGGAGCAGGGTGGGGATCGATTCCCGGCTGATGTTCAGCCGGGCCACCCCGAGGGAAAGGGGGTGGTATGTAGTGAGGATCGAGTGACAGCACTCGATCTCTCGTCTGTGTACAGTGCGGCGCACATTCGACAAATGCGTTATGTGTCTAAAAAAATAATTTTGTTAATATTTATATAATTAAATTATTTATTTATAACAAAATCTTGATAAAAAATAAATTAAGTAATTTTTTATATCAAGTTATTTTTTATTAAAATTTAAAATATAGTTTATTTTTAGATATTAGTCAAATAATTTTACGAAAATGAGATATATTTTTGTTACTTTAAATTATTTTTATATTTTTTTTTCAGTTATTTTGATATTTGTAAATTATTTTTTTAAATTTCTTGTAAAATTTTATAATTGTGTTTTTATTTATTTACTTTAATATTAATAAATAATTACTAATATCAAGTTTAAATTTTAAAATTAAGTGTATGATAAAAAAATTTAATTTTTTTTTTAAAAATACTTTAAAAATATATTTTGAAAATTTATCGTACACGAACTAAATAAAATATATAGTACGTAACCATTTAACATAAAGTGATCTTGTAATTTTTATATATAATAATTTAGTTGAAACAATTCAATTACTTACATGCTCAAGTTTCAATTAAAATTTTATTAAATAAGTAATTTGTATAATAAAATAATTTTTAATAAAATTTTTTAATTTTCTAACACAAAGAATAAAATACATTTTTTATATACTGTATTAATTTCAGCGTGTAAATTTATTAGAATTGATAATATCTATTTAATATCATTTTATTAAATAACTTATATTTAAAAAAAGTTACGCCGTCTAAAACAGTATCCATGGTAATTTTAGTGGATGCCGAAATCCATATTAGTCTAACGTGAGAGGTAATTTGTTTTACGTGTTTATGCTCTAATTAGTTATAGTTTCATTTTTTATACTATATCAATATTGATATTAATATTTTCAAATGTTGAAGTAACTATATCAAAAGCAATACAAGTTGACAATTGTATTATGCAATATATTTTGTTTGTACTATAATTTTTAAAATTGATACAGTTAATCAAATTCCTCTTAATAACTCTTATCAACATCAATTTTAAAATTGATACTGATAAAAATATTTAATGGTGTGATCAAACAAGATGTTAATTTTAACGTCCAACTAAATAAGTTAACTGATGTCATTTTTTCGAAAATTGACGCACAGGACAAGTGACTCTTAATACGAAAGTAAAAATCACATTTTTGTTTGAGAGAGGAGGTGGGAGGGGGGGGGGGATGGAGGGAGGAGATAAGATCATAAGACCTGCGCGAGGATGGAGTCAGCCTTGACAGGTACGTGTTCATTTCGTCCATATCCATGGCTCCCTCTGCGTATGACTCACCAGAAGTTGGTAGAAGAAAACAAAGATGGAAAGAAACAACGGAAACGCCGCACGCTATTCACGGGTCTCCACCAAGTGATGGACCCCTCTTTTCATTATATATGTTCACATGTTTATCTTTCCGATCGGCCCGTAGCAAGTAACCACACAAAGAATGTCTCCGTCTGTTTGACCCGTCGACACCTCCGTTCCCAAACGTCACCTATGACCCTGTTTAGATGCCCTTTTGATATATTTGAGTACCACACCAGTTTTCGCGTTAGTATTGATGTATGGGAATGTAAATTCTCATGTCCATGAGTGTAGTGTCATGTAAAAATTCACATTATTTTATTTTCATTATTATAAGCAGGCATGCCCTTATATTCGTTTAACTTGCTTCTGATGTCAAATTGTGTAAATTAATGCATTTTAGCAGTCTAAATTGTTAGGTATGGGCTACCTTTCAAAAAAAGAACCTTGTATTTGAGTGATAATGATGTGAGTTATTTACATGACATTTATGTTATTTAAAGCATTGTAGAGTTTTGTATAGCGAGTATCTCTATTTGTATAGTGCGTTTAGTTATTTACATTTGATAATACCCACTTTGATTTTACCTCTTCCTCAACATGAAATCTCATGTTCTTGTTAATTTGAAACTTTAAGTCTATAAAAGGTTTGAAGAATCGTTTGGTTGAGTTTATCCGAGATTGCTCTTTCTCGGTATATTAGTACTATAATGTGTCACACAGTACATTGTTAGGATGGAGTAATTAGTACTATATCTAATGTCCACTCGATCGATATACGAGGATGTGAATATCGATGCCTTTTAGTCCATCGTAATGGAATAATGGCGATGGCTCAGAATAATGGCGGTGGCTTTTGAAACTGTTGCCTACACACCTAATAGTGACTAGGGCTGTCAATGGGCCAGGCCCGGCCCGACCCGAAGCAGGCCCGAGTAAGACCCGGTATAAAATAAATCGGGCCAGCCCGACCCGGCCCGCATTACTATTCTGGCCCAACCCGGCCCAGCCCATATAAAATATGAATTTAGCCCGGCCCGGCCCGGCCCGGCCCGACCCAATCTGATTATTTCCAATCAATAATGAAGTATACAATAATATGTTCTAAATTTTTTTAATTATTATTAAAATCTAATCACAGTTTTAAATTTTTGAGTTTCATTAACCCTTCCACAACAATATTTTTTTACACATTTTACAGAATAATTAGAAAAAATACATAAAATTTTCTCCACAGGACAAGGGATGGACTCTTTCTCAATTGGTGTTCCTGAAATTAATGTATACATATATTAAAATCTTAATTTTCACGTAATTACCAAAACTCTTTTCTCGACTTGAAAAGTTACTTGTTTTCCAGACAAATAATAGTAAAACACTTTAAACAAAGAATATGAAACTCTGAAAATAAAATAAATATAAATTATATTCTTTTTAGACACATTCAGATAGACATTGACAACAAAGCATGTCATTAAATTTTATTAGGATGATACGATGATAAATTTTTAAAATTAAATTCACATAATAAAAATTATAACAGAGAATGAAAAATAATATATACATAGCCTATTGACCCAACCTGTTGAGAAATTTTTATGACGTCTTATTTACTTCTTGTCAAATAAGCTTATGAGTTCATGTACAGCACCAAACGACAGATGCTGTCTCGTTATCGTCCGCTTCACCTGCGGGCATGCTCTATTGGCCCAGACTACAACCCGCGGGTTGTTCCTCTGGCCCAAATCAAGGCCCAAGGCTGGCACGGCCCTAGGGCCCGCGGGCCAGCCCGCCCCATTGCCGCCCCTAATAGTGACAACTTATCAGCAATTGTCGTTTATTATACAAAAATCGGTGAAGACTGAAGATCAGTCGTCGCCGTTTACACAAGTTTAAGTGACGACTCCATGGAGTCATCACCAGAAAATATTATAAAAATGATTAGCTACCGGCTACGGTGTGGGAGTGAGTGATGGAGGAGTCATTGTTAGTATGATTTACTAGTGACGGCTTCAGCCTTTGTCAATGGGAGATTTGACGATTGGTGATGGCTTCAAATTTCATTGGCAACTAGGGGTGTCAATGGGCCGGGCTTGGGCTGGCCCGGCCCAAGCCCAGTTAAGCCCATATACATAAAGCCCAAGTCCAAGCCCATGTAGAAAGCCCAACGGGCTTAGATTGTTTAAATGAACTTTAGCCCGCCAAAGCCCGTTAGTCCAACAGACTTGAGTTTTGTAAAACAATTATAAATAAAAAATTCTACAAAAAATCATAAAATTAATAAAAATGTGAAAAATTTTAAAAATCACAAAGAGATTATAAAATCATTCGTAAATTTCATAATTCAGCTAAATATAAAATCTAAAAAAAACACCTGTGTTTTTGTGAAATGTCATAATTTAAGAAATAAAAATTAAAAATAATACAATCTGACCATCTCTCTAACAACCGAATTAAGCTCATTTATCCCTTGCAACTCGAGGTCACCATATTCTGCGTTCACCTGTTTTTAGACACATTAAAGATAGGTGATACATCTTGGAGAGTCTCTGAAGGTCCTGTAATCAGGATGGCCTGACGAAGAAGCAACAGCAACAGGAGCATGAGCTACGAAAGAGTACACTCTTTAATTCCTCTGCTGATAGAAATTCCTTGGGGAAAAAGAAACAAAAAGGATGTTTCAATGATACCATAAATGTCACATAATGGCAATACAGGATTCCACTATCATTTGCAACAGAGAAGTCTTCATATTCAACATTCAGGAGCTGCTGCTGTGCAGCAGCAAGTGCCAGAAAACGAGGGTCATCTAGCTCAATCTGCCCACTCCAACCTTGTCTAAGACAATAGAGAAAAATAATTAGAGGGTCAGCTAAGAGATGATGAGATTTCTCACATTCACCAATCTACAAATATTGACCAAAGTACTTGCAGGTTTTATTGATAACACAAAGATATATAACACTAACACTATTGTCATGATAAATTCCCTTTGTCAAGATGCTGAAGAACCAAAAAGATAATAATAGCATCTCACAAAGGGGTTCTTGAAAATATTAATTGCAATCACAACATCTGCCAACTTTAAAAAATGAAGAGAAAATAACAAATAGATCTAGGGGCATAAAAGGAATGGAAACAGAATATCCTATGCATTGTATGAAAACTACGAAAGTCAATCTAGGAAAAATAATCATGACAAACCATCCAACCAAGATTAGCCTTCGGAAAAAAGCAGCTCAAACAGAGGTTTAACTCATATCAATTTCCTATTTAAATGTCTCATAAGGGAATCCTTATACAGTTGCTTGAGCAGTAGAGTATCAGGTTGCATTATTGAACAAGAGCAGTAAAGAAAGATCAATATGCTTGTATTGTATGAGAAATGGACAAATCTTAAGACTTTAACCAGAAGTGGCCACTCTCTTGCAGTTTGCTCATGACAAATTGTTGTAAAACTAGAATAAACAATGAAAATAAAAAATCATAGAATTCATGTATTAACCTGAGAAACGAGGCACATCTCCAGACATAAGACCAGAATTGACAACTATCTCTCCATTGATCATGATGACTTCAGTGAAACTACGATGAGCAATTAAAATAAAAATGGCAAAAATAAAAAAAGAAATGTGTCTCACTTGCACGTATCTTATTTAATGTTTCATAGTCCCTGAGTGAAAGTTGAATAAAAATGAACACTCAAAATAAAAGAGAACAACGAGCATATATCATAACAAGGGCAAAAGATCTTCAGAAATATACCTGATGTCGATTGCCATACAATCTTGAACAACTCTACTTGGGGGAACATAATAGTTTGGAGAGTAGGTCTAGAGAAGATAGAGTAAGGAACATAAGTATTTGTAAGAGATCTTGGTTCCACAAATCAAACAGTCAACAAATTAATGCCAACTGTTCTTTCTCATATGGGTATTAGAATACCAAAGAACTTGGGGAATGTAAACTCATACTATTAATACCATTAAAAGAATTGAGAATACAACTCTACAGGAGCTTAACATAAGCCAAGATTAAACGAACATAAATAACCAATGAAATACTAAGTGTTTCATTGATGCCACTTCTTTTTGAATCACCTGTGGTTGATGATATAGCATGTAGGAGTATCCACCAATGCAGTAAATATTGTTTATTTAGACAAAAAGCCCAAGTTACAGAAGTATCACATGATCATTATAAAAATATACAAATATGAAAATAGGGTAACATAAAAGAAAGAGTCAAAATGTACCTGAAAATCATGAGATTATAAACAGACATTCATTCAGAACTCCTACTCAATTGCTTGAAGACAATGTGAGCTCTAGAAGAAAGAAAATAAGTTAATTGGTGTAAAAAACAAAAAAGATAGTACAAAGAAGCAAATATACCTTCCATGCTATCTTTTAACCAATCTTGTGCACATATTAAAGTCTTTACCGTCTCTGGAGACAAAGAACTTCTATATTGATCAATAATTCTTCCACTTGTGCTAAATGCAGATTCTGAAGCAACTACAGAAGCTGAAATTCTCAAGATATCTCGTGCCATTTTTGAAAGTATTGGATACTTGATCATATTATCTTTCCACCAAGCTAAAATGGTAAAACCTTTTTGACTTCGAGATACAACGCTCTCCTCTAGATATCAATCCAATTCAGATTTTGAGTCTTGCAATAAAATTTGTGAATGAAGAAATTGGTCAAACCCACTCAAAATATCAACTTTCTCATTTTCTTCTAATGATAGATCCTCATTTTATTGCATTTGAAGATTGCATTCATTCATACTTGTGGAAGCAAATTGTTGTGAATATACATCAAAAAGATCATAGATGCCTTGTTTAATACGAATTATATTCAAAGAAGCCTCGAAGCCAAAAAGATTCATTAATGCATAAGTAACAAACATCAACTTGTACCTAGGGTCAAGCACCGTTGCAATAGCAAATAATAATGCAGAATCTTCTATTTCTGACCAATATTTGTCAAATTTCTCTTGCATCTTGGCAATCATATCATGAAAAAAATCATGTGAATTTTGCATTTCTTGTCTCAACAATTTCTTGACATTACAAATTTCTATCAAAGCTATGTTTGAAGTAGGTTCATCGGTCATTGAAAATGCATTTGTGGCATTATAAATGACTTTTAAGAATTTACACATAAACTCTGCCTTTGACCATTCTTTAAGAGTGGAGCACAATTAAAACTCGTGTCCTATGTCTCCAATGCCATAAAAGCTTTTCTAGAAAGTGCAGCATCCAACATCATGTAACTTGAGTTCCATCGGGTGGGAGTGTCATATGGAAGACCTTTCTTCCCATATAATCTAACTTGTTACACAATTTCATTAAACTTTTGTTTTCGTGCTTGTGATGATTTAACATAGTTTACAGATCACGAATGTAACGTTTGGACAAAAAAGTTAATTATAATAATAAATTTTTATTTTATGTAACCGTCCGTCTCTTCTCCCCACCCCGGCGATTTCTCGCTTGCCTCTCCCTCTCATGCGATTTCGCCGTCGCCCAATCTCCCTCTTTCTCACTCTTTCTCGTCGTCCTCCCTCCCGATCTGAATATCTCTCCCATCTCTCTCTCACCGATGTCCCCCCCCTCTCTTTAACGCCGTGAGTGCCGTCGCCATAGCCGTGAGTCCCCCCTATTCTGCTAAGAACGCCTCGACCAAAGCCCTGCCGTTGTGAGCCACCCTCCCCTCGCTACCACCGCCGGCTTCCACCTCCCAATCGCGGCCTCCCTCCGCATCGCCGCACACCATCGCCCCCAACTGCCTCGGCTGCGTGCGAGACCGCGTGCCCCGCGTCACCGTCCCCCGTGCAAACCGCAGTCACAAGCTGTTGTCACTGTCGTCATTCCCACTCAGCCGCCTTAATGCCGTAGCCCTTGCGCACTTGTCTCTGGCCTCGTTCCCCCTTGCTGTTGTGGCCGGTCATCACCTCACCCGCCACTGCAACTGTCTCCACTGCCATCTGCCTCAATGCTGTCGCCAGTCCACTATTTCTGCCGAAACAGCGTGGGGAGCCCCCCCTTCACCACCGCTACAAACCTTCGTTCCGCTTGCCATTGCCATCATGGACACCGGCCTCCTCCATGCCGATGGCTGCCAGCTCCGCTTGCGCCGTATGCCACGTCGTCGTCAAGCGCCGTCGCAAGCTCTGCCTGCCGCCTCCTTTCCGCGAGTGCCGCCGCGTGAACACGCGATTGCATGTACGCGCCCGATCGACCACCCCCGATCGACTGCCCAGCGCCGGCCCTGCTTCCTCGCCCGCCCAGTTCATCCCGGTCTAGTGCCCGGTTCAAGTTTTTGGAATTTCAAAAATTTGTTAATTACGAAAATCAGAGTTGAAGCCAGAAAATTAGCAGATACATTATAAAAATCTAGAAAATTCACAGGATCTTTCAGGTAGGTTTCTCATGCTTTTCTATGTATTTGACCTTGTTTAGATAAGAAAATATGCATGATTTAACCTATGGACCTTGATTGGACTAGTTTAGACTTTGGACTTAAGACTAGTGATTTCCTCAAAAATTCTTGAAACCAGAACCTTGAAATTGATATTTTGAATATTATGAAACATGTTTAGCATGATTTTGGATGGGTAGAAATATTTTTCATGAGATTTGACCATATGTTAATTATGTAAGTGATTATATGCTAGTTTGGAACAAGAATTGAAGGTTAATTATGTGTAGACTTGGAAAACTCTTGAGTCATCAAATTATAACTTTTAGAACCTATTTTGGTCAGATTATGATTGATTACATGAGATCTTAATTTGTTTAGTTTATGCCAAGCATGACTTAGGTTAAGTGTCTTGTATATATGTTTTAATATGTCTAGTTCGGCTTGTCATTGCATGTGTGTAGATCATGTAAATTTTGATTAGTCTGGTTTCAGATTATGTATTATGTCATGCATGATATGTTTATGTCCATATGGTCAAGTTTAGTATATGTTTGATTTAGAATATGTCAACCAAGTCAGTTAGTACAAGTCTTGTCTAGTTTATGGTAAAATATGTTTAATTTGGTTTCAGATCATGGGCTATGCTATGCATAGTTAGTCATGTCAATTTGGTCATGATTAGTATGAGTTGTCATTGAGGACAAGTTCAACTAAGTCGGGTTATCATATGTCTTGTCAAGTTCGTTATGAATGTTATGTCTTGCATAAAAGGCTATGAAATTAGATGTTTATGTCATGTATGCATGGTATGGTCAGGTATGTCATTATTTAAATTTATGTTATGAACTCTTGATATGACGTGCTATGAAGGCTTCACCAGCCTATGTTAGTCAATTGCCTATGGGCAGCGGGTAACTTAGATGAATCTGGCCCTCTCGCAGATCCCGGATTACTGCAGTTTTCCCTTAGTGTCACCACTGCCTAGGTGCACTTTGGGCTAGCTTATTATATGTTACTACTATATATTAGAGCTGGTGAAAGTATTTGTACATGTGAAGCAACATGACAAATTCTTTGCTCTTTGGCTATGTGTTTTGGAAAGGATATGAAATATGTTACTTGTTTGTCATGTATAGATGTTAAACCATGTCATGTTAGAAAAATCAGATTTGTCTTATTTTAATTTGGACATGTTAAGTTAAGTCTAGAGGTCATTTAGATGATATTTGTTTAGCTTGTATGGTCTTGTGTGCATTGGTCTAGAATTAAGTAACATTGGCATAATCTTTTTCCTTAAAGATAATCATGGTTTGGTTATGGGATATAGATAATTATAGAAGATATTCTATACATTTGTAATACATCTCAATCTATATATGTTATCTATCATTGCTTGATTATATTTTAGTTATCCGATTGGCAAGAAAATGGTGTAAATCCTACGGAGTCCCCGGACTCACCCCGTTGTTGGTTAAATTTTTCAGCAGGTTTTGAAGATTTAGGAGCTTGAAAATGAGGTTCAGGTGGAACTAAAGGAATCAGAGTCATTTGCACTCGGAGATGATTGATATTCTCTACTTAGGTAGCTGATTTTGGTTGTTCTTGAGCAAAAATGTTGTTAGACTTAATAGTATGGTTTTATTCTCTTGTTTTGATGGATCTTATGAAAATGATTGTTGAAGTTTGGGTTATGGAATTCAAGTGTTGGGTTTCATCCCACTGTCACGACGTTGTGTATTTTCGCTGCATATTTGTGATTATGTTAATTAAATTTTGGGTCGTGACAATGAACACTAGAAATTGAAGAACGGGGCTCATTTTAACCATCTTGCACAATTAAGTTCAAAATATGTGCACAACATCCCACATGAAAATATTTTCCATTCAGAACAAGAGATTGTTTCTCTACAAGATTTCTTCTCACTATTGTACAAAGTACATCATTACTAGATGCATTATCCAAAGTGAGACCAAATATTTTTCTATCAATTCCCCAATCCATAAGAGATTTTAAAAGAACTTTTGCAAGTGAAGAGCCAGTGTGTGGGGATTCAACCATTAGAAATTCAATAACTCGCTTATGTAATTTCCACTCAAGATCAATAAAATGAACCATGATACTCATATATCCTAATGTTTAATTTGATGTCCATAAATCTGAAGTAAGACCTAACCTTCCACATTCATTAATCAATATTTTTCTCAATTTTTTCTCTCTCATTCTCGAATATCTTCTCAAAATCAGCCTTAATTGTGTTTCGAGACACACTGTCAAATTCTGGATTAAGAGTTCTAGCAAAATTTTTAAATGCCACATGCTCTACAAATGTGAAAGGTAGTTCTAACATAATAACCATTTTTTCTAATTCAAGTAGTGAAAATGCTTGATCAAATTTGAAGTTCAAAATTTGAGTAGTCCGTGGGCTCTTACTTTGCGAAGGACGTTTAGAACACTGAGTAGTATGTCATGACAAATGACTTGTCCCCACAGATTTTGAACATGTAAAAGTGGCATTGCAATAGTTACATATTGTTGTTTTACTCCCACCTTCTAAAACTTTCTCACTAAAATGTAACCAAACTTTGAAATTCGTTTTCGAGGACGTGATGAGGAGGAATGTGTATTGGGTTCAGTGATAGACAAATTTATGCTAGATTCAACATTCAAACTCTCATTTAATTCCATCTAAAATATAAAAAAACTTAATAAATATGATGAACAACAGACAGGTTAGTGATAGGGCATGACTAAATTATAAATTATGGAATCTATGTTTACGAAGCCATAACACATAATTGTGGCCTTGGCCACTTTTAAAAAATAAAATAAAATAAAATAAAGCCATAAGACCAATTAAAAAAACTGAATGGTTCAAAGTTAGCCAAACAATCACCTTTCAAAACACTAGAATCAATTATCATATGAGGTTTTACAGTAAAAGATATGGAGGACAAGTCAAACTTGATGATTTATCTTCTAAACTAATGTATCTAAGTCAAACTTAATAACAAATGAATCAATTATATGTCATTGTCTAAGAAATTACCTTAAATATAAACGAGTCTCGTATTAAGAAAAGTTGTTACAAAGGATCCCACATAAAATGGTTTTTCGTTTTGGATACTCCAGTTCATATATCCATGAACCTTTTGCCTCCCTTAAATTCTTGACATGACTATTAAAAAACCAATTTTCAGGCTACCGCGGCCATGAATTGCTATCCCACAGTATCCATTCGGATCATTAAGGCAATCCCTCATTACTATGAGTATATTTCTTTAATTTCCCTCATCTCCTACAACTACTATTTTACGGATAACTTCAATGAAAACTGAGAACCGTATGCTCCTAGGTTTACATACTTCCGCAAGGAATGCCTCCTGGGAAGTCGTACAGAGACAAGATCACACACATCAGAGCAGAAAACCTAACCTGCTCGGCTGCGTTCCCCGTCGGATTGATCGGCTCCCCTGCAAAGTCCCGTCGTAGTGACGCTCGCACTGCGCTCGGCGTGGCGTCGCCGTACGCTCGCTGAGCAATCGTGGCCTCTGTCGATGCCTCCCTCCCGCCACGGAAGAGAATAGGAAGGGGGCCCTCCCTGCCGCAAGCCGAAAAGCCGGTGCCGATCAAACACGTACACGTCGTCCTGTCTGCCTCCAGTCCTGATCCCCCTTTCGGAGGTTTGAAAGTGGTGGACGCTGGTGGAGCTTCTCCACAGCTCGCAAGGTGCTGCCGTGCTGGGGGCCGGTGGACGCCGGTGGAGCTCCTCCACAACTTGCCAAGTGCTACTGTACTGGGGGCTGGTGGACGCTGGTGGAGCTCCTCCGCACTGTCCACAGCTCCAATCGCGGAAGTGGAATTGGAAGATTGGGGTGACCGTGTTGGGGCTTGCGGGCGCCGGGCGCTGTTGAGGTGATGACGGAGAGACGGTGACGAGCTTTAGACGGGCCAGTGGGCCAAGATTGACGGTCCAGTCGATAAATAAAAAATGAGAGCCAGGTTTTTATTAAAGCCCATTTCATTTTTTCGAGGGCTCTGAGCCCAGCTCGTGATGGACTTTCTGACGGGCCAATGGGTTAACCCGTTCATTTGACACCCCTATTGGCAACAGCTAATGTCATTGCCTATGACAATGATTATACTATAGTCAACGACTATAGTGTCGTATCAAAATTGATATTATTTCATCTTCAATATTTTAACTAATGGGGACATTAGGTTTATTTAACTTGCGTCAAATTGTGGAAATAAATATATATATTAATAGTTTAAGTTGGTGCTAGGTGGGCTACTTTCCGAAATAAGAATGATATGAATTATTTACGTGGTATTTTTTATCTAAAGCTTTATAGAAATAGCGAGTATTTATTAGTAGAGTGAGTGCAATTATTTAAATGTGATAGCATCAATTATTTCCAACATGAAATCTCATTTTCTTATTAGCGCACAAGTTTAAAAGATTTGAAGTCTCATTGGGTTGTGCTTATCGGAGATTTTCTTTTTTTTTTGCCATGCACAAGTCTCACGTTGAACAATTTTTGGACTAAGCTTATATTAATATCACTTTTGATATATGATAACGTGAATTTTAGTGTCCGTGAGTGAAGTGTTGACACTGACAAATAAAAAAGAGTGAAGTGTAGGTATCAAAAGTGATATTAAATTATATTTAACATAATAACCAAACATACGTTTAGATTCAATCATCATGCAATGCAAGTTAAATTATGTAAACACAAGAAGAAAAAAAGGGTAGGGGGCTATTTGCAACATCTCCTAAACATGTCTCGAATAAGGGTGCTTTGCAACAACAATATAAAATTTGTCATCAAGAAATGTATAATGGTGACAGCTATAGAAAAATTGTCGCCAATAAACACATACATGGCTGGCAAAAGCCATCGCTGGTTGAAAATTAAAATGCCTAGATTGGATTTCGGGCATATTTACATGAATAGTGGTGACGATTGAAATAGTGGTCATAGATAAAATATAGTAACGATAGCAAAAGCTATTGTTAAATGCCAAAAGTTGACTGTTCAACTGTCAGATCTTAGTAGCGACGACTTTATCTATGTTCATGGACATTAAATAGACTATTGGTGACAACTAAATGGTCCAATCTCAGTATCAACGACTTTAGCTATGGACATTGACTCTAAATGTACTATTTTCATCTTTAAAACATACAAGCCTCTCTCTCTCTCTCTAGTGTGTGCATGCTATGCTGCCACCCTATGTGTGTGCATGTCGTGTGATATCACCGACATTGCTCCCTCTCTCACATGACACTATCGCTACTGGCAGCCATCATCACTACTTTTTTGGTGCCTGAATCTCTTTATCGAGGTACCTACTATAGATAAAAAGAGAATGTTGTGTGAATCCTCTTTCATCCCAACCTTATCAAGATGTCCTCCATGAGAAGAAGGAAACCTAATCTCATGAATTCCATGCAAAGGGTTAGCTTTCAATAAGATACTAGACTACCCACTAGACTTGCCTCTTCCTTTTTGAAAAGGAAGGGCATTCCAGTTTCATGGTTAGTGAAGGAGGAGGGTAGAGAGAAAGTGTGTGAAGTGTGTGGTTGCCAATACTTGTAGGTTTCAATGTAAGTAAAAATGGGGGTTTGATTTACATACTTGGGGAGACGATGTGTAAGTTCCAATTTTCTTGTCATCTCGGCTGGCCAAAGACTAGGATCCCTTCAATCTAGTATATTCATGTGCACATCAAAGACGAGAAAACCAAGTGAAAAATAGATTAGAACTACTTGAAGTGTAGAATATATGAAGAAACAAGGTAAAAATTATAAATAGGCTAGAACTGACCAGGTTAAGGGTTAGCCCTAACCCCTAATTTTGAATTTTTTAAGTATGATGTAATAAAAATGAGTAAAAATGATGTTAAATGAATAAAAAGAGAAGTAGAAAGTGAAAGGAATCAAATTTGAGCAAAAGGGGAAAGGAAACACATTCTGGTAGTGGCGTGGGCTCGAACAGGGGAGCAAGTTGATGTGCCCTAGGTCAAGGGCACATGGGACTGCAACTGTGACTTCACTCCAAAGCTCGCTATGAGCAAATAGGAGATCCCATTTCACCCACATTTATTGTAAATAAAAGAAGATAGGTCGAGAAAGATTCTCCCAAAGTCGAATTGGTCAACCCACATGTCAGATTTTTGTACGGATTCTTCAATTGGGCTAACAACGATGATTCGACAATGGTGCGAACAGAGAAAATCATGAACAATCCAAAGATTTGATTCATTTTTCATTTGTTGAAAATGAAAGAGGACAAGTCAAGGAAGATTTAAATCATTTTTAATTTGGTGTTGCACATGTTGATTCTCTTGTATGGAATCTTCAAGAGGACCAATAAAAACAAACAAGAACTAAACTTCCTCTCTCTAAAACTCACTAAATTCTTTTCTCTAAAAATCATCAAAGTTCAAGAAAAGAGTGTGAACACATGTTGGTTAACCTCTTAAACATTTCAAGCAATCCATTTATATAGATGATTGGAAATTCTACACGAAGTCAGATTGGAACCACGAAATAGGAAAGATAGATCCATACGCCCCCGTTTGGGTCTCATGCGTCCCCAACTTGGGGTACATGGACAAAGGAAAGAAATTTTCTTGGGTAGACCAAGATTTTGAGCTGGCTAAGGAAATGAGGGAGGCTGCCATGCACCCTCATTTGAGAGCACATGCATCCTCATTTAGCGGTGCATACAACCTCAAATTGGGGCTCATAGACCTAGGGCAAAATTGACTATCAACACCCTAGATCTGATGTTAATTTAGGAAATCGATGGATCCTATATGCCCTCAATTGGGGGCGCATGAGCATCCTACTTGAGGTCATGGATCAAGGCAATACTCTTCAAAAATTGCCTATGAACTAGTATGAATTATAGTAAAAAGGGATTCCATGCACCCTTAGTTGGGGGCATATGTGCCTCCAACCCGAGGCACATGGACCTAGGCAATAATCTTCAGAAATCTGTTGAGATCTAGTCCAAAGTTGGGAAAGGAGCAACCGGGGGTGCATGCACCCCCAAAGGGGGTCACATGGCCATGTGCCTCCCGATGGGGCTTAAGCTTCCTACCCTGGTTAGTTTGATCAAAAATGCCTTTGGAAGCTTTGGAAAGACCCATCGTTTATTCTATATGATAAAAACATGAATATTACCCATAGAACAAGAGTTTTAAGTTCCAAAACTAAGCCAATTTTGCATGTCTATAGCTTGCTTTACCTTGGTGTTGACTTTGCAAAGAAATGACTTGTAATGGAGTGAAATGTGTCATAGTGAAAATTAGTGAAACAAAATTGAGTGAAGACTAATGTAGCGGAATAGAATAGTAATAGACTGAAACGGTAATTCCATGGTGTAGATAGACACATTCGTAAACCAAGCTTGATAGTATGAATCTCTTCGAGTCCTTGGGGTTACCACCATGTTCCATCAGGCCTTCCCATGCTCGATTGGTAAAAAGATGTGTTGAGGGCATGAGAGAATGAAAATAAAAGTAGTTGATCTCTCAACGTGGTAGAGGTCCCTGAATCGTAGATTTGTACATTCATCAATGGATAGCATCCTGAGTTGTGTGGTGTGCTTGTACTATGATGCATAAAGTAAAAATAAAAATTTTGTAAAATAAAAGAAGAATATCAATTGACCAAAGTTGGGCACTCATGTTCACCTATGCTGTCAATTCAACTTAGAATGGAATAACCTCATGTTTCATTGAGTTTGCATTAAAGCACAATATAAGATGCATGGGTATTGTGAATGTATTGAGTCATGCTATGGCACCAGAATGCGACATATGCGAAACACGATTGGGCCCATAATAACATGGCGAGACAAATAACACTATGTGACATGAAGATGTGAACAAAAGTATGAAAAACAAAGCATAAAACCACAATGGGATCTAGAATGTGGAAAACAATAGAATGTAAGGTCATAGTGAGATTTAGGATATGGTGGGATACAATAAGTTGACTATGGTGATGCCAAAAGAAGGAGAGACATAGTGGGATGAAAGATAAAAATGGGTAATGTGAAGACAACTATGGTGGAATAAAAGAATAGTGGAACACATGGCCATAGTGAGGTGTAAAACATAATGGAATCCAAAAGACAATCATTGTAAGACGATAAGGGACATGGTTGTAGACACGCAATTTTGGCCTAGTTGGAGAGCTTAAATTCTTGTTTTCATGAAGTATATTTGAGTAACCTTTCAAGGGAACCGAGTTTTCCGGAAAAATTAAGGTTTTGGCACATTTCAAAGAGGGCAAAGCCCTGTGTATAAGGGCACCTGGCGCCCTACTTATAGGGCACCAGGCGCCCTGTTTATAGGGCACCAGGCGCCCTGTTTATAGGGCACCAGGCGCCCTATAAACAGGGCACCTGGCGCCTTGTATATAGGGCACCAGGTGCCCTATATACAGGGCACCAGGCGCCCTATATACAGGGCGCCTGGATCCAAATCAAATCGATTTGACAGGCCGATTTGACCCCCCACAGTGACTCGTCTTGTCGACCTGACATATCTCATGATGCTGGCTCCCCATATATAGGGCGCTATGCCACGTGGCACTATTTTTCGAAAATGGCCAAAGTACCCTCTTTAGGGCTATAAATAGACCTTCATTTGGAGCTTGGAGGAGGTTCCAACTTCGTGCCACCCTAGAGCTCATCCAACACCACGTTTCTAAGCCATTCTCATCCCCCACAAGCCTTCAAATCGATCCAAAATCGTCCACCAAAAACCCTAAAAACCTTATGTTTCTGTCACTCAGAAACATGATTTTTCTCCAACTTTGAGAGCCTCTATCCGTCTCTCCTTTTACATCCAGCATCGAAACCACCTTTCATTAGCTTCATTTACATATTGTCTACAAGGAGGAGCCCCTACTTCGTCCCGGAAGCCGCCCAGCACTCCGGAGCGGCGTTGCGAAGAGGGGAAGAAAATCTGTTCGGGCCAGACTTAGTGCCCCGTATACAGGGCGCTTTGACTTGGTCAACGCGCCCCATAAAGGGGGTACCAGGAAGGGCAGAAGTTCGTTTTGTCATTTTCGAAGTCCGATCGCCCGTTTAATCGAGTTCTTATTTTCCTTTTTCGCCTTAGCATTGATCATCATGTTATTTGGCATGTCTTAGAACATTTTGCATCTCATATATGTTTAAAAACCTACCAAAAATAGGGGTTGGGATTCCGTCCCAATCCGGTTAGTCTTTTTCCTTTTGCATGTTTGAATTCAAATTTGAGCACGATACTATGCTTTCATTAGAACTAATGAACCTTTCACTCGTTTCTATGTTTTCTTATGGACATTCTTAGGTAAATCCGATTGAGGCGGAGCTTCAACCGGATAGAAGACGAAGGACTCACTAAGCTCTCTTCTTTCGGCCGGCCGAGAGAGGAGAAGTCGGAACTCAACAATCTCCCCGCTTCCAAAGGTACGACGGTCATTTCTCCATTTCATTTCTTTTCATTCTACTATATTTTGGAGCCTTTGGCTCCTGGCGACCACACCCACTAACATCTCATCCACCAAGTCCCCAAAGCAAGCGTATGGGCCGGAAGGGGGAGATCCACGGATGTCCCGTTTCGGGTGCTTACACCTTTTGGCGACCACGGTGGGACCGACTTTGCTTAAGTGAGTTCTTCTCTTCTTTCCTAAGAATGTCCACTTGAAAACATGCTTATTTTCACTTTAGTTCTCATTTAAGCCATTTCCATTTCCTTGCATTGCTATTTACTTGCTTACATGCTTGTTTGTTTCCTTGAAGCATCATCTTGTTTCTTCCAAGTTTACTTGCTCTCTGTTTATCTTTTTAAAAGCATATCGATCTGATTTCCAACTTTGTTAATCAACTTATTTCACCTTAGTATTTTAGATATCATCTTATTTCTTCCCTTGTTAAGCATACTTGCCTATTTCTTTCTAAGTCTAGTTCTCCTTTAGCAAATCTTTCAAAGCATGCTTAGTTAAATTAGTGCTTTCTTCTATCCTAGTTTAATTTCATATCATTGTCTTGTTCACTTGCTTCCTACAACATCTCATTAATCATTGTATGCTTTTATTTTCTTCTTGCTTGCTTCTTATTTCTTGACATTTCACTTGCATTTAGTTCGCATTGGAGTTTCGGGTTCGCCCGTCTCCTTAGGACATCCGAGAAGGGAGGCTCTCTCCTCCCAAAGCCCCACACATCCAAACACCCCTCTTGGTGGTTGCCAACTCCTCCTCCGGGGATTCCCTCTCGGAAGGACTAGGTAGCTTCCATCAAGGCCTCTGTAAGTCCCCAGACGTGAAGGATTCCCTCTTCACTGATCGGGCTGGTTGTACCATTTTATCCCAAAACCCGGAGTACCTATTAACAATCATTGTGAAAAGAGTGACAACCTTAGATTGCTCGGCGTTGTGAGAGCATAGGGTCCTACCCATTTATTTGAGTGGACAATATTTCTCTTAACAAGCCATTAATTTGAGGTTGAAACAAAAAAATTGTGTTAATCATTCAAAGTCTTTGCTATTACTTGTTTGCAAACAAAAACTGAAAATTAAACAAAAATCCCAAAATCACCTAAAAAGAACCAAAACAAAAAATTTGCTTGAGGTTAATTTGCTTGACAACTTGCTTGTCCGACAAAATAAAATCAAAACAAAAAAAAATCCTTAAGCTTTTATTTGTCAACCTTCTTTTTCTATTGTGTTTATGAATTTAAGGTCAGGTCGAGTTATCGGAATGGCGGATCAAGGATACGAGCAACTACAGTTGGAGTATGACCAATCTTATTTCTATCCTGATGCCGTGTGTGCCGTCAATGAACCCGAAGTTCTCCCCGAACCTAGTCAAAATTCTCCTCAACCCAATCCAAATTCACTTTGGGAGGCATTCTCTCATGCCGACCCTACCCAACTTCAGGCTATCAAAGCCATCCTCAAGGGCAAGTCGCCCGCCGACCACATTCCTCCCGAAGGTGGTCTTCACATCTCTACCCCTCGGTCAGGGGCACATCAACCCAATGTGCCCACTCATGACCATTCTCATACCGGGCTCATGGCCCCAATTTCTCCTCATCCGGTGGCTAATCTAGATCATCCCAATCCAAATGTTGTTGTTCCTTCTAGACCACCAGTTTATTCCTCTAATCATCTCAACCCTACTCACCCTTTGGTGCATCCCCCAATGTACCCTTCTTATCCGGCCACTTCGGCCCATCAAGTCCCAATTCCAGTGCACCAAGCACCAACTTCTCCTCCTCCTCTTAGGGAACCTTCTGTCGATCAGGCCATGATTAACAAGATCAATCGCATGGATGAGCAGTATAGAGAGCTTAGACGTTTAATCGACACCAAGGCAGTCCCCGAAATTTCTCTTCCTTCTCTCCCCACTTTTCATCTACCTCCCTTTGAGATGCCGGTATACCATTGCTACAACGGAACCGGCAATCCCTTCATTCATATCAAGGACTTTCTTTATGAGTCGGTAATGTGGCAAAATGATCCAAGGGCCCTCGCTTTTCTTTTCAGAAGATCATTAGAGGGTTCAGCTTTAGAGTGGTTCTACTCGCTTGACTCTTTGGAGACGAGTAACTTTGAAACTGTCAAAGCTAAATTTTTGCAGAGATATCAAGATAGGGTCGGACCAACATATTCCATCACCGACCTCATGGCTGAAAGAATGAGAAATGATGAAGATTTTACCAGATATGCTGATAGGTGGAGGTCCATGGCGTAAAGGCTTGCGATTCCATTTCAGAACCGGAGCAAGTGAAGATGATCATCACCAATGCCACTCCGGCCTTAAAGAATATGCTGGCTTTACATCACCCCACCTCCATGAGTGAACTTTATGAGAGGGCACGGTACATTCAGACACAACTTAGGGAGTCACCTATCATGAACTTGTTTGATCCTAGACCCCGAGCTGTCAAGAAAACCACTTTTACCACAACCGGCCCAGTGACTGAGGGCGTAGTGACAAATGAAAACCTCAATGTTGTAGGGAACCCACCTATAAATTATCAACACCAGTTCAGGAACCCTCAACAAAATCAACCATTTAGAAACCTTCGTCAACCTCAACATCAACCTCAGTTCCAGCCTTGTCAACAACAAGCCCCAATCCCTCAGCGACCGCAAACTCCAGTTCCCCAACAACCACAGCAACAACTGGCCAACTACAACCAAGCACCCCCTCCCATGGCCTATGAACCCCAGAAAATTGGACCTAAGAGGAACCATTACCCGCCTTTGCCGTACTCTCTCGTAGACATCTTTAATGCACTCATGGCGGCAGGGCAAATTGCATTGCCTAGGGAGAAATTGGAGTGGCCTCAAAATGCCAACACAGAGCGATACTGCTTGTTCCATAGATATCCTGGGCACACCGTGGAAAATTGTTTTCAGTTCAAAGACTATATCCACGACCTTAATGAGCAATGTAGTATTGACTGGGACCAGATGGGGGAATACATCAGAATAGTGAAAAATCAACCTCAACGGCAGCACGTACCAGCTCAGCAGCAACAACAACATAACCCCGGCCTGAGGATTATCCAAAACCCTTTACCTCCACATGCACCCGCGCCTGGGAATCAACACGTTAATCCCATCATGATTTCTTCCGAGGAGTATCATGATCGGGGCCAGAATTGGCAAGTTGAGGGAGCCACCTCCGCCATGCATGTCAACCGAACCGTCCATTCTATACCCCAAGCTACATCAGCCAACCCCATTACTCTCAACCGGCCACCATCACGACCCATCATAACACCACCAACCACACAACTCCAATCGGGACGGACCCTAATCCGCCCGATTAATCCACCACAAATATCACCACCACTAGGACCCATCATCATCCCGCCCCGAGCAACTGTACCTTCACAACCTACCTACCCTACTATGCCTCAAACCACCATCATTACACCCATCGCAAGAGCTCCCATCATTTGACCTAACCCACCACCCACCACTACCACCCCAGCTATAGCTCCTCAACTTGCCACAGTACTCAGGAGTGGGCGCATGTTCCAAAGGGTCTTTCCCCAGGCCGGCCAATCAGGGTTGGCACCAGAAGCAGAAGAAGAACACATTGAAGAGCTATTGCCTGGGACATCCTATGACTTGTTGAAACATCTTGATAAAACCCCGGCACGGATCTCTATCTTAGAGTTGATCAAAAGATCCAGAGTCCATCAAGAGGTTCTCCAACAGTACTTACAGCGAGTAATGGTAAACGAGAGCCTCCCCCCGGAAAAAATCTCATCGGTTTTGGTCCCGAGAAGTGAGTACCCGGCCCTTACATTCACGAAGGAAGAGTTGGCCGACCCGGAAATAAGGAAATGTGCCTTGTGCATCACAGTCCACATCAATGGTGTAGGCATTAAGTCATGTTTAGTCGATACTGGAGCATCCATTAATGTTACGCCACCGTAAACATTACATCTTTGTGGATTCTCCGAGGAAGACATCCGGCCATCTCAAATAACAAAGGATTGCATATGACAATTCAAAAAGCTCGCCGATGGCATGATTACATTAAATGTGAAGCTTGGACCCCGAACAGTCACTGTTGACTTCCACATACTTGAGATGGATCCAACATACAAAGCTATTTTGGGAAGACCCTATTTGGAAGCACTAGAGGCAGTCGCCTCCACCAATCACCAGTGTCTTAAATTCCCTCACAAGGGACAAGTGATTAAGGTGACGAGCATGCCCTTAGACCATCCATCTTCTCCACCACCACCCCTTGGGTTGCCAAACGAGCCAATTTTGACAATCTTGGATCTTCCAGAAATGAGTAGGCAACCCAAGCAAGTGTGGAGAAGGAAAAGAGAGGAAAATGAAACCATTGGGTGGCATATAATGAAGATTTTGGGATACCAGGAGGGCCGAGGACTAGGCAAAGAACTGCAAGGCATAGCTGAGCCAACCAATCCAGTGAGGTTACAACCAAAAAGCGGGATTGGGTATGATGGAACGACAGCGAATGGTCAGAATCTCAAAAGCAGATACTTTTTTGGATGCTTACAAATTTTTTCATCAAGAAAGAAACCATTCAACTGGCTGAGAACAAGGAAGAACAAGAGATGGAGCAAGACAAGAGAAGAAGAACTGACGACCCTGAAGATAACTTGTATCCTGAAATATCTCTTTTGTTTTCCACTGATGAAGAAGGGTCAAGCAATGAACCACTCCAAGCTGAACCACCTGTCGACCCACCCAAGGGTCATATTGCCAAACCGACTCGAGAAAAAGTCCAACCAATTCCACGAGGGCCTTCCCTCATTATGTCATCTTTTAGGGCCGACGCCCCAACGCATTGTGATGCTCTCCCCGGGCTTCTTAGCCCGATCCCTATTTCTAGGCCGTCATGCCCAACTTATGGGTCCACGAACCCACTTGTTGCTTTCGGGCCATCGAGCCCCTCAACTAAATCTGGGCCTTTGTGCCCATTTTCTCCAACTCTTGGGCCACCAAGCCCCTCAACTAAATATGGGCCTTTGTGCCCATTTTCTCCAACTCTTTGGCCATCGAGCCCCTCTATTGAATCTGGGTCTTTGTGCCCATTTTCTCCAACTCTTGGGCCATCAAGCCCCTCTATTGAATCTGGGCCTTTGTGCCCATTTCCTCCAACTCTTGGGCCATCGAGCCCCTCTATTGAATCCGGGTCTTTGTGCCCATTTTCTCCAACTGTTGGGCCCTCAAGCCTATCTCTTAAACCCAGGCCCTCGAGCCCACATCCTTCTCTTATTGGGTCCATGAACCCACCTTCTTCCATGATCATCCGGCCTACTGGCCCATCACCTCTTTTGGTCAACATTGGGCCCGAAAGCCCCCTTTATCAAATATTACTCGAAGTCTTCCCCTCTTTATCAATATCTTTGCCTACTCTGACTCCCGTAGTTGATCTCAACCCAAATCGGGCACCTGAAGCCCATTCTGTCTTTATGTTTAGCACTCCCCAAAAAACAATGCCCTCCTCGAAACTCAAATTTCGATCGAGGAAACATCTCAACTTGCCTCGGAAGGGCATTCAACCCAAGGAGCCACCAGATCCTTAATTGACCTTCTTTGCCCTCCATCCTCTCCAATAAATTCCACTCCATCCACCTCCTCTTCCTCTTCTTATTTACCTTCTTCTTCTTTAGGTTTAGTTTCCAATAAAAATAGGACAAAAATCAGAGGTAGGAGAGTTCCAGAAAGATACCTACATCGGTTAGCTCAGAAAAGCTTAGAATGTGCCAAGCTACCGGAGTATCTAGAAAATGCGATTCAGCTGGATGAAATTCGATATGAGGAGAAGGATAACATTGATCAAACTTTGGGGGTTTCTTCCTCTCTCAATAAGACATCAACTACATCCAACAGAAGGCAATCAAGGGCTATGCAATTGCTGAACATCTTGCCCATCATCCTATCCCAATCTTTGACCCTATCCAATTAGATTTTCCCGATGAAGAATTGTTGTCCATTCGATCTTCCAATCTATGGACTTTGTATTTCGATGGGGCATTAAACTCCCAGGGTAGAGGGATAGGGATTGTTCTTCTATCACCCGAAGGTGTCACCATTCCACAGGCTTTTCAGCTCCATTTTCCAGCAACAAACAATATAGCTGAGTATGAAGCCTTGTTGGCCGGACTGGAGGCCGCTCACTTCTATGGTGTCCCTAAACTAAGGGTAATCGGTGATAGTCAGTTGATTCTCTGCCAAGTACTTGCCAAATACCGCACATCTCATCCCGGGCTCAGACCATACCAAGAACTCACCACCTGTTACATCAAGCTATTCTCCAAACTCGAATTCATTCACGTTCCTCATGCTCAAAATATTCTTGCCGATGCTCTCGCCTCTCTGGCATCTTCACTATCTGTCCTGCTAGGCAGGCAAGTTAGGACGATCTATGTCCGTCGACGTACCATTCCGGCAGTAGAAGATGCACGATTCTTGAAGGTTAAAGAAGAGTTTGAAAGGAAAGAGTACATTGAGCAAAAGGAGGAAGTATCTCTGATTGAGTTGGAGGAATTAGAAGAGGGTGAGAAGCCATGGTATCATGAGATTGCGAATTACTGTCAGGATCAGACTTATGCACCGGGATCGACTGCCAAAGAGAAGAAAGCCATAAGAAGGGTCTCCCATAGATACACCATCTTAGGTGGAGTGCTTTACAAAAGGAGCTTGGCCAGTATTCTATTAAGATGCGTAGATGAAGAAGAGGCTGAATTGGTGCTTAAAGAAGCACACTCCGGAGTATGTGGAGGCCATGTAAATGCTCAAGCCCTCGCCAAGAAAATCATCATGCAGGGGTATTACTGGCCTACTCTGGAAGAAGATTGCTCGATCTTTGTCCGGAACTGCCAAGATTCACTCTCCCGCATCTTCCCTTCACCCGATTCATGCCCCATGGCCCTTCGCTATGTGGGCTTTTGATGTTATCGGACCCCTCGGTGACCCAAACTCCACAAACAAAACCAAATCCTTCATTCTAACTGCAACGGAGTACTTCACCAAGTGGGTGGAAGCGGAAGCATACGTGGAAATCAAGACATCAACAGTCTGCACCTGCATCAAACGCAACATCATTACCAGGTTCGGGATCCTAGGTGACATCATCACCGACAACGGACCACAGTTCATCTCCCAGGAGCTGCGCGACCTTTGCAACAGGTATTGCATCAGATTGCATCATTCATCTCCATATTATCCTCAAGGCAACGGTCAAGCAGAAGCCACCAATAAAACCCTGATAAAAATCATTAAGAAGACCTGAAAGTCTAGCAAGTTCGCAGACTGGCCAGATAAGTTAGTTGATGCTCTATGGGCCAACCGCACTTCTATTCGAACCCCAACAGTCGGACCCCTATGCCTTAGCATTTGGGATGGAGGCGGTAGTTCCATACGAAGTAATCATTCCATCCCTCCGAGTCCAGATCGATCGAGATATCCCGATGGATGAACGCCGAGATTCGCTTCTCGCGCAACTCGAACTCTTGGATGAAAGGAGGCTGGCCGCTGCCGATCATGCTAGATCTTACCAGAATAGACTTAAAAGATTTTATCAGAAGAGGGTGGTGGAGAGAAAATTTGAAATCGGTGAGGTTGTGCTTAAAAGAATATTCGTTAAGCCGGGCGGTCCCCGCTCCAAACTTCAACCTAATTGGGAGGGTCCATACGTTATTTCGGCTGTTTATCCCGGTAATTCATATAAGCTGACTAATGCAGAAGGAGAAGAACTAGCTCATCCCTGGAATGGTGTATACCTCAAAAAATATTTCCCTTAAAAACAAAAGTCACAAAAAAATCTATAAAATCCAAAGGTGTGAGGAATAATGACAACATCTAACGCTTGCTTGCTCGGTGCACCAACTTGTCACTTAGGGAAATAAGGATAGGCATCATACTGCACACACTACACACCTAGTTTTGAGATCTGATGATCGGAAGTCAGGGAGAAAGCTAGGCAATGCTTGGCAAAAGAAGGTCAACCTAATCCCGTTCTCTTCTCATTTCGGTCCAGAATAGATGAAAGGGATTAGAATGAGGAGTATCGAAAGTGCCCATTGCCTTAGTTGGAAAATGCCTCTGAAGGTCTGACTTCTTAAAAAGAAGAAAAAGGTGCCAAAAGATGGGCAATGACCCCTCAGGTCGGCAAAAGAATAGACCTGTCTGAATGTGTACCAACAAAAGCCCAAAAAAAGAGAAAAAGGCTCCAAAAGATGGGCATTGAACCCCTCGAGGTCAAAATCAAGCAAAAGAAAAAAGACATGTTTGAATGTGGGCCATCAAAGAAAAGGGCTAGAAGGAAGGACCCGAGGATGTCAAATCCCAGATGGGCAACGTGGGCACTAGTACAGAAACAAGTTCGACATCCCTGAATTCTACTAAGGACTTACCACCAATCATCTTCCTTCTTTAACCTCAAAGGATAGGGTTGATCGACTAGGTCCAAGAAGAGCCATAGCCTATCGAAGGCGGAAGGTCAGAAGATTCCGAACAAGGCACTTTCTCACACGTGATGCCTACTCTTAAACCTTAGGTGACATGAAGGACACCTACAACAAACGAGGAAAAGGATGAGATAATCCGTTCCCTTCACACAAAATTTTTTTATGCTTCAAAAACACCAAAAAAAAATTCATAAAATTGAAAGAAATACCAAAAACATTATAAAACCATCAAAAACCAAACAAATCAAAAATTTCTGAAAACACCTAAAAGTTTGCTTTCTAGATTGACTAGTTGCCTTTGCATTCATATTTAATTTCAGTCTTGCATGTTTCCTTTTGTGCATACTTATGTTTTTCTGTTATCTTTACCTTGATAAGGCCTATGTCCCTTGACAAAAGATCAAGGCAACTTTGCCCTCTCCTTGCAAGGGACTAAGCCAAAATAAAGTTCTAATATCTTCTCTCAAGTGGATGTAGGAACATGAGAAGGCATACCAACTTCATATCCCCAGGCACTTAGAGGAAGCAAAAGCAACAAAAAAATCAAAAAATTGAAAAACAAAAGTGGACTACCCCGACCCCTATTAGGACTTGCATTTAGTATTGCATTTATCAAAATAAATAATATTTGAGATGTTGAAGACCTCAAATTTAGAGGGGGCTGAGCCTGAGAACCCCTTCAAAAAAATCAGTGAGGGCTTAGTCATTCCCTAGCCTTGCGAATAGGCCAAAGTTGAATATGCAGGGACGACGGTTTCTTTATAGATGTCCTGACCCGTTATGTTCAACCTATATCTTCAACTATTTTCTTATACTTATTTGTATTTCTTTAAACCCAGCATGCATCATTTCATACACCAACATGCATCATCCCACCATGACCATTCCCCGCTTCCTAATCCTGCCATAACCTCCTTCCAGTCCCATTATGAACATTTTAAAAATGGTCTTTTATAGCTCCAGAAAAGGTCTTGTTTTTTCAGAGAATCGGTTTCCAACGAGTTTTAACAATGATTTCATCGAAACAAGAACTTTTTCCATGTCGAACTGAACCGGAATTGTTGAGTAAAACCTTATGAATTTGAAGAACCCAACCTTGATTGATTGGCTGTCTCCTCTTTACTTTTCGCAATTTACTGCATTTCTACCGAGTCCAGCACACCATGCAGTTCGGGTCCTGGCCGGTAACAATTCTCTCCCACGTGGGATTTTAGTTATTTACTTTCAGTACTGTTTTTCTCTTTAACCAATCAACCAGAGGGAAGGTTTCGATAAGACAAAGGGTAATCTCGGAGTCCGCGAAAGTTTTATTCCACTCAATTAGGCCAATGAGGGCGTGTCTAAATCTACACCTTGGTGTCACCTTTTCAGTCCATTACCACTTCATTACGCCACGCCTCATTACGCTTCGCTACATTCACCTACGCTTCATTCGTGTCACTCCCCTACAAAGCCGACGCCAAGGCGAGGCAAGCTGTATACACGTAATTTTGGCCTAGTTGGAGAGCTTAAATTCTTGTTTTCATGAAGTATATTTGAGTAACCTTTCAAGGGAACCGAGTTTTCCGGAAAAATTAAGGTTTTGGCACATTTCAAAGAGGGCAAAGCCAAGTGTATAAGGGCACCTGGCGCCCTACTTATAGGGCACCAGGCGCCCTATAAATAGGGCACCAGGCGCCCTATATACAGGGCGCCTGGATCCAAATCAAATCGATTTGACAGGCCGATTTGACCCCCCACAGTGACTCGACTTGTCGGCCTAACATATCTCATGATGCTGGCGCCCTATATATAGGGCGCTATGCCACGTGGCACTATTTTTCGAAAATGGCCAAAGTACCCTCTTTAGGGCTATAAATAGACCTTCATTTGGAGCTTGGAGGAGGTTCCAACTTCGTGCCACCCTAGAGCTCATCCAACACCACGTTTCTAAGCCATTCTCATCCCCCACAAGCCTTCAAATCGATCCAAAATCGTCCACCAAAAACCCTAAAAACCTTCCGTTTCTGTCACCCAGAAACATGATTTTTCTCCAACTTTGAGAGCCTCTATCCGTCTCTCCTCTTACATCCAGCATCCAAACCACCTTTCATTAGCTTCATTTACATATTGTCTACAAGGAGGAGCCCCTACTTCGTCCCGGAAGCCGCCCAGCACTCCGGAGCGGCGTTGCGAAGAGGGGAAGAAAATCTGTTCGGGCCAGACTTAGTGCCCCGTATACAGGGCACTTTGACTTGGTCAACGCGCCCCATAAAGGGGGCACCTGCTCCTGGCGCCCTATATATAGGGCACCAGGAAGGGAAGAAGTTTATTTTGTCATTTTCGGAGTCCGATCGCCCGTTTAATCGAGTTCTTATCTTCCTTTTTCGCCTTAGCATTGATCATCATGTTATTTGGCATGTCTTAGAACATTTTGCATCTCATATATGTTTAAAAACCTACCAAAAATAGGGGTTGGGATTCCGTCCCAATCCGGTTAGTCTTTTTCCTTTTGCATGTTTGAATTCAAATTTGAGCACGATACTATGCTTTCATTAGAACTAATGAACCTTTCACTCCTTTCTATGTTTTCTTATGGACATTCTTAGGTAAATCCGATTGAGGCAGAGCTTCAACCGGATCGAAGACGAAGGACTCACTAAGCTCTCTTCTTTCGGCCGACCGAGAGAGGAGAAGTCGGAACTCAACAATCTCCCCGCTTCCAAAGGTACGACGGTCATTTCTCCATTTCATTTCTTTTCATTCTACTATATTTTGGAGCCTTTGGCTCCTGGCGACCACACCCACTAACATCTCATCCACCAAGTCCCCAAAGCAAGCGTATGGGCCGGAAGGGGGAGATCCACGGATGTCCCATTTCGGGTGCTTACAATGGTGGGACAAATCACATTGCACAACAAAAGCTATCATGGGGTGATGAGAGAAGATGATTTCACTGTGGGATAAAAATGAGATGAAGGGCCACGGTAAGATGGGAATTGGTCGAACAAAGATAAAAATGGATCATGGTGGGGATTATACAAATGCGATGAGTCCAAATAAGATGCATAGCAACAATGGGATGGCAATCCCAAACAAACATGACAGGACTGCCAACTCTAGAAATGGGTTCCGAATCGGCATCTCAAGAAAAGGTTAAAGATAGAATAGGAGAAAAAGAGTGAATCAGAAAACACTCTGAAAGTGGTAAAATCCTCACCTCAGTCCCACACTCACATTGATCCCTGAACTTTCATCTCATGGTGTCGCTCAAGCACTAGAGATGGTTTGGGTCATGTGGGAGGAGAGGAAAAGAATAAATAAACTTAGAACATGAATAAAAGATTGGAGTGGTCACCAGGAGCTGTGGGGTCCTCTTTATGTAATGGGAATAGAAGGAAGTTGACTGTATGTACCTTAGCGTGGGAATGAGTATGTGCGGGTTCAACCTTCTCCTTCTTCGGTCAGCCGATGAAGAAGAGTCCACAATTAATGTTAGCTTGATGTATCTATGAAACTAGAGGACAAAGAAGACAAGAAAACAAGTGAAGAAGGATTAGAACTGAGTAAAGTGTAGTAACTGTAAAAACAATAACATAAACGACAACTGGAAACAAACTCACCGGATTCGGGGTTAGCCCTAACCCCTTTTTTTGGTTTTTTATGATATATGAGATGATGCAAAAATTGAATAAAAATAATGCTTAAATATGAACTAAATGATATGAATGAAGAGTTAGTAAAGGGAATATGAATGATCAAAGATAACACAATCTAGGCAAAGTGGCAATCGGGTTGGATAAATTAAATGTAAATTGTGCGGCTCTGATGCAGAGATAGAAACGGACATCACCAATGTCAGAATCAAGTACTGTTTGTTTCAAAATAAAGAGGACTCATCGAGGGTGGTTTTATATTAAGATAAATTTTCTTGAATCCTTTCAGAAGTGGTATGAATTTACCTTAAAGTTATGTTGTTGGAAGTGAAGTTATGGAAACCACTGGCGCAGTGTCGATGTAGGATGTACCACGGGCACCATAGATATTTGAATTGAATGATTATTATTTTAAATGAAAGAGAGTTCACCGGGGAACAATTTCTATGAAGGATGTATGGGCTGAATCTGCAAGTAAGTGAAGCAAATTTTATTGAGAAGATGATGACCAAGAAGAGACTTTGGATCTGTCTGCGTAGTGTCAGTGTAGAAGATGTCACAAGCCAAGGCGATGTCAGAATAGATCTTTGTTTGTTGGAGATGAAATATAGCTGAACGAAGCACACTTCTTATGAAGGAATCCAGACTGGAAAATGATCATAAATTTCTTTAGAAGCTGATGATCAGAAGCATAGCACTTACAGAGCATAGATCGACTTCTTTCTCACTTCGGGATGATCTCCGGGCACCGGGTCGAAGAGAGAACGATTTGGAGAGGTTGGGATGAGCCTAGGGTGGCTGGAAGATGAGGATAAGAGTGCTGGAGGATGGGTATGCCCTCTTAGGTTGTTCAAATGGGTCTCCCTTTATAGGGGATAAGAAACAGGTCAAAAAATAGCAGATTTTGATACATCCGACCTTAGGTTGGCTTTCCTCCATTTAATGATGTTAATTTTCATCATGAGGCTTTTATAAAATTACCCAACTAATTTATAGGGATTTAAAATCATGCATCACCTTCTCCATGTTCAAAATATGTCTCCACTTGAAGAAGAAATAAATCTGGTCTAAAAATAACAAGTTTTAATGTATAAGACAACAAGTTAGATTGCCATCATTTGATGATGCTAATTTTGACCATGAAGCTTCCAGATACTTTATCAAGTGATATGGAGAAGTAAAAAGGAAGGCAAGGTAGTGAATTGGTCAGATATGTGCCCAATGGGCTGGGCTTGCATGCAATTGCGCTTGATCAGGGGTGCGTACAGACAGAATTGCGCGTCTGATTTTCGAAGGGTGCTACAGACAAGTAGAAGATCAGAATTGAATGCCATTTATTGCACTAAAAAGCGAACTCAGAGAGAAATATTATTTATGTTAAATACTTCTTCAGTAGACGTCCACAGAATCTTGTGAAAAATTTATAAATAGAGGATATGCTGGAAAAATTATAATCTGGCACACCACCAAGCGGCGCGACCTTGGTGCAGAGACCACCAAGAGAAACATGGAAGTCAGAATGGGCTCTCGTTCAGAAAACATGGATTTGATTAGAGATCAATAACTTATCCTCAGATTTTCAGTAAGCTTCTCAGCTTGTCCAAAAGGGTGGTTCAACTTGATTTTAATGGTCCAAAAGGCATGTTGCCAATGGAATAATAGTTTAAGCTCCAAATGAGGCCAAATTGGCTTGTCTACAGCTTGCCTTGTCTTGATGTCGACTTTGCAAGGGAATGTTATGTAATGTAACGGAATTAAATGTAAATAAATGTAGCAAAGTGAAATGAATTGAAGTGGAGTGGAGTGGAGTGAAATAGCAATGAACTGAAAAGGTGGTATCAAGGTGTAAATATAGACACGCTTATCGATCAAATTTAGTAAAGAGAATCTCTTCAAGTTTCTTGGATTAGTGCCACATTTCATCAAGCCTTCTTACATTTAATTAGTAAAAGATGTGCCCTGGGCACGAGAGAAGAGTAGCCAACCCCCAACGCGGTGGGGAGTCCCTGAATCATGGGTTTGTAGGTTCATCATTATCCAGCAACCTGATCTTTGCGGTGTTCTTGTACTGTGATGGGCTAAAAGTTTAAAAAGAGAGTTATTTTTTAAAATAAAATAATACCAATTGAGCATATTTAGGCCCTCAGATTCATTTAAGTTTTTCAAGAAACATGATTTGATTCCGAATGAAATGACCTCAGATTCCTAAAGGCAAATGACAAAGCTCAATCAACAGACCGTAAGGATATTGGTGGTGCAAAAGTGATGATCGAAATGGGTGCCCATGGTGAGATGAGGTGACTGCCACGGTGAGATGAATAGCAAGAAAGTGTTGCAAGAGGCTGTGGTGGGATAATGATGAAAGACATTATGGGACAAAAGGTGATTACGATAGATGACGAACATGGTGGGATTAGCGAACATGGTGGGATATTGAAAAGATCGGTATTGAAAAAAATGATGGGAAGAAGAGACCTGGTGAGATTCAGAGGATGTGATGACCATAGAGAGATATATAGATGATAACTCAAAATGCATTGGAACTAATGCAAAACTATATGATGCATGCTGAGCTAAAAAAGTCAAAAATTTACTTAACAAACTTGTTGAAGATATAGATTGAATATTAGAGGTCGGGATACCCAATTGGGAATCATTGTCCCTTGATATTTAATTTTGGTTTATCCGCGTGCATGAAGAATGACCTGACCGTCGTGGATTTTGATGAAGGGGATCTCAGGTCTGGTCTTCTTCGCATTCACGGTCTTCAACATCAATGTATAAAATAGGTAGTAATGCACCTAATTATATGTTAAGAAGGAAAATGATAAGGGTGAGTTTGTGGTGTAATGATGCGCATTCTCACAAAAGAGTTCATGTGCCTTGATGTAGACACAGAGCAAAAAGTTCCTCAGCAAAGTAGAGGCCGAGGTTATGGTGACACCTCCTCCTAAGAATCCATGGGGGAGGGAAGTGGCGAGCATCGCCTTGTTGTGCAGTTTTCCTTGTTTGTTCTTCATGCCTGAAATACTTGAAAAACAAGATTAGAATGCCAGTATAGCTTATCCCCCTTGCAAGTTGCAATCTGTCTTGACATTTGTCAAGGGGTAATAGCCTTCTTAAGGGTGTAAAAATAAAGCAGCAAATATGCAATGAAAAATTTGAAACATGAGAGACTAAGAATAAATAATGTAAAAACGAGAATTCAATCCAAACATGTCGATGAAAATTTTTTGAAAATTTTCTTGGAATTTGATAAAGAAGTTTTATGAAAAGATTCAAATTTTTTGGGATTTTGAAAATATTCATTTTTTTGGAGTTTTGAAAAAACTTTATTTTTTTGGAGTTTTGAAGATATTCAATTTTTTTAGTATTTTTTTTAAAACATTTAATTTTTTGGGAGAAAAAAAATCAGTATTGACATAAGTTCTCATCACTTGGTTGTTATTCTAGGTTCACTAGTAAATACCATGTGCAAAATGGGGTTCCTTACCCAGAATCTTTCCGACCTTCAACCTTTGATTGGCTAGAACTTAGCTTTGATTTTGTTGGTCCACCCACACTTCGGGGGTAAGAATGAAGAATTGAGGGAAAGTCCTTGATAACTTTGGAAATGTCGAGAGGGATTTCTCTATTCACACCTAATTGCCCATTAGGGTTCAGCCTCTTCAGGTCTTTTCTTCTTTATTAACAAACCTATTTTTTGTGGCACACATTCGGATAGGTCTTTGAGCTGTGGGGTCATTGCCCATTTTTGGTGCCTTTTTTATTTTCCTTTTTTGGGGTACTCATTTAGATAGGCCCATATTTGTTTAAACCTGTGGGGTTCATTGCCCATCTTTTGGCACCCTTTTTCATTTCTTTTGAGAAGTTGGACCTTCCAAGATGGCCTCCTACTAGGGTAGTGGATACTTTTGATACTCTCTCTATGTAGTTCTCTTCACCTATCTTTGACTGAATAGAAGAGAATAGGGTGAGGGTTTACCTTCCATCTCCTAGCCTACCTAGCTTCTCTTAGGTGTTAGGTCATCCAAGTTCTGGGATCAGGATGTGTTGTATGTGGGATGGTATCCACCCTCGACTCCTAGAGAACAACCTAGGATATGTGGACTCAAGTCATACTGGTAGTTCTCTTCATTTTTTTGAGGTAGATCATATTCCATGGGTGAATCAATTGTAAACATGCCTTGCAATGTAAAGAATTCATTTAGATAAAATAAAAAGTAGTTATCATTAATCATACATTTTCTCTAAAGTAAGATTGTCATGTGAGATTCAAAATCATTTCAAGAAGAAACATTGCTTTGCAGATGACATAATGATGAATGCAATTTCATGTAATACCTGAGAGAAGGAGTTCATTGTTGGTGATGACGTTGCTTGTACTTGCCCTACCTTGCCTTGTTGCTTCCACTTTTGATATGCTCCATATTGCATTGAAGATTCAGAGTCATAGGATGAAGTGAAAGATGTGGTATCACCCAGGAAAATTAATGATGTAAAAGGCAAAGATTGTGATATCACCCAGGAAAATTTCTCTACCCTTGATTTTTTTGTTGAAAGTAAAATTTAGAGAATGAAAGAGAATTTGAAAGGAAATAAACATGCTTGGAAAACAAAGTTAGTTAAAATGGGCTCTTGGGCCCGTGAGTTGAAAGTGGGTTTGAAGGCCCGGGAGTAGTTGGAATCAAGAGGCACGTGAGCCCAAGATTTGAATGTGGGCTAGAGAGCCCGATTGTTGTTGATGGGCATGAGGGCCCAATTGGAGGTGATGGGCTCGAAGGCCCGATTGGAGGTTGAGCCCAAGGGACCTAATGAAAAGAGCGGGCACATGAACCCAATTTAAATGGTTGGGAGCAAGATTGGGATTTGTGATGGGCTCGCCGGCACCATTGAAGATATGGGTGCGCCATCCCAAAGTTGAAGAAGTCGGGGCATGGGGGCCCAATTTCGAAGAAGTATGGGCACGCAGGCTCGATTGTGAAGGAATGGGGGCATAGAGGCCCGAAGTTGAAGGAGTGTGGGCATGTGTGCCTGAGGTTGATGGAATGTGGGCATGGGGGCCTGATTTAGAAGAAATTTGGGCACATTGGCCCAGTTGCAGAAAAACATGGGCATGTGAGCCTGGTTGAGGTGAATTGCGAGCACGTAGGTCCAATTTAGAAAAATTAAGGGCACATGGGCCCGAATGGGGAGAATTGTGGGTATGTGGGCCTGATAGAAGGAAAGGGGCACGTAAGCTCAGTTGGATAAAGAGAGCAAGCGGGCCTGGTTGAATAATGGGGGCACGTCGGCCCAGTTGAATGAAAAGCGCATAAGGGCCCGATTGTAGAAGAGGGGCATGAGGGACCAATTGAGTGGGATAAAGTGTGGGTCGTGGCCTTAAGATTGACAGATTTTGGGCCCATGGGCCCGATTGATGATTGTAAGAATGAAAAAGAAAGGGAGGTGGCCCTAAGATTAATGAATTGTGGGCCCATGGGCCCGATTGTTGATTTGGAGGAGAATAAAGAAAGGGTCGTGGCCCTAAGATTGATTGATTGTGGGCCCATGGGATGGATTGTTGTTTAGGAGGAGAATGGGGTAAGGGTTGTGGTCCTAAGATTGATGTTAAAGGATTTGCCTACCTATCTGGAGGAGGTCCTAGTTTCCCTTTGCTAAGGTCTACATCCTTCTGGAGGCTTGTATATTCCTTCCCCATTTCACTGACCAATTCGGTCTCCTTACTTCCCAGAATGATGACGACAGTTGATTCCAATGATGACGACAGTTGATCAATTCCATCTGACCAACTTCAGGGATCAATTCCAATGATGACGATAGTTGATCTATACTTGGAGAATCCTTGCCTAGTCCCTGACAATCAACTAAATTTATGATCTCCTTATCTAAGCTTTTTATAGTAGGCTTCTCCTCAGATTGTTCTAGGGAAGAGGGCATGCCTAGTTTACGGGATTCTAGAATGATAGAAGAGTTTGGTTCGATCTCCCCTACTGGTTGACTTTGATCTTGAGAGATAGCAATGATATGTTGAGGAGTTGATTCCTCTGCCAGGGAAAGAGCAAAAATGGTTAGAGCAATTGAATCATCTGATAGGGTAGGAGCTTGAAGGGTCGAAGTGACTAAATTTTTTACTGTAGCAGGAGCAAGAATAGTAGGAGTTATTGATTCCTCTATTGGGACAAGAGCACGAGGAGTCAAAGTGACTAAATCATCTACCATGGTAGGGGCATGGATGATCGGAGTGACTAGTTCCTCTGCCAAGGCAGGAGCATGAATGATAGTAGTGGCAGGTTCCTCTGCCAAGGCAGGAGCAATAGAAGAAACATGTGCCTTAACCGACTTATGGTGCACCCTATTTTGAGGGGTTGATTGAATAACCAAGGGTTGTTCAATTGGTGTCGGCATAGAAGTTGGTTTAGGCTGAGGAGCTACTGGCAAAATTTGTTGAGGGGCCAAGGCTTGAATGGTTGGCCGAGGGGTTGTTGGTGGAATAGGTTGAGAAGCCAAGGGCTAGATGATTGACTGAGAAGCCTTTGGAAATGTTGGTGGAGTCAAAGGTTAGAAAATTGGTTTAGGTAATGAGGTATTTGCACAATGGACAAGAGGAGCATGATTATGCACAATTGATTGTGCCATTGACACGGGTTGCATGACCGGCTGAGGTTGGGGCACGGGTGGCCTAATCAATTGGCGTCGAGGAGTTGGCTGAAGATGATGATCTGGATGGGGTTGGAGAGGACTCCTAGGTTGGTGCATAGCATCAATGCTCCTCTCATCTATGGACCTCAATTCATCATGATATTGCATTAATTCCACTTCTCCTTTAGCTTCCCCAATTATTGAATAGCATTGCCCATATCGGTGCAAGAATTTGGCCTTGTCAGTTTCAAAATTCCATATTTCTATTTCATTCAATGAAAAAAACCAATCTAGGGCTGCACCCTCTAAAGATATCCTAAAAAGAAAAGCAAGGGTTTTTTTATCATTTTTTCATTGAGATGATTTGCTCAGAAAATAATTGACATAGGTGAAGGGATCACCTGAGCCATTGTAATGATGGTAGGTGGGCATTTGTGATGGGGGGATGTAGATAGTATAGAGGGGAAATTCGACAATTTCTTTATCCTTGGCAATAGGTGGGGAGGAATTCACCAGGGGGTGTGCACGTGGCACTCGGATGGGAGGGAGGTGGGTTGGTGTGTAAGCTGAAGAATGACCCACAAGGGGTGAGTAGATGAAGTAACATGGTAGGACTGCCCAGGTGGGGTTATAGTAAGAGGTCGAACTGCCAATTGGGGAGGTGAGGCAACTTGGTTGACTTTGGCTGGACCTTGATTGATAGGCATCTTGCCCTTTGCTAGGGACTGCACGATTGAGAAGGATTTAGGATCAAGGTGGAGAGATAGACCCTGAAGGAGTTGCTTCATGCTGAGCGGAGTAGGCTGATGGGTGGGATTTTGAATTCCAGGTTCTCTGACGGCATTGACATGGCTCTCTGGTTGGACCATGGGTTGTTGTAGCACGTAGTGACCTATCTTGTAGTAGTCCGACATCCTGACATGTCTTTCGGACTTTAGAATCATGGTCATCATGTCGATCTTTCTATAAAGATGGTTAAGAAAAGAGAGCAAGAAAAGCACACAATTGAAGATTTTTTTGTTATGTTTTGTTTTATTTGATTTTTGTTTCAATTTGGTTGTTTGGAAAACAAGTTGAACACAAAATTAAAGAGTTTTTTTATGTTTTTTAGGTATTTTGAAAAAAGGAAATTTTGGTTGTTTTCAGTTGTGGTGAGCAAGCAAGTTATGCAAACAAGTTCTTAAAATTACTACTCGGCAATTTTTTTGAGTTGAAACTGTAGATTAGATAGATTGTTAGCAATTGTTCACTCAAATGGGTATGGTTCCTATTGCTTCAATCTTCAAGACCTAAGGTTGCCACTCAATCACCACGAGTAGGTACTTGGTTTCTTCGGGTTTTGGGAAAAGGTACAACTAGCCCAATCGTGCAGAGAAGAATACTCCATGGATGGGGACTTACAGAGGCCTTGACAGAAACAACCAAATCAACTAAGAAAGAATATCCCAGAAGAGAGGTAAGAATCTACCAAGAAGGTGTTTGGAGGGTGAGGGTGTGTTGGGAGAGAGAGCCCCCACCTTGAATGCCCTATGGATCGGAGCAAGTCCGGTACTCGATGCAAAAGCTAATGCAAAAATAAAAATGGAGGGTAGGAGGAGAAGCAATCAATATGCAAACATGAATGAAAGCTATTAAATAAATCAAGTAAGTGAATGCAAGCAAGACAAGCAATGATAAAGTAAAACAAGTAGCTAGAAACTAGCAACTAAAAGGTGGTTCGTGCGGGAACCGGCTTGTGATGGAGTGTCCAAGTGAGGACAAATCTGAAGTGAAGATAAAAGGTATGGTCCACGTGGGGACCGATTTGAAAATAGAATGGCTCACGCGGGAGCCGGGTTTTTTTGGAAGGTGGGTGGTTCACGCGAGAACCAGTTTTTGAAGGAAAAGGGGTGGTTCACGCGGGAACCGGTTTGTTTGATTAGAAAAAGGAAAGGAAGGCCACGTGGGGCCAATCTAAAATGGTTCAAAGGGGTGGTCCATGCGGGGACCGATCTGAAAGTGGGTTGATTCACGCGGGAACTGGTTTAGAAAAGAGGTTGGTTCAGGCGGGAACTGGTTTTTATGAAGAAAATGGTGGTTCATGCGGGAACTGGTGTAAAAGATGACAAAATGGAAAGAGGGCCATGTGTGGCCAATATGATGGTGCTGCAAAGAGGTGGTCCACGCGGGGACCTATTTGAAAATAAGTTGGTTTACGTGGGAACCGAGTTTAAAAGAAAGGTGGTTCACGTGGGAACCAGTTTATAAGAAGAAAAGAGTGGTTCACGCGAGAACCGAGTTGAAATTAAAGAAAAGCAAGTCAGGTGCACATGAGGGACAATCTTAAAGGAAGATTAAACAGCAAGTTTAAAGGTAAATTGACATGGAAAGGGTAAAGGACAAGCCGGTTCGTGCGGGAACTAAATCAGAAAACTAGTTGCATGGTTGAATCAAGCTAGCACGGTTAAAGACATTGGTTGTCCCACCGTGGTCGCCAAAAATTTGTTGACTCCAGAAATGGGTTTTGGATCGGCACCTCAAGAAAAGGTGAAAGATAGAATAGGGGAAAAGGAGTGAATCGGAAAACACTCGGAAAGTGGTAAAATCCTCACCTCGGTCCCACACTCACATTGATCCCAAACTTTCATCTCACGGCGTCACTCGAGCACCGAAGAAGGTTCGGGTCATGTGGGAGGAGAGGGAGGAATAAATAAACTTAGAACATGAATAAAAGATTGGAGTGGTCACCAGGAGCCGTGCGCTCCTCTTTATGTAATGGGAATAGAAGAAAGTTGACTATGTGTACCTTAGCACGGGAAGAAGAGTCCACAACCAATGCTAGCTTGATGTATCTATGTAACTAGATGACAAAGAAGACAAGAAAACAAGTGAAATAGGATTAGAATTGAGTGAAGTGTAGTAACTATAAAAACAATAACATAAACAGCAACTGGAAACAAACTCACCGGATTCGGGGTTAGCCCTAACCCCTTTTTTGGTTTTTATGATATATGAGATGATGCAAAAATTGAATAAAAATAATGCTTAAATATGAACTAAATGATATGAATGAAGAGTTAGTAAAGGGAATATGAATGATCAAAGATAACACAATCTAGGCAAAGTGGCAATCGGGTTGGATAGATTAAACGTAAATTGTGCAGCTTTGATGCAGAGACAGAAACGGATAGCACCAATGTCAGAATCAAGTACTGTTTGTTTCAAAATAAAGAGGACTCATTGAGGGTGGTTTGATATTAAGATAAGTTTTCTTGAATCCTTTAAGAAGTGGTATGAATTTACCTTAAAGTTCTATTGTTGGAAGTGAAGTTCTGGAAACTACTGGCACAATGTCGATGTAGGATGTACCACGGGCACCAAAGATATTGGAATTAAATGATTATTATTTTAAATGAAAGAGAACTCACCAGGGACCAATTTCTATGAAGGATGTATGGGCTGAATCTAGAAATAAGTGCAGTGAATTTTACTGAGAAGATGATGACCAAGAAGAGGAGACTTCGGATCTGTCTACGCAGCGTTAGTATAGAAGATGTAACGAGCTGAGGTGATGTCATAATTGATCTTTTTTTGTTGGAGATGAAAGATAGATGAGCGAATCACACTTCTTCTGAAGTAATATAGACCATAAAATGATCATAAATATCTTTAGAATCCGATGATCCGCAGCATAGCATGTCAGAGCATAGACCGGTTTCTTTCTCACTTTGTGATGATCTCCGGGCACCGGGTCAAAGAGAGGACGATTTGGAGAGGTTGGGACGAGCCTAGGGTGATTTTAAGATGAGGATAAGAGTTCTGGAGGATGGAGATGCCCTCTTAGGTCGTTCAAATGGGTCTCCCTTTATAGGGGATGAGAAATAGATCAAAAAATAGCAAGTTTTGATACATCTGACCTTAGGTTGGATTTCCTCCATTTAATGATGCTAATTTTTATCATGAGGCTTCTAAAAACTTACCCAACTGATTTAGAGAGATTTAAAATCGTGGATCACTTTCCCCATGTTCAAAATATGTCTCCACTTGAAGAGGAAACAAATCCGGTCTAAAAATAGCAAGTTTTGATGTATAAGACAACAAGTTAGATTGCCATCATTTGATGATGCTAATTTTGACCATGAAGCTTCCAGATACTTTACCAAGTGATATGGAGGAGTAGAAAGGAAGGTAAAGTTGTGAATTGGTCATATATGTGCCCAATGGGTTGGGCTTGCATGCAATTGGGCTTGATCAGGGGTGCATGCGGACAGAATTAAGCATCTGATTTCCGAAGGGAGTTGCAGAAAAATGGGAGATCAAAATTGAATGCCGTTTGTTGAACTAAAAAGAGAACTCAGAGAGAAATATTATTTATGTTAAATACTTTTTCGGTAGATGTCCACAGAATCTTGTGAAAAATTTATAAATAGAGGATATGCTGGAAAAATCATAATCTGGCACACTACCAAGTGGCGCGACCTTGGTGCAAAGACCATCAAGTGCAACATAGAAGTCAGAATGGGCTCTTGTTCAGAAAACATGGATTTTATTAGAAATCAATACTTATTCTTGGATTTTCAGTTGCTCCTTGGCTTGTCCAAAAGGGTGGTTCAACTTGATTTTAATAGTCCAAAAGGGATGTTGCCAATGGAATAAGAGTTTAAGCTCCAAATGAGGCCAAATTGGCATGTCTACAAGGACCTGGTGGGAATGTGAAAGTGCAGTGGGACATAGAAGAGGTAAAATAAGAATCACAGTGGCAAAACACACACATGGTGAAACACAGAACACTTGGTGGGAAGAAAAGAATGACATGACGAGGTGAAAAATGATGCATGTGATGCAAAATGCAAGAGCCTATATGATGCATGTTGGGCTAAAGAAATTCAAAAGTTAGAAAATAGTTGAAAATATAGATTGCACATGAGAGGTCAGGACACCCAATTGGAAACCATCATCCCTCGATGTTCAATTTTGGCTTTTCAGTGAGTATGGTGAATGACCAGACCATCGTAGATTTTGTTAAAGGAAATCTTGGATCTAGTTTTCTTATTAGTACTCATTATCTTTAACATCAATGCATAAACATATAGTAATGCACCTAACATATGTTAAAAGAGAAAATATACGAGATAGGCTACGATGTTGCGACATGAATTCTCACTAAAGAAATTCATGTGTCTTGATGAGGGCACAAAATGTCATGAAATTTTTTTTAAGTAAGCTCCTTAGCAAAGCAAAGGTTGAGGTTGTGGTGACATCGTCTCTTGAGAATGAGAATGCTCATGAATAGGAAGTGGCAAGTACTAATGTATCTCTTGCTACTGTCATTGTATGTATTTTGGTCTTTGTATGAAGATGTGACATTTTGCTATCCTATTGCCTTCCTTCAATGGAAATCTTCTCCCATTGTTTATTTTGTTCCTAAAAACTTAGTAAGAAAAGACTAGATCTCCAATATGGCTTAGCCCCTTGCAAGGTATGGCCTGCCTTGACCTGACCTTCGTCAAGGGGAATGAGCCTTCTTAAGTTGATAAAACGAAGTGAGAGATATGCAATGTAGGAATTGAAATGTGTAAGAAGGATTTCCTACATGGAATCCTTTTGACCTTCAATCTTTGATTGGCCAGGGTTCAACCTTGACTTAGTCGGTTCACTTGCACCTCGAGATTAAGAAAGAAGAACTGATAAAAAGTCCTTGCTATGTTTTAGAGATGTAAATAGGGATTTCTCTACTCACATTTAATTACCCATTGGGGTTCGGCCTCTTTAGCATGTTTGACATTAAGGTCTTGCCCTTTTTCTCTTGATTTTATAGCATGGTGTGACCAAGTTTTTCTTTGAAGCCTACATGATACTAGTCCTTTTTATCGTGCTTTCTCTTTTGATATTTTTTTGATATTATTTCTTTTCACACACTTTTTTGGACTTTTGAACAAAATCTGTTGAGATGGCCTCTCCTATTAAGGTGGTGGATGCCTTCGATACTACCCTCCCTAGTCTTCTTCACCTATCTTGGACCAAATGAGAGAGAATAAGGGAAGGGTTTTTCTTCCACATCTGAGTCTTGCCTTGCTTCTCTCAAGTGTCAGGTTGCTTAGATTCCAAGATTAGGATGTGTTGTGTGTATAGGGTGGTGTCAACCCCTCAACTCACAGAGAATAACTTAAGACATATGGACTCAAGTCATATTGTTAGTTCTCTCTATTTTTTAGATAGATTGCATTCCACGGGTGATTTATTTGTTATCATTTACAATGCACTCTCAAATTCTCTTTGATTTTCAAAACTAGTTGCAAATATATCCAATCTTGAAATTTCTCTCTGTTATCTTTTGCATGTTTGAATCAAAAAATATAAACTCACAATTTTTTAAGCATATTGCCTTGATGATGAAAAAATGGTGATGAATAAATTTTATGCAATACTTGAGAGAAGCTGATGTTCTTTGTTGGTGATGGTGTCGCCAAGATCCTACTTAATTATGCTTGTTGATGCCTTGGCCTACATAATTATGCTGATATTTAATTATGCTTGTTGATGCCTTGACACTTCAAGTCTCCTACATTCATATATGTGCATGTGCATCTGCTCTCTTCTGTTTTCATCTAGCCTTGGTTCTCGGACAACCTTAAAAATGTTCTGAAAAAGGCAGTATAATTTTCTGCATCCATTTTGTAGAAGTTGGTGTTGTTGACATGTTTGCATACGTAATATGCATGGGTATTTCATCATGTTTTCACATCATAACATACTTTATTTTTTTCCTTTTTTGATAAGTTGATATCTGATATTTATCTTTTGTACTCAATTCTCTTAGAGATATCAGCTTTTGGTCATTTGAGGACTTTCAGTTAGATTTTGAAGCCATACTATCTGGTAAATAAACTAACATGCCAGTTGCTTTTTCCAAGCACAGATTTGGTTTGGGTTCTCCACTAGAAAAATTAGAAGACCTAAAAAGGAAAGCCAGAGCAAAGAGGTGCGTTACAATTTCCAAAATCATCTTTGGCCATTTCAATAATTGGAGCAAAAAACCTTATTAGATGACGTTGATACTCATCTTTCATGTTTTCTGGTTCTTCATTTTTTACACTATCCTTTAGCCTGCAGTTTTAAAAAAATAAGAAAAAAAGAGATAGGCCCTTGTTAGAGCATCTTGACTATATCTCTTATAAGAAAAAAAAACCATGTGGATCTTTATTTATCCAGTCCTGCTTGCTTCTCCCAGCAGAAGCTAAAACAATACTTTATATATGGATAGAGTTGCTGATTATTGCAGCCATCATTGTAATTGCTTTTAGTTTTAGATTACTCTTTGTGTTTATTTTTAGAGAGGGTAGATGTTTGTGATCAGGGTTTTTTGTTTGTTGTGCAGGGCTTTATGTACTACATGTAGATTTTTTACACATTCAGGACTTAAAAACAACTGACCAAACTAAAAGGGCTTCTGCAAATCTGATCATATTTAAGGCTGAAAATTTCCAGAATTAGTAAATCAGATCTATCTAGCCTAAAATTTGATTATCATGATTTTTTTTAGATTCAAGATCTGTCACTTGTAACTGATAATCAAGAAATAGATTTCACTTTTGTGATTTCTTTCAACTGTGTTTATGAGTTATCCTTTTATCCCTTCACTTTAATTATTGACCATTTGATATATTCTTTTGTCTCCCCTTCTATACATATAAAAGTATAACCCAAATGGGCTGATTATTTATGATTTTTTATATTATATACATTAGATTTTTAGAATTCCTCCATTCCTTACAAATTCCTTATTTATTAATTTCTGTTTTTAAAAATTTTGGAAAGCTGGATTTTTTAAGGGTATCAATTTTTCCTAAGGGTATCAGTTTCCTAAGGGTATCATTTTTTCCTAAGCACGTTTTTTTGAAGCCCTATAATTGATCTTTGGGATGACATGTTTGCTTTCACCTTTGGATGGCCTTGATTTGTTAACTTATCATTTTCGGTGACTTAGTGTTTCGGGATGTGGATATTTGGATCTCATTTTTTTGTTTGGAATTCAGTTTGGATTAACTTTTGAGATTTGAGGTTGATGCTCTGATTTTCAATTTTTTTTGTTCTTTGGGTCTGTGGTTTAAATTTCAAATTATGGTTCTGATCTAAGGGTTTTCAGCTTTAAAATTTTTCTGTGATTTAAATCCTCCAATTCTACGAGATTTTCTTAATTGTTCATTATTTTCCATGTTTTGGATTGTCAGAATTTTCTGATTTGCATGTTTTTTCTGGGATCCTAATATTTTGTCCCACCCGTTCTGGTTTGTGCATTTCTCAGACTATCTGATTTCTTGAACTTTCTGGAATTCCAAAATTTAAAATTTCACAGATTATGGCTATTTCCATAAGCCCCAGTATTGGAACAATTCTGAAACTTAGGCTTTGTAAATATAATTAGGATTTGCATTAAGTGTTAATCATAATTCAATTGGGACCAGGTGATGGTGTCAGGTTGGAATGGAAATTGGGCTAGATGTTGTTGTCTATTCCCATTCAAATTCTTTCATGCACCAAAAAAAATTGTCCTTTGTTATTTTTGGTGCAAGAGGATCCCACTTTATTTCCTTTTGGAATTTTTGTGAAGTGGAAAGTTGGTCGGTGCAAGAGGAACCCACTATATTTATCTATTTCTTCAAAAAGTTCACATTTGTAGTATGTAACATTTTTTATGTTACAAATTTCAAAATTGATACCACCTGGCGAACACCTCTAGGTGATTAATATAATAATATCAATTTTAAAATTGATAGATGAGTTTAATAATGTTACCAAATAGAGTCTAAGAAAGGGCACTGTAATAAAGTAATAACTGGCAACCGGCATAATAAAGTAATAACTAATAGAGTTACTATATGCATATGCACAAGATAATTTACACAATTGGGTAGTTGAAAACAAAATATGAGAGAGAGAGAGAGAGAATGGCTGCAAACGCATGGCTGTAAGTGCAGTAGGCTGTCAAAGACTCAAAGTGAACTTATAGAATTAAAACGGTCCCAAGCCTCCAGCAATGAAAAAAATGCAACTGCTTCAATCTGAAAAATGGAATTTGTTCAAGAGAAAGTCTTTAGGGCCTTTTCCTGGATGCGTATGGGGAAAGGGAAATCTTTAACTTCTACTGGGAGACTGATATCTACAATCCCAATAGATCAGGAATACCATAATACCTTTAGTCATAATGTGCAGAACATCCACAGGATGTTACCTTAAAAGGTGGCCCTTGAAACCACATTTTTGCCCGGTCCAAGGCTACAATGGTTGGGATTCAGTAAGGAAGAGATTCTGAATTAATCTTTTCTTCTCTCCGTTTTGAAAATTGTGGATTTTGCAATAATTGCTAATCTCTATAATACATCTTTTGGTAGCTTTTGAAAATGAAGAGACAAAATAAGATATGAAACTATCTCTCTAAGCTTAATTATTACAATCTAAAAGTCAAAAAGAGAGAATATTCATTTGGATGGGGTCATGGCTTGCTAAGAATTTTAATTATTAAAATTCCTTCCATAACTCCAACCGGATGTAATCCAAGCAAAATCAAACCAGTGAATATTTGGAACTACTATGCATGGACTTGGCAATTATTAGGACTAATCACATGAGTAATTTGAGTCTATGTGAAGAAAGAAATGAAGTACCTGCAGAGTATCAAAAACCCTTTCTGTAATATACTTTTGGTGTGCTTCAGCACCTTTCTGCTGTAGCTTAATAGGATGCAAATAGAGTAAAGCTTTTTGATATGCCCTCCTAACTGATGTAGTTTCAACGATATCAACAAGAGGAACCGGCTTCCATCCACTTTCAGGCCTTAAGACCTACGAGAAATATAAAAGGAAGAAGAATGTCACGGGGAAAAAATGATACATGCATGTATACACACAAATATGGTAGAACAAATAAACTAAACAAGTTCTTTAAGTCAGAGCAGTCTGAGCATGAGTTTGTGAGAACCTGAACAGTCAATTAGGGTAAAGAAATCAGTAATAGCCATGAAAAAGCTGCCTAATTGTTAGAGAGCTTGGGCTAGGTGACCTTCTAAAAATGAATGCATTTTTGTGCAGTCAACACTTTAGATGCAACCATAAGATCACTAGCTCACAACTGAAGTTCTAATCAGTTAACCAGGCCATGAAAGGAAGCAATACTTGACTAGGATATGAAACGCGATCGAAAGGAACATACTGATCTTAGGTTTCCATTTTTTTCAGAATTCAAACTTCATATTGTCTGATTAATGGTTTTGGACCTGTTGCATGATCCAGTACCACCAAGTATAATAAATATGGACTTGTAGACTGTTTATGAGATATGCAAATGTTGGCAAGTTATACAGATGTCAATATGAGACTCATAGCCCGTAGCAGTATATTTGTCTGATATATCAGTGTCGCCTGAAATTGTCACATTCTAGAAGAGTAATTGATGTAATCCAAGCCCCTTGTCTTCACAATGATCTTGAGACAGTTCTTTCACCTAAGGACCACAATAACAAGGTTTATCAATGATATTGAAATGGAGTCTTGACATATAAGCTTGTGGCCACTTAAGTAAATTAGAAATGCTTAAACAGTATATAGCCGCCCACACACTTGATACAAAATTATAAAATTATAAAGAAAGGAAGCCCATGTTATGTACCAGCTATTTGATCAGTAGAATACTTCAGGGTATCTCCTAATGCAATATTTGATCAGTATGAATATTCCAATGTAAGGTTATTGAGTGTTCATCACTGGAAAAAATCAGAAATCTGATTTTGTTTGCTTGGAGTTCAGAAGTATAGTCAGTTATATTGATTTTATGGGTTATCATATTTATGAGTTGTCTTACATTTATGTCCTTTGAAGTACACAGCAACATGGCCCTCACCCTCTGCAAGCCGCCCTCGTATTTTTTTCTTTGATTTTGGAATTGAATTGGGTTACTTCATCTCCTTATCATTATTTGTACTTTATTCAAGCACAATAAGCGTATATTCACTTCTTTTAAGCAAATATGTATACAATTCAGATAAATTATATATAAAATTTAAGCTGTAATATTGCCTTACTGATTTTAATTTATTTTCCTTTAAAATTTAGCCTTGTGCAATGGCTAAGTGGTCTCATTTTATAGAGGATATAATTTAGAGGGAATTCCGGCCATGCCTTCCTTTCTTGTATGCAAAGAGACTAATTCAAGCTCCTGTTTCTCATCATCTACCGCAGCCAATTTTAATTCTTGTTGAGTCTTGTGATTATGCAGACAGTTCCCATTGATAAAAGACTAAGTCAAAATTTGAGATAATGGAGAGTTGGCACCAGAACTGCCTCCACTTCCTCAAATTTCATAGGAGTATCTGATGAAAGTCATCTTGACCCAAACAACATGTGGTTATGCCCTATTCCTTAGTCTTCTCTCAATGGCTGCCAAGTGTCTCAAAATAGAGAAACTTCTACATATCTATTAGGCTCCTCCCATACTTTGAGGATATCAGTTTTTTGAGGATATCAGTTTTTTTAATGATCAGACTCTCATACTTCAACCATTTCCTGGTTTGTTGAACTTCTTGTTTTCAATATTTATTGATCTTTTTAATTTTTTATCCTTTTGTTTTTTGAATCTCTGATTCTATAAGATTTTCTAAATTGTTCATTATTTTCCATGTTCTGGATTGTCATAATTTTCTAATTTGCTTGTTTTTTCTTGGATCCTTATATTTTGACCCATCTGTTCTGGTTTATGCATTTCTCAGACCATCCGATTTCTTGATCTTTCTGAGATTCAAAATATCTTGAATCTATGATCTTCAAATTTCTCAGATTATGGCAATTTCCATAAACCCAAGTATTGGAACAATTCTGAGACTTAGGCTTTGCAAATCAAATTAGGATTGGGATTAAGTGTTAATCATAATCCACTTGGGACCAAGTGATGGTTTAGGGGCATCCAACATTGGCTCTTCAGAGAAAGGTATTGAACTACCATTGATCTGAAATTATTTAGCACTATTCATTGTTTATGTAAGTAATTTTATTACAGTCTTTTTATGATTGATCATGATATTATAAAGGATATTTTATCATCTAAATGCCTAGCGTAACTGTCTGCTCCAGGTCTAGGAAGTTCACTGTATCTCCACCGAGTTGTATCCTCTCGATGTTGGATGGATCAGGGACACATTCTATTGAGAGCATCAACCGCTGCTATGTTACTATCAAGGAATACGCAATGATGCTTCGGGAGTGCACCCTAAGAGAGGACATCTTAGGTGGCCAATCTGTTCATGGGCATGTGCTTAAAAGTGGGTCAGAGCCAGATTCTCATTTATGGGACTCACTCATCAATATGTACTGTAAGGGTCGGAGTCTTGCATCTGCCAGAAGAATTTTTGATGATATGCCTCACAGGGATGCTGTTGCTTGGACGACAATGATCACGAGTTACAGTGAAACGGGTAAATCAATGTAGGTTTGACTTTTATGTTTGAAGATGCATCGTGAAGGTATTCAGCCAAATGAATTTTCTATGAACAAGCTTGGTTCTATTGCTATAGAAAGTAAGACCATTAGCCAATGTTTTCATCCTATTTTTTCTCAGTTCTGTAGTCTGATTTTGCAAATATTTTTCTCAATGCATGTTGAAATAAAATTCCAGGTGCTCTTAAGAGGGAAATTGTTTATCCCAAACTGGTTTAAGAAGTCTTTTTTGGTAACGTACTGAGTGCAAACTTGGGACAGGCTCCTGCTAGGCAGCCTGCTTTAGGTGCTGGTTTACCATAAACAAAGTCTGTTCATCAGGAATAAAGGTATGCGCTGCTTTTTGTTTTGTGGTCTTACATCTTTCTGCAATCATCTGCAAGACTTTTGTTGTGATATGCATCTTTTTTTCTATTTAGCAACAATGCTTGCGGCCTAAAGCATCCAGCTTGGTATCAATGACGTCATTGTAGCTGGTGGAATGGGGAGTATGTCTAATGCACCTAAATATTTGGTTGATGCAAGGTTAGTGCTGCATCATGCTTCTTAACCTCTGATTTAACCTTTTAATTATTATTGTTTTTTATCAGCTATGTTTAATCCCACCTTCCACTCATGGTTTGCAGGATTGGCTGATATGAGATTGGGATTAGCACATGGCAATCTGATCTTACGGCTGAGGGATGGGGAGCTTGATCTTGGAAGAATCTTTCACTGGGATCGGGTTAAACTCGGCCATATCAGTCGATTTTGGACCATTGACGCCAACACCCATGTGATCACGGGTTACAAAATGAATGAACCAATTTCTAAACAGTAAAACCTTTATTCTTTTGACTTTTGAAAAGTTTAATCTGTCTAAACAGATTTTTTTACAAATTTATTCATTTTATAGTTTTCAACTACAAGTAAGTAAATTTATCAACATAAAATTTATAATATTTTATATTATATATAATTATTTTAAAATATATTTAATTCAACGGTACACGTGCGAAGCATGTTATTTTAACTAGTTAATATCAAAAGTGATAATATCAAATCTCTTGAATGTTTGATTATACTATATCAATATTAAAATTGGTATTACATGTTTGGTAACACTATATTATTATCAAAATCACTAATTCTTGATTGATTAGACATAAAATTATTGTTAATATCAAATAAAAAATAAAACATTAATATAAATTTATATTATTTAAAATATATAATATTGATGATATTTATAAAAATACAAAATATGTTTATAAATTGTTATTTTCATAATTAAATTAAAGTAAAATATGGTAATATCATCATTTCTTGACTCTCCAACCGATTTTTTTTACAAAAATGATGACATTATAACACACCTTGAGATATATCAACATAACCGATATGACAAGCGCTCTTTCTATGATTCTAACATGAAGAAAAAGACACTCTAAAATAGTCGGTATTGATAAAAACACATACATATATCAAGTTATCAACCTTGAGTTCTTGTGATTCTACAAGCTTGGACTTAAGAAAAAAGAAGGAAGCTCATTTTTCCTACAAGTTGGCTTCAAAACAATAAAAAAGTAGTATTGAAAATGATTCCCACGGGTTTCTCCTCAAATGAAAAAAAAAAATTTAAATAAATTTCAATGACATCCACAATAATGAAATAAAACTAACATAACCAACAGAGTAATATTTTGGTTCACAAATAAACAAAGAAAACACGCTGAATCAACATTTCTCCAAAAGGGACCTCCATTGGATAATATCAAACGACTGGTTGTCTTGCATGCTGATATGGCCTATAAATACAGATGAACCATAAAAATTCAATTATTACGTCGAAAAATCATACGTATGAAATGATTGTCATTGCGAACTCAATCCTGCTTCAAATGAAGGAAAATACTCTTAATCTTGTAGATGCCAAGGGGTTGGTTTTCCCTAACTAGCTTTTCTTGAATGTCAGGTGAGAGCATGTGGTCATCAAGAGTTTGGATGAAGTACCTATGGATGGTCTCATATTTCTCTCGTGTAAGGGAAAGCCTCTCCATGGATGGCTTTAGGGAATTGGCCGCATTGATATAGCTGCCACTACAATATCTACATAATGTAGAAAACATAGTTGTTATAACCATGCAAATGATAAGCAACACATTGTTCATACCATGCTATGTGGTGCGTTCGAACACTGAAGCATGTCTAATCAATAGTTACTTAATGTCCTTGGCCATGTAACTTCTAATCAAGCTTTAATTGGAAATAGTTCACCATTTTCCTTGATATTCCGCTATTAGTAAAATGATATTCAATGTTCATAGATGATTGAGAGTAGACATGTTAAGCATTAAATTTTATGATGTTGAAAAATTGATCATGATTTCAAAGTATATTTATCCAAGCCATCTTCTCATGACCGGTATCATAAATTGCAAGCATAAATGTTTGATGCTCCAACCCCTCCCAAAAAATGCTAAAAGTAAAATCACAACTGCAAGAATAAATGTGTAGGTGGATTTTGTTTTTCTCGACAGTATAAAAAAGCATACAACATGATGCAAAAGATAATTGTTAGAAATAAACAACAAGTGCCAACTGAAATAGCAAGGCACATTAAGTGGAGTAATGAGAAAGAATAAACATAAATGAATTTAGTAATAATGACTACAGTTGTGGAAATGCAAGTAAGAAACAGAATCCTAACCCAAGTTGTCAAACCATAAAATGGTCAGCTTTCTGGCAAAGTATCTTTTGGATCATTCCACTTCGACCCATCCTTGGTTCCATAATGAGATGGTTGAGCCGATAGTAGTTCCAAACCACAAAATAGAGAGTCTAAACACACACACAATCTACCATTTATGTTAAATATATCAATGTAGTAGAGAGTGTTGGGAATTGATCGAATCAAATTGTCACAGTGGAAGATTACGATTTCTCATATATCAATGTCTTGATCTCGATCAGAACTGAATGATGTCGCCAAAATTAGTATTCAAAACTATTTTGAACATGTACCTTTGCAAAATTCAAACAATCCTTATAGATTGGAGAATATCGAGTGTTCTCACGCTCTCCAAGCCCTCAAGCGTGCGGCATCTAGTCGTATCCACACGAATAGCCTCCGAAGTTGGGTTCTCCTCCGCACGGCATCGACCACTTGTCCCGAATGGAACTCCATCATAAAATGGTGGCTGCTGAGGTAGGAGATGGCGAAGGAGGGTGGCTGGGGTGTAGAAAGCTCCCTTGGCTTGATCGGGTCTATGCTCTCATCGTTATTGTTTATAGAACTTGAAGTTTTTCACAAAAATATCTTCTTGTTCTATAAATTAACTCTAGCTTCCAAACTTACAAATTAGTCCTTATGTGTGTGACCTACTAAGCCTAACAACTCATTTGGTTGAGGCCTAATTAAAAGAAAAACTTTTTTAAAATAAATCTATTATCTTATAATATATTTAACAGCCTACAAATTATAAAGGGTATAAATCACATCCTATGATCTCAAATGGCTTCAGGGATGAACTCCTCTCTAAAGAGCCTTTCCATCATCGGTTACCACACAGCTATAAATCTTTGTCCATTCAATCTTCCTGTTGGATAAGAGTACGACATCGACTGTCAACTCCTAGATATACCGACACTATGGAATCTTGTACTTGTAATTGGATTAATTGGAAAATCTCTTTTCCAATTATCCTAAGGAGGTAGAATATACAATCAGAATTGATAAGAGAAAAGATTAGGTACGCAAGCCCTTAATTACATGCCAACATAAATTAACATCATCACATGATATACATTCTAAGCCCATGATCATTCAAGTATTCACACATACATACCATCACGTGAACATAGTGAGAATACGTGATAATAACATGATATAACTAATATATCATAAAAAATTATACATCATATGTTTTGAAATTCTCAATTTCATGTTTGTTGAATTATTCATGAAAGAAATAACATGAAATAATCATATAAACAATTTATATGATGCATACAAGCAATTCCAAACAATTTAAGCAATACATGCATTCCCAAAACTGTACATAATGCCAAAACAATGTACTAATCATCATTCTAAAAAATCATATTTTACAGAATTAATTTAGACATTAATTTTATAAGTTAAGTCATTAAAACAAGTATAAAAACTTCACAATGAATGAATCTATGACAATGGGACTCAAAACCACATAACAGATCATCAAACACTTTGATAATCCATTATATGATATTCCAAAAATTTTCACAAATTTCTGAAATTTTTAATATTTTGATTTTATTTAAAAGAATTTTAAATCAAATAAATTACGTCGGCGCATTGTGCTGCCCTACGTTTCGCCATGGTGCGCCGGCGGCGTGCATCGTCGTGTGCCCACGCACGGGGCACGATTGTGGCCATGGCCGTCGCACGCGTAGATTTTTAAAAAAAATAGGAATCAATCCAATCAGATTGATATAGCGAAAGATTACGATTTCTTGTATATCAATGTCTTGGTCTTGATAGGAACCGAATGACGTCTCCAAAACTAGGGCTGTTCACTATTTAGTTCAACCCGAAAAACCAAACCAAACCAGTAGTTTGGTTCGGTTTGGTTTGGTTTGAACTATCGATTGGTTTGGTTTAGTTCCAAGAGCCCTTCAAACCAAACCAAACTGCTAAACCGAATAACCTGAATTGAATTAAATATTTTATTTTAAGTTATATGTGATACAATATTTATGTGTCTTTTCTTATAAAAATAAACTTGTTTCAAGAGTTTTTGAGACAAATTAATAAAATGTATAAACAAATACACTAAATTTTAATTGAATGTGATTTAAAATAAATAAAATGAACCTATATTTACATATTTATTCTACCTTAATAAAATATGGTTTGAACTAGACCAGACCAATGGTTTGGTTTGAGAGATAGTTTGATTTGGCTTGATTTGAGAAAAAATACTTAAAAACCAAATCAAACCAGACCATGAACACCCCTAACCAAAACTAATATTTGAAACAATTTCGAACACATAGCTTTATGGAATTCAAATAATCTCTATAGATCGGAGAAGATCGAGTGTTCTCACGCTCTCCAAGCTGCTCAAGCGTGCAACCTTTAGTCATATCCACATGAACCGCCTCCAAAGTTAGGTTCTCCTCCGTGTCAGCATCGACCACTCATCCCGAACAGAACTCCACCATCGAATAGTGACTGCTGGTTGTTGAGTGGGAGATGGCGAAGGAGGGTGGCTACTGTAGACATGCCAAATTAGACTGATTTGGGGCTCCAGACTCTTATTCCATTGGCAATACTCTTTATCTGACCGTTATTTGATCAAAAACACCTTGTGGAGATGAGTCAAGGACATCAATGGAGAATCGTATGACTTGAGAATAGACCAAAAATTTTCAAAGTAATGTCGTAACCTTCAAGCGAGAGTCGCGTGTTAATCGTGGAAACACGAAGCCTGCTCAATGATTGACCCTTAATGATCCACAATTGAAGGTCTCAGAAGTCCCGCGTGAATTCCACAACATTTGAGTTTCCGACAAGTCTTTATGGTAGTCATGCATCTATATCGGCTTTTATTATGACTTTCCGATCCGTACTGTCATGGCTATTCTAGACCGTGTGTTATGTCTTTTCGATCATCACTGGGCTTTTCCAAGTCTTTCGAGTCAACCCTAGCCATTCATTGTCACCAATCGGTGCCATATAGTCGTTTCAGTTTATTTTAGGGTTTCCCGATTATTCCCGACTTTTCCAAGGTTCGTTTTGCATTTACCGGGTTATTCTCAACTTTTTGATGATTTTGAGTTTTCTGATCATACCAGACTTGTTTGGTCATTATTTTAAGTTATCCCAAGCTGACCCTCGACTCCTTGATCAAAATTGTGTCTTTTCGGATCACCGCTCCAGCCTTTGGCATCCTTGGAATCGTAAACCGGAGGTTAAAATCCCGTACGAAAGTTTCGGGATGTGTGTCAACTAGTTTATGGAGTTGAGGATCTACATTTGCATGCCCTCTTTCCTACGCAACAAATGGAAGTCAAAATGGATGTTGCATTTGCAAGTTGCAGCTTCCAAATTGTATGCGCATAGGAGAGACATGAATGTGCCCTCGAGGTGAGGGTACGGTATGTGCCACCTCTCTCGAGGGCGCATTTAGTTCCGAAATCTGATTTCTTACCTCAATTTCTGACTTTCCAAATTTATTTTAGAAGTTTTTATTTTTCAAAAATGTTTATTTTGCACGTGTCCTCAACCAGGGGTGCGTCCATTTTAGAAAAAATCAATTTAGAAACCTTCCGAATCAGTTTAACTGGATTTTGGCAAATCGCGTTGAACGCGCTCTCAGGGTGAGGGTGGGGTATGCGTGCCCTCACCCGAGGGCGTGGTATGCATGCACTCTCCCGAGGGTGCGTCCAGTTCCAAAATCCAATTTCTTACCTCAGTTTCTAACTTTCCAAATTTATTTCAAAAGTTTTCATTTTTAAAAAATACTTATTTTGAGCGTGCCCTCGACTCAGGATGCATCTATTTTAGAAAAAAAAATCAATTTAGAAACCTTCCTAATCGGTTTAACCAAATTTTGGCAAGACATGCCGAACACGCCCTCAGGTTTGGGGGCACGTTCAGTTTCCTTCTATGTTTTGCACCGGATCTGCTTCTCTTATAAATTGAGGGTCATTCTCAATCATCTGATGAGTAACATTGAGATGTTAGAAATCTACAACATGATTAAAACATCTCTACTAGATAGGAGAAACTTGTACAAAAAAATAGAAAAAAAAACAATGAAAGAAACAAAACCCTAAAATCATCCGTCAAAAGAACATGTTTAAACATGAGATTATTGGAGGTAGAAATGATAGTGAATGAAGAAGAAGCATTTGCTGACAGGCGGAGGACAGCGGCTTGCAATGGGAAGTTCGCCTCCACAGGGGTGACTCAGCATCTGTCGACCCCAGAAACGGGTTCCGGATCGGCACCTCAAGAAAAGGTGAAAGATAGATGGAATGGGGAAAAAGGGGAGTGAATCGAAAAACACTCGGAAAGAGGTAAAAGGTCCTCACCTCGGTCCCACACTCACATTGATCCCCGAACTTTCATCTCACTGCGTCGCTCGAGCACCGGAGATGGTTCGGGTCATGTGGGAGGAGAGTGAGGAGGAGATGAAATAAGAACATGAATAAAAATGTGGTCGCCAGGAGCCGCGGGCTCCGCTTTATAGAATAAAAGATAAGATTAAGTTGATTTGACCATGTACCTTAGTGCGGGAGATCGGGATATGGGTTCAACCTTCTTCTTCTTCAGCCGGCCGATGAAGAAGAGTCTCCAACCGATGCTAGCTTGATAGACATGTGCAACTAGAAGACAATAAGACAATAAAACAAGTGAAGAAGGATTAGAACTAAGTGAAGTGTAGTAATTTGTAAAAACAATAACATAAACGACAACTGGAAACAAACTCACCGGATTCGGGGTCAGCCCTAACCCCTTTTTTTGGTTTTTTTGTGATATATGAAATGATGAAAAATAGAATAAAATGATGACTAAACATGAACTAAATGATTTGAATGAAGAGTTAGCAAAGATATATGAATGGTTAAAGACAACACAACCCAGGCAAACTGGCAACCGGGTTGGACAGATTCAATGTAAATTGTGCGGCTCTGATGCAGAGATCGTAACGAACAACACGAATGTCAGAATAAAGTGATGTTTGTTTCAAAATAAAGAGGACTCACCGAGGTAGTTTTATGTGAAGACAAGTTTGCTTGAATCTTATGATAATTAATATGAATTTACCTGATAAGCCGGATCTTTGACAGTGAAGTTCTGGAAACTCCCAGCACAATGTCAATGTAGGACATGATATGGGCACCAAAGATATCAAAATTGAATGATTCTTGTTGGCTATAAAATATAACTCACCGAGGAAAAATTTATATGAAGGATGCATAGGCTGAATCCACCATTAAATTTACTGAAATTGACTGAGAAGATGATGACTTAGAAGAGAACACTATGGATCTGTCTGTACAGCACCGGTGTTGAAGCCGTAACAAGCTGAGGGAATATCATAATTGATCTCCGTTTGTTTGAGATTAAATATATCTTGATGAACCACTCTTATTATTAAGGAAGTTTGGATGTAAAATGTCTATAAAGATATGTAGAAGCCGATGATCAGCAGTGCAGCATGTCAGAGCATAGACCGGCTTCTTCTTCACTTTGGGATGATCTCGGGGCACCGGGACGAAGAGAGGACGATTTGGGGAGGTTGGGATGAGCCTAGGGTGGCTTGAGGACGAGGAGAGTAGTGCTGAAGGATGAGGATGCCCTCCTTAGGTCGTTCATATGAGTCTCTCTTTATAGAGGATAAAAAATAGGTCAAAAAATAGCAAGTTTTGATACATCCGACCATAGGTTGGATTTCCTTCAATAAATATTGCTAATTTTCATCCTGAGGCATCTATAAACTTACCCAAATGATTGATAGGGATTGTAAACCGTGTATCACCTTCCCCATGTTCAAAATATGTCTCCACTTGAAGAGGAAACAAATCTAGTCTAAAAATGGCAAGTTTTGATGTATAAGACAACAAGTTGGATTGCCATCATTAGATGTGCTAATTTCGACCATGAATCTTCCAGATACTATAATAAGTGATATGGAGGAGGAAAAAGGAAGGTAAGGTCATGAATTGGTCAGATATGTGCCCAATGGGCTGGGCTTGCATGCAATTGGGCTTGATCGGTGCTGCGTGCGGACAGAACTGCACATCTGACTTCCAAAGGGCGCTGCGGACAAATGGGAGATCAGAATTGAATGCTGCTTGTTGCAATGGAAAGATAACACATATAAGAAGATTATTGTTGTTGAATACTTCTTCATTATACATCCATATAATCCCGTGAAAAATTTCCAAATAGAGGATATGCTGGGAAAAGCATAATCTGGCACACCACCAAGAGTCTTTTGTTCAGCAAACATAGATTTGATTAGAAATTAGCAAATCATCCTCATATTTCCAATAAGCACCTCAGCTCATCCAAAAGGGTGGTTCAGCATGATTTTGATGGTCTAAAAGAGATGTTGCCAATGGAATAATGGTTTAAGCTCTAAATATGGCCAAATTGGCGTGTCTACAGCGTCTAGTTGAGGGCACCTACGCGACAAGGCACACACCTTTTGGGATACCATTGGATGCATGGTCCAAGTAGTTTCAGAAAACCGCCTTCATGCCTAGGTGTATGCATCAACAACTATGACTGGAATAGACAATCAACCCAAATTTGTCTAGTTCAGATCAATCTGCTTCTCTCCAATATTCATTAAAATCATTTGACATTGTACCAAGGCTCAATGATACCATGCACACTCTAGCACGTCCAGAGTTCGTCCAAGCTCTTCCCCAAGATCTCTTTCACATTCTACTCTGACCCAATGGGAGAGATCGCCCCAACGTGAGAAAAGAGGCCTGATTAATGCTCTTGACATTGACATTCTTCATTGGCCTCTACAGAATTCTCGAGATGCGTGATGCAAAAGTGGTCAACTAAAGAAAGCTTCATCTTTACGTCCTTTTCCACTTGCTACTTACGGCACTTGATTCTGACATGTCATTTTTTTGTGGTGATTACTGCATTTAGGGCATGCAACTAGGTTCTATTTTTACATTTGTTTACTTCCAAAAATTATATAGATCTGTATGGGCATATTCTGGAGAAGTGATAAACATACAATCTCTTCGTCTCCTAGTTCTCTGTCCATAGAAACAAACAACACTTAGTTATGACATTGGCATCGACTGTAGCAGCTTCTACACTAAGATTGTGCTGGCAAGACACTGGACTCACCTGAGAGCAGGTCGTCCGAATCGGTGTCTTTTGCTCATTCTGGCTCCAATCTGAGCCATCCAACTCTCTAAGTCTTTCTTATTTCATTTATAGAATTTTTATGTCATTTTAATTAAGTTTTTTATTATTTTTATCTTATAAAATACAAAAAGAGGTTAGAGCTCGCCCCAATCCGATGAGTGCAAATCCGATTGCTCTTTTGCTTATCTTTCCTTTTACAGTTTCTGCACTTCATCTAGTTATAATCAATTTTTTTCACCTAGTTCATTGTTCTAGTTGCACAGGTTTATCAAACTAGTAGTGGTTGGGGACCAAAGAAGGAGAAGGTTGAACCCGAACACTCTTTTCCTGTGCTAAGGTACACACGGTCATCCTTTACTCAATCTGCATTTATTTCATTTAAAGCGGACCCGCAGTTCCTGGTGACCACATTCTCAATCCTTTTATGCTTTAAGTTCTTTTATTCCATCCTCACTCTTCTCCCACATGACCCGAACATCTCTCCGGTGCTCGAGCGTCGCCGAGAGATGAAAGTTCGGAGATCAATATGAGTGTGAGACCAAGATAAGAGTTTTATGTGTTTTCCTTTCCATATTTTTTCTCTCCTCTTGAGGTGGCGATCCGGAATAACCAAAAACTTGTTTTTGGAGTCGACAACTGGGGCACAGAGAGCTCTCTTAACTTGATCAAGTTTATGCTCTCATTGCTATTATTTATAGAACTTAGAGTTTACCACAAAAACTCTCTTTATTCTATAAATTAACCCAAGCTCCCAAACCTACGGATTAGTTCTTATGTGTATGGCCTACTAGGCCCAAGTGCCCTTTTGGTTGAGGCCTAATTAAAAGAATAACTTCTTTAAAATAAATATATTATCTAATAATAGATTTAACGGCCTACCGATCATAAAAGGTACAAGCCACATCGTATGATACCAACGGCTTCGGAGATGAACTCCACTCCAAAGAGTCTTTCCATCATCGGCTACCACATGGCTATAAATCTTCATCTATCTAATGTCTAGGTCAGATAGGAGTACAGTATTGACTGTCAACTCCTAGATATACCGACACTATGGAATCTTGTACTCGTAATTGGATCAATTAGAAAACCCTTTTTCCAATAATCCTATCTTCTTTGGCCAAGGATTTAGAGTACTATCCATAGGACATTCTCTCTCCTACCGAGAGTGGATGATCCCCTATTGTCTACTTAATTGCCTCCACCGAGTTTTCCATATACCTAATCCATTAGCTGTATATGACCACAATACTAAGTGATCCATAAGTCAATAGTCAAATTACATGGTATGCCCGGCAAGACATCTTTGACAACTCATGTCAAAAATCCAACCATGCAACAATGATGATAGAATGCCTTGATTGACAGTTTAGTAAGATACCATTCAAGGATTCTATAATAGTCAGTTAAGTAAATTCATTTCTTTAATGAGCACCTGTATATGTATCTTAGTGTCCCCACACTGATGACTAATGAGATCGGTCATCATCATCATTTGAGAATATATCATATATACTAGTCTTACCGGATTCTTAATGTCCTAACTCAAGGATCCTACAATTAGGAATATTTAGATCACATGCTTTTAGATGATTGATCTTATTATTTTGATCTCATCTTGATTCAATCATCATTGTATACAACTTAAGACTTCATTACGATAGACATATCTAGATAGTACAAGTAATGAAGATAATGTCATAAATATTGAATAAGATATTACAAGAAATATGAAACAATATCACATATGATTGACTTGTAGGGCATACATTTCTATCAGAGAGAAGGACCTGCTAAAATGCTAAAGTCAAGTGTCTTTACTTTATCCCTATTGGGGTCATACTAAATGGAAGTGTTCACAAAAATGTGAACCCGAGTTATCAACATATAAACAATCACATCCCTTGTCTGGCCAATACGCCAAGCACACTCCCTTGCCTATCATGGAATGTTTATTTGGATATCAAACTTGCATGTTGTGGAACTTCTTTGGTATATTAATCACATGAAAAATAAAGACAAGAATACCATGGGAAATTGAAAGAAATGGCCCACAAGAAAGATAAAAGGGCTAGCAGTGAAGAGCAAATGTCTCCACCAAAGATGGGATAGGGAACAACCACCCGGTTGATGGGTGCCAATTTCAATCCCATTCAGGATTGAACCTGGAAAATCACTCGATTCAATTGGAGAAAAACCAATATGTCCAAGGTCCGGTCTAATTCAAATCTTCGATGGTCATAAGATCAAGTTTAATCATATAAAATTCAACGGAGCACATCAGGTGAAGATAAACAAAAAAACATAAGAATGTATCAAATATGAAATTAAGGAGGCAGCCAACCTTCTAGAAATCTCCCACCCTACGCACTGGGATCTGTAGTTTTATGAGTGAGGGCTTAGGAAGTTACGAAGCCTTTGTCCCTCAAAGGGGAACACCAACATCGCCAAGAAGGGGTGTTGCAGTCAAGTGCCGCTATATGGGGGAGGTGCACCACTACGCTACAACTAGAAGTCCTAGCAGATCTATCATATGGTGTGTGTGTGTGTGTGTGTGTGTTGTCGACTCCGAAAATGGGTTTCGGAAAGGCACCTCAAGAGAAGGTGAAAGATTGAATAGAATAGGGAAAAATGAGTGAATCGAAAGACACTAGGAAAGCGGTAAAAAGTCCTCACCTCAACCCCACACTCACATTGATCCCCGAACTTTCATCTCACGGCGTCGCTCGAGCACCAGAGACGGTTCGGGTCATGTGGGAGGAGAGTGAGGATAAGATGAACTTAGAACATGAATAAAAGGTGGTCTCCAGTAGCCGCGGGCTCCGCTTTATGGAATATAAATCAAGAGATGAGTTGAATTTGACCGTGTGTACCTTAGCGTGGGAGATTGGGATGTGGGTTCAACCTTCTTCTTCTTCGGCCGGCAGATGAAGAAAAGTCCAACCGATGCTAGCTTGATGTACTTGTGCAACTAGTAGACAAAGAAGACAAGAAAACAAGTGAAATAAGGATTAGAACTGAGTGAAGTGTGGTAACTGTAAAATCAATAACATAAAACGACAATTGGAAACAAACTCACCGGATTCGGGGTTAGCCCTAACCCCTTTTTTGATTTTTTTATAATGTATAAAATGATGAAAAATTGAATAAAATGATGCTTAAATATGAACTAAATGATTTGAATGAAGAGTTAGCAAAGAGAATATGCATGGTTAAAAACAACACAACCCAGGCAAAGTGACAACTGGGTTGGACCGATTCAATGTAAACTGCGCGGCTTTGATGCAGAGACCGTAAAAAACAACACCAATATCAGAATAAAGTGATGTTTATTTCAAAATAAAGAGGACTCACCAAGGGTGATGTTATATGAAGACAAGTTTGCTTGAATCTTATGATAAGTAATCTGAATTTACCTGATAATCTGGATCTTGAACAGTGAAGTTATGGAAACTCCCAGCACAATGTCGATGTAGGACATGCTATGGGCACCACAGATATCTGAATTGAATGATTCTTATTTTAAATAAAATAGAACTCACCGGGAAACAATTTATATGAAGGATGTATAGGCTAAATACACCATTAAATATACTGAAATTGACTGAGAAAATGATGACTTAGAAGAGAAGACTTCGGATCTGTCTGTGCAGCATCGGTGTTGAAGCCGTAAAAAGCCGAGGGAATGTCAGAATTGATCTCCGTTTGTTGTATATGAAATATATCTTGATGACCCACACTTCTTATGAAGTAAGTCATGCCTTAAAATGACTATAAAGATCTGTATAAGCCGATGATCAGAAGTGCAGCACGTCGGAGCATAGACCGGCTTCTTCTTCACTTTGGGATGATCTCTGGGCACCAGGACGAAGAGAGGACGATTTAGGGAGGTTGGGACGAGCCAAGGGTGTTTGTAAGACTAGGATAAGAGTGTTGGATGATGGGTATGCCCTTCTTAGGTCGTTCATATGAGTCTCCCTTTATAGGGGATGAGAACCAGGTCAAAAAATAGCAAGTTTTGATACATCCGACCGTAGGTTAGATTTCCTCCATTTAATGTTGTTAATTTTTATCCTGAGGCATCTAGAAACTTACCCAAATGATTGAGAGGGATTGGAAATCATGGATCACCTTCCCCATGTTCAAAATATGTCTCCACTTGAAGAGGAAACGAATCTAGTCTAAAAATGGCAAGTTTTGATGTATAAGACAACAAGTTGGATTGCCATCATTTGATGATGCTAATTTCGACCATGAAGCTTACAGATACTATAAAAGTGATATGGAGGAGGAAAAAGAAAGGTAAGGTCGTGAATTGGTCAGATATGTGCCCAATGGGCTAGGCTTGCATGCAATTGGGCTTGATCGGTGCTGCGTGCGGACAGAACTGCGCATCTGAATTCCAAAGGGCGCTGCAGAAAAATGGGAGATCAGAATTGAATGCCGTTTGTTGCAATGGAAAGATAACTCAGAGAATAAGATTATTGATGTTGAATATGTTTTCATTAGACGTCCATATAATCTTTTGAAAAAATTTTAAATAGAGAATATGCTGGAAAAAACATAATTTGGCACACCACTAAGAGTCTCTTGTTCGGAAAACACGGATTTGATTAGAAATTAGCAAATCATCCTCATATTTCCAATAAGCACCTCGGATCATCAAAAAGGGTGGTTCACCATGATTTTGATGGTCTAAAAGAGATGTTGCCAATGGAATAATGGTTTAAGCTCTAAATAAGGCCAAACTGGCGTGTTTACATGTGTATGTGTGTGTGTGTGTGTGTGTGAGAGAGAGAGAGAGAGAGAGAGAGAGAGAGAGAGAGAGAGAGAGAGAGAGAGAGAGAATGGGGAGGGGCTGAGGGAACACTGGAAGGGGACTGTGAGAGATATCAGCAAATCAAGTTCTTGAAGTGCACGTTCGAGATTCAGACGAAGTTGGAGCTATGGAAGAAGCTTCAGCTGGTGGGAGAGTTGGGCTGTAGCCACCTCATGTGAGGTGGCTATCTGGTTCTAAAACATGTGTGCCTATGCGCCCACTTAATGCCTTGTTTGATAACACTACTAGGCATCTCTATCACTATCAATTTTAAAATTGATATTGATAGAAATCATTAACAAGTGTTTGGTCAATTGTATCAATTTTAAAATTTGTAGTACAAATAAAACATGTTATGTAATACAAGTGTCAACTTGTATTAATTTTGATATTGACACTTCAACTTTTGAAAATATCATTATTAATATTGATATAGTATTAAAAATAAAACTCTAACCAAACAGGGCATAAAGTCAAAGCAGCTGGAGAGGGAGTATGCCATTCAGATCTGGGCCACAAAGGAGCCGATGCAAAAGCTTCAACGCAACGAGCAGATGATCGATCGGGAGAGCGACGAGCTGACCAACAATGGCCGATCGAAAGAGCGACAAGCTGATGGTCGATCGAGAGTCTTACCCAAATAGGCCACACCAATGAATAATATCAATTTTAATTCTATTAATTTTGATACTAACTTTTCGCTATTAATTTTAAAATTAATAGTGTTATCCAAACACCTATTAATATCATACATCAATATCAGTTTTAAAATTGATATTGATACAACTAATTAATACTGTTACCAAACAAGCCATCAATGGGTGACAAAGAAGTACTTACTTTATTTAAATTATACATGATTAGTTTGCTTGATACAACATCTACATTAAAATGAGTATAACCTTGACCAAAAGTTAGGTGTATAAAAAACTAATATACATCATGTTTACATAAAGTTATGATAAATAAATAAATTTAAATAAATAAAAAATCAAAATTTCTCAAACTATTTTAAGTAAGGATATATTTTTTAAAAAAATTGATTAATGCCGTCTATTAATTTGCACAAATAGTCAAATGCAGAAAACACATCAAAACATGAAAAATCTGAGCGCAACATTATAAATTTATTAAATAATATGAGCCAAAATAACAAGTTGACATTTTAAATGTTATTCTCTATACAATTAAAATTTTATTTGTTTTATTTAAAATTTTAAAATATCATGATTTCAAAATTGCAATAATCTGAAAAAAATCAAATTATTATTTTATATTATTTTTATTAATAAGTAAGGTAATAAATCTCATATCACAACAAAAATTTAATATAATGTCTATAAATTTTTATATTTTTTAACATTACTATGTATTAATTAAATTATTTTATCTAATATTTATTTATTATTATATTAAAATTTTAAAATATATTAATGTCTTGATAAAAATAATGTCATCAACTACCTTGTATATAAAAAGTGCATTCTTAAAATAAAAATAACAGCTTAATATATATTTTATTTTTATTGTAAAAAACTATTAAAAACTTTATTTTAGGAGTCCACTTTTTCAAATGAAATGAAGTTCATGGCATTTTGACACCAGCCACACCATCCCATAAGGTAACAGTTAGCTCTGAATAAAAATTTTTAATTTTTTACTTAACCACTAATAGGATGTTTGGTTGTATGATAATTTTTTGTACACTTTCATGATAAAAAATTATATTAAAATAAAAAGTGAACCGACTCATGACATAAAATTATCATGTTTGGAGGGATGTGATAACAAAAATGTGTAACTATCATACATGATCACAAAGTGGGGGACCACAAAAAAAAGTAAAAGGTGAGACCCTCTTTTTTTGTTTAAGAAAAAAATCACTTTCAAAATATAAAATTGTCATTGTTACCAAAAAACTTCTTTTAATAAGTTTTCTTATAATTTTTAAAAATTAAAATAAAAACCTTCATTATCATACAACCAAACACCCCATAAGTGTAATTTTAGACATTAGACATTTACAGCCTGTTTGGTAACAGTATTATGTAACTGTATCAGTATTAATTTTAAAACTGTTATCAATACTCAACTTTGAGAGCTGTTTGGGTAACAGTATCAATTTTAAAATTAACAGTAATAAAGTGTATCAGTTTTAATACACCTCTCCCCTTTATTAAATTTGATATTATCCTCCTTGGGCGCCGTCGAAGCTTCCTCCGATCGAGGCACTGGCCGCCTCGCGCGGCGCATCCCGCTGCGCGAGGGAGGGAAAGGCAGAGAGAGAGGGAAAACAGAGAGGGAGAGCGGCGGGAGGAAGATGGAGGGGGAGAGAGGGAGCCCGCGCTCGCGGCGGAGGGGGAGAGAGAGCGGGAGAGGGGAGAGAGAAGCGCGGCGGGGGGAGGGTGCAGCGCCGCCCGCGGCGGCCAGAGGGGGGGAGAAGAAGAAGAGGGAGAGAAGGAGGAGGGGGGGGCGACGGAAGAGGGGGTGCGGCGCCGGCGGCGGCCGGCGAGGCGCGGCAACGGGGGCGGCGGCGGCATGCCCGAAGAGGGAGAAGAAGAAGAAGAGGAAGGGGAGGGGGGGAGCGCGGCGGTGGCAGCCCGCGGGGATGGCGGCTGCCGGGGCCCCCCCCCCCCCCCCCCCCCCCCCGCCGGAGCCCTCCCGTGCATCCCCCCGCCCCTCCGCGCTGCCCCCCTCCGCACACCTCCCCCCGCCGGAGTCCCCCCTCCCCGCCGGAGCCCTCCCGTGCGTCCCCCCGCCCCTCCGCGCTGCCCCCTCCGCGCAGCCCCCCGCCGGAGCCCCCCTCCGCGCAGCCCCCGCCGGAGCCCCGCCGTGCAGCCCCCCACACGCGCCCCCGCGCGCACAACCCCCCCCCCTTTCTCGCAGACACCACCTCCGCACATGCTCATCTAATATCAATTGTAACATTGATATAATTTTATCAAACACATAGAAAATTTGATACTATCAATCTTAAAACTGATATTTCAATTTCAAAAATTATCAATATCAATATTGATATAGTATCAACTTTGAAACTCTAACCAAACAGGCCCTTAGTTAGAACTATGTTCAGATGTTTCTCCAAACAACATCAGATGTCTGACCTCTCATCGAATGAGAGGTTGGACATAAATTAAGTACAAACAAACGCCACCTCAAACTATAGGTTTATACTTACTTATATAGAATAACGTCAATATATTGAATTTATAAATTCTCTCAACAGGATTTCCACGGGAGGCCCACCAGATAGTTTCATCAGCCCATTAAGACGGAGAGCGGTAACTACTTCGGAGTTTGACATTAAATGGCCGGAACGCATGTCGTAATATAATATAACACAACGGGCTTCGGCGGACATCCAACTAATATTAATTAAATAATAATTAATTTTGTGTCTGTTTATGCGCACGCGTGACCTGCATTGCGACAAGAGGTATTTTCTTATTATTACTATATTTTTGCTAATTAGATAAACTATTTTTCTGTGAGGATAAGCAGAGGAGGAATGGTCTGATCCGGTCGCGTTGATCTACCGTCATCTGATCGCGGATCTAGACCATAGTTAGTGAGGCCAAGTGACTCAACTAAAATTTAAAATTTATGTTATAAATGATTAAATATTTCATCAAAAAATTTGATATTAGTATATTTTTAAAAGAGGTGATCTCACTAATTTTATTTTGTGATTCCACAAGATGCAAATTCTAGATCCGCCACTACCATTATCCTTGTCAAGAACAAGGTGTATTGGCCAAGTTTGGATTCGGGTCGATCCTAAATCTACTCGGTATTCAGCCGAACTAGACTAGACCTAGTGGTGATCGAGCGCTGCACCCGGCAGCGCTCGATCCCTTGTCGGCGCTGAGCTGCGCCCTCTTCCTGGCCACCGGGCCAGCGTGTCCAAAAAAAAAGTGCAAGTGATCCGACTGAGCTTCCTTGTATCTATGTTGAAAGGAGCTAGCTTTCTCCCATCCTAAACTCATAAAGGGTCCGTCAGTCTCGAGCCGATGCCAAAGAGAATAAGATCACAATGGTTCACTTTCTAGCCTAAAATCCTTGCCCATTCTTTGCTATTGATCGAATGGACCGGATGGGCCGACCCAATCCAGATTAGATGCAGGCAAGGTCCAAGAGATACTAACTAGACTTTACGTTCTTGGGGCAACAGTTAGACCCTCAACTAGAAAGCAGATCCCTCAAACTGCGCACCAAGACAACTTGCATTCAAGAGGTGGGATCGAATCTAGATTGCAACTTACCATCATAAAACTCATGAGTTGAATAAATAATAAAAATGCCGATCATTGGAAGAAGATTAGAATTAGTTCCTAACGGTTGCTTGTTCCACTGAGTCTGCGTTTCTTGCAAGAGTGGGATAACGATAACCCTTGAACTGCTTGACCTGCCACGACATGAACCCAACGGAGAGACAAGTGCGGCCGTTAACATATTTTAGGATATGTGCATCTCACTCTCTCTCTCTCTTTATATATATATAAATATATATGTGTAGATATGCACATTTATATATAAATATATATATATATATATCTTTGCGTACGGTGCATGGATTCATTGAGCATATTTTGGTATGTTAGCTATGTATACAAAATAAGAACAAAACTTTCGGTTGCCCTTCAAGTGGGGGATATGGACGTTGGTGCTTGTGCATGGATGTTGACTCATTGACTAAGAACATACATAATTTAAATTGCAGAGAATGAATACCACTTTTTAATATACACACAAGAACGTGAGAACAATGAGTCAATGAGTATGAGCCCATGCATTGGTGTTGAGCCAGCAGGGCCTATTTGGTGCATGCTTATTTAGAGAATAAAACAGGTTTATCACTAAATTAATTTTGTGTCAAACAGCCCTTAGCTTATAGGATATGTAGCAGAACAAGAGTCTACCATATTTACTAGACAAAAGTTATAGAGACTAAATGTTTTTTTTTTAATTTCAGGGTATCTATCTCTCTTTTATGGTGATATAAGTATATTTGTTGAGATTACAAAGTAATTACAAATTAGAGTTGCTGAATGTCTCTTTGATAACATCAAGTCTCCAAGCTTCTAGGAGGCATTGCAATCGGGGTGGAAGAATAATCTGGACGTCAATTTTTCAACAGAAGATATTTCTTTTTTTGTACACCCTGTATGTGCACCCATTCCACTCGATTGTATTTGTTATTTGTTCATCTATAAATTTGAGGCATTGCTCACAAGCAGCGGTGTGCAAGCCTCTTTTCATTATCATCTTCCTCCTCTGGTGCCTACCCCATTCTTCTCTGCTGCATTCCTTGGCTTCATCCGACATCCTTCATCGTTCATTCCAACTTGGTATCAGAGTGGACAGCTGATCCAGCACAATGGAAGAAACACCAAGCGGGCTTGCATCAAAGGCAGTGGACTTCACCAGCGTCAACACTGAACTCTAGAACGCCTACTATCTCAACTCATTCGACAACCCTAGAACCATCTTGGTATCGGACATCCTCACAGCAGAAAATTACATTCCATGGCAAAGGGCCATGACAGTGACTCTCAACGCGAAGAACAAACTCAACTTTGTCAATGGTAACATACCCCAACCCTCTTCCAATGATCCATCTTAATATATTATAGTCCTTGGCAACAAGTGAACAACATGATACTTTCATGAATCTTGAACTCCATTTCCAAGGAAATTGTTTCGTCTATCATATATTGTGACACTGCCTATGATATGTGGTAAGACTTGAAGGAGAGGTTTTCTCATGCAAACAAGCCTCGTATCTACAGTAAGGAAAGATCGATAACCACTTTGAGGGAAGGTTCTGATCCAATTGCTAAATATTTCTACGCATTAAAGAGTCTGTGGGATGACCTCAGCCAATTGAACATTGCTGGACAAGAAAGTACACATGACACTCATGTTTGATGCAGTTTCTTATGAGTCTAAATGACTCCTATGCTACGGTAAGAAGCCAAATCTTGCTCATGGAACCAATGTCCCACATCTTCAAGGCATACTCTTTAATTCTACAAGACGAGGCACAGAGGGCTATGCAATTCTCACCACAAGTGAAGGTATCAGCCATGATGGCTAAAGGAGAACCACCATCTACAAGTTTAAAAAGAATGGAGAAAGAAAACCTTGGTGTAGTCATTGTAACATTTTAGGGCATTTGAAAGAGAAGTGTTTGAGGATCAACTACCCAAGGTGTGGCTTATGCAACATTCTTGGACACACAAAAGATGTCTATTATAAGCTCAATGGTTATCCCAACGAAGGACGCTTTGAAAAAAAGGGCAATAACAAGAAGACACAATCAACATTGATAGAAGATTAGTATGCTAACTTGATAAAGATCTTGAAAATTAACATTGTCAGAAATCAGCCACAAACAAACATGGCACAAGGATCAAAGAAACTAGAAACATGGGTTATAGATTCAAGAGCAACAACCCACATTAGTCCAATGAACAACATCAAAGGGGCAAGCTCCAACATCAACACAGGTCTGCCAACATCATGTATTATCCTTCCAGATGGCTCACAAGTCCGTTCTGCTGGATCTGTTATGCTGAGTAATAGCATACATTTGCCTCTTGTTTACCATGTTGCCAGGTACAAACATAAATTGATGTCTGTCAGCAAACTAGCCAAAGAAAATAATTGTTGCATCACATTTTTTTCATCTCTTTGTGTCATTCAGGACATTACTTCGAAAGAGGTGATTGGGTAGGGCCATGAAGTCAGAGGACTCTACTACCTTACCCAACAAGGACCTATTTGTTTAGCATCCAAAGCCATTGACCAGAAGTGGGGCTAAATATTTTATCACTCTTGTAGAGGACTACAGTTGGTTCACATGGACTTACATGCTATGTTTTAAATCTGAAGTAACTAATGTCTTAAAAGAATTCATAAAGTATATTCAGAACCACTTCTCTATGACCAACCAAACACTAAGAATTCACAATGGGTCAATTTTTCTTTCACGAGAACTCCGAGAATTCTTTAAAGACTTTGGGATGATTCATCAACGGACCTGTGTGCATACCTCCCAATAGAATGGAGTTGCCGAGAGGAAGCATAGACACTTGTTAGATATTAACAGAGCACTCAAAATATGGTCTTTCATTCCCAAAATTTTTTGGACTGATTGTGTCCTTACTGCCACCTACCTTATTAACAGACACCCTAGCAGAGTTCTTCAAGGAAAGACACCCTACAAAGTCCTCTTCAACAAAAAAACCAAAATACGACAAAATGAGGACTTTTGATGCCTAGCCTTTGTCTCAACATCTCACCTTGAACCTGATAAATTTGAAAACCGCACCAAGGCCTGTATATTCCTTGGATATCCAGCACACCAAAAGGCATATAAGTTACTTGAGTTAAAAACACAGCATGTATTTACTGATAGAAATGTATACCCTACAAACTGATCATATATGATATGATTCGACATTTTTAAAAATATCTCATTTAGATGATTATGCAAAATCTTCATTACAAGCTCTTATTAGATGTGAATATCGTAATGAAGTTCTTGAACATATGCAATAATGATTAAATCATGATGAGATCATATAATGAGATTGATCATCTAGAGGTATGTGATTTAAATATTCATAATCATAAGATCCTTGAGATAGGACATCAAAGATCCGAATAGACTAGTGTATGTATTGTCTTCTCATGTGATGAGAATGACTGATCTCATTAGATTTTAGTGTGGAGACACTGAGATACACATATAGGTGCTCATTAGTTGAATGAGTTCACTGAACTGACCGAATTAGAAATCATAAATGGTATCTTACCAAACTGTCATTCATGATTTTTTGTCATCATGGTTGCATGGTTAGACCTTTGAACTGAGTCGCTAAAGATGCCTTGTTAGGTGGAACTTGTGCTTTGACCATTGACTTATGGATCACCATTTAGATGGTCCAGTATAACGATGGATTGAATACAAGAAAAACCTGATGAAGGCAATTGAGCAGACAACAAGAGATCGTCCACTCTCGATAAGTGGGAGCGAATGTACTATGAGATATTAATCTAAATTTCTGGCCAGGGTAGAGAAGATAATTGGAAAATTGAGTTTTCCAATTGATCTAATTTCGAGTACATGATCCTATAGAATCGGTATGCTAAGGAATTGACAGTAGATGCCGTACTCGTTTTCGACTGGAACATTGGATGGACGAAGATTTATTTCCATGTGGTAACTGATGATGGAAAGGCTCAATGGAGATAAGATTATTCCCATAGCTATTTGAGATCATAGGATGTGGCTTGTACCCTTTATGATCGATAGACCGATTAATCTGTTACAGATAACAAATTTAATTAAATTAAATAGAATTATTTTATTTTATTTAGGCCTCAATCAAATAGGTTATTGGACTTAGTGGGTCACACACATAAGAACTTATCCATAAGTACGGGGGCAAGAGCACAATTTCTGAAGATTTTGAGTTTTTATAAAAAATTCTAAAATTCTCTATAAATACTAATGGTTTCAGCTAAACCCAAACAAGCCAAAGGTAAGAACCACGTCCTCAGCCTTCTCCCTACCTCCTCTCTCTAGAAGGCGTTCATGGTCGGTGGAGCTCCGTTCGGGAACAATTCTCAAGGCCGATGCAAAAGAAGAACCTACTGTGGATGAAGTTCATGTGGATGTTGCTGGAGATCAGACACTTGAATGGTTTGAAGAGCTTGGGAATCTCATCTCCTTCCTCTCCATGGGATTAGATGAATCCCAATCAAGTATATTCGAACCCGTATTGATCAATTTTTAGTTTTCGCCGTTCGGTTCTGATTGAGATAGATTATAAAGGAACCCATAGGAATTGTCACTTTCATTGCACTATATTTTGATAAAAAATTCCTTACATTTACTAGCTGGGATGTAACCTTCCATGAGGAAACATTTCCCTTCAAAACTTATAACAACCAAGAAACAATGCCTATTCCATTACTTGTAGACACAGTGCTTGAATCCATTCCTAAATGTCCCACATACATAATTGACACTCGCATTAGTCAAAATCCTGAAAAAAAAACTATTACCCAAGATCATCATAGGTCCACCATACATACAAAATAGAGCACACCTTTGCAAAGACCTATTCGAGATAGAAAAAGGCCAAAACACCTTGATGACTACATTATCGGCTTCACTACTATGCCCACCTCGAAGAAGGGTCCTTATGACATTAGTAAGTACCTCACATACAAGCCTTTCTCTAAAAAGTATATAGCCTTTTTAGTCAAAACTTCTCAACTATCTAAACTAGAAGACTATCAGGAGGCGATAGGAAAAATTGAGTGGGAACAAGCCATGAAAGAAGAATAAAGTGCCTTAGATAGAAATGAAACTTGGACCCTCACAAAATTATCAGAGAATGAAAGAACCATAGGATGCAAGTGGGTCTACAAAATCAAGTACATTTCTGATGGAAGCATCGTGAGACACAAGGCCTGCTTAGTGGCAAAAGGATACACCCAATTAGAAGGTCTCAACTACTATGATACATTTGCACCAGTAGCCAAATTGGTTGGTGTAAGAACATTGTTTTACAGTAGTTGCTGCAAAAGAATGGCAAATAAATCAACTCGACATCAATAATGCATTCATGCATGGTGAATTAGAGAAAGTGTATATGACCTTACCCCCGGGACATCCAAGAGAGGGGGAGCAGTTAGTTTGCGCACTCAACAAATCTCTTTTTGGGCTCAAACAAGCCTCAAGAAGCTGGTTCTAGAAACTTGTCTCAGCCTTAATCTCACCCAGGTTCAAATAATCTAAGGCAAATTACTCTTTGTTCACATGCAACAATCATAGAAAACTAACTGTCATATTAGTATATGTGACATATTATTGACATGAGATGACTATGACTACATCACTAGTTTGATAGGAAAACTACACAACACCTTCAAATTGAAAGACCTTGGAAGGCCAAGGTTTTTCTTAGGCATTAAAGTTGCTAGAAACCTATTCGGGATTTTTCTGAATCAGAGGAAATACGCAATGGACATAATTAGGGATTGTGGTCTGCTCAATGTAAAACTAGTTGATGTACCAATTACCATAAAAGGACTATATGAAGAAAATGAAGAGTTAAAGGATCCAGGTCAATATAAAAGGCTCATTGGTAGATTATCATATTTGACCATAACAAGGCCTGACATAATGTACAACATTAATCTTCTCACACAATTCATGACAAAACCTACCGAATGGAACATGGCTACGGCATTACAAGTTGTAAGATATATAAAAGGAAGCCCATGTACAGGGATCTTCCTTGAGAAAAATTATCAACCTTTTTTGACAGGATACCGTGATGTAGATTGGGGCTCATGCCCAATTAGCTGATGCTCTTCAACAGGCTACATAATATTTTTGGGAAATAGTCCCATCTCATGGAAAATAAAAAATAGAATTAGTCTCAAGATCTTCAGCCAAGTCTGAGTATCGAGCCATGGCATCAACCATTTCTGAAATTCAATGGTTGAATTTCTTGTTACATTATTTTGGCTTGACTACCACCACCACAAAGCTATATTGTGATAGCCATGCAACATTACACATTTCAAAAAATGCAGTCTTCCATGAGCGAACCAAGCACATCGAAATAGACTGTCAATTTATCAGAGAAAGAGTTCAATCAAAACTAAATCAATCATTGCATACACCATCCTGTGAACAAGTAGCAGATGTTTCAACAAAGCTTTTGAAGAAGAAAATTTTCTAGACACACCTTCACAAGTTGGTTCAAAATTTGCACTCACCCACTTGAGGGAGAGTGTTGAGATTACAAAGAAATTACAAATTAGAGCTACTGAATGTCTCTTTGATAGCATCAAGCCTTGAAGATTCCGGGAGATGTTGTAGCCAGTGTGGAAGAATAATTTGGACGTCAATTTTTTCAATAGAAAATATTCTCCTTTTTCTATACACTCTGTATGTGTACCCATTCCATGCAACTGTATGTGTTATTCATTCATCTACAACTTTGGAGCATTACTCACAAGTAGCGGTGCGTGAGCCCCTTTCATCATCATCTTCCTCCTCTAGTGCTTACTCCGTTCTTCTCTGTTGCATTCCTTGGCTTCATTCCACGTTCTTCATTCTAACTATATTATCATATGAGATACACTAAAAGCATAGAAGTCGAAACTTTGGGCTTATCAGATAAAAATACAAATTACCCATCGTAAACATCAAAATATTGCCAAAGGATATTTCATGCCCTATTTGGTTAGAGTTTCATTTTTGATATTATATTAATATTGATATTAATATTTCCAAATATTGGAGTATCAATATCAAAAGTAATACAAATTGTCACTTGTATTTCATAATATGCATTGTTTGCACTATAAATTTTAAAATTGATACAATTAACCAAACACCTTTTAATGATTCCTATCTATATCAATGTTAAAATTGATAGTGATAGAGGTACCTAATAATGTTACCAAATAGGGCATTAATTGCGAGTCACTTTATATTGTACTTTATACATAGTCATGGTCAAGAAATAAAAACAATTGAAAATAGAATAACGTCAATATATTGAATTTATTGAAGTATAGTAAACTAAAGGTTAGTTAATATATTGTTGTTATTCTACCACTAATGCTTAGGGTGCAAGCTAACCAATACGCTCGACGAGTAGTTCGACACTCAGTTCATTGAAACCTCGACTCAGATCATTTATTAAGTTAAATAAAGAGTTTGAATAGAAAAAGAAAGCTCGGCTTATAAAAGAGCTGAGTTTGAACAAAAACCTACTATGCTCAATAAGTTCACTGGCAACTCGTTTAAATGTTTGATTAAATACTTGATTAAATATTTGATTAACTACTTGATTAACAATTCATTTAAATAATTAAATTATAAATACATTATATTTATTTTTTAATATTTGTAAAATTATATTTTTATGTTTAAATAATAGTTTAAAATATGTCTTAAATCAAGTTAGAGCTTGAACTCGAGTTTTAAGTAAACAAGCTCAATCTCGAATTCGAAAACGAGTTCAAATATGAGTTTGATTTGGGTTCAAGCATAATTTTTATTCAAGTTCGAGATAAGTTTGCTCGTTTACATAAACGAATGGCTCAACGAGCCAAGCTAGAACTCGTCGAGCTTAAATCGAACCAAGTTCGAACAAGACTTTTGAAAACTTGTTGAATATCAAGCCGAGTTTGAACGATTAAATAATTGATCGAGCTGTGCTCGAACAGAGCCCTACTCGACTTGACTCGGCTCGATTGCACCCCTACTCATGTTGAAACCACCATGGTAAACCTATAACAATAAGAGTAAAACAAAAAACAATGAATTTATAAATGTTTTAGTAAGGAATTCGAATCACCTCAATTCCACGGTGGAGAAAATACCCTCAGTCCCCAATCAGACAAAGCCACAACCCCCGAGTCACTTAAGTGACGATTCAGTAAAAATTAGTTCACCCATTATTGAACTAGCCGGTTCACTGTTATTGAACCCTTACTAGTCTGTTACTGGACCATTACTGAAGCCAGTGTAATTCGTTACTGAGCCGTTACTAAACCATTACTAGACATTACCAAAGTCTTACTGAACCGTTACTGAAACCTTACTGAACTGTTGCTGAAGTTAGGGTAACTTGTTACTGAACCATTACTTGTTACTGGACCATTATTGAAACTAATATAACTCGTTACTGAGCCGTTACTAAATTATTACTGAATATTACCGAAGTCTTACTGAACCGTTACTCATTACTGGACCATTACTGAAACCAATGTAACTCGTTACTTGTTACTGGACCATTACTGAAACCAATGTAACTCGTTACTGAGCCTTTACTAAATTATTACTGAATATTACCGAAACCTTATTGAACCGTTACCGAACCATTATTGAAGCCTTAGTGAATCGTTACTGAAGCTAGTGTAACTTGTTACTGACATATTATTAAGTCTTACTAATCTGTTACTGACTGGTTCAGTAACAAGTGAACCAGTTCTTACTGAACCGTCACTTACGTGATTGGAGAGTTGTGGCATATTCTAATTGAGGATTGAGGGTACTCTCCAGGGGATCATGACTTAGGCGGACTAAGAAAATGACACCGAGCTATCTCAATATATTGACGTGACAATCAAGCCATTTATCTTTGAGTCATGCATACTTATCTAAGAATCATCTAGTCAAGATTTATTTGACCACACGATAATTAAACAAATACAACAATAAATAATTAGAATAATCTAGCAGCCATCCGTACTATGTATAGAACAATTGCATTCCTTATATAATTTATCAATGCCTTCTCATATCACCTATGGCCCTTATTTGGTTAAAATATTAAAAGGGATTCTATATCAATTTTGATATTTATATTTCTTGATATTAGAGCATCAATTAATATCAAAAGTGATAGAGGTGGGCACTTGTATTACATAATATACTTTTATGTACAACAAAATTTAAAGTTGAGACTATTAGTTAAACATCATTTCTTGATTTATATTAAAATCAATTTCAAAGTAGAGATGCAGCGGCGGGCAGGGCTCGCTGAAATTGTGAAATGGAACATTGCTCTCCAAATTGTTGTGTATATATAAGGGGATAGGTAATATTGGGCTTCAAATTGTTTATCTGAGTAAAAGAGGAATAAGGGGCAATTAGCCCACCCCTTACTCGTGGGGTATGTATGTATGTATGTATAATGTATGTATGTATGTATGTATGTATGGTCTAACACACCCGGCTAGTGAAATGAGGGAAGTGAAAGATTTCCGAAGTACTAGAAACCAGATTTCACTATACATGATGTTTGGTTTGTATGCCAAAACAAAATTTTAATAAAAATATATTTGTATAATAAAATCTGTTAAAAAATATGACTAGCAGTAATGTTACAAATATATTTTTCTGAAAAAGTTTTTGATCATATATAATAGAGCTGAAACTACTTTTTTTCTTTTCTTATTGTCTCTCAACCCTTCTTGTTATCTATACAGGTCCCAACACATTTTATTAGGAGTTTTCAATTTTAAGTCCTATTTAGAATTTAAAATTATTATAAAGTTCCACTGTTTAGACTATTTATTTTTTAATCTTATTTCTGTGAATTTTAAAATCTGTAGTCCTTACCGTCACATGCACTTTGTTATTCCTGTCTTACCCCTCCGTCAGATGCCTTGTTGGTGAGCAACACCCGTCTTCGACGGCTCGCTTTCCTCTTCAACGACATCCGAGCAAAGGTGTTCATGATTTGATTTAGTTTAATTTTTAAATATTTTTTTTCAAATTTAAATCAAGCCAAATTATCTTCTAAATCAAATCAAATAAAATTAAATTAAAATAGAGTGAATATGTTAATATATAATTTTATTTATTTGTTTTAAATCACATTTTATTAAAATTTAGTATATTTATTTTTACATTTCATTAATTGTCAGAAAAATTCTTAAAATAAGTTTATTTTTATAAGAAAAGACACATAAAATTGATAATATATATAATTTAAAATAAAATATTTAATCTAATTTGAGTTATTCAGTTTGATGATTTGATTTGATTTGAAGAACTTAAGAAATCAAATTAAACCAATCGATTGTTAGCCCTAACTGGGACGACAGTCGTCATTGTCGAAGGAGCTCTGAGACGGGGAGTTCTCTGCGGCTTTTCGCTGAGGAGGAAACTTGCGCGGATACGGTCTTTGTCTCCGCGGACGTAGCACTCTTCTTTTCGCCCGAACTGCGGCTAGTTCTTGATCGTCTTCTTGTTCCTTTTCCCCATTTTTTCTTCTTGTCTTCCTGTGTGTCTTATTTTGACTCTTGTTTCTCACTCTAGTGTTTTATCTACGTGTAGCTTTCTCCTTCCCCATTGTCTGTACTTTTAGCTCGTCCAGATTTCACCTCTTAATTTTCTTATTCGTCATCCTGTGGATTTGGGGTTTCTCGTTGTTTCTTCGCCCATCGTCCCTCAGCTTTCCTAATTCCTGTACACCCTTATTGCCACCTTTGTCCCATTGTTCTGTCATGAAATCCGCTAATCTTCTCTTCATCTCCTCCATTTTCGTTCATCCCTCCACTCCCGGGTTCTAGATTTCTTTGTTTGATACAGTGACCTGTTTCCCCGTCTGCGGACTCCTACGGGGTGTTTAGTTTCCTGTTCTCGGTTTCGTTTGGCGTCCGCCTAACCTAACCCAGGGTTTACCTTTTTAGTTATTTTCCCAAACTTTAGTCCTACCCTCTGGCTTTTTCTGGAAGCTTCCCCAGGTCTCTGTATGTCCGTGTTCTCTCCTCCACTTATCGACCTTTCTGCTTATACCTCCATCCTCAGGTTTTCCTGTTTCCTTACACTCGGTGGTTTCTCTCTGGCTAACATACCTTCTGGATTTTGCTAGGGTAGACACCCTTGGTTTTTTTCCTCTTGGACGAATGGATTTACCCTGTTCTTTCGAAGAGGAATAGATCCTATCCCAGTTTCAGCAGCTGATGTGTGAACCTCCTATTCCGCCTCCTCTATCTATTGATTCCTCGCGTCTTTCAACCGTTCATCCTTGGAAGAAGACTTTGATTCTGAAAGTTTGTTCTTCTACTAAACCTAGGCCGGCCGGTCTTAGAGAGTGGATTCGCAAAATGTGGAATCCATCAACACCCTGGTTTTTTTTGGATTACCCGAATGACGCATATATTTTACAGGTTCAGTCTGAACAGGAAGTAGATACGATTTGCAGGAGGGCTCCATGGTTTTACAACAACGACTTGGTACTACTTGAGAAAGCCCGGCCGTTTACAGCCCCATCTGAATATCAGCTGAGCCTGGGGGATCTATGGGTACGTATTTTCGATCTACCACAGGAACTGCTTAACAAAGATCTTGTCATGCAGATTGCATCCCAAATTGGTATTATGTGGGATCCGCCTCCAGAACTAGTGGCATCTTGGAGTCAGTTTGCTCGAATCAAGGTTAGGATTAATGTTGATCAACCACTTTCCATTGATGTTTCTGTCATTCTTCCTGGGGGAATTCTAAGAACTTTTGAATTAGCATACGAACGCCTATCAAGGTTTTGCTATTTTTGTGGATGTCTGGGCCATGAGTATGGCGACTGTTCCAAATTGGTTCATCTAAAATCTTTTATAGTACCAACCTTATTTCCAGTTCTGCAAACAGAGTTGCGCAATAAGTTCATTTTCAGATTTGGTGCTTGGCTCTCTACTGCGGGAAGAGATGCAAATGGGGGCAAAAGACCCCCTGTTACGAGTGTTCCAGTGGGTAATTGTCCTCACACAGCTTCTTCAGAGCTGAATGTGTCTACTTCAGAGTCGGATATCAGGTCTTCTCCATTCTTGGCTCCCCCCCACCTTCGGAGGTACCGGAATTTTCTTCACTAATTACTATTCCTTCAAGTATAAGCATGGATGTTTCTTCAGTGCTACCGATTTCAGTGGCTTCTCTTGTTGAGATTAAACATGAATGTGTCACTAGACCTTTGGTTACTACTACAGTTTTTACCCCTGTTTCCACGGGTGTACCGAGTATGGTACCTAAGTCGATAGTCTCCCCGTCTAAGTCTTCCATGAAAAGATCTGGGCTTAAAGATAAACATAAATGGAGGACCCTGAATCAAGCAGTCCATCTTTCTGGTTTTAAACAAGAGCATATTTCTTCAACATTAAAATTGAGGTTACACATCAAGTGGCCAAGCAATCTGTCTTTAAGACGGATGAATTATTGTTTCCGGTTAAGGTTGAGGTATTACGTTTGCCAGTACCAGAGTTTCAGGGTGAGGCAGCTGGCCCTTCATAGCTGCCCCTGCAAAAATGAGGATCATTGCTTGGAATTGTCGGGGCGAGAATGGGCACCCGACAATTCGTCATATTGACCGTCTGACCCATTCAGTGAATCCTTCGATATTTTTCATATCTGAAACAAAATGTTCTTCTTTGGTTAGTAATGAATTTTTTGCTCGCAGAAGTATTGACAACTATTTTGTAGTGCCCTCATCTAGCAGGAGTGGAGGCCTTTGGATATGGTGGTCAAATGACATTCAACTGTAGGTTATCTTTTCTACTTCTTCTTGGATAGCAGGTATCATCCAAGATTCAATCTCTTCATCACCTTGGCTTTGTATTGGTATACATGTACCTAACCAGGATGTAGATAGAATGCGGATGTGGTCTGATGTAACTCATATCATTCGTCAGATTTCCTTGCCTACCTGTTTAATCGGTGATTGGAACTGCATCAGACACCGTTCTGAGAAGTGTGGGGGGGGGGCTAAAGCCTAATGTTTCTCACATGGAACATTTTGAGTTTTTTATTCAAAATAATAATCTTATGGAACTCATAAATGATGGATCCATTTACACTTGGAATAATAGAAGATCTATTCATCAGCATGTAAGGGAGAAGTTAGATAGATGTTTAGCCTCGGATTCTTGGTTTTCTTTGTTTCCTATGGTGCAACTCCATGTACTTCCATGTTTTACTAGTGATCATAGCCCGCTCTGCCTCAATACTAACCCTCCTACACATCCTAGGAAGTTCTAGTTTATATTGGAGGCTAATTGGCTGAAGCACCCCTCTTTTCATGAGTTGGTGTCTACTTTCTGGAACAATTCTCCAAATCTGAGTCAAAATTATGATCTGAAGATGAAACGACTTCGTACAGACATGATCCATTGGAAAAATCATATTTTTGGCAGTTTTCGGAGTCAAATTAAGGAATTCCATGAGAAACTATGTTTTTTGCATTCTGTGCCACCTACATCTGTTACTCTGTCTGAAGAAAATAACTTGTGCAAAAGATTGTTCTGGTTATAAGATTTAGAGAATATCTATTGGCGGCAGAGGGCTAAATCTTTTTGGCACATTGCAGGAGATAAATGTACCAAAATTTTTCATTCTAAAGTTTTAAATCGCAAACGATGGAACAGGATACCTGGTGTTTTTTTAACAAATGGTGTTTGGTCAGCTAAGGTTGAGGATATCAAGTATGTGTTCTGTTCCTACTTTAAATCTTTATTCCATGATACTTCTGCATATTCTATGGCACCTGTGTTAGAGTCTTTACCTCTACCAATACTGTCTTCACATCAAGCAGAAGTCTTATGTATACCCCCTTCCTTGGAGGAAGTTAAGTTAGCTCTTTTTTCTATGAAACCTGATAAGGCTCCAGGAATGGATGGTTTCTCCCCTATCTTCTTCCAACAGTATTGGTCACTCATCTCCGAGGAAGTGTTCCTTTTTCTTAGATCCATGTTTATATCAAATTATGTTCCGCCGGAGCTCAATCATACTCTTATTACTCTTATTCCAAAAAAAGAGAATGCTCATCTCCCGGAACACTATAGACCTATTAGTTTATGTAATGTGCTGCTTAAAGTTCTTACTAAGGTTATTGCCAATAGGTTGAAACCATTATTATCGGATTTGATTTCTGAGTTACAGTCGGCTTTTGTTCCTGGTCGCCAAGGAATTGATAATGTAATCATTATCTAAGAAGTGAGAACTACTTTTAAAAGGATGAAGGGTAAGGTTAGTTTTTTATGGCAAAACTGGATATCCATAAGGCTTATGATAAGCTTTGATGGGAATTTTTGTATAATGTGCTTCGTAAGAGGGGTTTCCCACTTTGCCTGATAAATCTTATTATGACATGTTCTAAGACTGTTACATATTCTCTTAATATTAATGGTCATATATCAGGAAAATTTTATCCTAAACGTGGCATACGCCAAGGCTATCCATTGTCTCCTTATCTTTATATTTTATGTGCTGAAGTGCTCTCTTCAACGTTAGCTCAGGCAGCAAACCTACAGAGGATTACAGGTGTGAAAGTAGCTAGAGGAGCCCCAGAGATTTCACATCTTATGTTTGCAGATGATCTGATTATCTGTGGTAAGGCTGACTTACAGACAATAGCTTCTTTTTTAAATGTTCTTAATGAATATGAGCAAATCTCTGGTCAAGCCATAAATTTCGCTAAGTCCAAGATTTGTTTCAGCAAGAATGTGTCTCCTACTCTTTCTGCTCGAATCTGTGATATGATAGGTTTTCAACTTGCTTCTGATGATGATTTATACTTGGGCCTACCGTGGGACCCCTCTAAAGGAAAAGCTATCCAATCGGCCAACCTGATTACGGCCTTTCAATCTAAGATGGCTGGGTGGAAGGCTAATTTAATATCAACTGTAGGTAGAACCACTCTTCTTAATTCTACAATTAGCCATATGCCTCTTCACGCAATGTCTGTTGCTAGGTTGCCGGCTAAGACATTAAACAAACTTGAACTGGTTTAGCGGAGGTTCTGGTGGGCTCACAGCTCTATCCAACAAAATAAAATTCATTTCTCTAATTGGCAGACCATTAAGTTGCCAAAGTATATGGGTGGAATGGGTATTAAGGATTTAGAATCCTTAAACCTAGCCTCTGGAATGAGACTTCTATGGAATTTCTTGGTTAAGAAGGAATGTCTTTGGGTTAAGGTTTTATGTGAAAAATATTTAAGGCATCAGGATATTTGGAACATCAAAGTTAAACACACTGATTCTTATGTCTGGAAATTTTTACTTTCCGCTAGATCCATTTACTTAAGGCTGCCGTATGGAAATTAAAGGATGGCTTGTTTGTGCATCCATGGAAGCACAATTGGGTGTTTGATACTAATGGGCCTCTTAGACCCAAAGTTCCTGGATGTTTTTTCCCAGGTCTTGTCAAGGACCTTATTACCGAAGGTAGCTGGAATGAACAACTTATAGCTACGTGGTTTGATGATATTTCCACAAGTCGTATTCTCAACACTCCGATACATGATAACTTGTTACAAGACACTCTTATTTGGCCGTTCACCTCATCAGGTTCGTTTAGTTTAAAATCTGCTTACAAGTTTTTACTTGAGGCTAAGTTTCCGCCAAGGCCTTCCAATATCTCCATTTGGCACAAGCTTTGGCACCCTAGATTAGGAGCTTTCTTATCTCAGAAAACTATAACTTGTGTATGGAAAGCGCTTTTAGGTAATCTCCCAACAAATTTGGAAATTAATAGGCGATGTGCTTGGGTTTCTTCATTATGTACAATATGTGCTAGCGAGGTAGTCATTGGAGCATATCTTCCTCACATGCTCCCGAAGTAAAGCTGTTTGGCTACTTTCGCCTCTTGGTAATACTCTAATGTGGAAACAACGATCCTTTTCAGCTTTGCTTGATCAATGGTTGGACTGGGTCATCTCGAAGGATCAACAATTACTCCGATTGGGAGTCCTCACTTTATCTATAGTATGGCATATATGGAAGGCTCGGTGTAGATTTATTTTCCAGTCTAAGCATGATGCTCCTACTCGTATCTACCAGTTAGCTTTGTTAACAGCTAAATTATGTATTGATAATGCTCCTGCAGCTTATATGGTTCATGAACCCGTTTGGTCACCTCCAAAGATGAATCATTATAAAATCAATGTAGATTGTGCCACTTCTGACTCCGCAGGTGCTATTAGTTTAGTTGTTCGGCAGGAGGAAGGTAAATTAGTTTTCTGGAAGACTAAGTTGTTTAATGTGGTGCATCCCCAAGTCCTGGAAACTTTGGCCATTGAAGAGGCATGTTCGTGGGCATCAACTATTGACAAGTCTACTACGATTGAAAGTGATGCCAAGGTGGTAGTTGAGGCTATTACGGGTCAAGGACCCATGCTATGGAGGTCTCAACACATCGTTTTGAGATGTTCTTGTTTCTTATCTTCTCACCCTCATGTAGAACTTACTTATGCCAGCTGTTCTTGTAATCATCTAGCACACGTTCTTGCTAGGTGGACTCTAAAATCTAATATAGAGGATGCCTTTCCTGCTCCTCTACCGTCAATGGCTTGGCATCAATTTTGTAAGGATCTTCGAGGTTGATGTTTTAATATAATGCTGTGCTTTTCATCAAAAAAAAAGATTGTTAGCCCTAACTGCAAGGGAGGCCTTCGATGATGTTGCAGACGGTTGAGCAGGCTGCTGGGCCCTTCAACGATTGCATAGGTCTTCGACCGCGGAGCTAAGCTCAACAAAGGGTTTCCTTTGATGGTGCTAACCTAAAGTGAGCTGCGAGTTTTCTATTTTCAAACTAGGTTGGATCAACCACCTGCACTTCCCCTATTTTCTTCTCCAATCTAAGTTCCCTCCTTCGACCGAGAAGGTTGGTTTTGAAAATCTTCAACTTCTTTGCCCTTCAACTGTTACAAAGTTCATCATCTTCTTTTTCTAATTCGAAGGAACAATTTTTTACTTGTTAGCCCCTTTGAATTCTCAGGTTGAGAGCTAAGATCGATCTGATCTTTGTAAGACATGAGTGAGTTGATATGTTCAGTCCGTCACCAACTTTTGCTGTCTGATCATGTTTCCAGCCACCAACTTTGACTCAAAATACAACGACAGTGCTCTAGCGAAGTTTACCGACAGATGCTTCGGTTCTCACCGGCGCTTGAGGGATCCCTTTTTCACAACGGCGGCACAGACGGGGTAAAATTAGAAACTTTGATCAGTCTCTCCTAGATTTGACGGTGCTAGTGCAAAATAGGGGCAAAAAATATGATATTTTTGGATTTGGAGCTAGAAAGGACGAGACAAAAAAAATAAAGAGGGATACTAAAACAGGGGCGGATGTAACATTATGATCCTATACTTTTTTGTCTTGTATTTTAGCATAATACATAGCTTTGTCATATATCATATAAAATATTGTTTTGTAACTAAAGACCTTAGGAGAGGGCGGAAATGACAAAAGAGGCGAACATCGAACAGAGACCAATAATTTTCCGCGCTCGGTCATGGAAGGGGAACAAAGGGGAAAGGGAATGCTTGGCAAGGCTCATACATACACTCTGGAGATGCTTCGTCGGTTCCTTGCCCACCATCACGTTACAATATTAGTCTGCTCGACAAGCAGCCAACGAGACAGACGAAGGCCTCCTCCCCTCCCACCCTTGTTCGAAAAGAAGAACAAAGCGGACGGCCGAAAGGTAGAAGCTGGGCCGAGAAAAAAAATGGGTGTCGGTGGACGAATGGAGTAGTTAGCGATCGTCTCTTCTTTCCTCCGCCGTCGCCACCAGAATCCGCCTCCTGGGAGGGGCCTCCACGCAAGCTCTGTCTTCTCTGGCGGTGCAGAGTTGTCCTCAGCTGATGCTGACGTCGGCCGTGGTCTATGATTTTTGTATGCCGTGTTTAATAACATTATTAGATATCTATGACGATTTATATTATTTTTGATATTTTAATATTTAAAAATATTGATATTAATATTGATATAGTACTAAAAATGAAATTTTAACCAAACAAGACATAGATAGAGCTCATAGGCCATGAATGTTAGACCTATTTATACCCATAACAGTCTAATTTGGTGGAACAAAGGCCCCTCGCATCTTGTTGTTTAAAGAAATTCTGGCACAAAGCCACAAACCAATGATGCGTTTCGTTTCCCATGAAATACGATTTTTGTATGAATTTCTTCTTTCCGAAATTTCTATGAATGGTCTCGTTTGATTTGGTGGTATAAGAAAATGGTCCGACTTAAATCTTTTTGTTTTACATGATAAATATTAATAGGATGCTTAGTTGCCGGATAAATTAATTTTTGCTATAATTTTATGTTCATGTAACCAAACTTGTTATAAGAGTTTTTTGGCTACTAATACAAATCTGTTTAAAAAAAATTTTCTCAGACAGCAAAGAAAAGAAAAGACGAGACTCTCTCCTTTTTCATCTTGTTGTCACCCTCACTCTCTTTTTTTTGTCATCCCATCTCTCAAGAAATGACAATTTACTTGCTTACAAGGTATTTTAGTAATCTTTTAATCATGAAATGTATACTAATTTATTATGCAACCAATCACCCATTCTAAACAACGGCCGAGGTAACCACCACTAGAGTTGTCTTAATCATTTGCCAACTTGCAAAAAGTGATTATTCATGGAGAAAATTATTTCCGCCTGCAATTATAACAGACATTATTTTCAACTTCATGAAAATGTTGTTTTATGAAATGTTCATGGAATTAATGCCTTATGAAATGTTTATGTAATGTACGATACTTTATTTAAAAAATGATAAAAATATTAATATTTAATTAACTTTTTAAAATTATGATTATTCTAATTCTAATTAGTTTTGAAGGCAAACAATGATATTTAGTAATAGATAATTATTTCCGCCTGCAATTATAACGGACATTATTTTCAACTTCATGAAAATGTTGTTTTATGAAATGTTCATGGAATTAATGCCTTATGAAATGTTTATGTAATGTACGATACTTTATTTTAAAAATGATAAAAATATTAATATTTAATTAACTTTTTAAAATTATGATTATTCTAATTCTAATTAGTTTTGAAGGCAAACAATGATATTTAGTAATAGATATCAACAAATAGAAATATAACTTTGACTCTAAAAATAATGATTATTTAATCTTAGTTGGATTACGAAATAAATTAATTAATAGAAAAAAATAGAAAATAAGAAAGCATGGATTGGTTTATACAAAAGTAAAAGCAAAGTTTCCAAATACTTAGATTAATAATAAATAGATGAGATGGAAGAGTTTACACGATAGGAGGACTTCCTAATTAATCTAAGATTTAATGTCCTAATTAAGACCATGTTTGGTAATACTATCAAACATTTCTATCATTATCAATTTTAAAATTGATACTGATCATAATCGTCTAAAGATATTTGATTAATAATATCAATTTTGAAATATGCAGTGCAAACAAAATAGATTAATAATATCAATTTTGAAATATGCAGTGCAAACAAAATAGATAATGTAATACAAGTGTCAATTTATATCAATTGTGATATTGATACTATATTAGTTAGAGTTTCATTTTTTTAAGACCATGTTTGGTAATACTATCAAACATTTCTATCATTATCAATTTTAAAATTGATACTGATCATAATCATCTAAATATATTTGATTAATAATATCAATTTTGAAATATGCAGTGCAAACAAAATAGATTAATAATATCAATTTTGAAATATGCAGTGCAAACAAAATAGATAATGTAATACAAGTGTCAATTTATATCAATTGTGATATTGATACTATATTAGTTAGAGTTTCATTTTTGATACTATATCAATATTGATATTAATATTTTCAAATGTTAGTGTATCAATATCAAAATTAATACAAGTTGACACTTGTATTACATAATATACTTTGTTTGCACTACAAATTTTAAATTTGATACAATTAACCAAACACCTCGTAATAGTTCTTGTCAATATCAATTTTAAAATTGATGGTGATAGAGGTACCTAATAATGTTACCAAACAAGGCATTAGCTATCGTCTTTGCCCCGTATAAAACTTGCCCAAAAAAATTCATTAATGTTTTAGAGACTTTTATTTAAAATTTTTCGTATTCGAGATTATCATGTAAGATTATTTCAACCAGTGAGATATTGCAAGATATATTATATATAGTTGTCTTTTACTGTGACACCTGCAAGACTATATTAATCGATTAAACCGGCCTATTATACTTCGACAACTTTAGCTTAATCATTTCCGGATGTTGAGTTAAAAAATTATGATATGTTTTGCTAAGAATAATCCCAATTAGGTGAGTGTGACTTATCGAAGAATTGTTAATTAACATAGTTGTCAGGCTAATGAGTTAGATTGATTTAATTCTTAAACTTGGTGTCAGATCAATTATGACTTGATAATTAGTGCAGTCCATGTATTGTGACCTATTCGAGTATAGGGTTTAAATCCTCTCAAGTAAGCACTTGACGTGGGTCTCATACACGTCACATCAATATAGAACTCACCTAACTAATTAGGTGTACGAGACTCATCTCATTGAATGTAGGTTGAGAGAATACCTTTAGACGTTTACTTGAGAAGATCCAAACTCGACATATGTGTGATCTAGATAGAATACTGAATGTTTAACGGAGTAGAATGTGAGATATATCTCTCTTTCTCTTTGTCCAATAAAATACCATAAGAGATTAAGTCAGTAGATTACTTGTCTAACAATGCCGATTATTTATCTTTTGAAAGTTGAATTGGAATCAGGAATGCAAAGGATAGTGTGTTAGACTATGATATATACACACTCACGTGCTGCTCCGGTCAGCTCTTGCGGCCAGAACGAGTGAACGGGAACAGCTCGTGTATGATGTATCCATCTCTGTGCCCGCGTGCACAGCGTGCCAGCTGACATGTACGGAGCAAATTTCCGACCGTCCCCGCCGGCAGCCACCCGATCGTCGCACTACAAGAAAATAGGTTTTTTGGGACGGCTCTACAGCCGTCCCAAAAAACCGAAAAGCTGTCGCTAGTATTTATTAGCGACGGCTCTACAGCCGTCGCAAACGCGTCGCAAATAACGCCGTCGCCAATAATATTAGCGATGGCTACCGTTAAGCCGTCACTAGTAAACCTATTGGTGACGGCTTGTAAGCCGTCGCATAAATTATTAATAAGACGATCATTTATTGGGAACGGCTTAAACAGCCGTCACCAATAAATTTACTAGCGATGGCTTAAGCCGTCGCAAATGGTAAGGAGATTAGACGGCGTATCAAGCCTATTTGGGACAGGTTAAGCCGTCTCAAATAAGCTAATTGGTGACGGCGACCCAACCGTCGCCAATAAATTTACTTGCGACGGCCAAGTAAGCCGTCGCAAATGGTAGGCAGAAACCCCGGGGGTGGGTTTCCGGATTTTTTTCTCTGGTTTTGCGACGATTGTTTTTAATATTTGGGACGGCTAAAGCCGTCCCAAATAAGGTTATTGGTGACGGCTTAAGGCAGCCGTCGCCAATAATAATTTTTTGGAAAAAAAAATAATTTGATTGACCAGATTGGATCAATTATACGATCCAATCCGGAAAATCAATCATTCTTGAAACTTTCAGAAAGACAAAAAATCGGATCTACCAATCCAAAAATTGATTTATATTAACAATATCGGTGCCGTATTGCTCGTTTCAAACCCGGAATGGGCACCGAATTAGGATGAAACAACACACATTCACATACTAAATTGAAATTCACCAAATTTAAATTCATATTCACATACCACATTCAAAATCACATTCATACACAAAATGTTTTGATACATATGAATATTGACATTCATAGGAGAGTAGAAAATACATCTGAATCTATTCATCTTCTTCATCTTCATCTTCGTCATCATCTTCACTCTCCTCGGCATCCTCGTAGTCCTCGTCATCATCGCCATTTCTGTCCTCTGTTTGTTGAGGCGGAGGATGCCCCGATGTGGATGGCACATCAGAAGTCGGGAACCTTTGAGTCAAGCCTTCTATGATCAGATTGAGGCGATTGAAATTTTCTTGGAATGATTTTTGTTGGTTGTCCAATTGTTGTTTAAATGAAGTAATTTGTTCTTCATAACGTTCATTGATTTCTCCTTGCCTCGCCACCTGATCTCTAGGCTCTCGAACTTCTTGAGTCGAGCTAGAAGCACCTCCGCTTGACTCACCATACCAAGTGTGGCGAGTTTCACCTCGCCCACCACATCGGATCCGTCCTAGTCGATCTCTACCAAATACGGATATGAAAGCTTCCTCTGCGGTGAGTGGAGGCTGCGATACCCCAGCATCCGAGGATTCAGATGCCAGGGGATTCATCAATCCTTGCATATTTTCCTATAAATAATATGAAGAAATTAAAATCCTATCGTGATGAATTGTGGATTATAAAGAAAAATAGGTTATGACAATCAATAATTACCATCATAAGACGACTTTGGTCATTATCCCAAATGACTGCTCCATCAAGTTCTTCATGCGTTTGACTCATCTGGAATACCTCCGGACGAGTTGGAGGTCGACCTTCTTTTCGTACCTGTCAAAAAATTAAAAAAGAGTAAAGGTTATTAGGGAATAAGAATCAACTAATATGAAATTTTAAGTTTTAACTAACAAAGTCTGTTTCTAACTGGTGTATATTTGTTCTTCCTCTTCTGTATGACATTGTTAATTGCCGCCTATTACCGGCATTCTTTTCGCTCAATGCCTACATATATATACACAAATGAAATAACATTAAAAAAAACAAATGAAGTAACATTTATCGACATTAAAAATCTAATTATAAGAGAAAAGATTTTTTTGATTTACTCTAGCTTCATCTTGACTCCATAAATGGCACATATGATGCCATTGTTCCTCGTTGCACTGTGGAGGAATGTTGGCACGAGCTTCATCATTCGATCGTCCTGTAAAATACTGTAGACAAATATTGTTAACAAAAAATTGGTTATCTCGAAATTACATTATAAATTATATTTTACCTTTCTTTTCAAATGATTTCTTTGTTTTCTTTGCATATCTCCCATATGCCTTAATATTTGTGCATCGGATTGTGGATTCCGCTCAAAGGTAAAATGTTGCTGCATTAATATAAAAATGATTAAAAAGTTCACCAAAATTTAAACAAGATGAAGCTACTTAAATGTTACCTCTAAATCACGGAATATGGCATCCTTTTTCTCCTGCGGTAGAGCAATGTAATTATGCTCCCACAAATCGCAATGAAATCTGTTCATAACTCCTAAGTAGGAGGTGAACTCCTGTCCGTGTGATCCAACGCCAGATCCTCCTACTAGATCGACGTTGTATGACTCATCAGGGCCAAGTGTTCGCACACTGATGGCCTTTGCTGGACCTCTCCCACGTCTAGCTGATGTAGCTACTTAAGTATAAATTAAAAATTACAATTAGACAACGAAAACTTTTAAGAAAACTTTTTACTTGCATATATTCAAATATATACCTGAAGCATGGGAAGATGGACTACTACCATCTGTAGGAGACATCGTTGGAACCCAGTGAGAACGAGTCCGAGATGGACTAGGCTCATGGGGTGCCTCCCTAACTGGCTCGGAAGCAACACCCCTAGAGGTGGAAGGTTGATCCCTAGATGCCTAAGATTGACCCCGAGGTCCACCGCCCTCAGATGGTGTAGTAGTCTGAGATGTCCTACGACTTTTGCTGAAAATTCTCTTCATCTGTCATATAAAAATATTAGGCAGCAATCCTGGCTTCTCATTGTGGAACTACGTCTTTTTAGTGAATCCGAGGCCGGATTGCCCAATACGAGGCCTGTTCCAGGTTCCGATTGGGAAATCCGGCTTCAGATTGCGGAACTTCGTCTTTTTTGCCAATCCGAGGCTCGTTCCGTGTTCCGATTGGGCAATCTGGCTTTGGATTGTGGAACTTCATCTTTTTTGCCAATCCGAGGCCGGATTGCCCAATCCGAGGGCCGTTCCGGGTTCCGATTGGGCAATCTGGCTTCGGATTGTGGAATTTTGTCTTTTTGGCCAATCGGAGGCCGGATTGCCCAATCCGAGGCCCGTTCCGGGTTCCGATTGGGCAATCCGGCTTCAGATTGTTGAAGTTCGTCTTTTTGGCCAATCGGAGGCCGGATTGCCCAATCCGAGGCCCATTCCGGGTTCTGATTGGGCAATCCGGCTTCGGATTGTGGAACTTCATCTTTTTTGCCAATCCGAGGCCGTATTTCTCAATCCGAGGCCCATTCCGGGTTACGATTGGGCAATCCAGCTTCGGATTGTGGAACTTCGTCTTTTTGGCCAATCCGATGCCGGATTGCCCAATCCGAGGCCCGTTTTCGATTGGGCAATCCGGCTTCGGATTGTGGAACTTCGTCTTTTTGGCCAATCCGAGGCCCGTTCCGGGTTCCGATTGGGTAATGGTTCCGATTGGGCAATCCGGCTTCGGATTGTGGAACTTGGTCTTTTTGGCCAATCGGAGGCCGGATTGCCCAATTCGAGGCCCGTTCCGTGTCCCGATTGGGAAATCTGGCTTCGGATTGTGGAACTTCGTCTTTTTGGCCAATCCGAGGCCGGATTGCCCAATCCGAGGCCCGTTCCGGGTTCCGATTGGGCAATCCGGCTTTGGATTGTTGAACTTCATCTTTTTGGCCAATCGGAGGCCAGATTGCCCAATCCGAGGCCCGTTCCGGGTTCCGATTGGGCAATCCGGCTTCAGATTGTGGAACTTCGTCTTTTTCGCCAATCCGAGGCCGGATTGCCCAATCCAAGGCCCGTTCCGGGTTCCGATTGCGCAATCCGGCTTCAGATTGTGGAACTTCGTCTTTTTTGCCACTCTAAGGCCGGATTGCCCAATCCGAGGCCCGTTCCGGGTTCCGATTGGGCAATCCGGCTTCGAATTGTGGAACTTCATCTTTTTGGCCAATCCGAGGCCCATTCCGGGTTTCGATTTGGCAATCCGGCTTCGGATTGTTGAATTTCATCTTTTTGGCCAATCGGAGTCCGGATTGCCCAATCCGAGGCCCGTTCCGGGTTCCGATTGGGCAATCCGGCTTTGGATTGTGGAACTTCGTCTTTTTGGCCAATCTGAGGCCGGATTGTGGAACTTCGTCTTTTTGGCCAATTCGAGGCCGGATTGCCCAATCTGAGGCCCGTTCCGGGTTCCGATTGGGCAATCCGGCTTCGGATTGTTGAACTTCGTCTTTTTGGCCAAACGGAGGCCGGATTGCCCAATCCGAGGCCCGTTCTGGGTTCCGATTGGGCAATCCGGTTTCGGATTGTGGAACTTCGTCTTTTTTGCCAATCCGAGGCCGGATTGCCCAATCCGAGGCCTGTTCCGGGTTCCGATTGGGCAATCCGGCTTCGGATTGTGGAACTTCGTTTTTTTGGCCAATCCGAGGCCAGATTGCCCCATCCGAGGCCCGTTCTGGGTTCCGATTGGGCAATCCGGTTTCGGATTGTTGAATTTCGTCTTTTTGGCCAATCGGAGGCCGGATTGCCCAATCCGAGGCCCGTTCCGGGTTCCGATTGGGCAATCCGGCTTCGGATTGTGGAACTTCGTCTTTTTGGCCAATCGGAGGCCGGATTGCCCAATCCGAGGCCCGTTCCGGGTTCCGATTGGGCAATCCGGCTTCGGATTGTTGAATTTCGTCTTTTTGGCCAATAGAAGGCCGGATTGCCCAATCCGAGGCCCGTTACGGGTTCCGATTGGGCAATCCGGCTTCGGATTGTGGAACTATGTCTTTTTGGCCAATCCAAGGCCGGATTGCCCAATCCGAGGCCCTTTCCAGTTTCCGATTGGGCAATCCGGCTTCGGATTGTTGAATTTCGTCTTTTTGGCCAATAGAAGGCCGGATTGCCTAATCCGAGGCCTGTTCCGGGTTCCGATTGGGCAATCCGGCTTCGGATTGTGGAACTATGTCTTTTTGGCCAATTCAAGGCCGGATTGCCCAATCCGAGGCCCTTTCCGGTTTCCGATTGGGCAATCCGGCTTCGGATTTTTGAATTTCGTCTTTTTGGCCAATCGGAGGCATATTGCCCAATCCGAGGCCCGTTCCGGGTTCCGATTGGGCAATCCGGCTTCGGATTGTGGAACTTCGTCTTTTTGGCTAATCCGAGGCCGGATTGCCCAATCCGAGGCCCGTTCCGGGTTCCGAATGGGCAATCCGGCTTCGGATTGTGGAACTTCGTCTTTTTGGCCAATCCGAGGTCGGATTGCCCAATCCGAGGCCCGTTCCGGGTTCCGATTGGGCAATTCCGCTTCGGATTGTTTAATTTCGTCTTTTTGGCCAATCGGAGGTCGGATTTCCCAATCCGAGTCCCGTTCCGGGTTCCGATTGGGCAATCTGGCTTCGGATTGTGGAACTTCGTCTTTTTGGCCAATCCGAGGCCGGTTTGCCCAATCCGAGGCCCGTTCCGGGTTCCGATTGGGCAATCCGGCTTCGGATTGTTGAACTTCATCTTTTTGGCCAATCGGAGGCCGGATTGCCCAATCCGAGGCCCGTTCCGGGTTCCGATTGGGCAATCCGGCTTTGGATTGTGGAACTTCGTCTTTTTTGCCAATCCGAGGCCGGATTGCCCAATCCGAGGCTCGTTCCGGGTTCCGATTGGGCAATTTGGCTTCGGATTGTGGAACTTCGTCTTTTTTGCCACTCCGAGGCCGGATTGCCCAATCCGAGGCCCATTCCGGGTTCCGATTGGGCAATCCGGCTTCGAATTGTTGATCTTGGAGCTTTAGATTAACTTTCTATTTGTATAGGTTGAGTTTCTTGAAGTTGTACATCTTCGTCGATTACACCAAATGTTATAGGTACGTTAATAAGTTGTTCTTGATACGGTTCGTTTTCATCATCACTCTCATTTTCGGAAATGTTGTAATAGTTACGAGGTACTGATCGTACTGGTAACACCCATCCCTTATTAGAGTTATCATTTACATAAAAAACTTGTTCCACTTGACTTGCTAGTGCAAACGGTTCATCTGTTCATAATCTTCTTTGTGTGTTTAATGATATAAAACCATATTCGTTAATCTTAAAACCTCGATCCTTATCATATACATCCCACCATTCACATTCAAAAAGTGTTAAACGGCTATTCCTATCGAATGATATCTCAATTATATCTAATATTTGTCCATAATAACCGTCACAACCAGATTGAACATGGTCATTTACAATAACACCACTTAGTTGAGTTGATTTGGTTGAATCGGATTCCAATGTTCGAAATCTAAATCCATTACATCTATAACTGTTTACTGACGACGCAAATCTCGACAGACTGAGTGATAAAATCTCCAGCTCCTTGGTATATCTAGAAGAACCTATATTCCTTAACTCTTGAATGTGTGTTCTGAACCACACGAAAAACTTATCTTCCGTAGTTGATCTAGTTTTAAAATACTGGCATAACTCTACAATAGGACTCAGTACATCCTTCGACACGTTTCCTTGAAATGCCAAAGGAATAATTATTTGCATCATAACATGACAATCATGACTTTTTAAACCACTAATTGTCCGGGCACTTAAATCTACACATCTACTAAAATTCGAAGAATAACCATCTGGCACTCGAACATTCTTAATGAAATCAAGTATTCTTGACTTTTGTTCGTTGCTAAGTTTATAAATTACATCTGGAAACTTTGATGAACCCTCGTACGGATGTAACTCGGGGCAAATATTTAAATCTACTAAATCTTTCCATGAGTTCAAATTGTCCTTGTCGATTCCTGATAAGTTAAACATCTCTAATATATTGTCGCACACATTCTTCTCAATATGCATGACATCCAAATGGTGCCGAATGATAAGAGATGACCAATATGGTAGTTTCTCAAAAAATATACTCTTCTTCTTCCAATTTTTATTCTTTGACAAATTTTTCCTTAAGTTCTCTAAATCTTTCTTAAACGGTTTTCTGAACCTAATAGTGTCCATCTCCTTTTGTTGCCTCCATAGGTCATATCCCGTAAGTATCTTTGGTGCTCCCTTCACACATCGTCAACCATCAAAAAGATGCTTATACTGGTTCTTTCTCCACCGATGTGCTACTGGTAAGAACCGACGATGACCATGGTAGCATTGTTTTCGACTATGAGTAAGTCGAATGGAATGTGTTTCTTCGTTACAGATAGGACACGCCAATTTTCCTTTAGTACTCCATCCAGATAAATTTGCATATCCCGGAAAATCATTTATCGTACTAAAAAGTATGACTCTCATTACGAAAATGTCTTTCTTTTCGGCGTCATAAGTCTTCAATCCAATCTCCCACAAATCTTTTAGCTCTTCCACCAATGGTTGTAAGAATACATCGATATCATTTTCAGGAGCTCTCGGACCGGGTATTAATAATGATATCATCGTTTATGTGGCTTTCATACACATCCACGGTGGTAAGTTTTACACCATTGTAACAACAGGCCACACACTATATTTTGATGACATTTGTCCAAATGGATTAAAGCTATTTGAAGCCAATCCAATCCGAATGTTGCGTTTCTCTAACGCAAATTCTGGATAAAGTTTATCCACCCTTTTCCAAGCGGGAGAATCGGCAGGATGACGCATTTCACCTCTCAATTGATATGATCGTGGCTGACTGTGCCATGTCATCCACTTAGCCGTATTGGATGATATGAATAAACGCTGCAACCTACCTCTTAATAGAAAATAATGTAAAACTTTTTGTGCTATTTTTTATTTTGATTTTTAGGATCATTTTTATATCTGGAGGTGTTACAATATGGACAAACATTTTTATCTTTATTATCTTTCCAAAATAGAATACAATCATTTTTACATGCATGAATTTTCTCATAAGTAAGTCTTAATTCCTTAACTAATTTCTTAAGCTCATACCAATTATCAGGAACACATGCCCCATTAGGTAAGACTTCCTTAAATAAAGATAATATCATATCCATACATTTTCTAGTGAGACCATTAATGGACTTAAGTTGAATCAACTTTAATATAAATTTTAATTTAGATACATTTTTTACACCTTCATATAGAGGTGTTTCATAATCTTTTAATAATTTGGAATATTAAAAATTATCTTCATTGTGTTCTTCCTCATTATGTCGAATAGAAGATTCATTATTTTGAATATCTTGTAACATTTCCATTACCTGATCATCTACATAATTATCTTGTGGTTCACTTAAATTTGTAATGTCCTCATTTATTATATTGACTTCAATTTCACCATGGCATATCCATTTTTGATAATTTAACCATATACCATTGCATATTAGGTGTTCTTTGACAACATTTCTTTTAAAAATAAATGTATTACAACATTTTTTACAAGGACATTGTATTAAATCGTTATGTTGTCCATGTCTAAATTGTATTCTAGAATCATGAAAAGAATAGTTTAAAAAATCTTCGATCCCTTGAATATATCTAGAATCTAATCTATTAGGAATATGCATCCACGATTTGACTAAGTTACTCATCTTAATTTGTTAAATGATTGAAGTACAATGAAGAAATGTTAATTTAATAAAGAAATTAATATATAACCGAACCTCCACCGAAAGAAGAAACTCTCAAGTGAATATCTCGATTGAAGTTTCCTGAAAAAAAGAAAAAATGATCAAAATTAGACTTGTTGTTGAACAATAAATGTTTATACATACCAATTAGATATTTTTATCACAAACGAAGAGTTAGACATGAAAACTAAGAATTCAGATTTGTTATATTAAGTCAAAACAGAAACTAAAAATTGTACATTTTTAGCTTTTTTATTTTCATATCTCATCCCCTTTTGAGGACAAAAATAAGAAGGAATGCACACGTTATAATCTTGACAAAATATTAGGTCGATTAGTGAAAATGCCTTAATCAAAATAAATATCTTTTGAACGTAAGATAAGATATTATAAATAAACTTAAATGTAGTTGATGCGTTTTAAACACAAAATAAATATCTTTTGGACCCATCTCTAATAATGATGCAATCAAAGGTTGAGATTTACAAACAAGTTGATAAAATGTCTCTACAATGAAATGTTCAAATGTTACATTTTAGGTCATTTAATGTAAACATCTAAGATAACATCTACCTATATCAATTTACTCTTAAGAAATCAATTAATTTACAATGATTTGTATCTTTTTTACGGGTAGAAAAATTAAGATTCTTTTATCACAAAATAAGAGATAAAAAAATTAAGTTCTAGGTAATTGCATTAAGTTAAATTAAGTGACAACTAAAAGTTTATATTTTCACATTAAGCCCATAAAAAACCTCTTAGTTTTCCTTTTAATATCTAACTTTTCAGCAACAAGTTTCTCCTACGGCGGTAATCCCTCCTAGTGATTCCCCTGCTCGCGGTGACATCCCCTCGCGCAAGTTCGGCCAGCCTGCTCGCGGTGGCAACCTTGCGGCGGCATCCCCTCGCACAGGTTCCGCTGGCTTGCTTACAGCAGCAACCTCTCAGTGGCAACTTTGCGACGGCTCCTTTGCAGCCAGCATAACCCCCTGTTGTGTCATCTCCTACGGATGCGGCCTTAGGTGGAGTTTTGCACGGTAGAGCTGCCGTACTCTCAGTCGATGATAGACCTTACGTTCTTGTTCTTAGTATCGTCGTTTTGATGTCGTTTTAGTTCTGAAAAGGAGGGATGTTTCTCTCTCCTTTTTCCAACACTGTGCCTAATTTTTTTTTAGGCATTTTGTATCTTTTTGTCATGTTGGAACTATGGAGCTCGAGATACTTAAGTTTGTCTTATTTTTTCTATTTCGTCGATATTTGTAGTCCAATGGCCGAGTTTTGACTCTAGCTTTGCTTTCATTAGCATTTTAGACGCTAATCCCCTCTTGAGACCGTTAGTATGAACTTTATCCAGTCCTGTTTAGAGTGATATTTCGGTCTTGACGCAATTGTCAAACTCTTAAGAAGTAGTCCCTATTTCTACCACCCGTCCACGTTTGCACATATGTGTGCTGGTCAACTCGTGGTGATATGGTCACCTCTTGAAAATTTGTCTTTTCAAGACTACTCTTTGTTAACTTAGTCAAGTGTTTTTACTTGTACAAATTATGTGTCCTCCTTAGTTTTGCATGAATGAATATAGTTCAGTTCTTCAAAAAAAAATCCTAATTAAATGAGTCATAACGTCAGAATAAATATCTTCAGTAGATTACGATTGAGAAATGTCCTATAAAAGTTACTCAAACACCTCTCAAGCAACACAACCCTAGACACTCTCCCTCGCTTGCATCATATTACCTATGCCTGGCCTTTCCCGGCAAGACACAAATGTGCCTGAGCAAGCCAGGTTGCGCACCTGTCGGCCCACGGCGCCTGCCAGCCCATCCCCTGGCCACATACCCCAGCACCTGCATAGCCGTTAGTGCAGGCTCATGGGCGTCATAGCCCACCGCCATCGACACGTGTTACTGCACGCCCACGCGTGCCAACCTGCACCCGCACACGCCGATGACCATGCTAGCGTGCGCCATCGTACCAAGCCGACCTTTTGTGCCTCGCTGCTCGTGCGCGTGCTCACCCATGCATGCACCACCCCTCCTCTGGTGCGTGTGCGTACTGGTACGGATCACTTCAGTTTTCAAAGGAGGAAGGGAGTACTCTCAATCTTCGATAAAAAAGATCACCGTACTAGTCACTTAAGTGATGTGTAGTGAGTTGTAAGGTATCGGTAACGGTTCAACTCCCGTCGGTAGCGTGTTAACAAGTCAGTGAACCGTTACTGAACTACTACCGACGCCTTATAAACTCGCTACCGAGTTAATACAACTCACTACCGATGGATAATGAGTTAGTAAGACGTCGATAATGGTTCAACCCTTTTCAGTAGTGGTTCACCACTTAATGGTCTGAGATCGTAGTTAATTTTCATTGCAGACTGAAGGTACTCCCTCCACCAGAGAATTGAGGTGATCCGCACTCGGGAACTTGGTATTGCCCAGACCTAGGAAGTTCTAAGGACATGTTTGATGTCAAAATATTTTGAGGATAAACTTAATTTATTTTTTAAAATTTGAAGATAAATCAAATTTATCTTCAAGTTATCTCGATATCAAACAGCCCCTAAACTTGCCGGGCTGGCCAAGCCCATGCCCGGCCACTTGAGTCACCTGCATCAGCCGTGCCTGGCCACACTTGGCCGCACCTGCCTGTGTATGGACATGCTAGCAACCACCGGGTTTGAAGATTTTTTTAATTAACACAGTTTCATTTCTTTTACAAGACTAACACAAAATAAAAAACTTACTAATCTATTGCACTTTGGTGAAAAGTCAGTGATGTCAACACCGACTTTCATTTAAATATTTAAAATTGGACTCAACTGTAAACACATAAAATTAGCCTAATTCAAAATATGAAACTCTTGTTTAATAGTGTAACACATGCGATTACTTCTTGAGAATACTATCGGGTCTTTTATTTGATTTAGAGCTTTGTCAGTAAAGTCGAATATTTATGAGAGATTTTCGAATAAAATCATACCTTCGAAGGGAGAGCTGCATATTTGTACAAATTTGGTTTGATGATTGACATTTTAATTTTCAGAAGGTTGTGTTTAAACTGAGCGCATTATTAGTCATGACACATCTTTTCGATTGCAACTTAGTTGTTCTGGATATTGTCCGATCATGACTAATCAATCTTATGACTTGGTTGTCGACATTCCGAGACTTTCCCAGAGAAGGTCAAGCTTTTTTTAATCCTTCTCATACCTTTCTTGACATTATTAGACCATTTCGGAGCTTTTTTGAAGCTCGCAAGACCATTTTTTATAAAATAGTCCTTGTGCCCCCCTTTGAGGGCGCATGGCCATGCGACCCTGGTCGGGGACACATGCGCCCTTGGTTTCTGACTTTGATTTTGACTCCGATTTCGATTGAAACATTACTCGATTTGATTTATTGCGTATGATCTATGTGTCCCAAGTGGGTGGTGCATACGCCCTCCTATGGGGGGGGGCATGGAGTCCTCCATTTTGGCAACCTCTATTGGGTTTATAAATTTTGGCATATTTTTGGTCTATTTCCAATGCCACCCAGAGGAGGGCGCATGCGCCCACAAAGGGGGGCACAAGGGACTAGAAATTTTCGTTTATTTTCAGGTGAACCTTATTCTAAATTGTTGGATTTCTAAGTTCCATGCTCCCCAAAAAAAGGGTGTATGCGCCCCCAACAGGGGCACATGGGACTTTCTTTCCTATTTTGTTGTCTTCTCTCTTTCTTATAAATTGGGATGACATCTAGACGTGCCAAAGGTTGGAAGAATATCTCCCAGGTATCTCAGCATGTCCTTATACTCCATATTTGAGCTTCAATGATTTTTAGAAAGAGAATTTAGTAAGTTCAGAGAGAGCGAGGTTGGTTCATGCTCATCAGGATTGTTGCTCTTCTCCGACCTCTACAAAAACATAAAAGTACATGCTGCCAAAGCTGTCCGAAGAGAAATTCTTCCCCTATCAGTCCTCTTTCGTTTTCAACAAATGTGGCTCAATTTTGGCATCCATGCTGATCGTGACAAGCTTTAAAGAAAAGTCACGCTGCTAGATTCTAGTTCGTACTGGTATCTTCCTTGGCCCCTAGTTTCATCAATTCTTCATCAAATGGCTCGGACTTGCTTCAATTTTATTCTAGATTCATTCTTTAGTCACCCTTCATCATATTTTTTTAAAATTTTTACAGGTTTTTTGCATCATTTTTAATCTTAGAAAAAATCTAAAAAAAGGGTTAGGGATAACCTTGAAACCGGCCAGTTCTACACCAATTGCCATCTTTATATTGTCTTTTTTACATTTATTACACTCCACTCAATTCTAATAGCTGTTTCACATATTTTATTGAATTTAAGTTGCATAGGAAATTAAGCATACACAAGTTAGAGACTTTTCTTCATCGGTTGGCTGAAGAAAGAGCAACTAGAACTCACATCCACTTTCCCGCTTAGGTACACATACACAATCAATTTTTAATTTAATTCAATTTCTGCATAAATTGGAGCCCACAGCTCTTGGAATTCACACATTCTTATTTTCACTCAATTTTTGTTTATTTTTATCTTGTTTTTCCTATATGACCCAAACCGTCTCTTTGATATCTAAGTGATGTCGATGGCCAAATGTTCGGGGATCAAGGTGAGTGTGTATGGCAAAAAAATCCCTTTTATTTCCACATATGAGGTGATGACCCATTGATCTCCTCTTTGGCATTGACAACTTTTTTGGTGACAAATGGTGGGATGAAAAATGTCTTATGCTTGATGATTTTGTACAACTAGTTCTAATTCTAGACCGGTTCCCTCATGAATCCTTCCTTCTTTCCATATTTTTGATCCGATGTCATTTAAATATATTCTAATTTTCCTTTCTTTATCATATCTTTCATGTCAAGTTTTTTTTTATCTATTTTCTATCATTTATTTCAGCTAGTTCCCATGTGAACTTGCCTTTGCTCTTAAAAATTGGTTCCCGTGTGAACCAACTTTCTTCTACACCCCGTTCCTGCATGAACCAAGTATTGCTTACCACTTTTCATATTAGTTGTTCCTATTTATTTGCTGGTTACTTCATCATCAAATTGGTCACCGCATGACCCTCTTTTATTTTCAGTTATTATTCAAACTGGTTCCTATGCAACCACCCTATTCTACTACAAACGATTCCTGCATGAACCAACTCTTTTCTTCATTTTGGTTCCCATGTGAACCAAGCCCCTTTTTTCAGATCAATCCTTGGGTGGATCAGACTTTAGTTCATCCTTAGTTTTGCCCCACACAGCCTTCTTTTTATTTATGTCAAACATTCAAACTAATTCCTGCTAGAACCACCTTTTTCTATCCAAAATCAGTTCCCGCATTAACCACGACTCCTTTACACTAGATTCCCACATGAACCAACTCCTTCTCATAATGGTACCTGCATGGACCACTCACTTACTTTACCTCCATATTTGTCACCTTTTGTTTCTCATACCTTTTGGCACTCTTCATTTAGCTCTTGCGTGAACCAAGGTCTAGTTTCTAGTTGTCAGTTGCTTGCTTTGATTGATTGCATGCTTGTTTACTTCATATTTGATTTGCTAGCATCTCATTCATATCACACACTTGTTTGATTGCTTGCTCTTCCTCCTTGCTACTTCTCTTCTTTTACCTTTTAGAACTACATTGGGCACCTGACTTGTCCAACCCAAGGGTCATTTGAGGTGGGGGCTCACTCTCCCACACACCATTAGCTTCCAACACACTTTCTTGGTGGATTTTGACATCTCTTATGGGATATTCCTGTCTAGTTGACTTGGTTGGTTTCTACCAAGGCCTTCGTAGGTCCCCATACGTGGAGTATTCGTTTTCATGATCAAGCTAGTTAGACCACTATCCCAAACCTGAAGTATCTCAAGTTACATATGCATGGTGAGATTGTGTGAACCTTAGGTCATTAAAGATTTGAGCAACAGGAACCAAACTTATTGGTGTCAAGTGAAAATTTCTAACAATCCATTTATCCTAAGGTCATAACAAAATCATTGTGTAATCATTCCAAGTCTTTGCATCACTTTTTTGTCAAACAAAAATTCAAAAAAAAAATTGAAAATATTAAAATAACAAAAAAATTCTTTGCTTTAATTTGTATCTATCCAACTTTATGTTCAAATAAAAAATAAAAACAAAAAATATTGAAAAACACCAAAAAAACAAAAGGGAGAAGTCCTTTTTTCACCCACTCCTTAGAAAATAATTGTAGGATGACCATACAAGAAAGATCCAAAAGACGCATCAGGATGTTGGACTAGTACGAGCAACAAGAGTATGAGTAGGAACACTGTGAATTCGAAAGACAATCTACGGTTCAAGCTAAGAACCATGCCATTTTTGAACATGAAGCATAAGAGGTTACCCACCAGTTTGCTATGTTCAATGTTGAAAAAATCTTTAAAGAACTATCTCTTCATACCAATCCAGAAACCTTATCAAACATACAAGATTTAATGAAGGGCAAGGCGACCATTGACCATGCTTCCACTAAAGGTGGTCAAGCTACATTACCCCTACGATATGTGGTTTAACCCTACAGACACACAAAATTGGCCTAATTCAGGGCATGAAACTCTTGTTATGTAGAGTGATGCATGTGATTACTCCATTTGGAATAATGCAGTGTCTTTATTTATTTAGTGCTTCATCAAGTGTAAATGGAACAAAATGTTTTCAAGAGATTTTCAAATGAAAGCATACCTTCCTAGTGAGAGCCACACATCTGTACAAAACTGGCTTAATGACCAACATTTAATGTTTTCTAAAGGTTTTATTTACTCTGAGAGCATTATTAATCATGATGCATCTTTTTTTATTGTTGTTTGGTTGTTCAAGATATCATCCGATCATGATCAATCCATCTTGTGACTTGATAGTCGACATTCCTAGGCTTTACCGGAGAAGGTTAAGTCTTTAAAATCCTTGTCATGCCTTTCTAAACATTATTGGACCTTTTTAAAGCTTTTCCGGAGATCCAAGAACCATTTTTTGTAAAACAAGCCCATGCGCCCCCTTTGAGGGCACATGGCCATGCACCCTAGGTTGGGGGTGCATGGTCATGTGCCTCTAGTCAGAGACACATGCGCCCCCAAGTTTTGACTTTAATTCTGCTTGGCAATTTCAATTGAAACCTTGCCTAACTTGATTTATTGCCTAAAATTTATGTGCCTTGGGGAGAGGGCACATGTGCCCTCCTAGGGGGGGCACCTAGATTTCTTTATTTTGGTAACCCGAACAGATTTTCAGATTTTGAAATATTTTTGGTTTATTTTCCATGCACCCCCAAGGGGAGGGCATGAGGAACTAAGACATTATATTTTATGATGGCCAAATCATAGTCAAATTAGTGTATTTTCTTACTAAGTTCCATGTGCCCCCAAGGGAGGGGCATGTGCCCCCAATGAGAGGGGGTGCATGGGATTGTCTTTCTTATTTTGTTATCTTCTCTCTTCCCTGTAAATTGAAACAACCTCCAGATGTCCTAAAGGTTGGAAAATCATCTCCTAGGCTCCCCAGAATGTTCTCCTAGTCCATCCTTGAGCTTTGGTGATTTTTAGAGAGAGAATTTAATGAGTTTAGTGAGAGAGATGTTGGTTTGTTCTCATCTAGCTGATTTCTCTTCTCTGACCTATACAAAAGCATGGAAGCATGTACTATTAGAGCTATCTAAAAAGATTTTTTTATTATTATGTCCTATTTTTTGCAACAAACGGGGCTTAATTCTAGCACATGTACTAATTGTGGCAAGCTCTAAAGCAAAGTTGCACCGGTGGTTTCCAATTTTAGACCGACTTCTTCCTTAGCCTCGAGTTTCATCATTTTTTTATTAAATGGGCTTAGATTTGATTCGTTTGTCTTATAGATTCATCCTTTAGTCATCCTTCATCATATTTACTACATTTTTACATTGTTTCTAAATCATTTTTAATCTGATAAAAAATAAAAGAAAAGTTAAGGATAACCCTGAATCCGGTTAGTCCTGACCCGATTGTCAGTTTTTGTCATCCTTTCTACATTTACTACACTCCACTTAGTTCTAATCCTTGCTTCACTTGTTTTTATATTTTCTAGTCACATAGATATCATCAAGTGCACACAAGTTATAGACTCTTCTTCATTGGCCTACAAAAGAAGGAGAAACTAGAACTTGCATCCACCTTCATGCTTAGATGCATATACACGATCAATTTTTTATGTAATTTAATTGTTGCATAAATTGGAGCCTATGGCTCCTGGTGATCACATGTTTTTATTAATTTTAGTTTTATTTAATTATTATTTATTTTGTGTTTTTTCTTTTTCAGATGACCTGAACCATCTATTCGACATCCAAGTGATGTCGAGAGTTGAGTGTTCGGGGATCAAAGTGTGTGTGGGTGGTGAAGGGATCCTTTTTCACATTTAAGGTGACAATCTAGACACAAACACATTTTTTGGAGTCGACAACTTTAGTGGTGACCACGGTGGGACAAGCAATGCTTTTAACTGTGTATGCATAATGCTTCTAGTCAACTAGTTCTTGTTCTAGACCAGTTCCCGCACAAACGCTTCCTACTTTCCATCTCTTTGATCCGATTTCATATAAAAAATTTATAATTTTTTTATTTATAAAATATGTCATGTCAATTTATTCATTTATTTTCTATCATTTATTTCAGCCAATTCCCATGTGAAATTGCCTTTGCTCTTAAAAACTGGTTCCCACGGGAACCAACAATCTTCTGCATCGACTCCCATGTAAACCAAATGATGTGTACCCATTTTCATATTAGTTGTTCTTATTTGCTTGATATTTATTTCATTCTTAAATTGTTCACTGTGTGACCCTCTTTTATTTCCAGTTGTTATTTAAAATAATTCCCGCATGAACAACCCTTTTATACTATAAACTGGTTCCTAGGTGAACCAACTCTTTCCTTCATTTCGGTTCCCATGTAAAACAAGTCAATTTTTTTGATCGATCTCCATGTGGATTAGACCTTATTTCATCTTCAGTTTGGCCCCACATGGCCTCCTTTCATTTTTGTCAATCATTCAAATCAGTTCCCGTGTGAACCACCCTTTTCTACCACACCTAATTCCTACGTGAATCAATTCCTTCTCATACTAGTCCCCGTGTTGACCACTCACTTACTTTACCTTTAGATATGCTACCTTTTGCATTCTTCATTTGGCTCCCACACAAACCAAGGTCTAGTTTTTAGTTACTAGTTGTTTGCTTTGATTGATTGCTTGTTTTTTTACTTCATATTTGATTTGCTAACATCTCATTCATATCACATACTTATTTGATTGTTTGTTTTTCCTCCTTGTTACTTCTCTTCTTTTATATTTTAGAATTGCATTGGGCACCAGACTTGTTCGACTCATAGGTCATTCGAGGTGGAGGCTTACTCTCTCAACACACCATTAGTATCTGTAACGTTTCGAAAAAAAAAAGTTTTTTTTTTTACTTTTTGTAACACCCGCTCTATCTCTCTCTCTCTCTCTCTCTCTCTCTCTCTCTCTCTCTCTCTCTCTCTCTCGTCGGTTATGCCCGCCCCGCCCGCATCCCTCTCTCTCGCCGGTTTCACCGTCCCCCCTCTCTCTCTGTCTCTCTATCTCTCCCGTCTCTCTCTTGCCGAGATGTTCTCCCCCCCTTTGTCGCCGCTGCCAGCCACCCTGTTGCCGCCCCCTCTTTCGTCGTGTGCGCTGCTCGGCCACCTCCGTCGTGCGCACCCTGTGCCTGGGCCGCCGTCTTCCCGCGTGTCGCCCGCGCGACCAGCGCCATGCCGCCTGGCCGAGCGTCACCTGCTCGCGAACGTCTCTGCTTCACCCCCATCGCTGCGTACACCTGCCCACCTCCCCCATCACCGTGTCCCCTTGTGCTGTTGGAGGCCATCGCTGCAACCCCGCCTTTCCTTCCCAGGCGTCGCCCTGCCAGACGCGTAGCCTGGTGAACCCCCCCCTTCGTCGCCGTTGTCGGCCTTCGTCCCCCTTGCCTGCACCATTGTGGATACCGGCATCCTCCATGTCGATTATCGTCATCCTCAGCCACCCCTCGTCGTCGTTGTCGCCCCTCGTCGTTCGGTCTCTGTCCAACTGTAGCCGCCGCCCCGCTTCTCCGCTGACCTGCATGCCCACGCGAGCACGCGGTCGTCTGCACCACCCGCCACCCAGCCGCCTGTGTGGAGAGCCGCCACCCTCCTCTTCTCCTCCCTCGCCGCTGCATCACCGTCGATCGTCACCACCGATCGCCGCCGCTGCCACCTGGTCGCTGGACACCCTTCCGCGCGACGCCGCCGCCAGGCATCCTCCCGCGCGTCCGCCGGCTAGCCTGCGCACCTGCAACCAGCCGCCAGCGATCGTCGCCGTTTGCCGCCGCGTCGCCATCGTCGCCGCGAGCCCACTCCCTGTCCCGCCAGACCGCCCCCGCGGGGCGCCCCCTCCCCCGCCCCAGCCGCTGCCAGCCCCCCCCCAATTGCCTCCGCGCACAGCCACATCCGCCAGCCGTCGAGCGCCGCCGGCAGCCTCCTCCGCCGCGAGCTCCGCCGCCATCGCGAGCACCGCCGGGCCATCACCGTCGCGAGCGCCGCCGTGCCCGCCGTCGCGAGCCGCCAGTCGAGCCGGCCAGCTCCGCCCGGTCCAGCCCCCCTGGTTCAGCCGGTCGAACCGCCCGGTTCGACGCCGGTTCAAGTTCTTTTTCTGATTTTCGGAATTAATAAATCCGGAAATTAGATTTGAGGCTAGAAAAATAGCAGGAAAATCCAGAAAAATCCGAAAAATTCACAAGAGCTTCCAGGTAGGTTTCTCAAGCTCGTCTATGTATTTGATCCCATTTTGATTAGAAAATATGCATGATTTAACTTATGGACCTTGATTTGACTAGTTTGGACTTTTGACTCATGATTAGTGAATTTTCTCAAAAATCCTTGAATCCAGAACTTTGAAAATGATATTTTGAATATTATGGGACATGTTTGGCATGATTCTGGATGGGTAGAACTATTTTTCATGAGACTTGACCATATGTTAATTATGTGTATGTTTATGTGCTAAAATGGGCCTAGAATTGAAATATAATTATGTGGAGTTTTGGAAAAATCAAAAGTCATCAGATTTCACTTTTTGGAACCTGTTTAGGTCAGATTATGGGTGTTGACATCAGAAGTTAGCTTGTTTTGATTACGCCAAGCTTGATTTAAGTTAATTGTCTTGTATATGTGATTAAGTATGTCTAGTTCGGTTTGTCATTTCATGTATGTAAATCAAGTAAATTTTGGTTAGTTTAGTTTCAGATTATGTAAAATGTCATGCATGATATGATTATGTTCATATGGTTAGGTATGGTATATGTTTGATTCAGAATATGTCAATCAAGTCGATTAGTACAATATGTTTAATTTGGTATCAGATCATGGGCTATGCTATGCATAGTTAGTCATGTCAATTTGATCATGATTAGTATGAGTTGTCATTGAGAGCCAGTTCAATTATGTCGGGTTATCATATGTCTTGTCAAGTTTGTTATGAATGTTATGTCTTGTATGAAAGGCTATGAAATTGATGTTTATGTCATGTATGCATGGTATGGTCAGGTATGTCATGATATGAAATTATGTTATGAACTCTTGATATGACGTGCTATGAAGGCTTCACCAGCCTATGTTAGACAATCGCCCGTGGGCAGCGGGTAACTTAGATGAATCCGGCCCTCCCACAGATCCCGGATTACCACGGTTTTTCCCTTAGTGTCACCACTGCCTAGGTGCACTTTGGGCTAGCTTAGTATATGTTACTTCTATATATATATTAGAGCTGGTGAATGCATTTTGTACATGTGAAGTAAGACGACCAATTCCTTGCTCTTTGGCTATGTGTTCTGGAAAGGATATGAAATATGTTACTTGTGTGTCATGTATGGATGTTAAACCATGTCATGTTAGAAAAATCAGATTTGTCTGTTTTAATTTGGTCATGTTAAGTTAAGTCTTGAGGTTATTTAGATGATATTTGTCTAGCTTGTATGGTCTTGTGTGCATTGGTCTAGAATTAATTGGCTTTGGCATAATCTTTTCTTTGAAGATAATTATGTTCAGATATGGGTTGTGAGATTAATATAGAAGACATTTTATACTTTTGTATTACATCTCAATTTAGATATGTTACATACCATTGCTTGATTATATGTTATTTATCCGATTGATGGGTGAAGGGTGTAAATCCTACGGAGTCCCCGGACTCACCCCGTTGTGGGTTAAATTTTTCAGCAGGTTTTGAAGATTTAAGAGCTTGAAGATGAGGATCAGGTGGAACCAAAGGAATCAGAGTCATTTGCACATGGAGATTCATGGTATCCTCTACTTAGGTAAATGATCTTGGTTGTTTTTGAACAAGAGTGTGGATAGACTTAGAAGTATGATTCTGTTATCTTGTTTTGATGGATCTTAGGAGATTAATTGTTTAAGTTTGGGTTGTGGAATCCAAGTGTTGGGTTTCATCCCACTGTCACGACATTGTGTATTTTCGCTGCGTATTTGTGGTTATGTTATTTAAATTCCGGGTCGTGACAGTATCCAACACCTCTTTTTGGTGGATTCTGACATCTCTTTTGGAATATTCCTTTCTAGTTGATTTGGTTGGTTTTCACCAAGGCCTTTTTAAGTCCCCATACATGGAGTATTCCACTTCACGATTGAGCCGGTTGTACCATCATCCCAAAACCCAAAGTATCCCAAGTTCTTGTGCGTGATGAGATTGTATGAACCTTAGATCATCGGAGATTAGACCCATAGGAATCATTCTAAGTCTTTGTATAACTTGTTTGTCAAAAAAAATCAAAACAACAAAATTTTTTGAAAAGACCAAAATAACAAAAAAATTTTCTTTGCTTTAATTTGTGCCTATCCAACTTGTTTGTTCAAATGAAAAGTGAAAACAACAAAAAATCTTGAAAGCACCGCAAAAAAAGAGAACAAGTCCTTCTTCACCCACCTTTCGGCTAAAAATTGGCAGAATATCCATGCAATTAAAGTCTGGAAGACACGTCGCGATGTCAGAGTACTATGAGCAAAAAGAGTACGAGTAGGGGCACCCTGAACTTGCTGAGAACCATGCCATTTTTGAACTTGCAGCTTATGGGGTAGTGCATCAGCTCATCCCACATAGTGTTGAAGAACTCTTTAAGAAACTATCTCTTCATACCAACCAAGAAACCTTATCAAACATGCAAGTTTTGATTAAGGGCAATGCGCCCGTTGACTATGCTTTCACTAGAGGTGATTAAGCTGCATTACCCTCACTACCTATGGTTTGGCCACTTATCATAGCCCCGCATGGGTAATCTTATACCAACCATGTTGCACCACCCACTCACCTTGTGTTAGAGTAGTCATCTTATCTCTTGCTAACTCTATCAATTCATGCTCTCAACCCATCATCCTTGATCCAATCATCTAATTATCCTACAAATCATACTCCAACACTTGTAATCCAAGAGCTTGTTCTCACTCAAGTTTTTATGAATAAGTTCAATCAAATAGATGAGTGCCACGAAGAGTTGAGGCGCTGACTAAATTCTAGAGTTACTCCTGAGATTTTAATCCCATCATTTTCTGTTCTTCACCTCTCACGTTCTGAAATGCCAATTTTTCGTGCTAGGTCATGTAGGGGAACAAAAGGGAAGGGGAATGCTTGGCAAGGCTGGAGATGCTTCCTTCCCAACCTTACGTTACAATATTAGTCCACCTTGAGAAGCAGCCAATAAGACACATACACGAAGACCTCCTGCCCTCCCACCCATGCTCGAAAGAAGAACAAAGCGGACGGCCGAAAGGTAGAAAGCTGGGCCGAGGGAAAAAATGGGGGTCAGTGGACAATTGGAGTAGTTTAGCGATCGTCTCTTCTTTCCGGTGCAGCTGCCAGCTGCCCACTGTGGGCGCGGGCGGCGTCGGGTCGGCAACAACCGGAAGGGGCTCCACCCAAGCTGTCTTCTCCGGCGGTGCAGAGTTGTCCTTAGCTAATGCTGACATCAGCCGCGGTCTAAGATCTCTCTTGAATGTTAGACCTTTATACTCAACAATCTAATTTGGTTGAACAAAAAGGCCCTTCGCATCTCGTTGTTTGAAGAAATTCTGGCACAAAGCCACAAACCAAATGATGCGTTTCGTTTCCCATAAAATACGATTTTTGTATTAATTTCTTTTTTCTCAAGATTCTATGAATAGTGTCGTTTAAATTGGTGGTATAAGAAAATGGTCCGACTTAAATTCTTCCATTTTGTCTAATAAATGTTAATAGGATGCTTGGTTGCATTATAAATTATTTTTTTGTTATAATTTTATGTTTATGTAACCAAACTTGTTATAAGAGATTTTTTTTTTATTATTACAAATTTATGTTTTTAAAAAATTTTTTATCAAACAAAAAAAGTGAGACCCTCTTTTTTAATTTTGTTGTCTCATTCGTCGAGAAAGAATAGCAACAGCTTTACGAAGCCATCGATAGTAATTTTAATAGTGATGGCTTTAGCTATTGTTAGTGCACTTTTTTGACGGTTCAATGGTCAACTTGCCGTTGTTAATTTACTTAAATGTACCAATGGTGAATGCTATAGCCATCATCAATACTTCGAGAGTTTTCTAAACCCCTCACGACCCCCTTTCTCCTCCTTCCTTTTGCTTTGGCTCTCTCTCTCTCTCTCTCTCTCTCTCAATTGACTCCGCTAGTTCTATAGGGGTATTCTTCTGCCGCCGTGGGCTTCGCCGCCTGCTACTTGTGCCACCACCGCTGCAGGCTGTGCCCTTTTCTGCCCGTTTGTGCCATCACTACCTTTTCCTCCTAGTTGCGCCACTGCCGCAACCATTCTCCTCCTCCGTCGCCTGTACTATTGACCTTCTCCTCCTCTAGGTATGTACAAACCCTAACAACTTAGATTTTATTTTGTAGGTAGGATTTTGATATTTTTCTATGTTTATTGCTTTATTGTGTGTTAAGCATGCTTAAAATGTTCATTTAAGAGTTAAACATATATTATTTAGCATGTTACGCATCTTAATGTATGTGCTAAGCATCATAAAATTGTTTGTGTGGGGTTAAACATTTTAATTAAAGAGTTAAGTGTGTTAGTTTAGGGTTAATTAAGCATGTTAGAAATACAATTTATTTTTAGTATATCCGTTAGAAATAAATTAAAATAAATTAATCAAACTGACTTTAGTTTTGTCCCAAAGCAGTGTTAGAGAACAATAAAATTTTCAAACCAGTTTGAATGGGCCAAAATGGCATTGAAACCAAGTCAAATCGGTATTCTAGTTTGATTTGTCCCTAAGTCGCGTTATAAACCAATCAAATTCTCAAACCAATTTGAATTAGCCAAAATGCCATGGAAATCAAGTCAAACTTGTTTTTTTGTTTGATTTGTTCCAAAATGGCATTAGAGACTAATAAAATTCCCAAATTAGTTTGAATTGGCCAAAATGCCATGAAAACCGCCAGTTTTCCTGTTTGATTTGGCCGAAAGAGGTGTAGAGGCATATTAAATTCTGAAACCAGTTTGAATTGGCCAAAATGTCATGGAAACCCACTCAAATCGATTTTATGGTTTGGTTTGTCCCAAAGTGGTGATGGAAGCCAATTAAATTCCTAAACCAATTTGAATTGACAAAATTGCCGTGAAAATCTACTAAAACCAATTTTATGTTTTGATTTGTCCCAATGTGGCATTATAAATGAATTAAATTTTGAATCCACTTTGAATTGGTCAAAATGCCATTGCAACCAACTCAAATTGATTTTCTAGTTCGATTTGTTCCTGGTGTAAAGATGGTTTAAATTCCAAAACTAGTTTGAATTGGCCAAAATTTCATGAAAAACAACTCAAACTAATTATCCAGCTTGATTTGTCCGAAAGTGGTGTAGAGATGAATTAAATTCTGAAATCAGTTTAGATTGGTCAAAATGCCTTGGAAACCAACCCAAACCAGTTTTCCAATTTTATTTGTTCCAAAGTGATGATAGAAACCACTTGAATTCCCAAACTAGTTTGAATTGGCCAAAATCCTGTGGACATCAAATTGAACAAGTTTTCTAGTTTCATTTGTCCTAAAGTGGCGATGGAAACCACTTAAATTCTTAAATTAATTTGAATTGGCCAAAATCCCTTGGACACCAACTCAAACTAATGTTTTGATTTGATTTGTCCCAAAGTGGAGATAGAAACAAATTTTGGACTTTCAAACACAATGCTCTCAAATTTTTTATCTCATGTCAGCTCTATTTCTTATTTTTAGATAGTTTCAAATGACATTCTTGTTCGAGACTTACTTTTTTTGGAGGAGGTTTGGTTTGTGTGTAACATTTTCTTAGATTTTTCTTCACTTTTGTGTATATATTTGTTTATATCATTAAAAGAATAATTATAGAACATGATGAGTAACTTAGACAAGTCTTAAATAGATATTATTAATAGATTAAATCCTAAGTATCTTCTAAGAGTACAAGAATTTCTAAATTATGCTTTCCATGAAAGTAGGACCCTATTTATGCATGGACTAGAGAAAAGTTTGATTCAATGTCCTTGCAAATGGTGTTATGACATATTTAATTTAAAAAGACATGTTGTTAAAAAACATTTAATATGTGATGGCATATGGTCAAATTATAGAATGTGGATAAGTTATGGAAAAATAGAATAAAGTTTTAGTATCAAATATGAAGCCCAATTAAATTAACCACAAGATGAGAATTTAAACGATGAGGTGATAGAACTGCTATAAGATATTCACAAGTATTTCTTGTTATTAAGAGATGCCGAAACACTTTACATGAAGGTTGCATAAAAATATCTAAGTTAAAATTTATTTTAAAGCTGATTTAGTTGAAGTCACTAAATAGTTTGATTGGAAAATGTATCAATAGTATAGTCTTTATTTGGATGTATTGCCCCAAAGATGCAAGTGTTCCTAACACTTGGTATGAACTTAAAAAAAAATGTTAAGAACTTATGGGGTGTTTGGTTGCATGATAATAGAGGTTTTTATTTTACTTTTTAAAAATTGTAAGAAAACTTGTTAAAAGAAGCGTTTAGCAACCGTGACAATTTAATGTTTTGAAAGTTATTTTCTTCTTAAACAAAAAAGAGGGTCTCACCTCTTTTTATTTCTTGTGATCCCCCACTTTATTTGGTCATGTATGGTAGTTACTCTTTTTTATTATCACATCCCTCCAAACATGATAAATTTATGTCATGAGTTGGTTGACTTTTTATTTTAATATAATTTTTTATCATGACAGTGTACAAAAAATTATCATGTAACCAAACACCCATTGGGACTTAATTACGAAAAGATAGATAAAGTAAGAATGATTGTGTTCTCTTTTAGAAAGAGAATGCATATAGAATTATATGTCCACAATGTGACTCTTATATATAAAAATGATCGAAAACGTAAGAGTAAAAAGATGGCATGGAAGATAATATATTATTTTATTTTAAGAGATAGATAGTAGCTTTTGTTTATATTAACGAACACTCTAAATGGATGTCATGGCATAGTGAGTCACGTTCGTACACATCGAGAGGTGAAATGCATCATCCTACTGATTTTCTCTCTTGGAAAAGAGTGGATGAACTTTATCCATATTTTGTGTCAGAAAAATGCAACGTTCAGCTTGTATTGGCCATCGATGATTTTAACCTATTTGGCAATATGTCTTCAAAGTACAGTATATAGCTTGTCGTTACAGTGGTTTACAATTCACCATCATGGATATGTATGAAAGTAGTGTATATGATGATTTCATGTCTAATGTCGGGCCCAAGAACCCTCTGAAATGATATTGATGTATACCTATAATCGTTGGTGGACAAGTTAATGTACTTGTGGAAGATCAGATTAAAAATATACGATGTTTTAATAAAAGAGAATTTTTTCCTGAGAGTAGTATTGCTAGGTAAAGATGATTTTCTGGGTTATGCCAACCAATCCGGATGGAGTATCCACAGAAAATTAGCATATGTAATATGCAATGAGAAAACATATGATGTTCAATTAGTTCATAGTTAAAAACAATGTTGTTTAAGACATCGTCGATTCTTACCCATAGCTCATCAGTAGAGAAAGCATCATTATAAACATCTATTAAATGGCCGACGGTGTGAGAGAGGCACATTAAAGATGCTACCGTACATGAGATTTGGAGATAACAACAAGAGATGGATCTATTAGGATTTGAAAAATTGTTTAAGAAGGATTTAGAGAACTTGAGAAAGAATTTGGCAATAAACAAGAATCGAAAGAAAAAAATGTATTCTTTGAGCAACTACCATATTGGGCATATTTCATTGTTTGTCATTATTTAGTTGTCATGTACATCGAGAAGAATGTGTGTGACAATATTCTAGATATGTTCAACATATTAAGATCGGATAATGACAACCTGAACTCAAAAAATACTTGGTAGAGTTAGGAATCCGTCTAGAGTTGCATCCACATGAGAGTTTATGTAGGATTCCAGATGCTATTTATGGCTTAGAAATGCATAAAAATATCATATCCTCAATTTTTGGAAGAACATTCGAGTGTCAGATGAGTATTCATCAAATTTAAGTAGGTGTAAATCAAAGTAGTAAAATCAATAACATATTAAAAAGTGATGATTGTCATGTCATAATACAGATAATTATTTCTCTAACTTTTCAAGGGATCATACTAAAGGATGTACCAAATACCATTGTAGAGTTTTGTCAGTGTTTTAAGGTCATATGTGCTAAGGTTTTAGATACTAGTATTTTAAGGAATTGAAAATCTAAGATTGTAATCATAATGTGTAAGTTGGAACAAATATTTTCACCATCATTTTTGATGTTATGATCCACTTTGTTGTGCATCTATCTTATGAAGCTATTTGGTAGAGGAGTGCACACAATTTATTTCTTTATACATGTGACATGATAGCGAAGATAGTAGAGATTGGAACTATGATGGTGGTCCCTATGAAGATATTCAAGAGGAGGGTTTAGCCAGTTGGTCATCCATTGAGATGCACCCATGTCTCTAAAATGTTGACGAAAGAAAACAATATTTAATTCACTCATATGTGTTAAACCAAATTGATGATATTGATTATTTTTGTCAGAAGTATAGTAATGCACTTATTAATGGAGAAAGTAGCAAGCAAAGTTTTTCGATTTACTTTAGAGCACACGTTAAATAACTGGGAAACATAAGGTATTCTAGTTACACTAAGGACCGTGATATTTTGTCCCTAGGTCGATCAAGATTTGCATCTTCATTATTTGAATAGATTTGAAATGAATTTATATTCCGAATGATGGATTTATATTCGACCAAATCAAGTGAACTATGTAGTGTCATTATGAACATAGAACTTCAATCTAGTTGTGATGGATATTATGGACAAATTTTAGATATAGTTAAGATATCGTTTGATAATAATAGTCGTTTAGTATTGTTTGAATGTCAATGGTGGGATGTGTGTAATAATGATAGAAGATTTAAGGTTAATGATTATGAATTTATTTCATTGAATGCACAAAGGCAATTAGGGATTGATGAACCATTAGCACTTGCAAGTCAAGCGGAACAAATTTTTTATGTGGAAGTTAACATGAGTAAGGGATAGGTGAAACTGGTGAAATCACTACCCCCAGCTACTATAACTTATCGAAAGGGAGTGATGATGAAGTAGAACCATATCAAGATGAACTTGTTAATGTACCCATCACATTTGATGTAACCGTTGAAAATGTACAATTTCAGGCAACACATCCAACATAAGTGAAAATTTGAAAGAAATAGGTGATACCGGTGAAATCACTACCCCCAACTACTATAACTTATCGAAAGGAAGCAATGATGAAGTAGAACCATATCAAGATGAAATTGTTAATGTACCCATCGCATTTGGTGTAACCAATGAAAAAGTACAATTTCAGGCAACACATTCAACATAAGTGAACATTTGAAAGGGATAGGTGATACCGGTGAAATCACTACCCCCCAGCTACTATAACTTATAAAAAGGAAGCAATGATGAAGTAGAACCATATCAAGATGAACTTGTTAACGTACCCATTGCATTTGGTGTAACCGATGAAAGTGTACAATTTCAGGCAACACATCCAACATAAGTGAAAATTTGAAAGGGATAGGTGATACCGGTGAAATCACTACCCCCAGCTACTATAACTTATCAAAAGGAAGCAATGATGAAGTAGAACCATATCAAGATGAACTTGTTAACGTACCCATTGCATTTGGTGTAATCGATGAAAATGTACAATTTCAGGCAACACATCCAACATAAGTGAAAATTTGAAAGGGATAGGTGATACCGGTGAAATCGCTACCCCCCAGCTATTATAACTTATTGAAAGGGAGCGATGATGAAGTAGAACCATATCAAGATGAACTTGTTAATGTACCCATCGCATTTGGTGTAACCAATGAAAAAGTACAATTTCAAGAAACACATCCAACATAAGTGAAAATTTGAAAGGGATAGGTGATACCAGTGAAAACACTAACCCCCAACTACTATAACTTATCGAAATGGAGCGATGATGAAGTAGAACCATATCAAGATGAACTTGTTAACGTACCCATCGCATTTGATGTAATCGATGAAAATGTACAATTTCAGGCAACACATACAACATAAGTGAAAATTTGAAAGGGATAGGTGATATCGGTGAAATCACTACCCTCCAGCTACTATAACTTATCGAAAGGAAGCGATGATGAAGTAGAACCATATCAAGATGAACTTGTTAACGTACCCATCGCATTTGGTGTAACCTATGAAAATGTACAATTTCAGGCAACACATCCAAGATAAGTGAAAATTTGAAAGGGATAGGTGATACCGGTGAAATCGCTACCCCTCAGCTACTATAACTTATCGAAAGGGAGCGATGATGAAGTAGAACCATATCAAGATGAACTTGTTAACGTACCCATCGCATTTGGTGTAACCAATGAAAATGTACAATTTCAGGCAACATATCCAACATAAGTGAAAATTTGAAAGGGATAGGTGATACCGGTGAAATCGCTACCCCTCAGCTACTATAACTTATCAAAAGGGAGCGATGATGAAGTAGAACCATATCAAGATGAACTTGTTAATGTACCCATTGCATTTTTTGTAACTGATGAAAATGTACAATTTCAGGCAACACATCCAACATAAGTGAAAATTTGAAAGGGTTTAGGGTTCTAAATTATAGTCGGTTATAAAAAGGTAGATCCCTCGTACGGCCATAAATCTGGTTAGATTGCCCAAACTAACCAGTGAACTTGGAATTTGGCAAGAAACCCCATACCAAGGTTGGTTTGACAAATCCAAGTTGATTCGGCCTGGCTTGGCCTAAGTAGCTAAGAAACTTGGAAATTGGCAATAAACCATCCCAAGGCTGGTTTGGCTAATCCAAGCCAAAAATCAGCTTGGAATGGCCAAACCGATGAAGAAACTTAGAATTTGGCAAAAAAAACCCCATCCTAAAGCCGTTCTGGCTATTCAAAGTTAAAAATCAGCTTGGATTGCCCAAACCAGCCAATGAACTTGAAGTTTAGCAAAAAAAATCCTATCCCAAGGTCGATTTGACTAGTCAAAGTTGGAAATCAGCTTGGATTAGCCAAACTCGTCAAGAAACTTGGAATTTGGCAAAAAAAAACCCCAGCTCAAGGCTGGTTTGGCCAATCAAAGCGAAAATTGGCTTGGATTGGTCAAATTGGCCAAGAAAATTGGAAATTGGCAATAAACCTCATCCCATGGCTGGTTTGGCGAATCCAAGCCAAAAATTGGCTTGAATTGGGCAAGTCAGCCAAGAAACTTGGAATTTGGCAAAAAACCCTCATCCTAAGGCTAGTTTGACCAATCAATGCCAAAAATCAACTTGGATTGCCTAAACCAGCCAATGATGAACTTGGAACTTAGAAAAAAACCTTATTCCAAGGTCGATTTGTCCAATCAAAGTTAGAAATTAGCATGGATTGCTCAAACCAGCTAGGAAACTTGGAATTTGGAAAAAAAACCCCATCTCAAAGTCAGTTTGGCCAATCAAAGTCAGAAATTGACTTGGATTGGCCAAATTGGCTATGAAACTCAAATTTTGGTAACATACTCCATCCCAAGGCTGATTTAACAAATCAAAGCCATAAATTTGCTTGGATTGGCCAAACTAGCCAAGGAACTTGGAATTTGGCAAAAGAAACCCCATCCCAAGGTTGTCTTGGCCAATCAAAGTTGGAAATCACCTTGGATTGGCCAAACCAGCCATGAAACTTGGAAATTGGCAATAAAGCCCATCCCAAGACCGGTTTGACCAATCCAAGCTGAAAATTTCGTTGGATTGGCCAAATCAACCAAGAAGCATGGAATTTGGCAAAGAAACCCCATCATAAGGCCGGTTTCGCCAATCAAAGCTGAAAATTGGCTTGGATTGTCCAAACCAGCCTATGAACTTGTAATTTGGCAAAAAAAAACCCACCCTAAGGCCGGTTTGCCCAATCAAAGTCAAAAATTAATTTATATTCCCCAAACTGTTCAAAAACTTGGAATTTGACAAAAAATCCCATTTCGAGGTTTGTTTGGCCAATCAAAGCTACAAATTGGCTTGAATTAGTCAAACCAGCCAAGAAACTTAGAATTTGGCAAAAATCCCATCCCAAGGCCATTTGGCGAATCAAAGCCAGGAATTGGCTTAGATTGGCCAAACCAACCAAAAACTTGGAATTTGGCAAAATACCCCATCCCAAGGTCGGTTTGGCTAATCTAAGTCAAAAATTGGCTTGGATTGCCAAAATCGGCCAAGAAAACTTGAAATTGGAAAAAAAACCCCATCCCAAGGATAGTTTGGCCATTCAAAGATGGAAATAGGCTTAGATTGGCCAAACTGGCCAAAAAACTTGAAATTTGGGAAAAAAAACCCATCGCAAGGCTAGTTTGGCCAATCCAAGCTAGAAAACCAACTTGGATAGCCCTAACCAGCCACAGCCAATGAACTTGAAATTTGGCAAAAAGTCCCATCCCAATGCCGATTTGGCCAATCAAAGCTGGAAAGCAACTTGGATTGGCCAAATAGGCCAAGAAACTTGGAATTTGGCAAAAAGCCCCATCCTAAGACCGATTTGGTCAATCTAAGCCGAGAATGGGCTTGGATTGCCCAAACTAGCCATTGAACTTGGAATTTGGCAAAAACCATAGCCTAATGCCAGTTTTCCCAATCAAAACTAGAATCAGCTTGGATTGCCCAAACATGCCAAGAAACTTGGAATTTGGCAAAAAAAACTCACTCCAAGACCAGTTGGCCATTCTATTTTGAAAATCAGCTTGGATTGACTAAACTAGCCATGTAAGTATAGAATTGTCAAATTTCAAACTATTTTATCAAATTTATTATGTTGTAGATGAATAAATTCAACAAGAGCCACCGTACATTGAGGAGCAAGATAGCTAGTGGATCCACTGATCGGTCTGGTGGATCTCAGGACACATCTCAGCCTATCATGGACACAATGCCATTAGTTGGACCATCTTGGGAAGTTGCCCCTCACCCTACTATGGTGATGCCCCCTACAGATAGTCCATCTTCTTCCGCCTTAAGTAAAATTTTATAGCATTGTTAACATCAAGTTTTAAAATTCTTGAAAATTTTGGCATGTAGCTACAATGGCGAGACATAGGAGAGGTCTAGCCAAGGTGTATACTATGAGAACATTAGCACCTGGGGAGACCAAGAATGTTCAAGTCATAAGAGGATCAAGTGTTGGCCCAAATGGTCAGGAATTCACCTCCTACCTTAAAGTCTATAATAGGGTGCATTGCAACTTATGGCAATAGGACTACATCACCCTTGCATATGACAAGAAAGAAGCAATCATTAGAGATCTCAAGGTAAATAAAACTAATTCAGCTTAATAATTTTTTAATTGTAAAATACTGATGTATATATTTTAAGATTGAGTGATCTCCATCCATGCAACAATATTTTACATTTGGGAAATCTCCATCCATAGATGCGAAAATTTTAAGACATATGGAGGAGATGCAAAGAAAACAAAGAAGTCATTTAAATAAAAAATAGTAAGGTATAAACTTTTTTCTCTCAATATTGTCTATTATAACTAATGCAATTTTGGCATGTAGTATTTTATAAGACGCTCATTAGAGGAGACACTTGCAGTTGTGCCTCCACAATGTGACCCGGACCAGTAGCATCATATGTGTGAGTGGTAGAGGGACAATAGTAAGGTAAAGAATCAGCTTAATTCAAAATATTTTCATTTGTAAACAACAAGACAATTTTTTTATAAAAAGCTAACATCTTGAGAACTTCTTTGTAGGCACTTAGCCAAAAAAATAAAACAAACAGGGCTCATCTGACCGTATCTTACAGGCGAGGAAGGACAAATATTCATCAACTCAAGATTTATTTTGTAGGTTTTTAAAATTCTTGTTATTTACTATTGAGTATCACTTATTAAATATATAAATTATAATATTTTTTCTTTGAACAAACACAAAAAAGAAGGGTGTCATCCTACCCATCTAGAGGTCTTGAGATGACCAAAACACATGAGGCTAAAGATGGATCCCTCGCTTGGAGTAATGCATGAAGTCATCAAATGATGATAAATATTTAATTTATTTGTATCATTGGACAATTTTAATTTCATATATCTCCTGACTCTATATTTATATTGTTTAAGATGACATGCACCAGTTGATGAATGCCCCCAGTCAGAGGAATCAGATGTTGAGAATTTTGAGTATCCATTCTCTACTGAGGATGCATTTGTCACCATCTTCGATAGAGATAGGCTGGGGTGAATCTGATGTGGGGGGAGAAGAGAGACTCACAACACCTAGTATAGTGTAAGCAGTGGAGTTGTGAGTACCTACGCAAGTTTAGTCATTCAGGACTTGTTGGACAGAGTGAGAAGCAAATTGATTTTCTCAACACTCAAGTTAGTCAAATCGAAAAGCAAAACTCGATTATTTACTCACTCCAGCAACAATTGCAACCAACAATTGAGAGACTATGACAAGAAGGATCCATTGAGTTCGAGGCCATCTCCACTACTTAGAGCCACATTGAGAGACGAGGAGGAGGAGGACGATGATGATGATGACTATGGTGAGGTGAGACCATTTGGAGAGGATGAGTGAGTGAGTTCCCTTCCCATTGTATCATTTATATACTTTTTATTTTCTTATTGTGTATTGAACAAATTTTAGTCTTTATTGCTAAATGAAATTTTTATTTATATATTGCAATATGAATGTTGATGGCAATGCCGGTGTATATCGGTTTGAATGTGAATGTTAATGTGAATATGTTAGGTGCGAATATGTGTGTTGTTATGTGAATTGTACATGGTGATGTGAGTTGTATGTGAATGTGGTGACATAAATTGTAAATGAATGTGTTCTTGTGAATGTGGTGGTGTAAGTTGTAACGTTTTGAAAAAAAAATTAAATTCTATGTTATGTAACGCCCTCACCTCTCTCGCCGATTACACGGCCTCGCCTCCCCCTCTTTCGCCGATTTCATCTCCGCCTTGATCTCCCTCTTTCTCGCTCTCTCTCGCTCTTTTCCTGTGCCGATCTCCCCCTCCCTCTCGGACTCTCATGAAGTTCCCCGTCAGCTATGTAAGCCACCCCGCCTCTCGTCGAACTTCTTTTCTTTTTCTCCCTCGCTTCTGGTTGATGCCACCGTCTCCTTCTCGGCTACGCAGCCCCCTCTATCTCATCAAGCTCTCTCTCTCTCTCTCTCTCTCTCTCTCTCTCTCTCTCTCTCTCTCTCCCTTTCTTCTAGCCGTGATGCTGCCCTTCTCTTCCTCGCCTCCCTTGTCATCGTCGCCCTCTAGTTTTGCCGGAAGCTCCATCGTGAGACCTCCCTCTGGCTGCCATCGCTAGCCTCTGCCCCCCCTTCGACGTTGCCATTTGTCACCGTCCAATCTGCCACCTCGACTGCTGTTGTTGTTGAGGTCACCATTGCCACCGTAGTCATCCATGCGTGAGCCCCCTGTTCCATTGGAATTGTCGCCACGGGGAGCCCCCTCCCCCGCCGTTGTCGATGCCAGTTCACCCCTCACTGTCTTCATCGATTGCCTCCCCCATCTACATGCCCTGTTCTACTAGAAACCACCATGGGGAACCCCCTCCCCCGTTGCCGTTGCTCCCCTGCCCGTCGTGTCCATTGGTTCTACCGGAACCCATCACTGAGACCCCGCTTTCCGCTGCCAACCTTTAGCCTCTCGCCCCCCTGTAGGCACCTGGATGAGCTGTCTCGGCTCGCGTGTGTCGGTGAGAGAGAGAGAAGAAGAAGAAGGGGAGTGTGTAGTGAAGGGTGAAGTGTGTGGTCGCCAGGAGCCGAAAGCTCCAAAGTGTGATTAAGTATTAAGCAAATGAACTAAAGGAAGAAAGAGTTTGACCGCCGTACCTTGGGAGGTGTAAAAGGGGGAGATTGTTAGGTTCTAACTTCTCCTCTCTCGGCCGGCCGAGAGGGGAGAGCTTTAGAGAGTTCTTTCACCTACGATCGGACTGAAGCTTCACTCCGGTCGATTCACCTAAGAATGTCCTGCATAAAACATGAAGAAAACAAATGAAGATCATTAGCTCTGGCGTAAGTATAGCATCATGCTTGATAAAGACTCTGAATCATGCAAAAGGGAATGAACTAACCGGATCGGGACGGAATCCCAACCCCTATTTTTGGTAGGTTTTCAAACATATATGAGATGCAAAATGATCTAATGCATGCTAAACAACATGATGAATAGTGCTAAGACGAAAAAGGAAGACAAAAACTCGATTAAATGGGCGATCGGACTCCGAAAATGGCAAAACGAGCTTCTGCCCCTGCTGGTGCCCTATATATAGGGCGCTAGCTGTAGGTGTCGACTCTGAAAATTCGACGGGGTCCTCTCCTTTTCAGGGAAGTCTGTGAACCCAGATCATCACCTCAAGAGGGGATGAGAAAAAAAGGAATAAAACATCGGAAAGCAACTCTCACCTCGGTCCTACACTCACATTGATCCCCGAACTTTCATCCTTTGGCGTCGCTCGATCACCAAAGAGACAGTTCAGGTCATGTGGGAGGAGTATGAGAAGAAAGAAATGTGGTCGCTAGGAACCGTGGGTTCCGATTTAAAGAATTAAAATGACCGTGCGTACCTTAGCGTGAAGAATGTGAGTTAAAGCTTCTCCTTCTTCGGCCGGCCGATGAAGAAGAATCCTCAACGTGTGGGTGCTTGATATTCTGTGCAACTAGACAAAAAAAAAGTGAAATAGACAATTAGAACCAGACAAAGTGGAGTATATGTAAGGAAAATAACATGAAACACAACTGACTAGAAACTGACCGGATTCGGGTTATCTTTAACCCCTCTTTTTTTATTTTAGGAATAAAAGACTAAAAGTAATGCAAAAAAATGTAAAACAATGATAGGATGATTTAGAATCACTAAACAAAGAGATAAGAAAAAGAACATAAATATTCTGAGTTGAATAGAGAAAGATATGGTCAAATCTGCGTTGTCGAAAAAGCCGAGCAGCAGTCCAGGATCTGCCAGGCGCGACTTTGCTTCTGCGCTCATCACGACCAGCCCCGATCTTGGAATCAAGTTCTATCGATTTTAAACTTAAGAAGACTTGGAGATGAAGAACTTTGATGAAGAGAGCTTTGACAGAAGACGTCCACACACTGTTATAGAGTCTGAAGAAAAGAGACCTGGCAGATCACCTGTAGAACAGCCTTCTTCTCTCTTGAACCGACTTTTCTCTCTCTAAAAATCAAAAAATCAATGCAGGAGGATGCTTGGACGTCTTGAGATGCCTGGGGGGTCATGCTCATGCCTCTGGAGCGACCAGAATCAGAGTCAATTTATAGGAGAACGAACGGCGCGATCAACACTAAAAAATAGGGCTCCTTGCGCCCTACCCCAGGGCGCATGCGCCCCGGTGCAGGGCGCATGTGCCCCACTGAGGGGCGCATGTGCCTCCCAGTGGGGGCACACGGCACTGTTCCCGAAAAAAAAAGGTCTTATCCTGTCGATCGGTTCAGTGGTAGAGTCTCGGTAGAAAACTGGGTCCCTCGTGCCTCAAGGGTAGGGCGCATGTGCCCTCAAGTGAGGGCACGAGGTCACGTGCCTCACTGGTAGGGCGCATGGGCACGTGCCCTGGGTCCCGGGTGCATGTGACCAGGAACCCGGGCGCATGGGACTGTTTTTGCACGTCCTTCTTCCGGAAGCCATTGCGAACACTCCCAAACTTGGAATTCGACGCTGTTTGATGCGTTGGAAAGATAAAAGGCCGAAGAAACTTTATATAGCATTGGATCAGCCATAAAACCCTCCAAAACTTCATAATTTTGTCTGGAAGTTAGGACAGTGAACAGAAGATCCGATACAGGTCAAAATAACTCCAACGGCAAACCGGAAACGCACGGTATGCAACAAAACTTGTCCGGGGTGTGAATATGACCATAACCTTCAATGCATGATCATTAGGCATTGGTAATTCAGCCAATTTCCGTGTTTACACGATTTACGTGTGGCTTTCGCTCGAAAATTACGGCTTTTTGCGGAAAACTTTGTAAAGCATCCGATTTCGTTCGGCGAAGCTCCAAATCAACTTTTTAAAGACCCGGCATCATTATAAGGTCAATCACACATGTTACCCTATAAAACATGAGTTTTATGCTCTGAATTAGGCAAATTTGGCGTGTCTACAGCTTGCCTCGCCTTGTTGTCGGCTTTGTAAGGGAGTGGCATGTAATGAAGCGGAGTGATTCGTAGTGAACTGTAATGGAATGCAAGTGAGCGTAGATGAATGTAGCGGAATGGAATGATGATGGACTGAAAAGGTGGCATCAATGTGTAGATATAGACACGCTTATCTACCCGATCCAGCAAAAATGAATCTCACTAAGTATTCTAGATCACTTTCATGTTCTATCAAGACCTCATATAATTGACTGGTAAAAGACATGCCCTTGGCATGAGAGATGAAAAAGTAAATGATAAAGGATAAAACGATGTAGCCAACCCTCAGCGTGGTGAGGAGTCCTCGAATTCGTAGGTTCATCATCAGCCAGCAACACGAACTTTGCGGTGTTCTTGTACTGTGATGGGCTAAAGTTGTAAAAGAGAAATTGATCTTAGTATGAAAAGAATACCAATCGATCATATTTGGAATCTCAAGTTCATTCAAGTTTCACCAAAATACTCAGTTTAATTCTGAGTGGAATAATCTCAAGTTCTAAAAGGGTTCATTTTAAGCATAACAAAATTGCTCGGGTATCGTGAAAACCATGAATCACGCTCTAGCAGAAAATCAAGTATTCGGAAAACGACAAAACAGACTTAAGTCATAGTGGGATTGAAAGATAATGGTGGGACTAACATAGAATGATGGGAAAGAAGAAACAATGGCATGACAATTGCCATGGTGGGAAAAAATAAAAGACACGGTGGGATAAAATAAAAACACGGTGGGATAAAAGAAAGGACAGAATAAAACATGATGAGATAAAATTAAGAGTAAAACATGAAGGTATAAAATTAGTAATGATGAAGAATGAAAAGGAGATGGATGTGAAAACATAAAAAAAATTATGTAGAAAATAGTTGAAGATATAGATTGTCTATTGGAGGTCAAGACACCTGATTAGGAACCATCGTCTCTCCAATGTTCATTTTTGGCTTATCTGTGAGTGTGAAGAAATGACCAAGCCGTCGTAGATTTTGTTGAAGGGGATCTCGGGCCCAGTTATTTTCACTCTCAAGGTCTTCAACAATAATGCTTATAATACGTATCAAATGGACCTAACATAACTAAATGGCAAATGATAAGAGTGAGGTGAAGTGCAAAATAAAGTGATGGTTATAATGTGAGATTGATGTGAAGCTAAGTGAAGTCCTCGGGCGTAGTCTATCATCTTGCATCAACTGCCTGATTCATTAGCATCTCTGGTCCATCCTTATCTTGCCTTCTGACAGAATACAGCACCACGATAATGTTCAGTTAGGTGGCGCTTCCTCTCTTTTCACAACAAGATTGGCATGACGTTCCTTGGGGAACACTGATCTCACCAATGCCTCTATTAGGACTTAAAAGGTTGACTGATGGCCCTTCTCTTTTGTTTCTTCAGCTCCTGAAAGCACTTAACAAAGATGATTAGATTTTCATCATGACTCAACCCTTTGCCTGTATATCATTTGCCTTGATTTTGAGTCAAAGGGAGGAGCCTTCTTAACAAGGTGGAATAAAATAAATGATTGAAATGAAATAGGGAGGTAAGGGTTGAGAGAACTTACCTGCCGTGGTGTGAATCCTCTCCTCTCCTACATTGGAATCCTTGAAACACTTGATAGAAAGGGGATTAGATCTTCACCATGACTCAATCCTTTGCCCATTATGGTCAACTTTGACTTAGGTCAAAGGGAAGAGCCTTCTTAACAAGGTAATTAAAGCAAAAAAATAGATATGCAATGCAGAAATAGAAATATGCATGACAATCAAATAAGCATGGATGCAACTAAGGCAATGATCATGACTGAGCATTTTTTTTGGATTTTCTTAGAAAATATTCATTTTTTCGGATTTTTGAAATATTCATTTTTTTTATTTTTGAAATATTCATTTTTTTGTGTGTTTTTGAAATATTCATTTTTTTGTGTGTTTTTTTTTAAATATGCATTTTTTGTGTTTTTGAAATATGCATTTTTTTTGTTTTTGAAATATGCATTTCTTTTTTTGGATTTTTGAAATATGCATGTTTTTTTGGAATTTTGAAATATGCAATTTTTTGTGGATAAAATGCTGGTATTTGAGACAGTTCATCGATCTTTGGAGTTTGTCAAGATTCAAGTGGTAGATGCCACGTGCAAAAATAATGTTCCCTACCTAGAATCCCTCTAACCTTCTTCCTTTGATCGGCTTGGATTCCACCTGGATTTGGTCGATTTACCCTACCCAAGAGGTTTAAGGAGGAAGTGTATAGAGGAAGTCCTTGATAGGGTTTGAAGATGTTGAGAGGGATTTCTCTACTCTCACTCAAATTACCCATTGGGGTTCGGCCTCCTTAGGTTTTTCTTTCTTTTTTTGCTCTTTTCTATGTGGCACATATTTGGACAGGTTTTTAACCCGTGGGGACATTGCCCATCTTTTAGTGTCTTTTGCCTTGACTATCATTCTGGGTACTCATTCAGATAGGTTGATCATTTTTCTTTTTCTAACCTGAGGGGTTCATTGCCCATCTTTTGCCACCCTTTTGCACCCTCCGAGACGGCCTCCTACTAGGGTGGCGAGTGTTTTCGATACTACCCCTCTCTAATCTTCTCTCCCTATCTTGGACCGAGTAGAAGAGAATAGGGTAAGGGTACTCCTTCCATTTCTAGATTTCTGTCTTGCCTTTCGCAAGTGTCAAGTTGTCTGGATTCTAGGATCGGGAAGTGTTGTGTGTGTAGGATGGTACCTACCCTTGACTTCTCACGAACAACCTAGGATCGATGACTTGAGACTATACCAGTGGTTTCTCCATTTTTATGGAAAGTACTTTTTAAGGTAAACTCCATTCCAAGGATGATTCAATTTTTCTCCATCTGCATTAGTCAGTTCATATGCATTACCTGGATACTTTTCAATGATTACAAAAGGCCCTTCCCAGTTAGGTTGTAACTTGGAGCGGGGACCCCTTGGCTTAACGAATATGCATTTGATTACCATCTCACCGATCTCGAATTTTCTCTCGACCACCCTCTTTTGATAAAACCTTTTGAGTCTATTCTGATAAGTCCGGGCATGCTCGGCGGCGGCTAGCCTTCTTTCATCCAAGAGTTCAAGCTGTGCAAGGAGAGATTCTCTTCTCTCATCAACAGGAATATCCCTGTCGAGCTGAACTCAGAGAGATGGAAGTAATACTTCGTAAGGGACCACTGCTTCCATCCCATATGCCAAATCATACGGGGTTTGTCCAGTGGGAGTCCTTACAGAAGTACGATAAGCCCATAGAGCATCTACAAGCTTATCAGGCCAATCGGCAAACTTGCTAGACTTACAAGATTTATTGATGATTTTAATTAAGGTTTTGTTGGTGGCTTCTGCTTGACCATTGCTTTGAGGATAGTATGGTGATGAATGATGCAATGAAATGCAATACCTGTTGCAAAGTTCACGTAGATCTTAAGAAAGAAATTGTGGCCCATTATCGGTGATGATGTCGCTGGGGATCCCGAACCTTGACAGGATGTTGCGCTTGATGAAGGAGCAGACTGTTGACGCTTTAATATCCACGAATGCTTCCGCTTCAGCCCATTTTGTGAAGTACTCCGTTGCCGTCAGAATGAATGATTTTGAGCGCATTTCGGAGTTGAGGTCACTCAAGGGGCCAATGATATCAAAAGCCCACATGGCGAAAGGCCATGGGGCATGAATTGGATGAAGGGAAGATGCGGGAGAGTGAATCTTGTCGGCATGGAGTTGACATGAATGACAGTGCCGGACAAAGATGGAGCAGTCTTCTTCTAGAGTTGGCAAATAATATCCTTGTCGGATGATTTTCTTAGCAAGGGCTTGGGCATTCACATGACCACCACAAACTCCAGAATGTGCTTCCTTCAACACCAACTCGGCTCCTTCTTCGTCAAGACATCTGAGTAGGATTCCACTTAGGCTTCTCTTATAGATCACTCCTCCTAGGATTGTATACTTCTGGGATACTCTTATAATTGCCTTCTTTTCCTTGGTGGTTGATCCAGGTGGATATGACTGATCTTGGCAATACCTCGCAATCTCGTCATACCAAGGTCTCTCACCTTCTTCTAATTCTTCTAACTCAATTAAGGAGATTTCTTCTTTATGTTCCAAGTATTCCTTTCTGTTGAACGTCTCCTTAACCTTCAGAAAATGTCCATCTTCAATTGCTGGAATTGTCCTCTTACAAATGTGAATAGTTCGCACTTTCCTGCCTAGCGGGACAGATAGAGATGAAGCTAGTGAAGCTAAGGCATCGGTGAGGATATTCTGAGAACGGGGACATCGACAAAGGTGAGTTTGAAGAATAGCTTGATGTAGCAGGTGGTGAGCTCCTGGTAGGGTTTGAGGTTTGGATGAGAAGTTCGGTACTTGGATAGGACTTGGCATAGGATCAATTGACTATCACCTATCACCCTCAGTTCGGTGGTGTCGACTCTGAAAATTCGACGGGGTCCTCTCCTTTTCAGGGAAGTCCGTGAACCCAGATCGTCACCTCAAGAGGGGATGAGAAAAGAAAGGAATGAAACTCGGAAAGCAACTCTCACCTCGATCCCACACTCACATTGATCCCCGAACTTTCATCCCTTGGCGTCGCTCGATCACCAAAGAGACGGTTCAGGTCATGTGGGAGGAGGGTGAGAAGAAATAAACGTGGTCTCCAGGAACCGTGGGTTCCGATTTATAGAATTAAAATTGACCGTGTGTACCTTAGCGTGAAGAGTGTGAGTTTAAGCTTCTCCTTCTTCGGCCGGCCGATGAAGAAGAGTCCTCAACGCGGTGGGTGCTTGATGCTCTGTGCAACTAGACAAATAAACAAGTGAAAGAGACTATTAGAACTAGACAAAGTGGTGTATATGTAAAGAGAATAACATGAAACACACAATTGACTAGAAACTGACCGGATCAGGGTTGTCTCTAACCCCTTTTTTTATTTTTCGGATTAACAGAGTAAAAGTAATGCAAAAAAATGTAAAAAAATTATAGGAGGATGGAGAATCACTAAATAAAGAGATAGGAAAAAGAACAGAAAGATTCTGAGTTGAATAGAGGAAGATATAGCCAAATCTGTGTTGTCGAAAAAGCCGAGTAGCAGTGCAGGATCTGCCAGGCGCGACTTTGCTTCTGTGCTTGTCACGACCAGCCCCGACCTCGGAATTGAGTGCCGTCGATTGCAAACTGAATAAGACTTAGAGAGGAAGAACTTTGATGAAGAGAGCACTGGCATCAGACGTCCACACAAAGCTGTAGAGGCTGAAGAAGAGAGACTTGGCAGATCACCTGTAGAACAGCCTTCCTCTCTCTTGAACCGACTTTTCTCTCTCTAAAAACTCGAAATTCTCTCTCTAAAAATCACAAAATCGATGCAGGAGGGTGATAGGACGTCTTGAGATGCCTGGGGGGTCGTGCTCATGCCCCTGGAACGACCGGAATCAGAGTCCTTTTATAGGAGAACAGGTGATCTTATCGAAGCTAGAAAATAGGGATGAATGCGCCCCACTGAAGGGCGCATGCGCCCCCCAGGGGGGGCATATCTTATCTTCTCGAAAAAATCGATCTTATCCGGTCCGTCGGTTAAGCAGCAGAGTCCGGGTGAAAGACTGACTCAAGGGTGGGGCGCATGTGCCCTCAAGTGAGGGCACAAGGCCACGTGCCTCACTGGTAGGGCGCATGGGTACGTGCCCTGGGTCCTGGGCGCATGTGACCAGGAACCCGGGCGCATGGGACTAGTTTCGCGCGTCTTTCTTTCGGAAGCCATTGCGAACACTCCCGGACTCGGAATTCGACGCCGTTTGTTGCGTTGGAAAGATAACAAGCCGAAGAAGCTATATATAGTATAGGATCAGCCATAACACCCTACAAAACTTCAGAATTTTGTCCGGAAGTTAGGGCAGTAATTAGAAGATCCTATACAGGTCAAAATGACTCCGACGGCAAACCGGAAAGGCACGGAATGCAACAAAACTTGTCTGGGATGTAAATATGACCATAACCTTCAATGCATGATCATTAGGCATTGGTCATTCAGCCAATTTCCGTGTTTACACGACTTACGTGTGACTTTCGCTCGGAAATTACGGCTTTTCGCGGAAAACTTCGGAAAACATCCGATTTCGTTCGGCGAAGCTCCAAATCAACTTAAAAGGACCCGGCATCATCATATGATCAATCATGCGTGTTACCCTATAAAACATGAGTTTTATGCTCCGAATTAGGCAAATTTGGCGTGTCTACAGGTGGCACCATGGAAGTGAGCGGCCTCCAGCCCAGCCAGCAAGGCTTCATACTCAGCTATGTTGTTGGTTGCTGGAAAGTTAAGCTGAAAAGCCTGTGGAATGGTGACACCTTCAGGTGATAGCAGGACAATACCTATCCCACTACCATGAGAGTTTAGAGCCCTGTCAAAATATAATGTCCAAAGATTGGAAGATCGGACTGACATTAGTTCTTCATCCGGGAACTCCGATCGGACTGGGTCAAAGATGGGTATGGGATGATGGGCAAGGTGTTCTGCAATAGCATAGCCCTTGATTGCCTTCTGTGGGACATAAGTGATATCAAATTGGGATAAGAAACTCTGCCATCGCCCTAACTGATCAGTCAAGACTGTCTTCTCTAACAGAAACTTAATGAGATTGATACGAGCAATGAGCTTGACTTGGTGAGCAAGGAAATAATGTTTGAGTTTCTGAACCACCCAAACAAGAGCAGCACAGGTCTTTTATACCACAGTGTACTTTAGCTCACAGACATCAAACATCTTAGACAAGTAGTAAGTAGCTCGTTCTTTCCCTTCTTCATCAACTTGTGCAAGGACTGCCCCAAGAGAGTTCTCAAGAACTGAAATGTAGAGGACCAAGGTCTTGTCGGGAATTGGTGGTCTAAGTACAGGGGGACTTGCCAGGTATGTTTTCAACCCATCAAACGCCTCCTGGCACTTCGAATACCATTTAAACTCGACCCCCGCCTTGGTTAACTCATAGAAATGTTTACACCTTTGGGAATGTTGTGAGATAAACTGGCGGACAAATTGTAGCCTCCCAATCAATCCTCGAAGTTCTTTCATATTCTTCGGAGGAGGCATACCAATGATTGCTTTGGCCTTGTTTAGGTCGATCTCTATGCCCCTTTTGCTTACTATGAACCCAAGTAGCTTTCCTGATGAAACTCCAAATGTACACTTCTTAGGGTTCACTTTTAGCTTGTATTCTCTAGCTCGTTGCAAAACTTTCCTTAACACTTCAGAATGATCTTCCCGACTCTTGTATTTGATAACCAAATCGTCCACATACACCTCTACAAGGGTGTGCATCATGTCGTGAAAGATAGCCATCATAGCCCTCTGATATGTAGCACCAGCATTCTTTAACCCAAAGGGCATGACAACATAGCAATACGTTCCCCAAGGTGTAGTGAATGAGGTCTTCTCTTGGTCCTCCTCAGCTAACCGGATCTGATTGTATCCAGAATAGCCATCCATGAATGAAAGCATCTCAAATCCAAATTTGTGTTATCAACCAAAACATCGATATGAGGTAAAGGAAAATCATCTTTAGGACACGCTCGGTTCAAGTCCCTGAAGTCTATGCAAATCCGAATTCGTCCATCCTTCTTCATAACAGGGACTATGTTAGCCACCCATTGTGGATATAGGACGACTTTAATAAATTTTGCTTGGTGTAGTTTGTCGACCTCTTCTTTCATTTTGAGTGCAATATCAGGGTGGAATCTCCTGAGCTTTTGTTTAACCGGGGTAGTTCCAGGTTTCAAGGTTAATCTATGTTCAACCAATGAATTATCTAATCCCGGCATATCTTCATATGTCCATGCGAACGTGTCCTTATATTCTTCCAAAACTTTGATCAAACGTTGTTCTTCTGAGGGAGTGAGGTTTGCACTAATGAGGATAGTCTTAGGATCTTCCAGGGTTCCTAAATTTAGTTCCTTGGTCGGTTCATTCCCCGTGGCTGATGTTTCTTCAAATCTTCTAAGTCCAGATGCATATGCATCAGCCAAGTCCTCGATTTCATCCTCGGATTCGGGATCCTTCTCTGATACCACCTCATATACTCCCAAAGTATGATCTATGTTATGCTCATCCTCATATCGGATTTCATTTAGCTGGATGGTATTCTCTAAAAAGTTTGGCAACCTTGCACACTCTACGCATTTCTATGCCAATTGTTGTAGATATCTATTTGAAACTCGCTTACCTCTGACTTTCCTATTTCCTAACCTAACTTGACCTAGTGAAGATAAAGCTGGAAAGGTGGTATTTACAGTGGAGGGAGGATCGAGTAAATCGATCAATGATTCAGAAAAGAGGGATCCCTGATTGGGAGCACCCTCTGGGATGAGTAGAGACGTCTCCTCGATGGAAATGTGAGTTTCAGAGAAGACGTTTTTTTTTTTTTGGAAATTTCAAGTAAAAAGATAGAATGAGTCAGCATGACTCGAGGTTTTCTGGAAACTGACTAAATTACCAGAGAGAAAAACTTAAGAATAAAAGGGAAAAAGGGGCTCGTGGGCCCAATGGTAACAGAAAGTGGACACATGGGTCCAAAAGTGATGAAAAAAGTAAACGGGTACATGGACCCGATCTTAAAAATAAATGGGCATGTGAGCCCATGTTGGGAAAAGCCCTCAGTTCTGAAGTTGATGAGGGAAGCAAATGGGCAAGTAGGCCCAATAAGAGTGGAAGGTTGAAGAGGGCACATGGGCCCAAAGTGGGTAAGTGGGCCCTGAAGCCCATCCAAAAGATCTAGAAACAATGGTACGAGGTTCAAACATGGCATTGTTGTATTTGGGCCTCGTGGAATGGTTTTGACTTAGGTAACATGTTTAACTAGATGATTCAATATTGGTCTGCCCTTGAGTGGTTCCTGGTGCTCTTCCCTACTTGAGAACAGATGAGTCAAAGATAAGCATAAGTCTTCCAAGTCTTCTTCTTCATCTGGAGCCTTCCTTCTCTTGACAACTGTAATGAAACTCTTATCATCTTCAGCCATCATCATGGTCTCCCCTTTGATAAAGAAGGTGTGGAGTCCCATGGCATATCCTGGCTGGAAGATCCTCCTTGGGATGGAATCCTCTTCGTATCCCAACCCCTTCCTGCGTAGCCTTTTCACAGTTTGAATCGGCTGAGTGATCCCTTGAAGATCCTTGCCTAAACCTCTTCCAGGCTGATAGCCCAATTTCATCATCATTCGCTATCCCACTGTGTCAGGTAGAGAGGCGGTCATGCATCTGACTTCTGGTAAATCTCCCATTGAGATCTGGGGTTGTATTGACAAACCAAGGGGTGTAAAAGTAGGATCATTCATCTCGTCCCTTATAGGCATACTAGTCACTTTGACCACTTGTCCTTTAAAAGAAAACTTTATGCATTGGTGGTTTGTTGAAGCCACAGCTCCTATTGCCTCCAAGTATGGCCTCCCAAGTATAGCCTGAAAAGTCGGATCCAATTCTAGAACATGAAAATCCGTTGTGACCGTACATGGTCCAAGTTTAACTTCTAGAGTGACCACCCCATGTGCAGACTTCTTAGAGTTGTCGTAGGCCGTCACCATGGCACAAGATGGCTTGATTTCTTGCTCAGAAATGCCGCACAACTGCAAAGTTTCTGACGGTATAACGTTGATAGAAGCTCCAATGTCAACCAAACATGATTTCACTTCGACATTATAGATAACCACAGCCACATGCAAAGCATATCTCCTAAATTCTGGATCTGCTAATTCTTCCTTAGAGAAAGTGAGTGTTGGGTGCTCACTTCTAGGGGCTAACACTGTAGTTATCTTTTCAGGTGGGAGATCTTCACTCACCATGACCCTTTGCAAGTACTGCTGTAGAATCTCCTGGTGCACCTTTGATCTTTTGATCAACTCAAGTATGGAAATACGGGCCGGTGTCTTATCCAAATGTTTCAACAGATCATAGGCCGTGCCCGGCAATGGTTCTTCTACTTGTTCCTCCTCCACTGGATCCTGCAGTTGAGTACCGGCTTGGGGAAAGAGCCGCTGGAACATCCTCCCACTCCGAAGCACCGGGGCTATTTTGCGGTCGGGTAGAGGTGACGGGTTAACTGGGGTGGATTGTGGTGGAACAGGTGGTGTAGGTGCAGGTATGGTAGGCAATGGGATTGGTGGTTCTAGGATGATTGAGTTAGTGGGTAGAGGGGTAGGATTTGGAGGTGGTAGTGATGGTGATACTGGTGGCCTGATAAGAAGAGGCCGGTGTGCAGGAGTGGTTGATGAGTTTAATGAAGGTGTTTGTAATGTGGTAGGTTGTGGGGTTGGTGGTATGATAGGTTGGAGTTTTGGAGTGGTAGAGCTCGTAGGCTGGGGGTTCAGGTTTGGTGGTGATTGTGGTGGTCGGATGAGCAAAGGCCGGTGTGTAGTAAGGATTGAAGGAGGTGTAGTCAAGGCGGGGGCTGGCCTAATGATGGGTCGGCAAGAAGAAGTGGCGGCCAGTGGTTGGGTTATTGAGCTTTGTGGTAGTTGTGGAGTAGAAGGTGCACGAATTATTTGTCTAGGAGGGTTCCTAGCAGGAGACCTAGCTGGGTTAACTGGCATGGTTGCATTTTGGTTTTCTAGTTGCCAACCTTGAGCACGGCTGGCATCTCCCTGGACAATGGAGTGTACTAGACCAATTCCTGGGTTTGGATGTGCTGGTGCCGGTGCTGGAGCGGGAGCATGTAATGGGAGTGGATTCTGAACAATCCCCAAGCCAGGTTGTTGTTGAAGTTGAGCTGGTGGACGCTGTCGCTGCTGCTGCCTAGCCTTCATTGCTTGTATGCATTCCCCCATTTGAGCCCAATCAATGTTGCCTTGGTCATTCAGATCGTGGATGTAATCCTTGAATTGAAAGCACACTTCTACAGTGTGACCAGGACACCAGTGGTAAGCACAGTATCGGGACATATCTACATTTGTTGGCCAAACCTCTCTTTCCTTGGGCAATTCCAATTGTTTCTCCACCATGAGTACATTGAAGATGTCGGTTAAGGAGTAAGGGAGTTGTTGGTAGTTCTCTCTCCTAGGACCTCCCCTTCGTGGTGCCTGATTGGGTGGTGGCGGTGCCCTATTGTAGGTAGGTTGATGAGGTTGTTGGGGTTGTGCTACTGGTTGCGGGGGTTGTTGTGGTTGTCGTGGTTGTGGTGGCCTAACTTTGTTGTTGAGGGGGTAATAGGAAAGGTTTTGTGGTGGGTTTCGAATCGGTTTTGACGGTTCCCTCACAGTTCCCCACAATGTTTATAGCTTCATTGTTAACCACTCCCTCGGTTGTAGGACCAACTGGTGCAGAGGGGGTTTTCCTGAAGTTTCTAGGTTTAGGATCAAAAGGGTTTATCATTGTGGCATCTTTAAAGTGGGCTTGCAAGTACCGGGCACTGTCATAGAGTTCATTCATGGTGGTAGGATGGTGCATGATCAATACATTCCTCAAGGCAGGTGTAGTGTTGCCAATAAGCATCTTCACTTGTTCCCCTTCAGAAATCACATCTGTCAATTTCTCTGCCATTCCCCTCCAGCGATCAGCAAACTTTATGAAGTCTTCCTCTGGCTTCATCTTTTCAGCAATCAAGTCTGTAATGGAGTATGCTGGTGCCACCCGGTCTCTGTATCTCTGCAAGAATTTGGTCTTGACGATATCAAAGTCTCCTGCCTCAAAGGAGTCGAGCGAGTAGAACTATTCCAATGCTGACCCTTCTAGTGATCGGCGGAACAAGAAGGCAAGAACCCTACGATCATTTTTTCAGAACGATGATTCATAAAGAAAATCTTTAAGGTGAAGAAAAGGATTGCCAGTACCATCGTAGCAGCGATAAACTGGTAGCTCAGAAGGTGGCAAGTGGAGAACTGGTAAAGAAGGAATAGAATTCTCAGGAACTGACTTGGAGTCCAGGCGACATCTCAGCTCTTCATAACGTTCATTCATCTGGGTGAGCTGATCCATGATTTCCTGGGTGAAAGCAGGTTCTTGGTTTACTGGTTGGGGTATGTGGTTAGAGGCATGGTTTTGGAATTGAGGAGCATGACTTGGCAAATTTACTGAAGGTTGTCCCATGACTTGATGGGTCAAGGGAGTAACATGGTTGAAATATGGCTGAACAAATGAGGGTTAGACCACAGACGGTTGAACTATAGATGGTTGAACTACAGATGATTGTGCTAGTGCCAATGATGGTTGAATCACAGATTGTTGAACAATAGGTGGTTGAATGAGTGGTGGTCGAACCAGAGGACAAGGAGATGAGGCAACTTGGTTAACTTCAGCTTGATCTGAGACCATTTTTCCCTTCACCATGGATTGTATGCGGGTGTAGGTTTCTGGGTCAGTATAGAGAGACAACTCCCTAAAGAGTTTTTCAACATCACGAGGAGCAGATGGTTGAGGGACCTCTTGCGCTTCTGACTCAAACAATGGATTACCAAGACCATCTGACAGAATTGGTTGGTGGCCCATCTCATGTTCTCGATGTTCAGCTTGTTCCGCCATTCCAACGTGCCTTCCAGACCTTAGTTGCATTGAACTTCAAGGAACAAAACAAACAAGTTGACAAAGTAAACAAAGAACTTTTTTTTTTTTTAGTATTTTGCAAAAGGTTAGAGGTTTGAATTTTTGTTTGACAAACAAGTGATGCAAAGACCTGAAAGCAAGATTACGCAATGATTTTTATTAAACCTTAGGTTTATGAATTTTGTTAAGAATTGTTCTCAACAAATGGGTTAGGATCCTAACTCCAATCTCCAATGACCTAGGTTTCACACAATCTCACCACGTGTAGGTAACGTAGGATGCTTCGGGTTTTGGGGAGTGGTACAACCAACCCGATCGTGAAGAGGAATACTCCATGTATGAGGAATTACGGAGGCCTTGATGAAAGCCAACCAAGTCAACTAGGAAGGAATATCCCAGAAGAGAGGTCAGAATCCACCAAGAGGGTGTTTTGGATGGGAGGGATAAATGGGAGAGTGAGCTCCCGCCTCAAAAAGTGTAAAAGAAGGAGGTAGAGAGAAGGAGCAGAGAATGCAATCAAGTAATAAAACAAGTAATGAGCAAAACTTAAACTTAAATAAACAAGCAATCAACACCAGACAAGCAATTAGAAACTAGACAGACAACTAGAAACTAGAATCCAGACCTTGTTTCTTATGTGAGCCAAATGGAGATAGTGAAAAGTGATGGAAAGAAGAGGGTTCAGATCTGATAGCCAAGCAAAAGGATGGTCCACGTGGGGACTGATGTAAGAATAAGCTGGTTCACGTGGGAACCGGGGTAAAAGGTAAAGGTGGTTCACGCGGGAACCGGTTTTGGGTAAAAAAGGGTGGTTCACGTGGGAACCGGTTTGAATGGTCAAAAGAGGGCCACGTGGGGCCAATTAAAGGTGAATAAGGATCTAATCCAAGTTGGGATAGATCTGAAAAAAAGTGGTTTGGTTCACATGGGAACCGGTTTAAAAGGAAAAGGATGGTTCACGTGGGAACCGGTTTAAATAAAATGACAGAAATTAAATGGCATACTTGGCACTTCAGATCTGATGAAAGATGGGTGAAATCATAAATTTTGAGATGGCATGAAGTTTAAGAGAGGTGGAAGGAAGGAAAGGCTCACGTGGGAACCGGTCTAGAACTAGAACTAGTTGCAAACAAAACACTTAGCACCCACGGTTGAAGACATTGCATGTCCCACCGTGGTCGCCACAAAAGCTGTTGACTCTGAAAATTTGACGGGGTCCTCTCCTTTTCAGGGAAGTCCATGAACCCAGATCGTCACCTCAAGAAGGGATGAGAAAAAAGGAATAAAACATAGGAAATCAACTCTCACCTCGGTCCCACACTCATATTGATCCCCGAACTTTCATCCCTTGGCGTTGCTCGATCACCAAAGAGACAGCTCCGGTCATGTGGGAGGAGTATGAGAAGAAAAAAATGTGGTCACCAGGAACCGTGGGTTCCGATTTATAGAATTAAAATGACCGTGTGTACCTTAGCGTGAAGAATGTGAGTTAAAGCTTCTCCTTCTTCGGCCGGCCGATGAAGAAGAGTCCTCAACGTGTGGGTGCTTGATATTCTGTGCAACTAGACAAACAAACAAGTGAAATAGACAATTAGAACCAGACAAAGTGGAGTATATGTAAGGAAAATAACATGAAACACACAACTGACTAGAAACTGACCGGATTCGGGTTATCTGTAACCCCTCTTTTTTTATTTTCGGAATAACAGACTAAAAGTAATGCAAAAAAATGTAAAAAAATGATAGGATGATGGATAATCACTAAACAAAGAGATAGGAAAAATAACAGAAATATTCTGAGTTGAATAGAGAAAGATATGGCCAAATCTGCGTTGTCGAAAAAGCCGAGCAGCAGTCCAGGATCTGCCAGGCGCGACTTTGCTTCTGCGCTCGTCACGACCAGCCCCGATCTCTGAATCAAGCACCGTCAATTGTAAACTCAAGAAGACTTGGAGATGAAGAACTTTGATGAAGAAAGATTTGACAGTAGACGTCCAAAAACTGCTGTAGAGTCTGAAGAAGAGAGACCTGGTAGATCACCTGCAGAACAGCCTTCCTCTCTCTTGAACCGACTTTTCTCTCTCTAAAAACTCGAAATTCTCTCTCTAAAAATCACAAAATCAATGCAGGAGGATTCTTGGACGTCTTGATATGCCTGGGGGGTCGTGCTCATGCCTCTGGAATGACCAGAATCAGAGTCAATTTATAGGAGAACGAACGGCGCGATCAACACTAAAAAATATGGCTCCTTGCGCCCTACCCCAGGGCGCATGCGCCCCACTGAGGGGCGCATGTGCCTCCCAGTGGGGGCACATGGCACTATTCCCGAAAAAAAAGGTCTTATTCTGTTGATCGGTTCAGTGGTAGAGTCCCTGTGAAAAACTGGGTCCCTCGTGCCTCAAGGGTAGGGCGCATGTGCCCTCAAGTGAGGTCACGAGGTCACGTGCCTCACTGGTAGGGTGCATGGGCACGTGCCCTGGGTCTCGGGCGCATGTGACCAGGAACCCGGGCGCATGGGACTGTTTTTGCGTGTCCTTCTTCCGAAAGCCATTGCGAACACTCCCGAACTTGGAATTCGACGCCGTTTGTTGCGTTGGAAAGATAACAGGACGAAGAAGCTTTCTATAGCATCGGATCAGCCATCACACCCTCCAAAACTTCAGAATTTTGTCCGGAAGTTAGGACAGTGAATAGAAGATCCGATACAGGTCAAAATGACTCTGACGGCAAACCGGAAAGGCACGGTATGCAACAAAACTTGTCCGGGGTGTGAATATGACCATAACCTTCAATGCATGATCATTAGGCATTGGTCATTCAGCCAATTTCCGTGTTTACACGATTTACGTGTGGCTTTCGCTCGGAAATTACGGTTTTTTGCGGAAAACTTCGAAAAGCGTCCGATTTCGTTCGGCGAAGCTCCAAATCAACTTTCTAAAGACCCGACATCATTATAAGGTCAATCACACATGTTACCCTATAAAACATGAGTTTTATGATCTGAATTAGGCGAATTTGGCATGTCTACAGCAGGTGCCTCCCTTATAGGGCGCGTTGACCAAGGTCAAAGTGCCCTGTATATGGGGCACTAAGTCTGGCTCGAACAAATTTTCTTCCCCTCTTCGCGACGTCGCTCCGGAGTGCTGGGCGGCTTCCGGGACGAAGTAGGGGCTCCTCCTTGTAGACAATACGCAAATGAAGCCAATGGAAGGTGGTTTGGATGCTGGATGAAAGAGGAAAAATGGAGAAAAGCTCTCAAAGTTGGAGAAAAAACATGTTTCTGGATGATTGAAACAGAAGGTTTTTGGGTTTTTGGTGGATGATTTTTGGATCGGTTTGAAAGGTTATGAGAGGAGAAAGTGGCTTGAAAACGTGGTCTTGGATAGGTTCTAGGGTGGTACAGACTTGGAACCTCCTCCAAGCTCCAAATGGAGGTCTATTTATAGCTCAAAAGAGGGCACTTTGGCCATTTCCGAAAAGCAGTGCCACGCGGCATAGCGCCCTATATATAGGGCGCCAACATCATGAGGTCCATCAGGTCGACAAGATGAGTCACTGCGGGGGGTCAAATCAGCCGTTCGAATCGATTTGATTTGGTGCCAGGCGCCCTGTATATAGGGTGCCTGGTGCCCTATATATAGGGCGCCAGGTGCCCTGTTTATAGGGCGCCTGGGCCCTATAAATAGGGCACCAGGTGCCCTATATACAGGGCGCCAGGTGCCCTATATACAGGGTGTTCGGCCCGGCTGATTGTTCTATTGATCCCCTTCGGACTGTGCCAAAAAACTTGATCCGTCCGGAAAACACGATTTGCTTTAAATATTCTCCATGAAAACAAGAATTTAAACTCTCCAACTAAGCCAAAATTGCGTGTCTATAGCTTACCTCGCCTTGGCGTCGGCTTTGTAGAGGAATGGCACGGATGTAGCATAGGCGAATGTAGTGAAACGTAGTGAGGTGTAGCGGAATGAAGTGGTAATGAACTGAAAAGGTGACTACAAGGTGTAGATTTAGACACGCCTTCCTTAGCCTAGTTGAGTGGAATGAAATTTTATCGGACTCCGAGGTTGCCTTTTGTCTTATCGGAACCTTCCCTTTGGTTGATTGATTGTACGGAAAACTATAACTAAAATCCCACGTGGGAGAGAATTGTCACCGGCCAGGACCCGAATTGCATGGTGTGCTGGACTCGATAGAAAGTAAATTGCGAAAAGGTAAAGATGAAACCAGTAATCAACCAAGGTTGGGTTCTTCAAATTCATCGGGTCTTTCTCAGGAATACCGATGTGGTTTGAATGGAATATCTTCTTGTTTTGATGAAATCATCACTGAAACATGGTTAAAATCGGGTCTTCCGGGCAGACTAAAGCCCCCTCAGAAAGCCATAGAAAGGCTGTGACGGAAAGGTCAGCATAAGTATGATGATGCATGAGATGACGATGCATGATGCATGCTGGGTTTAAAGAAATACAAATAAATATAGGAAAATAGTTGAAGATATAGGTCAAACGTAACGGGTCAAGATATCCGTGAAGACACCGTCGTCCCCGTTTATTTGACTTTGGCTTATCCGCGGGCCTAAAAAGTGACTGAATCCTTCATCAATTTGTTGAAGGGGTTCTCCGACTCAGCCCTTTTGGACCCGAGGTCTTCAACGATATATATGCGAGACTATGCTAGGAAAATGGCCCATATAAGGCTCCAGGCGCCCTGTTTATAGGGCGCCTGGTGTCCTAATTACAGGGCACCAGGTGCCCTACAAACAGGTGCCCTGGTTATAGGGTGCCTGGTGCCCTATTTATAGGGTGCCAGGCGCCTTATAAGTGGGGCACCTACACGAATTTTATGTTTGCTCCTTCCCGAGGAGACCTTTTGGACTCTATAAGAAGGGGGGACCTCCCCTTCTTCTCCCCCACACCAGCTACAGTACTCTTTCCTCCTATTGCTCTGATGGCATCCTCCTCCTCCCGTCCGACTGTTTCAATTGAGATGAAAAGTTTTTCTGAAGTCTCGTGCCATATCCGGAATCGAGTGTCCATGGGAGTGGTAGTGGCTTTGTTAGGCATCCCTTTTGTTTTGTTCTGAAACCCTCTTTTCTGATCACATGATTATTCTGCAGGACCTTCCAAACTTCCCCGACGCTCGCCTTGTATCCAGGGCATCTGGTCTAATGAGTGCATAGCTCACTCAGTGTTGGGCTATCTCTATGATGGCATGACCTCTGCTAGCGTTGGTAGGCCCAAGTTCGGCAGTATCCTTCTGTTCATGTGCTGGGCTGACTGGCATTTCAAGTTTGATGTGTGCTTCGGACCGGCCACGGCTTCCCGGCTTTTTGCTCGGAGCCCCCTCCAGCCTCTCACTAGCAGTCTCTGCATGGAATACAAAGTGATGAACAAGTGCCCTTCGGTGAAGACCTGCGCTGACTGGCGTTTGTACTTTTTGGCTATGAGCAGTGGCAGATTTGTCTGCCCTACCGAGGCTGTTATGCGCCAGAATGTTCGTGCCTCTACCAATCCTGGGGTTGATCTTCGGTTGATCACCGGCACCTCCTTCATCATCTACAACCCACATCGGTGTCTTCTGTAGTTGGGCCAACCACGGCTCAAGTTTCCTCGTCTCTCCCATATTCCATCCGTCAAGGATCGTCAAATGGGCACGGCGGCTGACGATGAAGAATGCTAGAGCATCCTTGCCATTTATGGAATTTGCAAGAGTTTCTCGCCGAGTGCCTACATGGACGAAGACGAGGTCTGGAAGAGCCGATACGTGGCGAAGCTGAGGAAGCTGCGCGGTGGATGACTTGTATCTGCTTTCAATTGTGTCTAGTTGTATGTTGTTTGCTCTTGTTGTGTCTAGGACTTGATCAGTGTAGGTCTAGGGCTTTCTTGGTGTAGTTCCTTTTCTAGTCATGTCTGTGTCCTGTCAGTGTTAGCAACCTGCAAAAATATGCAAAATGGAATTAAATATCAATTTTTTGCTGACAAATTTGTGTTTTTCATGAAGAATATAGCTTGCAAACACGTTCTAAAGAGTTTGAAAATTTTGACCATGACACTTTATATTTTCACCCCTGCACCTTTTCTTCATTTTACCGTCAACTTTTCTAGCTTTTCTACTGCGCGGGACCTTCTTGGAGTGTGCAGCGTGCCGTGCAGATTCCATAGTAAGTTTCTTCCAACTGCAAACTTGTAGTTTATTTTGTTATCTTCGTTTTCGTAGAAGGGACCGAACCGATCCGGAGTTGTTCCGGATTGGAATGGGGAGAGAGAAGGGGGCCAAGCCCCTTAGCGCCCCCTTGATGGGGCGCCAGGCTCAAGGGGATGCCAAGCGTATCAAGGGGGCGCCTGGTCCAGGCGCCCCATTTATGGGGCGCCTGGTCACCAAGCCCCCGTCTTCCTTGTTTTGCTGTTTTGGGCCCGTTCTAACACTTCGAAATGATGCAGATGACGAAGAGATCTCGTGTTGAGCATGGCGGTGCCTCCGGCACAGCCGGAGCCTCTTCTTCCGCCGGCGCTTCCTCTTCCGCCGACCCTGGCCCGTCAGAGCTTCCTTCCCTCCATCCTCCTCCGACTATCTCGGTAACCGAATCTTGACTTCCCCTTTTTGAATTATTCTTAAATTGTTGTTCCTAACATGATTGTTTGTTTGTGCAGGGGAAGATCAAGTCCCGGATATCCTGGGAAATGGTCTTCCATGCCTACAAGGGGTTGAAGGATTTCCGGAAGGCACGACCGGATGCGATGGGTTTTGGCTGTTGCTCCGTTGCTCCGCCTACAGGAAGACCTCCCCACGATCCGAGGCTTTTGAGGGAGAGATGAGATTCTACTACCCATTCCTTCCTCTTCCCCTGGGGGCATATGGTTCCCACCCTGGAGGACGTTTCCCGGATCATGGGTCTTCGTGTCCATGGTCGCGCCGTCACCGGCAAGACCTACCGTGATTACTCAGCTATGATTCGGGACTTCCTGGGTCATCCGATCCCACACTACCCCGGCGGACTGCGCGTTATGAAGCGCACAGACGTCGGGAACTTGCTCAGTCTGGGCAATGCCAGTGTGGGGAAGGATGATCTGGTGGCGGATGTCCTTGACGCGTTGACGAAACGCATTGAGCGCTACTTGGTCGGTGAGGAGGGCACCGTCCAGGCCAACCAGGATCTCTACCGGTTCCTCCTTTTCTTTCTCACCCATCTTCTGCTGGCCTCGAAGACGGATAGGGTGCACTTGTGGTTCCTCCCCTTTCTTGCCGACCTATCGAAGGTTGGTGAGTATGCATGGGGTGCCGCTATGTTGGCACATTTGTTCTCCTCACAGGCGATGGAGAGCGGTCCGGTTTCGGTAGCCGGCTTTACTCCATTCCTTCAGGTATGCCTTGTCCCTTTGTTCATTATTAATTTTGCCTTGTCTTTTGGTGACTAGCTGAGCTTTATTGACAGGTATGGAGCTATTATTACATTCCCTTGGGTCGTGCCTTGCTGAAGGCTGACCCCGAGTATCCGCTCATTAGCAGCTGGGTTGCTACTCGGTCTGCCTCTTCCCACCCTTACCAGGTGGAAAACCTGAGGAGGCAGCTGCTCTGCTTCCCCCACCACGAGGTATTCTGCTACTTTTCCTTTTCAGCTTTTTGGTTCTTCTTATTTATTGTCCTGCCTTGCTTCTTCAGGTGGTATGGTGCCCTTATTCAGACCTTCATCTGGATCGGCAGCCGTGAGTATCGGAGGGTCGTCCGATTTTTGGCCGTGACACCTTTCTGATTTGCCTGAACGAGATGGAGCCACTGTGGGTGCGTCTCACGATGCGCTCATTCGGGCTTCACCAGGAGTGGGTGGACCTCCCCCCTTACCCTCGCCTGGGTCTTTCTACCCGCGGCCTGATCCAGGAGATCGACTGGAAGAAGGAGGGTCAGTTCGCTGTTCGGATCTGGAAGAGGGGTGGCACCCCAGTGACTTCCAGTGCATCTGACAGTGGTGACTATCTGCATCGCTACATGGTGACGTTTGCCCATCTTTTTACCGAGGGTGGAGAGGTATGCACTTGTTGTTTTCATTACTGTTCTTCCTTTTCTTGGTATCTAACTGTATGCTACTTTCAGAGTATTCAGGAGGAGCTGTCTCGCTTGACGGTAGGGACAGCATCTTTGGAGGCTGAGTTGGAGTGATAGGTATTTTCTTTACTTTGTACCTTCCCATTGCCTGTCAACTGATCCTTCTTTTCTTTCTTTCAGCGACGTCGCTACCGAGGTGCACGCCGACAGCTGCGTGGGCGTGACGATGAGGTAACGTTTCTTGCCTTTTCTTTAATATCTTGAATGAATGTTGTTAACTGTTTCCCTTGCCTCTTTTCAGATTTCATGGCTACGCGAGCGCGTGGCCGAGATGGAGTTGGGTTCCCACCTAGCTGCCCCTGAGCTGATGGTTTTTGACGAGCCTCCAAAGGCCCCCTTCGAGCCGTTTGACTTCGGCCAGCCCATGGGTCCTGAGCTTCCTCCTCACCATCTGCCGGTCGATCCTCCTCCCTTCATACCTACAGACCCTGGGAGCAGTTCTTCAGAGAAGGGCTTTCTCCTTGAGGTGATCATTATTTCTTTCTTATGCTGTCTTCTTCCTTTATTTGCCTTGCTAATCTTTCTTTTTCTTGCAGATTGCCCAGCTGAAGGAACGGGTGCAGGCCCTTACTACTGAGGTGAATTTCTGTGACTTTCTTCTGTTTTACTTTGCTTGATTCTGACATTCTTTCTTCTTGTAGAACAAGGATCTTTGGGTGAGGATCTCTGATCTCTCTGCGGGGGGTGCTCCTCCTGCCGCTAGTGATCCCACGGGCCTTCAGGACAAGGTACATGTTCTTCTGCTTTGTTTGTCATCGTTTTCTTCCTTTCCTGACATTCTTCCAGTAGGTGATGGAGCTACAGAGGGAGCTCGAGCTCGAGTCCCTCGTAGGCGTTCCGGATCCTGGTCCTTCTTCTTCCGAGGTGCGACATCTTTATTAAGATTTTAAGCTGGGAATTCATGGACTGACGCTTCCTTTTTGTTCTACAGACCGCTCAGAGGATAGAGGAGCTGACACAGGAGGTACAAGTTTGATTCTTTTCCTTAAACTGCTTTTTCTGTAGCTGATACATCTCTTTGTCATCTTGTAGGTCGGGAGACTGGAGGCTCGCGTGGTCGAGCTGTCACGACCCGAGTCCGAGCAGATCCTTCATCTTCGTCTTGAGCATTCTAGAGAGCTCAATCGAGTGGAGGCAGAGCATCGCCAGTTGATGATGCAGGTGCTGCAGTCTCGATCTCGGAGCCACTCCCTCCGCTCCGACTCCCGTGGGACCACGCTGAGGGGACCTACTCACTCGGGTTCCTCTTAGACTAGTAGTCATAGGAGGAGAGGTGAGGAGAGACTTGCCATGCCACCTCCGGGTGATCAGGCCCCAACAGAGGGAGGCGGCGATTTGTGATGTGCTGGCTCCTTCTATCTTTGATGTACCTTTCTTTTCATAGTGATAGTTGTTGGTTTCTCTTTCTGACTCCCTGCGTTTACTCAAAAGGTGATCAAAACTTTATTTAGGCTTAGTCCCTTGCAAGAAAAGGGCGAAACTGCCTTGATCTTTTGTCAAGGGACATAGGCCTTATCAAGGTAGAATAACGGACAAATATAAGTATGCACAAAAGAAAACATGCAAGACTGAAATTAAATATGAATGCAAAGGCAACTAGTCAATTAGGAAGCAAATTTTTAGGTGTTTTGGGATTTTTTGATTTGTTTGGGTTTTGATGGTTTTATCATGTTTTTGGTATTTTGGAACTTTTACGATTTTTTGGGTGTTTTGGATATTCACTTTTTAGGATTTTTTATTTTATAGATTTGTTTGGTGCTTTTTGAAGTATTTGATTTTTTTGTTCGGTGTGAAGGACATGATCATCTCATCCTTTGCTTTGCTTGCCGTAGGTGCCTCTCATTGTTACCTAAGGGTTGAGAGTAGGCATCACGTGTAAGAGAGTGCCTAGTCTAAAATCTTCTGACCTTCCGTCTTTGATAGGCTATGGTTCTTCTTGGGTCTAGTCGGTCAACCTTACCCGCAAGGTTAAAGAGGGAAGAGGATTGATGGTAAGTCCTTACTAAAATTCAAGGGTGTCGAATTTGTTTCTCTACTGGTGCCCGCGTTGCCTGTTTAGGATTTGACATCCTCGGGTCCTTCCTTCTAGCCCTCTTTCTTCTGACGGCCCTCATTCGGACAGGTCTTTTCTTTTTTTGCTTGATTTTGACCTGAGGGGTTCATTGCCCATCTTTTGGAGCCTTTTTCTTTTGGGCTTTTGTTGGTACGCATTCAGACATGTCTATTCTTTTGCCGACCTGAGGGGTCATTGCCCATCTTTTGGCACCTTTTTCTTCTTTTTAAGAAGTCAGACCTTCAGAGGCATTTTCCAACTAAGGCAATGGGCACTTTCAATACTTCTCATTCTAACCCCTTTCATCTATTCTGGACCGAAATGAGAAGAGAATGGGATTAGGTTGACCATCTTTTGCCAAGCATTGCCTAGCTTTCTCTCTGACTTCCGATCATCGGATCTCAAAGTTAGGCGTGTAGTGTGTGCAGTATGATGTCTATCCTCATTTCCCTAAGTGACAAGTTGGTGCACCGAGCAAGCAAGCGTTTGATGTTATCATTATTCTTCACACCTTTGGATTTTATAAATTTTTGTTTTCTTTGTGATTTTTGTTTTAAGGGAAATATTTTTTGAGCTACACACCATTTCAGGGATGAGCTAGTTCTTCTCCTTCTGCATTAGTCAGCTTGTATGAATTACCGGGATAAACAGCCAAAATCACATACGGACCCTCCCAATTAGGTTGAAGTTTGGAGCGGGGACCGCCCGGCTTAATGAATATTCTTTTAAGCACAACTTTACCGATTTCAAATTTTCTCTCCACCACCCTCTTCTAATAAAATCTTTTAAGTCTATTTTGATAAGATCTAGCATGTTCGGCAGCGGCCAGTCTCCTTTCGTCCAAGAGTTCGAGTTGTGCGAGAAGAGAATCTCGGCATTCATCCATCGCGATATCTCGATCGATCAAGACTCGGAGGGAAGGAATGATTACTTCGTATGGAACTACCGCCTCCATCCCAAATGCCAAGGCATATGGGGTCTGACCCGTTGGGGTTCGAATAGAGGTGCGGTAGGCCCATAGAGCATCAACTAATTTATCTGGCCAATCCGCGAATTTGCTAGACTTACAAGTTTTCTTAATGATTTTTATCAGGGTTTTATTGGTGGCTTCTGCTTGACCGTTGCCTTGAGGATAATATGGAGATGAATGATACAATTTGATGCAATACCTGTTGCAAAGGTCACGCAGCTCCTGGGAGATGAATTGCGGTCCATTGTCGGTGATGATGTCGCCCGGGATCCCGAACCTGGCAATGATGTTGCGTTTGATGAAGGTGCAGACTGTTGATGCCTTGATCTCCACGTATGCTTCCGCCTCCGCCCACTTGGTGAAGTACTTCGTTGCCGTTAGGATGAAGGATTTGGTTTTGTTTGTGGAGTTTGGGTCACCAAGGGGTCCGATAACATCAAAAGCCCACATAGCGAAGGGTCATGGGGCATGAATCGGGTGAAGGGAAGATGCGGGAGAGTGAATCTTGTTGGCGTGAAGTTGACATTGATGGCAGTGCCGAACAAAGATCGAGCAATCTTCTTCCAGAGTATCCAGAGTAGGCCAATAGTACCCTTGCCTGATGATCTTCTTGGCGAGGGCTTAAGCATTTACATGGCCTCCACATACTCCGGAGTGTGCTTCTTTAAGCTCCAATTCAGCCTCTTCTTCATCTACACATCTTAATAGAACACCGGCCAAGCTCCTTTTATAAAGTACTCCACCTAAGATGGTGTATCTCTGGGAGACCCTTCTTATGGCTTTCTTCTCTTCGGCAGTTGATCCTGGTGGATATATCGATCCTGACAGTAATTTGCAATCTCATGATACCATGGTTTCTCACCCTCTTCTAATTCTTCCAACTCAACCAAAGATACTTCCTCCTTTTGCTCAATGTACTCTTTCCTTTCAAACTCTTCTTTAACCTTCAAGAATCGTGCATCTTCTACTGCCGGAATGGTACGTCGGCGGACATAGATCGTCCTAACCTGTCTGCCTAGCGGGATAGATAGTGAAGATGCCAGAGAAGCGAGAGCATCGGCAAGAATATTTTGAGCACGAGGAACATGAATGAATTCGAGTTTGGAGAATAGCTTGATGTAACAGGTGGTGAGTTCTTGGTATGGTCTGAGCCCGGGATGAGATGTGCGGTATTTGGCAAGTACTTGGCGGAGAATCAACTGACTATCACTGATTACCCTTAGTTTAGTGACACCATAGAAGTGAGCGGCCTCTAGTCCGGCCAATAAGGCTTCATATTCAGCTATATTGTTTGTTGCTGGAAAATGGAGTTGAAAAGCCTGTGGAATGGTGACACCTTCGGGTGATAGAAGAACAATCCCTATCCCTCTACCCTAGGAGTTTAATGCCCCGTCAAAATACAAAGTCCATAGATTGGAAGATCGAATGGACATCAATTCTTCATCGGGAAATTCTGATTGGATAGGGTCAAAGATTGGGATAGGATGATGGGCAAGGTGTTCAGCAATTGCATAGCCCTTGATTGCCTTCTGTTGGGTGTAGGTGATGTCAAATTGGGAGAGAAAGCTCTGCCAGTGTGCCAAACAGTCAGTCAGGACAGATTTTTCAAGAATAAATTTGATGGGATTCATGCGAGCAATGAGATTAACCTCGTGGGCCAGAAAGTAGTGTTTAAGCTTCTGGACCACCCAAACCAGGGCGGCACAGGTTTTCTCCATGGTTGTATACTTCCGCTCACAAGGATCAAAGATTTTGGATAGATAGTATGCTGCTCTCTCTTTCCCTTCATCATCTAATTGTGCCAATACTGCTCCCAGGGATCCTTCCAAAACTGAGATGTATAAGATCAAGGGTTTGCCGGGAACCGGAGGTTTGAGCACAGGTGGGCTTGACAAATATTTCTTTAAACCATTGAATACTTCTTGACATCTCGAATCCCATCTAAACTCGGCATTCACCTTGGTTAACTCATAGAAAGGTTTGCACCTTTGGGAGTGTTGTGAGATAAACTGGCGAACAAACTGTAGCCTACCAATTAACCCTCTCAGCTCTTTTAGGTTCTTTGGTGGAGGCATGTCAATAATGGCTTTGGCCTTGTTGGGATCGATTTCGATGCCTCTTTTGCTGACGATGAACCCAAGTAACTTTCCATATGATACTCCAAACACACTTTTTGGGGTTCATTTTAAGCTTATATTCCCTGGCTCGTTGCAAAACCCTTTTCAACACCTCAGCATGCTCATCTCGGGTTCGAGATTTGACCACTAGATCATCCACATACACCTCTACAAATTTATGCATCATATCATGAAATATTGCCACCATGGCCCTTTGATAAGTTGCTCCAGCATTCTTTAATCCGAAGGGCATGACGACGTAGCAATAAGTTCCCTAAGGTGTAGTGAATGAGGTCTTCTTGTGATCCTCTTCTGCTAACCGGATTTGATTATACCCTGAGTATCCATCCATGAATGATAGGGTTTCATATCCAGCTGTGTTGTCAACAAGAACATCGATAAGAGGAAAGGGGAAATCATCTTTTGGATACGCTCGGCTTAAGTCTCTGAAGTCAATGCAAATTCGAACCTTTCCATCATTCTTCATGACTGGGACTATATTTGCCACCCATTGCGTATAGAGGACAACTCTAATGAATTTCGCTTGGTGTAACTTATCGACCTCTTCCTTCATCTTTAATGCTATGTTTGGGTGGAATCTCCTTAACTTTTGCTTGACCGGGGTAGCCTCAGGTTTTAAAGTCAGTCGATGCTCTACCAATGACTTATCTAACCCCGGCATATCTTCGTATGTCCAAGCGAACGTGTCTTTGTATTCTTGTAACACCCCCATTAGATTCTTCTCTTCTAAAGGGGCGAGATTGGCACTGATGAGGATATTCTTAGGATCTTCTGGTGTTCCAAGATTAAGTTCCTTAGTCGGTTCGTCCACCGTGGCTGATGGTTCTTCGAACCTTCTTAAACCAGATGCATAAGCATCAGCCAAATCCTCCTCTTCATCCTCAGTATCACGATCCTTTTCTGAAACAACCTCATAAACCCCTAAAGTTGGATCAATGTTGTCCTTCTCCTCATATCGAATTTTATCTATCTGGATTGCATTTTCTAGATACACCGGTAGCTTGGCACATTCTAAGCTTTTTTGAGCTAACCGATGCAGGGTATCTTTCGGGAACTCTCCTACCTCTGATTTTCATTTTGCTTTTACTCGAAACTAAACCTAAAGAAGAAGAAGGTAAATAAGGAGAGGAAGAGGAGGCGGATGGAGTGGAGTTTATTGATGAAGGGCAAAGGAGATCGATTAGAGACCGGGTGGCCTCCTGATTTGGATCACCCTTCGGAGCGAGTTGGGATGTTTCTTCGAACGAAACTTGGGTTGAGAATAGGACATTTTTTTTGATCTTTTTGAGAAGTACTAAATATAAACACAGAAGGGGTTTGGTTGGTTGTAGTTTCCAACGTGGGTTGAGATATTGACAGAGAAGGAAACAAATCGAGCAAAGATGGGTAAAGAGAGCATCCATCTTTGCTACCTGGTGAATCTGACAATGGATTTGTCGGAAATGAGTCTGTTAGATCCGAGGAGATGACACAGGGTGAATGCCCTTGATTTTGACTGCCAGAAGGCTCGTTGTGGAATAATTCTTCACTTGACCCTTCTTCAGAGAATAACCATGATACGTCGAGATATGGCTCATCCTCTAGGCCGTCTACTTTCTTCCTCTTTACTTGTTCTTGCGGTTCTTGTTCTTCAACCATCTGTATTGTTTCTCTCTTGTCAAAGAACTTGTGCAAACACCCCTGGAAGTATTTTTGATTGATCTTTTGGCCATTATCACATGTCCCATCGTACCCTATCCCGTTCCTTGACATTGTCTTTACCAACTGGATGGGTTCTATGATACCCTGCAGTTCTCTCCCCAGCCCTCGGCCTTCTTGATACCCCAGATTTTCCATCATACGCCACCCAAGGGTTCTGGTGTCATCCTTCTTCCTTCTCCAAACTTGCCTGGGCTGCCTTCCATCCCTCGGTAGATCGAGGATTGTGAAGACCGGTTGATTTGTCAAGTCAGTAGGGAAAGTAACTAGGCAATCCACAGGCATACTTACCACCTTGACGACTTGTCCTTTGAAGGGAAATTTAATGCATTGGTGATTGGTTGAAGCTATGGCCTCTAATGCCTCAAGGTAAGGCCTTCCCAAGATAACTTTGTAAGTTGGGTCCATATCCAAGATGTGGAAGTCGACAGTAACAACCCGGGGTCCGAGTTTGACTTCAAGTGTAACCATGCCATGGGTGGGCCTCTTGGAATTGTCATATGCTGTTACGGTGATTTGTGATGGCCGAATATCCTCTTCTGGGATTCCACACAATTGTAGCGTTTCTGGTGGCAAGACATTGATGGATGCACCGGTATCAACTAGACAAGACTCGACATCTATTTCGTTAATACTGACAGTGATACAAAGTGCATATTTTCTTGCTTCTGGTTCGGCCAACTCCTCTTTGGTGAAAGTGAGGGTGGGGTGTTCACTTTTCGGGGTCAAGACTGATGCAATCTTCTCAGGGGGGAGGGTTTCATTGACCATTACTCTTTGTAGATATTGTTGAAGAACTTCCTGATGAACTTTGGACCTTTTGATCAGCTCTAGAATGGAAATCCATGCAGGGGTTTTGTCAAGGTGCTTCAGCAAATCATAAGATGTCCCTGGCACTGGTTCTTCTGGGTGCTCTTCTTCTTCTTCTTGTGATTGCCCTGGTTGACCGGTCTGGGGAAAAATTCTTTGAAACATGCGCCCGCTTCTAAGCACCGTGGCGAGCTGAGGGGCTATGGTTGGTATAGCGGAGGTGGATGGGGATGATGGGAGGCCTAGGTAGGGGCGTAGTGATGATAGTCCAGGTTGTAGGGATGCGGGTAGGTTGTGGTGGCATGTTTATATGAGGTGGTACGATGATGGGTCCTAATGGTGATGGTATTTGCGGAGGCTCGACCGGGCGGATCAAGGTCCTACCCGGTTGGAGTTGTACGGCTGGTGGCGTTATGGTTGGCTGTGATAGCGTTCGGATAATTGGTGGTTGGCTTCTTCTGGTGGGGATAGCTCGTGGTATGGAGTGAACGGTTCGGTTAACGTGGTTTGGAGGGTTAATGTTCATGAAGGAAGCTGGTCCCTCGATTTGCCAATTTTGGCCTCTATCGCGGGGTTCATCGGTGGAGGTTAGAATAGGATTAACCCTCTGGTTTTCTGGTGTTGTTGTGGGTGCATGCGCGGGTAGCGGGTTCTGAATAATCCCCAGGCCGGATTCCTGTTGTTGTTGTCGGACTGGTGCCTGTTGCTGCTGCTGAGGTTGGTTCTTTACTGCCTTCATGTACTCTCCCATTTGACCCCAGTCAATACTTCCCTGCTCGTGGAGGTCATGGATATAATCTTTAAATTGAACGCAATTCTCCACTGTGTGCCCCGGGTATCTGTGGTACAAACAATATTTGTCTGTGTTGGCATTTTGCGGCCACTCTAGCTTTTCTCTTGGCAATGAGATCTACCCTGCCGCCATAAGAGCGTTAAAAATGTCTGTGAGAGAGTACGGTAATGGCGGGTAATGGTTTCTTCTAGGCCCCGCTCTTCGTGGCACGTAGGTGGCGGGGGGAGGTGCTTGGTTATAGGTGGTTGGTTGGCGTGGTGGTTGAGGTGCAAAGGTTTGTACGACCAATTGCTGGGGTTGTTGGGGGACTGGTGTCTGCATTGGTTGTTGGGGATACTGGTTTGGTGTTTGGTGGCGGAAAGGTTGGGGCTGAATCTGAGGGCGAGGTGCTGGTTGGGTTTGGCGGGGGTTCCTGTACTAGGGGTTTCTGTACTGTTGTTGGTGGTTGTTGGGCGGGTTCCCTATGATATTGACATGTTCATTGGTTACCACGCCTTCAGTCACGGGCCCGGTAGTGGTGGTGGTCGTCTTTTTGGTGATTCGGGGCCTAGGATCAAAGAGGTTCATGATGGGAGAGTCTCGAAGTTGGGTTTGGATGTACCGTGCTCTCTCACAGAGTTCGCTCATTGTGATAGGGTGATGTAATGCCAATACGTTCTTCAGAGCCGAAGTGGCGTTGGTGATTATCATCTTGACTTGTTCTGATTTTGACATCGCATTTGTCAGCCTTTCTGCCATTGACCTCCATCTATCAGCATATCTTATAAAATCCTCATCGTTTCTCAACTTTTCGGCCATAAGATCTGTGATCGAATAGGTAGGACCGACTCGATCTTGGTATCTTTGCAAGAACTTTGCTTTGACGATATCAAAGTTGCTAGCTTCCAAAGGGTCAAGTGAATAGAACCATTCCAACGCGGAGCCCTCTAATGATCTCCTAAATAGGTATGCAAGGGCCTTCGGATCGTTTTGCCACATGACAGACTCATAAAGAAAATCTTTGATGTGAATGAAAGGGTTCCCGCTTCCATTATATCGGTGGTAAATGGGCATTTCAGAAGGAGGAAGATGGAATACGGGGAGAAAGGGAAGGGATATCTCAGGGAGAGCTCGTGTGTCGATCAATCGCTTGAGCTCCCGATATTGTTCATCCATCCTATTGATTTTGTTAAGCACAGTTTGATCAACGGAGGATTCTCGGACAAGAGGAAGGGGAGGACAGATGCTTGATTTGCCGGCATGGCCATTGGATAGGCTGAAGCGGCCGGGCAAGGAGGGTATATCGGGTGGTGCACTTGAGGACGTGCTTGATTGAAATGTGCAGAAGAATAGACCGGTGGCCTAAGTGGTGTGGTGTTCTTTGGGTCCGGGTGGTTCAGGATGGCCACCGGATGGGGTGAGTTTGGAATCAGGGGTCCGTTGTGAGAATGGCCCGGTACTGGTGCGCCGAGTTGGTCAGTTGCTAACTGGGGGGTAGAAGTGTGGTGGCCACCCTCGGCATGGGTGTGATTGACAGGAGATTTTCCTTTCAGGATGGCCTCAATGGCTTGTAGTTGAGTTGGGTCGGCATGAGCGAATGCCTCCCACAGAGAATCTGGGTGGGGTCGGGGTGAACTGGTCTCAGGGAGTATTTCGGGTTCATTAACGGCACATACGGCATCCGGGTGGAGGTAGGATTGGTCATACTCCAACTGCAATGGCTCGTATCCTTGGTCCGTCATCCCGACGACTCGCCCTGATCTCAAGTTCATAAATAGAAGGGAAAGGTGACGAAAAACACAAGAATCCCTTTTTTTAGTTTTAAAATTTTCCTCTTTTTTTCAGTTTTTGATTTTTGTTTGAACAAACAGGTTATCAAGCAAATTAATCTCAAACAAAGATTTCTTTTGGGTTTTTGTTAAGTGTTTTTAAATTTTTTATTTTGGTTTTCAATTTTGATTTGCAAACAAGTGATGGCACAGACTTAGAATGATTATCGCAAAGATTTTTTGTGTTTCAACCTTAAATTAGTGGCTTGTTAAGAGAAACAATGTCCACTCAAATAAATGGGTAGGACCCTATGCTCCCACAACGCCGAGCAATCTAAGGTTGTCACTTTTTTCACAACGATAGGTAATAGGTACTATGGGTTTTAGGATAAGATGGTACAACCAGCCCGATCAGTGAAGAGGGAATCCTTCACATCTGGGGACTTACAGAGGTCTTGATGGAAGCTACCCGATCCTTCCGAGAGGGAATCCCCGGAGGAGGAGTTGGCAACCACCAAGAGGGGTGTTTGGATGTGTAGGGCTTTGGGAGGAGAGAGCCTCCCTTCTTGGATGACCTAAAGGAGTCGAAAGAACTTCAATGCAAACTAAATGCAAGTGAGATATCAAGGAGTGAGAAGCAAACAAGAAGAAAATAAAAAGCATGCAACGATCAAGAGAGTATTGGAAAACAAGGAAACAAGGCAATGATGTAAAGTCAAACAAGGGTGAAAGCAAGTACTAATTCAACTAAAGATGCTTTAGAGTAGGAATTAGACTTTTTTAAAAGAAAATAAGCAAAGATGCTTAGCAAGATAATCTCTAAGGTGCAAAGTCAAAGTAAATTGATTAAAGCAAGCCTAAAAATTAGATGGTGCTTTTTTAAAAAAAAAAGAGGACCCACGGAAAGCAAGTAAACCGGAAGAAACTAAGTGATGCTAAAGTGAAGCAAGTAAACAAGCAAGCAAGTGAATAGGAACGTTAAGAGGATGTAATAATTCAAGCAAGAGTCAAAGCAAGGATGAACATGTTGGACATTCTTTTAAAAGGTGAAAAGAACTCACTTAATCAAGAGTTGTCCCACCGTGGTCGCCAAAAGGTGTAGGCACCCGGATGAGCCGGCTCGGCTCGCGTGTGTCAGTGAGAGAGAGAAGAAGAAGAAGAAGGGGAGTGTGTAGTGAAGGGTGAAGTGTGTGGTCGCCAGGAGCTAAAAGCTCCAAAGTGTGATTAAGTATTAAGCAAATGAACTAAAGGAAGAAAGTGTTTGACCGCCATACCTTGGGAGGTGTAAAAGGGGGAGATTGTTAGGTTCTAACTTCTCCTCTCTCGGCCGGCCGAGAGGGGAGAGCTTTAGAGAGTTCTTTCACCTACGATCGGACTGAAGCTTCACTCCGGTCGATTCACCTAAGAATGTCCTGCATAAAACATGAAGAAAACAAATGAAGATCATTAGCTCTGGCGTAAGTATAGCATCATGCTTGATAAAGACTCTGAATCATGCAAAAGGGAATGAACTAACCGGATCGGGACAGAATCCCAACCCCTATTTTTGGTAGGTTTTCAAACATATATGAGATGCAAAATGATCTAATGCATGCCAAACAACATGATGAACAGTGCTAAGACGAAAAAGGAAGACAAAAACTCGATTAAATGGGCGATCGGACTCTGAAAATGGCAAAACGAGCTTCTGCCCCTACTGGTGCCCTATATATAGGGCGCTAGCTGCAGGTGCCCCCCTTATGGGGCTCGTTGACCAAGGTCAAAGCGCCCTGTATATGGGGCACTAAGTCTGGCTCGAACAGATTTTCTTCCCCTCTTCGCAACGTCGTTCCGGAGTGCTGGGCGGCTTCCGGGACGAAGTAGGGGCTCCTCCTTGTAGACAATACGCAAATGAAGCCAATGGAAGGTGGTTTGGATGCTAGATGAAAGAGGAAAAACGGAGAAAAGCTCTCAAAGTTGGAGAAAAAACATGTTTCTGGATGACAGAAACAGAAGGTTTTTGGGTTTTTGGTGGATGATTTTTGGATCGGTTTGAAAGGTTATAAGAGGAGAAAGTGGCTTGAAAACATGGTCTTGGATAGGTTCTAGGGTGGTACGGACTTGGAACCTCCTCCAAGCTCCAAATGGAGGTCTATTTATAGCTCAAAAGATGGCACTTTGGCCATTTCCGAAAAGCAGTGCTACGCGGCATAGCGCCCTATATATAGGGCGCCAGCATCATGAGGTCCGTCAGGTCGACAAGATGAGTCACTGTGGGGGGTCAAATCAGCCGTTCGAATCGATTTGATTTGGTGCCAGGAGCCTTGTATATAGGGCGCCAGGTGCCCTATATACAGGGTGTTCGGCCCGGCTGATTGTTCTATTGATCCCCTTGGGACTGTGCCAAAAAACTTGATCCGTCCAGAAAACATGATTTGCTTTAAATATTCTCTATGAAAACAAGAATTTAAACTCTCCAACTAGGCCAAAATTGCGTGTCTACACCCCCACCTCACAATCGTAGTCGTAATGGTCTGGCCCCTGTTGCGGCCATCGCCATTTTACAGCCGCCATGAGCCCCCTCCATCGCCGTCGATCCTCGATTCCAATCTCCCCTGTTCCAGCTGGAACTGCCACGGGGAAGCTCTCTCACTGTTGCTGCCACCCTCCCCTCACTGCCACTACCTGCTTCCACCCCCCGTTGTCACTGTGGTTTGCCGACCAATCCACTAGTGCAGCCACAACAATTTGTTGCCACCCAGAGCCGCATCGTTGCCATCGATCACTACATGCGAGTCCCCTATTTTGCCAGAAACCATCACCGCGAGGAGTCCATCCTCACTGCCGCCACTGGCCTTCGCCCCCCCCCTTGCCGTTGCCTTTGTGGACAACATCGCCCTCCTCGTCCACCGCCGACTGCTGCCGCTGCCTCGCCTGCGTCGTCAACCACCGTTGTCTCCTCTCCACGGCCACCCCCTTCAAGAGCGTTGTGCATGCGTGCGTGCGCGGATGCGCCAGTAAGCCACCCAGCTTGATCACCTAGCCCAGTAGCGAGCCGCCGGTCCAGCAGCCGATTTAGACCCGGTCTGACCGCCTGGTTCAACGTAAGTTCAAAAAATTCAGAATTTGTTGATTTAACAATTTTGAAAATCAGAGTTAATGCCAGAAAATAGCCAAGAATCCAAAAAAATTACAGAAGCTTCCAGGTAGGTTTCTCAAGCTTGTCTATGTATTTGACCTCATTTGGATAAGAAAATATGCATGATTTAGTTTATGGACCTTAAGTTGACTAGATTTTGACTTTGAACTTATGCTTAATGAGATTCTCAAAATCTTTAAAATCAGAAACCTGAAATTAGTATTTTGTATTTTATGGAACATGTTTAGCATGACTATGCTTGGGTAGAAGCCTTTTCTATCAAATTTGATCTTATGAAAATTACGTAAGTGATTATATGCTAGTTTGGAATAAGAATTGAAGGTTAATAATGTGTAGACTTGGAAAACTCATGGGTCATCAAATTATACTTTTTAGAACCTATTTAGGTCAAATTATGGTTGATTGCATGTGCATAGATCATGTATGTTTTGATTAATTTAGTTTCAGATTATATATTATGTCATGCATGATATGATTATGTTCATATGGTCAAGTTTGGTATAGGTTTGATTTAGAATATGTCAACAAGTCGGGTACCATATGTCTTGTCTAGTTCATTATGAATATTATGTCTTGCATGAAGGGCTATGAAATTAGATGGTTATATCGTGTATGCATTGTATAGTCAAGTATGTCATGATTTGAATTTATGAACTCTTGATATGACGTGCTATGAAGGCTTCACCAGCCGATCTTAGTCAATCGTCCGTGGGTAGCGGGTAACTTAGATGAATCCGGCCCTCTCACAGATCCCAAATTATCACAGTTTTCCCTTAGTGTCATGACTGCCTATGTGCACTTTGGGCTAGCTTATTATGTGTTACTGCTATATATATTAGAGTTGGTGAAAGTATTTTGTACATGTGAAGCAAAATGACCAATTCCTTGCTATTTGACTGTGTTTTGAAAAGAATATGAAATTATGTTACTTGTGTGTCATGTATGAATATTAAATCATGTCATGTTAGAAAATCAGATTTGTCTCATTTTAGTTTGGTCATGTTAAGTTAAGTCTTGAGGTCATATAAATGATATTTGTTTAGCTTGTATGGTTTTGTGTGTATTGGTCTAGAAGTGTATAGCATTGGCATAATCTTTTTCTTAATGTTAATTCATGGTTTGGATATGGGTTGTGAGATTAATAAAGAAGGCATTTTATTATCATTTATATTACATCTTGATTAAGATATGTTATCTATCATGACTTGATTATATGTTAGTTGTCCAATTGGCAAGAAATAGGTGTAAATCCTACGGAGTCCCCAGACTCACCCTATTGTGAGTTAATTTTTCAGCAGGTTTTGAAGATTTAGGAGCTTGAAGATGGGGTTCAAGTGGAACCAAAGGAATCAGAGTTTTTTGCACTTAGAGATGATTGATATTCTCTACTTAGGTAGTTGGTCTTGGTTTTTTTTTTTGATTAAGAATGTTGTTAGGCTTAACAATATGATTTTTTTCCTTTGTTTCGATGAATTTTTTTTTATAAGGATTGTTTGAGTTTGGGTTTGTAAATTCTTGAATCCATTATATTCATTGGAGGTTTAGTAGTATGTTTAGTTTGGGTTATGGAATCCATGTGTTGGGTTTCATCCCATTGTCACGACGTTGTGTATTTCTACTGCATAATTGTGGTTATATTATTTAAATTCCGAGTCGTGACATAAGGAATGCATATTAATGTGGTGATGGTGAGGAATGTAATAAATCCATATATGGGTGTAATCTTGCATGATTTTTTGATATTTTTATTTATTTTATGTTTTGGAATCTATGCAAATGTCTATTTTGTTGAGGCCATCATAATCTTCATATGATGTAGATTAGAGATTAGTTGACACTGGTAGAATCTAAAGATGGAGGGTTTTCCAAAGTCGCAAACTATTTGAATTTTGAACCTCTGTAGAGTATGGGAGAAACCTCAAAATTTGGTGATTTTATCGTATTCAAATAGTCGCTCAAATTTGAAGATCTTGTGAAATATCCGTTCATGAAGAAAATTGAAACCTTACGAATAATATTTAAGATGGGTAATAATTATCTGATATTTACTTATGATTTCATTTTTTAAATGGCGGCAAAGAAAGAGAATGACTTGAAGTTGTTACAAGAACTTAACAGTTTATGGTTAGTCGTCGTCAATGTCAATGACGACTAACTTATTTGCATTGGGTTTACTATAGCATACAACTTTCATTAATTTATCTATTTTTTATAGTGACAGGGTATACTGCACATAATCTTATAAAGTATACTTAGGATCCAAAACATAAATATGGGAACGAGGATAATATTTATGAATCATAGAAGATGATAAGTAAAGAATTAGATTGTAATTAAATGGGGGTAGATATTGTATTTTTGTGTAGCTCTCTATTTAATTAAGCAGATAATTCTTGTACACTACGTTTGTATCACGTACAAGGACCGTATGATGTAATAACTAGGAGTATCGTGATATGAAGTGGAGACGAATTTTATCGGGTACGAAATTCTAATTAAAATGTTTATCTGTTAATTAGTTTATTAATTGACAAATATGTTCAGATATGTAGTAAAATATAAAACATATTATAAAGTAAACATGCCGACTATAAGTGTATTGTTATATATTTAATAAAATTTGCGTGTACTTAAAAATAACAGTAATATTGCATGGATAATTAAAAACTATTTATATATTACAAAAGTTTAATTAGCGCAGATCTTGAAACATGTATACCAGGTCCTTGCGCCGCCGCGGCTTCTACCTCCTTGCGCCGGCGCCGCCGCCTTGTTGCGCCGCCGCCAGTCTGCCGGCGCCCTCCCCTCGCTACATCCGTCCGAGCATTATCCTCCAAAGTATATTTTAACTGAAATTATTTTATTCATTAGTTTCTATTTGAATTTTATTTAAAGTCTTATGAAAAGTGGATGTTTATTGATAAATCTTTCATTTCATATCGGCTAGGGTTAGTTGTGTGGTCAATCATCTAGCACTCGTGTGTTTTGAGACCATATAATTTTTTTAGGAAATCATGATATATGCCAAATTAAGTAGAAAGCATTTTAGTGTAATAAATTGTTTAGAAAAATAGTCGTATTGTAGTGTATTAAGTCTTTTATAATTAGATTATGATGATTTCTTTAAATTATACGTCAGCATGAATCAAAAAGATCACTCGTATAGCTAAACAATCCGGCTTCTTCGGCTCGGTGTGAACCCCTGTTTCGATTTCATCGATTCGGAAGGCTCACAAATCGAATGAAACCGGACCGAACTGCTTGGATAAAATTGTTTAAAACATTACATTATTATTAAGAAAAATAATATGTATATAGTTTGATTCGGTTTGATGAGTTATCTATTTGGTTTTTTGAACCAAACCGAACCGATAACTTTTTATCGATTTAGTTCGGTTCGGCACCTCCCCAAACCGAACCGAACCGATAAACTAGTTGACCCAATTTGTCAAAATTTGACCCACTTTATTTACATATTATGTTACATTTAAATATATATATTACATCAATTATAAATATATATTATTATAAATTTAAGTTAATTAGTATAAAAATATAATTATATATTATAAATAAAGTATTACTTTTCATATTAATGTTAAGTAATTATTATAATGTATATTTTATTTTATTTTATTTTATTTTTATTTATTTAAATATACATTAAACCGATGAACCGAACCGAACCGAACCACAATCGGTTCAAAGTTCATTGAACTGGTACGATCCGGTTCGGTTCCCCTTATCGGTTCGGTTTTGGTTTGGAAAAAAAAGACTAAACCGAACCGAACCGAACCGTTTACAGCCCTAGTCACAGGGCTCTGAAACTGGAAGTCCGCGCGCCATTCATTGCTGCGGCTCACCATCTGATGGGGTGTATGTAGTTGGATTTTTCTTTAACAAGAGTAGAAGATAAAAAATTTATAAGAAATTTTTAATGAAACTCAATGTCATTAATATGTTTATCTTATGACGGATTTAATTCTTATTTTCAGGTAGTTTCAAACGACATTCTCGTTCAAGACTTTCTTCTCTTGGAGGTGGTTCGGTTTGTGTTTATTTTGTTTCGAGACTTTCTTATCTCATTGTTTATTTTTGTGCATATATATCTTTATTTATATTAACACATTGAAGAGCTTGATAAGTCTTGGATAGATATTCCTAACAGATTAAGTCCTAGGTATCTTCAAGGAGTAGAAGAATTTTTAGATTATGCTTACGATGAATATAGGACTCGATTTAGACATGGATTAGACAAAACTTTGATTCAATGTCCATGTAGATGGTGTTGTAACACATTTACTTTAAAAAGAGATGTAGTTAAAGAACATCTAATATGTGATGGCATATGGTCCAATTATCGAACGTGGATAAGTCACGGAGAAATTGAACCTAGTTTAAGTATCGTTAATGAAGTTCGATTAGATGAAGCACAACATGAGAATTTAAATGTCGATGTAATAGAAATGCTTATTCAACAAGCATCTATACATCATGAAGGTGAACCAAGTATAGAAACACACAAGCATTTCTTGCTATTAAGAGATGCAGAAACACCATTATATGAAGGATGCACAGAAATATCTAAGTTAAAATTTATTTTAAAGTTGATTCAGTTGAAGTCAGTAAATGGTTTGACTAGAAAATGCATGAGTAGTATATTGTCTTTATTTAAGGATGTATTACCGAAGGATGCAAGTGTTCCTAACACTTGGTATGAACTTAAGAAAATTGTTAAGAACTTAGGACTTAGTTATGAAAAGATAGATGCATGTAAGAACGATTGTGTTCTCTTTTGGAAAGAGAATGCACATAGAATTAGTTGTCCACATTGTGAGTCTCCCAGATACAAAAATGATTAACAACATAAGAGTAAGAAGGTGGCATGGAAGATATTACACTACTTCCCTTTAAAAGATAGGTTGCAGCGTTTGTTTATATCAACAAACACTGCTAGGTGGATGTCATGGCATAGTGAGCAACGTTCGTATATATCGAGAGGTGAAATGCGTCATCCGGCAGATTCCCCGCTTGGAAAAGAGTGGATGAACTTTATCCGGATTTTGCATCAGAAAAACGCAACATTCGGCTTGGATTGGCCGCCGATGGTTTTAACCCATTTGGCAACATGTCTTCAAAGTATAGTGTGTGGCCTATAGTTACATTGGTCTATAACTTACCACCATGGATGTGTATGAAAGCGGCTAACACGATGATTTCATGTCTAATACCGGGTCCAAGAGCCCCCGAAAATGATATCGATGTATACTTACAGCCGTTGGTGGAAGAGTTAAGATATTTATGGGAGATCGGATTGGAGACATATGATGTTTTAGCGAAAGAGAATTTTCTATTGAGAGCTATATTGTTGGGTACCATAAACGATTTTCCGGGTTATGCCAACCTTTCCCGCTGGAGTACTAAGGGAAAATTAGCATGTCCGATATGTAATGAAGAAACAAATTCAGTTCGACTAGTTCATAGTTGAAAACAATGTTATTTAGGACATCGGCGATTCTTACCCATATCACATCGGTGGAGAAAGAATCATTACAGACATCTATTTGATGGTCGCCGGTGTGAGAGGGGAACACCAAAGATACTAACCGGACATGAGATTTGGAGACAACAACAGGAGACTGACCCTGTAAGATTCGGAAAAACATTTAAGAAAGATTTGGAGAGCTTGAGAAAGAATTTGACAAAAAATAAGAACTGGAAGAAAAGAAGTATCTTCTTTGAAAGACTGCCATATTGAGCATCGCTGATTGTCCGATATCATTTAGACGTGATGAACATCGAGAAGAATGTGTGTGACAATATTTTAGATATGTTCAACCTATCTGGATCGGATAAAGACAACCTGAACTCTAGAAAAGACTTGGTAGAGTTAGGAATCCGTCCGGAGTTACATCCACATGAGAGTTCATCTAGGTTTCCAGATGCTATCTATAAGCTGAGTAACGCACAAAAGACTCGCATACTCGAATTTGTAAAGAGCATTCAAGTGCCGGATGGGTATTCATAAAATTTGAGTAGGTGCGTAGATCTAAGTCGTAGGATCCTTAGTGGATTAAAAAGTCATGATTGTCATGTAATGATGCAAGTGATTATTCCTCTTGCTTTTCAAGGGATCGTACCAAAGGACGTACTCAAGCCCATTGTAGAGTTATGTCAGTATTTTAAAGTCATTTGTGCTAAGGTTTTAGATACTAGTATTTTAAGGGATTGGGAATCAAAGATTGCAATCACAATGTGTAAGTTAGAACAAATCTTTCCACCGTCATTTTTTGATATTATGGTTCACCTTGTTGTGCATTTGGCTTACGAAGCTAGAATGTCCGGACCAGTTCAATACTGGTGGATGTATCTGATTGAAAGATATTTAAAGAGATTGAAAGATTATGTTGGCAACAAGGCGAGAGTTGAAGGTTCCATTGCCCAGGGCTATTTGGTAGAGGAGTGTACGCAGTTTATTTCTTTGTACATGCGACATGAAAATGAAGATGAGCGAGATCGGAACTACGATGGTGGTCCCTATGATGATGATCATGAGCAGGGTTCAATGTTTAAGGCAGTTGGACGTCCGTTGAGATGCACCCGTGTACCTAGAATGTTGACGGAAAGAGAAGAAGCTTTAATCCACTCATATGTGTTAAATCAAATTGAAGATATCGAGGATTTTTGTCAAAAATATAATGATGCTCTTATTAACGGAGGTAGGAATGAGTGTAGTTTTTCGGTTTGGTTTAGAGCACACGTTACAGAATTAAGGAACACAGGGTCTTCTAGATACAGTAAGGATCTAGAGATTTTATCACTTGGTCCATCCCGTTTTGCATCTTCATTATCTGGGTATATTTGCAATGGGTTTAGATTTCGGACAATGAATTCGGATTCAACCAAGGCCACTCAACTATGTGGGGTCATTGTAACTACAAAACTTCCATCTGGTTGTGATGGATATTATGGACGAATTTTAGATATAATAGAGGTATCGTTTGATAGGAATAGTCGTTTAGTATTGTTTGAATGTCAATGGTGGGATGTGTACAATAAGGACAGAGGATTTAAAATTAATGAGTATGGATTTATTTCATTGAATACACAAAGGCAATTAGGGACAGATGAACCGTTTGCACTTGCAAATCAAGTCGAACAAGTTTTTTATGTGGAAGACAATATGAGTAAGGGATGGATGATACCAGTGAAGTCACTTCCACGTAACTATTATAACTTATCGGAAGGAAGCGATGATGAAGTAGAACCATATCAAGATGAACTTGTGAGCGTACCCGTCGCATTTGGTGTAGCCGATGAAGATGTACAACTACAAACAACCTATAAGATAGAAGTAGAAATGTGATTGTCCGAAGACCGGCCGGTTAGCTTGGAAAAATGCATAACACCCCACCCCGAGGCCGGTTTGCCCGATGGAAGCCGGATTCCGGCTTGGATCGGGCAAACCGGCCGGTTAGCTTGGAAAAATGCATAACACCCCACCCCGAGGCCAGTTTGCCCGATGGAAGCCGGATTCCGGCTTGGATCGGGCAAACCGGCGGGTTAGCTTGGAAAAATGCATAACACCCCACCCCGAGGCCGGTTTGCCCGATCGAAGCCGGATTCCGGCTTGGATCGGGAAACCGGTCGGTTAGCTTGGAAAAATGCATAACACCCCACCCCGAGGCCGGTTTGCCCGATGGAAGCCGGATTCCGGCTTGGATCGGGCAAACCGGCCGGTTAGCTTGGAAAAATGCATAACACCCCACCCCGAGGCCGGTTTGCCCGATCGAAGCCGGATTCCGGCTTGGATCGGGCAAACCGGCCGGATAGCTTGGAAAAATGCATAACACCCCACCCCGAGGCCGGTTTGCCCGATGGAAGCCGGATTCCGGCTTGGATCGGGCAAACCGGCCGGTTAGCTTGGAAAAATGCATAACACCCCACCCCGAGGCCGGTTTGCCCGATCGAAGCCGGATTCCGGCTTGGATCGGGCAAACCGGCCGGATAGCTTGGAAAAATGCATAACACCCCACCCCGAGGCCGGTTTGCCCGATCGAAGCCGGATTCCGGTTTGGATCGGGCAAACCGGCCGGTTAGCTTGGAAAAATGCATAATACCCCACCCCGAGGCCGGTTTGCCCGATGGAAGCCGGATTCCGGCTTGGGTCGGGCAAACCGGCCGGTTAGCTTGGAAAAATGCATAACACCCCATCCGATTAAATTTTAAAGATTATATTGCAGATGAAGAAATTTAGCAAGAGTCGACGTACATCGAGGAGTGGGACAGCCGGTGGATCCACCGATCAGGCCGGCCATTCTCAGGGCCCATCTCAGCCTACCCAGGATGCGATGCCATCAGGTGGACCATCCCGGGCGGTTGACACTCGCCCTACTACGGCGACGCCCCCTACAGACTGTCCATCTTCTTCCGCCTCCGATAAATATCAATTTTTTATATTTTGTACATTTATAAATATCAATTTTTAAATGTGTTTAAAATTTTGGCATGCAGCTACAGTTGCTAGACGTGGGAGAGGTCCTGCAAAGGCGTATAATGTGCGGACATTAGCGCCTGGGGAGACCTTGAACGTCCGGGTCATTGGAGGATCGGGTGTAGGCCCGAATGGCCAGGAGTTCACCTCATATCTTGGAGTTTGCAACAGGGTACATTGTAATTTATGGCAACAGGATTACATGACCCTTCCAGATGACAAGAAGGAGGCGATATTTAGAGACCTCGAGGTAAATAAAAGTACTTCAGCTTATTTCTTTTTTTTCACTTGAAAAGTACTAATCTATATACTCTTCCTGTAGCAACATTTTACATTTGAGCGGTCTCCATCCATAGATGCGGAAATTTTAAAGCATTTGGGAGAGATGCAAAGAAAACAAAGGGGTCATCTTAAGAAGAAGGTAAAAATTTCATATTTATTTTTTTAGTAAACAATTATGTACTATAACTAATACAATTTTGGCGTACAGTATTTTACAGGACGCTCACTGGAGGAGGCACTTGTCGTTGTGCCTCCACAATGCAATCCGGACCAGTGGCATCATATGTGTGAGATATGGCAGAGGGATGACAATAAGGTAAATAAATTATTTAATTTAAAAGTAATCCACATTTGATAACTCATTTTATTAGCTTGTCTTAACAAAACTAATGTGTTATGAACTTGTTTGTAGGCACTTAGCCAAAGGAATAAAACAAACAGGGCTAATTTGAGCATGCCTTATAAGCGAGGTAAAACCAACATTCATCAGCTGCAGATAGATTTTGTAAGTTTATAATTTTTTTTCTTATTCACTATTGTATATCTCGATAATAGTACTAACGTGTTCATAATGTTTTCTTTTAACAGACAAACAAAGAAGGGCGTCGTCCTACCCGTCCAGAGGTCTTCGAGATGACCCAAACGAAAGAGACGGAGGATGGATCCCTCGTATGGTGCAATGAGGAAAGTCGTCAAGTTATGGTACGCAATATGTTTATTTGTATCAACATTAGACAATTTTTATTTCATATAACAACTGACTTTATATTTACATTATGTAGGATGAGATGCGCCAGTTGATGAATGCCCCCCCCCCAAGTCAGAGGAATCAGATGCTCGGAATTATGAACATCCATTCTCTCCTGAGGATGCATTCATCACCGTGTTCGGCAGAGACAGGCCGGGACGGATCCGATGTGGGGGGAGAGGACAGACCCGCAACACCTGGTATGGTGTATGCAGTGGAGGTGTGAGTACCTCTGCGGGTCCGGGCTACCAAGATTTGGTGGACAAAGTCGATGCTCAAGCTACACAAATCGAGAAACAAAACTCGATGATTGACTCGCTCCAACAACAACTGGACGCCCAACGTCAACAGTTCCAAGAGTCGATGACACGGCTAACACAAGAAATGTTAGCTCAATTAAACAGTAGGCTCCCACCTGCAGATCCATCTAGTTCGAGGCCATCCCAATGCCGTACAGGCGCACGGGGAGACGAGGAGGAGGACGACGATGACGATGACGATGACGAGGAAGCGGACGATGAAGAGTGCTCATTTGGGAAGGATGAGTGAGAGAGTTGTTTACTCTCTATTTTCTATTTTCTGATTTTGTATTTGAGGCACTTGTTGTATATATAATACATTTTATAAATATGAAATTTTCTTATTGAAGAATGTGTTTCTTGTGTATGAATGAATGTAATGACTTTAAGATTGTATATTCACGTATGTATGTGTTACTACGTGAATACAATATTGTGCAAAAAATAATTTTTTTTTTAAAAACTGTAATTTAATAGCGATGGCTCCCTTAAGCCGTCGCTAAAGTACGTTTAAGCGACAACTGTTCATGTAATAGCGACGGCTGCAAGCCGTCCCAAAACCAGAAAATGCACCCCCGTGGCCGCCAGCGGGGCCAAAAAAAAGTTTTTAGCGACGGCTCCATAAGTCGTCGCTAAAAGATACTTTAAGCGACGACTGTGTATGTAATAGCGACGGCTCCAAGCCGTTGCAAAACCAGAAAATGCACCCCGCCGGGACCGAAAAATGGGTTTTAGCGATGGCTACTAGCCATCGCTTATAATTACTGTCCTTTACTAGCGACGGCTTCATGTAGCCGTCGCAAAAAAGATTTAGAGCGACGGCTTCTGCGCCGTCGCAAAACCAGAAAACCGCTCCCCGGCGGTGCAAAAACTGGAGTTTTGGCGACGGCGAGAAGTCGTCGCTAATGTCATTTACGGGTTGAAGTTTATTTGCGACGGCTAGGAGCGGTCGCTAAAAACTTTATGAGGGACGGTTGTAGCCGTCTCTACTAACTAAATTGCGACGGCGTTAGTCGTCGCCAATATTGCTAAAAGCGACGGCTTGTTGTTAGCCGTCGCAATTAAAATTGGCGACGGGCTTATTTGCGACAGCATGGCAACGGCTGAACAGCCGTCGCGATTGGCCTCTGGCGACGGCTCTTGTATTTTTGGCGACGGCGGTCAGCCGTCGCTAATGAGCTTCTTTCCTGTAGTGGTCTGCCCCGCAGACAGAGCCGGCCTTCGCCCCGTCACCGATGGCCCAGCCGCCCCTACTCCAGTCCGTCCTCACCTCCGACACAGGCGCCCTCACCCAACCGTCGTAGGCTGCTATCCACCCCGCACCACACCATCCTCTGCTGTGATCAGCCTCTGCCCCCTCAACCCGATGACCCAACCACCGTACTCCCTATCACCTCCTACAAATCCGCCATAGCCAACAATGGCTTCCGCCCTCCGCTCCGTCATCGATGGGCCCACCGCCCTCACCCAACCGCCGTATCCTGCTGTAGCGTTCATTCTATTTTACGTAACCACCCATTTCCCTTTCGATTTGTCTCCTCCTCGAACTCGTCTTGAATTCGCCTCCATCGATGTGTATCATCCACCTCCTTGCATTCCCATCCATAAGAACACTTCTCCGAGACAGCCTCTGCACCTCACAAGACTTGGAAGACTTGCCCATCTCCGACGTCATTGCGCACTATTGATATCCTTGCTTGGAGAAGGTTCATCTACTGCCTATTAATATCTTATTTTGTCTTATCTGGTTTTGATTTATTAACAATATGTTCTTTGGTCCGTCTCTATCACTGCGCATCATCCACCTCCTTGCATTCCCATCTGGAAGAACACTGCTTGGAGCAGCCTCTGCACCATCACCAGCTTTGGAAGACTTGCCCACTTCCGACGTTGCTGCACATTGTTGATCTCTTTGCTTGGAGAAGGTCCGTCTACTGCCTATTAATCTCTTATTTTATCTTATGCGGTTGATTATTCATCATGCTATGTTGGTCATAAATAATGCTATCTATGTCAATTTGGTTACTCCTGCTTATATTAATCTTTAATTTTGTCTTAATGCAGTTCATCATTCGTCATACTATGTTGTGTCATAAATAATGCCATCTATGTCGATTTGGTTGTTCCCACTTCTATATATAACAAGAAGAATAATTATTTATGGCATCTTCCCAATTTTATTGCCAACAGTAAAGATAAATAAACTACCAAAATTAGTATTTTTGGAAATAAAAAATACCATAAAATTTACTAATAATTCAGAAAAAAGTATTTGAGCCATTTTAGAAAATATGAGATATTTTTGTATGTCATAAGTTCTCAAGCAGTTTCTGCAAAATTCCAAGAGTGTCTAGGGCATGTTTGGCACAAGTTTAATATGCGGATAAAGTTGTTTTATCCTTAAATTAATCTTGTATGAAACGAGCAATCGATGCACATGTATAAAACCTTTAGTGGTCATATGGGCAGCTTCTAGGAGATGGGTGGGCTCCCCTTGATAATTAACCCATCTCACAAAGTTGAAATCCAGATGAAGTCATGAGCAACACCACATCGCAAGCAATCAAGGATGACCAGGGAATGGATGCGCAATTGCTGCATTATGTATCTCTTATTTATAGTGTACAATATAATTCTCATGATCATGTCAAGGGATGTAGAAAGAAATTGCTATCTGCAGTGTGTAAAATCAGAGGGGCAACGAGAATGACAGAGCACAACACAGGCGTCAAAAAATTTGATTAGTTATAGGGGAGCTTCTAGAATGTAATTAGGCTGTAGTTTGATTAAAGTGATTGTACAATTTAAATTCTAATAACATACACTAAGGAACTACCTCCACCCAACCAAGGAGGAAGATGAAAAGAGATTCCAAACAGGTAGTTCCTTTTGATTCGAAATGTTAGGTTTTGTGATATCAAGTATCATGCATATTTCTCTGGTATTTAATAAATAAAAATGGAAAGAAACCTCATCATAGGTCCTTTCTAATTTTATTCTGGTCTATAGAAGGATTAGGAGTTAAAGACACTTTCAAGAGAAAAATGTTAAAGAAGCCATGAACAAATATATTCCGTGCAACCAAGGATAAGGATGTCAGTATTAGGAGATACTGACATCCCAACTTCTGCAAAAGCAAGACTATGTACCTAAATTTTGATGTAATGTTCAAACTCTTCCTTCTGACAATCAATTCCACATTTCGGGTTGTCACCAAGGGACAACATCAAAGGCAACGGCAAATACTGCCACTTGCATCTTGTACACAGCCACCTATAGCCTTCGTCTTCACTGTGCACCATCGAGCTCCTTGCTTGGAGGAGGTACGCCTGGTCATACCGCACGTAGTGTCTTTTAGGATTTGTTATCTTTCAAATCAAGTGTTGTGGGATGTTTCATCTTGAGTTGAGATTTGATGAATTTTTAAACTCAGATTTTTATATTTTGGGTTTGTGAACTTTGTTTTTTACTTTATGTCTCTTGTACGAAATAATTATCTTAAGAGAAATTGGATTTTATGAATTTGGTTTGGTTATTCAGAATTTCAATTATGATTTCGTTTTTCTTGCTTCAATTTTTTGATTTGAGAGATATTTTGTTTAGAATCTTGAATCACCAAATCTCAAGTTTGGAAATTTTGAAGTCTCATATCTAAGAACCTATATTTTTTTTGTTAGAAACTTTGTATGACTTCTAATATGAATATTAACATTGTTGCACGGTGACCTGCTTTTCCCAATATAAAAGAAAGAGAATCCAAGACAAAATGTCGTAAAAGGTAAAGCTAAAAAAACATATTAAGTTACATTTTTGATAACATTGGAAGTTGCAGGAAATCATGGAATCAAAGTAAATAATCATCTGTGGCTCCAATATTTATTGAGACAGAGACTGACTATAAATTGTTACTAACAAAGAGGAGAAGTCTTTGTGGGCGGGAATATCCGCTTCTTCTTTGCAGATGCCGGACGTGCGGTGACGTGTCGGTTGTGACGTGTGTATGTGGGTTTCTTTCCTTCGGATTCCGGTGGGGTCGGTTTATGTTAATGGCATTGAAGATACGATCAGGGGTCATAACAAAGGTAAAAATAAGGTATTAAAGGGATTGTGGAATGCCGGGTTATAGTCGGGTTGGCCGAATTGAACAGATTCGGGCCGACCTAAATAGGCCAATTAAACCAACTCCTGGCTGACCCGAGGCAAGTCCAATGCCTAGCCACAGGGGAAATCATAAATGGATAAAGGTCAACCTCCCTTTCTATATATGATGGAAATTGGCAGTGTTGATCCTAGCCAGACCACATAGATTTAAATTTTTATTCTTTGAAATTGATTCTTTTCATCTGGATCAACTTATAACTATAAAAACAGCATAGTCTACTCATTCCATGCTGACTCCTACATATCTAGGTTGATTCCCCCTTGTATGCTACACAGGGCATGCATGGTTGTCAACGTTTTCAAAAGCGACCAAGATGGGAAAAGCTAGTGAAAAAATGAGGATTGTTGTCTACTTAGCAAACACATGGAAGGGGATAGAGAAACAAAGGTAAAGAAAATTAGATAGTTCAAATATCTAAAAAAGTTAGTCAGTTTGATATCATACCAGTCAGTCAAAGGCCAGAAGTCAGTTTTTAAAGACATTATAAAAACAATTCCACCTTTTTCCTTATTTTTGAATGTCTAGCAGGAAAAGTGCAAAATAGCTGAATTAGCATATGCTAATGTTTGTTTTGATCTAGATCTATGTAGAAGACAGCTGCAAACATGGGTATGCTGAACAGGAGATAAGGTAAAGACTAAACAATAAGAGATTTGGGTCTAAAAGACTAAAATTGTCACTTTTTTCTCTTCTTCATCTGCCGTGTTGGATAAGGCTGAAGGACATGTTCTGGAAGGATTGTTGAAAAACCATAAAAGTTAATCTCAAATTCATATAATTCACATGCTAAAACCTCAAAATGTAGAAAATTATGGGGCCGAAATCCTCAATTCAAGTACTGTTTTCAGCTACAAACATACCCATATGCATATCTTTGTGCAATCCATGTGCCATACCATAAAACCCCACAAATTTCAGATTCCAGCCACCCATAAGAAGACCTCTATCCTGCTTGTAAGTAGGTACCAAATCTGCTAGCCAAAACAAACCTAGAACCACAACATCCCCACATGGAAACAATCTATAACATACCCCAAAGTAGAAATTCATAATCCAGAACCAATCTACTAAAACCAGAAGTCAAAAACACCCAACCAAGGACCAGTCCAAACCCAGAAAACCCAGGTTTGAAAATTATGCATAAAATCCAGAACCTGTGCAAATACCCACGAACCCAGATATTCAGAAAAAATATTCGGGTCTGGTGCCTGTCCAGACAGACCTAGAAACCTAGAATTCTCAAAAAATCCAAAAATGCACCAGAAATCTAAAACATGTGCATGAAGCAGTCCAACAAAAAGGAAGTTGAAGCAATGAAAGCTGAAGGTGTTACAAGTAAAGAAGAGCAAGCATGAGGTAGACCCATTGGGCCCAATGAAGATCAAATTGGCTCTTAAGGCCATAAAAACTAAATTAAAATAAACAATTAACCTTTTAAGGCAAATTGGTGATTGGTTTTTCCAATTTTGGGATTGGTTTCTCCAATTTATATGAAGAATTGAAAAATACCTAAGTTTTTGTTTTAAAGACAATTCAAGCCTAACTTTCATTTTCATTACTTTCCCAATAATTATTCGTGCTTTTTTATGTGATCCTCATATTCTGAGCTATTCTATTTTGTGCAATTTTTATATTATCAACTTTGTTTAAATACGTAGAGTCTTCGAAATGCATATCTTATTTGTAACTCTCAAGTGTGAGGTTAAATGGGCAATTATTGAACCCCTAATCTAATGAAAGACCACCCAGTGGTGAACCATAGTGACTATCAAGAAGCTTGTGTTGCCCATTGGTGAAAGCATCATCTTCCACAAGTGGATGAACATCTACAGTAATTGCATTTGTGCTCCCCTCTATCACCAGAGGCTAACTAGGTGCTTGACTTTCACCATCAGCTCCTAGATGGCTGGATCCTCTGGCCTTACCTGATTATCAAACATGGGTCAAAAATACGGTTCTTATCGTGAGAATTTTTGCATTTTGAATCTGCTGATGACGAAAAGAAACCAAATGTATCCCTGGATTGAAGTCCATTTCCCATAGTTGAGTTTAAGGGTTGTTGGCCATTGACATGGAATAGTCACATTTGCAAGATGATTGTTTGGATGATAACTTATGACATACTCTGCTTTGACAAAATGGTTTCCAAACACCTCTTCTTGAGTTCCTATATTTAACTATTTTTGCTTCCATGAATCTGCCCTTTTGAAGTTTCTCGAAACCCATCAGCCCTTCTAGAACTTTGCACTCATCTAAGATCTTGGAGACCATGGACTGAACATGGAGAGGACTTTGAACTTCTTGCTAGCTGTCATTGGTCGGCCGTGGAATTTGAGGATTTTTTTATTGACTACAGTTGTTGTCTAATTCATCTTGCTCTTACAGAGATTGAACTTAGTTGGAGCATACTACCAGAGTTGGAGTTATTATTACATCTTGTTCTTACCTAAAACATTTCAGCTCCTTATAATGCAAAATTATCATTAATATTTTCTCCTATTTTTATTACTAATTTAATTAGATGATCTTTTTAACTTTTTGCATGTTGGCAATGCCATTGTTGTATTTTTTCAAAGCCTTATATGGGTCTTGTCTTATTTTACATTAACAGTGATAGTTAGCAAATTTTGGCAAGTTTGGCCAAAATTGTACTTTTCTTCTAAAAGTGGCATCAACCTCCAAGAGGACTCGTGTTAATATGGGGAGAAGTTTCTCCACTCAAACTGTCAAACACAAAATACTTCTTTCAGATACCAATGCTAGCCACCAAAATGAAAAACAAAAGTTTGGCACTGTTACCATCATTATCAATCAAAATAATTGATAAAGACTATTTTATATATCTACTAAAAAGTATATAAACTGATTTTTTTAGAATTTTTCACTGGTTTAGAAAAAGATGTCATTGCAACTATTTTGCAAGGGTGGTACGTTTGGACACCTTGATTGATTAGGGGCAATATCATCTGAATCAAGTAATATGTCAAAGCTACGAATCATTCAGTCACCACACTTTAATGCATTTGGGCTTATTATACATGGAGTTGTGTGATTAGACCAATCCATTGTCCAATACAACCCATCCAAATAATGTTTTCCTTGATACTGGCTTCTTCCTGACCTATAGTAGCCTGGAAATGACCAGGACATTTTCATTACAGAATGATCATAAAATTTGAAGTCTGTTTTCTTATATTTGAAGAGATCATTACTATCATATTATTTCTTATATATAAATGCACTATATTTTCTAAATTACTATTCCTTAAGACATCATTATTGTCTTTTATTTTCATATTAACTAAAATATGAATTTTCAAGATTTTTCTAACATCTTTCCTTTCTTTCTCTTCTGAGGTGGTGCTATGAAGTAGGGTGGTATTTCTCGATTTGGGACAACATATTCTGTTCGTATTTGTATGTGGTATTTCAACTCAACTTTCTCTAGCCCCTTAGCATAATAGTTTGCACCCTTTCCTATCACATTTCCGTTCTACCTATTTTTATGATAAAATTTTAATTGGTATTTTGTTGCTGGAGGCCTTGGAGGTGAGCCATGAGCCTTAATCTTCAGGAAACTGCCTACTCAATGTTCTTCGGTGCTATTGTACTTTTTTTTACTATATATTGTAAATTTTATGGTGTGTGATTTCATATTTTCTTTCACTAATTTATTGTGAGGTCATTAGTGAAGTGGGAGAACTTGTGGTATTAATTACGTCCTGTTGAATCTGAGAAACATTAAGCAAGGGGGTAAAACAAGTTGTAATTGAGAAGATTTTCTATTGGTAATTAGCAGGAAAATTTTTATATGTGAATGTTGACTGGACCAATGGACAAATACAAGACCGTTTTTATTGGATGAAAGAAATTTTCATAGCTTGGTGGTATTTACTGTACTGTTTGCTTGTAACATGCATATTTATATAAATTTTATATCGGCCGATTTGTCTGTAGACTAGACTTTAAATATTTATGTTGCTACTTGTTAAAATTTCATACTTCCACTTAAATTTTTGGATATTAATGTTTTACCTTTGACACCTGTCTATCCGGGGGATTGGCACTTACATATATTGATTTTTCTATTTATTGAAGTAACAAAATTTTGGCAGTTTACCATGATTTATTCTTAATAATATATTGTTACTTGTGACATCATGATGTTGATCTGGAACGACTTCTGGGGAAAGTTTTCACCATATAAAGTTTGATCGGTGTGCCACTTAGTCTTCAGATGTATGGATGTAGGGTGATTCAGAAAGTTGGTACTGGTTAAATTTACACACTTTCACTTAAATATTTGGATGTTGATGTTTTTCCTCTGACACCTATCTATCAGGGTGGTTGACAAATATTTTGTTTTTTCTATTTCTTAAAGCAACAGAATTTTGGCAGTTTACTATGATTTATTCTTAATAATGAGTGGGAATCTTGCTCCAGGGCATTGAGGATCAACCAATAGGTAGCTGATCATGGTCGGACTTGGCTATGACTTTGTTTGAATCCGCCCAAGTCAGGCTGGAATTGGTTAATCCTGGTCAATCATGGTTGATCTCAGCCATGTCAAGTTGGCTCAACCTGGCTGGCCAACCTTCGTCTGAAATTAACTGATATGGCTGAATCCAAGCTTACCATGGGTGAACTAAAGCTTACTGGTGGATTAGATCAAGCATGTGCTGATCACATCCCAATCCAGTAATGGCCTGCCTTGGTCAATCCTGCAAACAATGTTTGTGATTATTGTTTGCATTATCAAAATTATCTTCATACATTCTCTGGAATTATCAATTCCCATAGATCATATTATTTGCTTGAGGTACCCTAATTATATAAATAAGTTTCATTTTTTTTACTTTTTCAGATTTTACAAGGTGGATGGTAACACATACAGTAGATGGAAAAAGAAGCATGCAGTGTATATATACAATGGTCCAGGTAACAAACTGGTCACCCTTACCCTATTCCAACCATAAAAGTGAACACAATGAAGTCAAATGACAAGGGAACCAAAGTCATGGGTGCCATTCAAGGGTTGTATTTAATTTACTTACAAGGTAATCTTTACAACCATGCTTAGCTTCAGAAATTGTACAATCTCTTTTCAATGACAGTCCAAGTTCTTGTGCAGAATCATCAACCACGTCTTGCCAGTCATGGTCATTCTTCTCTGCCTAGCATTGGGGAGTCCACTCTCCTAAATAGAGATGCATTGTAAAGGCAGTTTAACTAGATAGAAACAGTTCATATGATATCCGAAGATTTCTGTTACCGGTTGGGACACCGCCCTAAACCGATACTTCTGCCATACCTGGTTCAATGGGCATTTTACTTTTGTGAAGGTTTCAATTCCAAATTTGAAATAGCTGAGTTCATACTCTTTATTTTTATTGAAACAACTTCCTTTTTTACTACATGTATTAAAATAGTGGTTCATCGGGATCATATTTGTTTATGTACATATTATCCAATTATAAGGTATTTGTTGGAGCAAAAATCTGGATATGGTTATTATCTGATTATTAACGGATGCAAACACAAAAACTCCCATTTCACTTTGTTTAAGATCCATTCGGAATAAATCTAATAGGGTCGTAACAAATGTATTATATTAAAAGATTATTATTACAAATGGTACTTTGACATATTGTCATTTATTAGCGGACGTATAATTTTAAATTGTTATATGTAATCTCACATTTAACTTATTTATCTTATTTATAAGTTTATATTAAAAAAAAATTTAATAAATATATTGCTTTCTACTCACACACGTGCGAAGCACGTGTCTATATTCTAATAGCCCAGATATTACGAGGCAGAAATCTGATTCACAGATAATGAAATCAATCCGCTTCCAAATTCATAAAACTAGGAAACTTCGCGGAACTTTCCAAATGGCAGGCCATTTTGGATTGCACGTAAATCTTTGGTAACTTATTTTATTAAGTAATTTTACTTTATAATTAATTTTCACATTTTAAAAAATATCAAAAGTTATTTTATCACATGAAGCGATCATTCTAATATTTTTATCAAGAAGCTTTAAACTAAAACTTGAGTTGGCAAGTGTTTTTTTTTTTAGATTATATTATTTTTATATAGAAATGACTAAAAACTTACCACAAAAATTCTGATTTTTTGGCGAAGAGGCGAAGAAATAGATTGATCATTCCATTACAATATGATCAAGAGCGTGAGAAAGAACTAATACCCCGTTTTGGTGTTTCGATTGAAATACCCATAAATGGTATTTTACGTAGAAATAGTATTCTGGCTTATATTGACGATCCTCGATACCGAAGAAACAGTTCAGGGATTATTAAATATGAGACTGTGGAGGTCGATTCAATCGTCAAAAAAGAGGATTTGATTGAATATCGAGGAGCAAAAGAGTTTAGTCCAAAATACCAAATGAAAGTAGATCCATTTTTTTTCATTCCCGAGGAAGTGCATGTCTTACCCGGATAGTGTAGGTTTTCAAAATATAAATTTTACGCAAACTGATATTTTTTATAAAAACTTTAGTTTTAAAAAGATGTTTAATTGTATAGTTAGCTTGAAATATATTTGACATTTAGTAATTATTTATAAGAAGTTCAAGTAAATACATGTTGATACTGGCTAATTTTTACATGAAATTCAAAAAAAATAATTTACAATTATTCAAATGACAACAATATTTTATGAAAATAATCTATAAATAATTAAATAGTTGATCTTGTTTTCGAGGAGAATAATTCACTAGTGACCAGATAACAAATTGTCTTGTAAATTTCATTTTGAAAAAATACTCAATTTATCCTTCACTGCAAGATATCGTTAAAAAACAAAGAATTCGCACAGCAATAAAATTATCCATCGCAGACATGTTCTCGTTAAAAGTATTTTTCAAGTAACGAGATAATTGATAAAATGGTCTTGGTGAACAATCTACAGTCGCAGACAACCAAACGATATTTCGTGTTTTCCATCTTTCTTGAAACAGGTATTCACGGAAAGACACGCTTCTGGATTTTGATTTTCCGGGAAATCAAATCAAATGGACCCCGGAAAGGCGGGTTGAAAAGACGCCGGCGGAGGGGGGCGGATTCTCGGGTCCCTTCACAACTATAAACTACGCCCGTCCAAATCCACGCCTCCGGAACCCGCCAAGTAGGAACCTTCCGGTGTCCCCACCACGTATGTGGTTCGAATATTGCAACACAAACGAGTTGGGAAAGTACCAGATGATGGGTGTCATCGCCCGCGTATATCTACATTTGTAAGAAGAAAAAAATAGAGGGAGAATCTCTACTTTTTTCTACTCTGTTTAACCTTATTCAGTTTGATCTACTTAGATTTGTTGGGCTTGCACACCTCCAATACCCGTAACCCATGAGATGATGATCAAAATATAATAATGAAAGGAAAGAAATGCATCAGGAGCACCATGTGAAACTTTCTTTTCCAACATTATTTCCTGTTAAAAAATTAAAAATGTTTGAATCTATATCATAAAATTAGTTTAATCTTTATCACATGGAATAAATTAGTTGCAAAAGATTAGTTCACGTAAAGGAGAACATCCAAGACAATTGATTTAATGGTAGATCGGGTTCTTTGATTTTGTTGTGTTGGGTGGTGTTGTAATATATCGATTTGTGAATATGATAAGAGATTAATTCAGTGAACTACCAACAATATCGGTTAACTATTTTTTACAGATTAACTTGAAAGAACTCTGAAGTTAAATGTGCTCAGTTGGGAGTAGGTCAAAATAGGTGACCTCCTGGGAAAACGACTAATTAGCACGGTTGTTGGGTCAGTCAGTTAATTTAGTCGGTTGTTACACATGTAACACCCTAATTTAAGAATATATTAAAAAATATTATTAAATATTTTCAAAAACTAGTTGAAAACAATGCCAAAATTAGGTATGATTTACTTAAAATAGTTATGAGATGAGTGACCTCCAAAAAAAAGATGTGATCCTTAGTATGGAATCAAAGCTATGATATAGTCAAAAAAATCAACTATGACTTACATAGATGTCTAATACATGATGTATTTGGTCTAGACAAAGATGCAAAGTCTTTAAAGAGGATATATGTTTACACATAAAATTTAGAATATGTAAAGAGATTTAATCTTTAAGTTACCAACAACTTGGCTTAATTATTTGTGTGAGGTTTAGTTAAAAATAACTCCAAAAACATGTTTTTGTTGAAAGTAATTTTGGAATGGGTGACCTCCTATGAAAGATATCAATTAATGCAATTGTTAGGTATCTGATTTGATCGATACAATTATGCAGGTAAGCTATTCTTCTTAAAATCTCTCTTTGATGAGAAAACACAAGGATTAGAGAGGCCTTAGATGTTATGGGAATATGATTGGATGGTGGCCACATAGGCACCAAAGACCTAGATAAAAAGTAAATTGGAAAAGTTGTATATGGGTCAAGAGACCAAAACATGTAGAGCCAGCCAAAGTAAACAATAAGTCTAGTGAAAAAAGTTCTCGTACTTTTTGTGTTTATAGTTGGGTTTACTGGTCAAGTTTTCATCCTAAGATCTTTTCTTATGAGAACAAAGAAAGATTAGAAGAACCCATATTGTCTTGTTATATAAAATCATGTGGTGACTAGTTTGAGGATCTAGAGGAGTTTTAACCTAAGGTGGAGAACGCAGTGAGAGGAATACAAAACAAAGGATGGTGGAAGAGGAATATTGTATGTGATTTGCTTCTCTGAAGCACGTATATTCAATATATGATGGTGTACAATGTGTGGAAAGTGTGATATCCTACCAATAGGTAAGATAATGGTGCATTTGTAGATAGGTGCCTAAATTGTTTTCGAAATGGCCAAAAGAACTACCGATACATTTGACGGAACCTATTACGTGGTTAGTGTCAATACAAGAATGTAAAGCTAACTATTAACATACTAATTAGATAGCTCCACTAATTATATTTTTAATACCCCCTCGAGTTTGTGGGGAACCAACTTAGATGTAAGATGCTTGTATTGATCTTTATATAATGTCTTCGTCAGTGCATATGCTATTTGATCTAAAGAAAAATGTGATGTGCTTTTATCAATCCTAAATATATTCTTTCCTAGATTAAATGACTGCCAATTTCAATGTGTTTCATTCTCTCATGGGGTTTGAGGCAATGTGCATGGCTACTTAGCTATCATAATATAGTATACTAGTGCCCACATGTATATTGAAATCACAGAATAGGTTGTTCAACCATTGAATTTCCAATGTTCTAGTGGCCATAGCATGATACTCTAACTCTGTTGGTGACCTTGAGATAGTTGGTTGTTTTTTTAGTCTTCCATAAAGTTAGGCTAGTACCAAAGAATATTGCAAATCTAGTCGTTGACCGTCTCGTTAAGGGCAAGAACCACAATCGGCATCTATGTAAATGTATAATGCCAATGCAAAGTCTAACCATAGAAAATTGCTAGTTTTGGGGTTGTTTTTAATGTATCTTGCCACATTTATAGTTGTTGTCATAAGCAGTTATGTGGGGGCTGTCATGAATTGTGTAAGAACGTTGATCAAAAATCATATGTTTGGTCTGAGGACGATAAGGTAGAGAAGCCATACACTTAGTCTTCTTTATGGGTAGAGATCCTTTAACTTGGCCTTTTTAGGAATAGCTTGATTTTAGGTTCAAGAGGGATGTGTGTTCACTTGGCTTTAAGCAATCCATAGTCTCATATAATGTTGAGAGCATATTTATGTCGATTCAGGAATATACCTATAGTTGAGTATGCAACTACAATAACTAAATAATATTTCTACTTTCCCAAGCCTTTGAGCCAAATATAGTTATGTAGATGATTTTTGTTTTTCCTTTAAAGCTCCTACTTCTCAATTATGACATCCATCCAACATCAAACTTCATCAAATTTTTACTGAGTTTTGATACCATGTTTGAGACCCTTGTTTCTAGCGACTAGATCAGATTGACGAATTGCATGTTAGTAAGTGAGTGAGAAAAAGACATCTTAGAAGATCCATTTTGACCAATCTTAGGTGGATAGCCATGGAGTTTGTATCATACATCCTTGGTATGCCCTGAAACATTACAATAAGCACATCTTGCCTCATCTAGCTTGAAGCATTGTTACCTTGAATGATCGGCTATGTTGCAATGCATGCACCAACCCCTCTTGTTAGAATTTTTGTTAGTATTAGGATTAATATTCTTGGCCATCATTGTAGACATCTTTATAGTAGGAAGAATGTGAATGACTTTTTGGGATTCATCCTATAGATCTAGGGTGTAAGCCTTGCTCACATGTGAGCGAGGATCCATAAACAGAATAGTGCTTCTCACAGCAGCAAAATTGTCATTTGGGCTCATCAAAAACACATCAGTTGCCTCTTATGGTTATGGTTAACTTAGCCTAGGTCTTTTGGGCAAATTCATCCATACTGATTTAATGGTGTTGTGGTATTTAGTAATTATGTATGTTTCTTGTTGGATAGATGCAAGAGACCTCTTTAGATTGTGGATCCTAAGTATAGTTGCAGGCAAATGTTTGTCCTTCAAATCAATGCGCATGACATATGTTATGTCATAGTAGAGAATGATAGAGATGATGTCTCAATTAATAGAGTTGAGGATCCAAAATATTACCATATTATTGACTCTTCTAAGAGTTGTATGTTGGATCAGTGTTGGGCGGTTTGATGATGTTGTCATTGACGAAGTTGATTTTGTTCTTGGCAAAGAGTGCGATCATCATCACCATTTGCCAAAGAATACAGTTCTCTCCAGTGAGTAATGCCGACACTAGGACAATTTTGGGGTTGTGAGAGGGTTGGAGGAAGAATGGGTTCTCTAGTTTGGACACCAGTGATCTTGATTCCACTTGCTCTTGCACAACAATGGTAGTTGACAGAGCATCTTCTATGGTTCAAAGGACTAAAGATAGGTAACCCACTATGATACCAAGTTGGAGGATTTGGAGGAGCTTTGGCCTACAATGGAGAAGACAATGAGAGCAAGAGGTGGAGGAGGAATACTATACGTGATGCACTCCTCTAAAACTTGTATATTAAATATATGATGATGTACAATGTGCAGAAGGCATGATGCACTACAAATAGGCAAGGCAATGGTATGTATGTGTATCTCAATTGTTAGAGCAATAGCCAAAACAATTACCGTACAAGAATTTAAAGATAACTATTAACATATTATTTAGACCACTCCACTAATTACATTGTTAATATGACCCATTGGCGCTTTGAATTTAAACACATGGCAAATTAGAGATGATGCATGTGATTAGAGAAAATTGTTATATGTGGGTCAACCAAAATAGACATTGATCTAGATATGAGCAATGGGCCCCCTATTCCTATGATAAATAATATCAGAGTGAGTCTTAATTCAATATAATGTTGGACAAACTCAAAGATAAGTTAAAAATTTTGGTGGAAGAATCATTTGGACCTCTATCATAAACCCATCTAACTCCATACTCAAAAGATAACCATTCCAAGGGATCTATTGTGGATGGCTATTTGATAGGACAAAGCTATGTGGTGGCCACCACCACAGTACAAATATAAACATGATGATATAGAGAGGCTTCAAAAGCAAAAACTGGATAGTAAATCTAGATTTTATATTTATAAGAGAGAATAGAAATGAAATTAAGATTTTAGATATTTTATTAAGTCAAATCAAATACTATGTGTAATGTGTAAAAAAAACTAGAAACGGTGCACATAGAAGCAAAAGATCAAAATTTAAGAAACCGATTAGAACTGATAATTGATCTAAAGAGAGGACAAATTCAACCCCACGACAACCAAGAATGTAGCAGATGGTCTCACTCCAAATTAATAAAGGTTTGCTTCTTTTCCATCCGACTTTGAATGTAAAGAAATCAGATCACACGTCTACGGGGTTTTATAAGGTTTACCCACATCGTTTGATCATCCATTCACGAACATACTTGTTTGTAGGGGTGCAATCGAGCCGAGCCGAGCCGAGCAGGTCTCTGTTCGAGCTCGGCTCGATCGATTATTTAACTATTCGAACTCGGCTCGATACTCGACGAGCTTTCAAAGATATTGTTCGAACTCGGCTCGATTTAAGCTTGTCGAGTTCGAGCTCGGCTCGTCGAGCCGCTCGTTTATGTAAATGAGCCAACTAAGCTCAAATTCGAATAAAAAATGTACTCGAACTTAAAACAAAGTCATATTCGAAATCGTTTTAGAGCTTGAGATTGAGCTCGTTTACTTAAAACTCGAGTTCAAGCTCGAACTCGATTTAAAATGTTTTAAAATATACTAAAACACTTGATAAAATCTAAAAAATATATTGAATGTCAGAACTTTAAAATGACTAGAAATAATCTTTAAACACAAATGTGACAAGTGTAAAAGTTAAAATCATTCTAAAATATAAAATAAACATTCAATTAATTTACAACCTTTAATGGCTAAAGATTTGTTCATCTTGTCATCATCGGAGGTTGGATTCTCTATGTCATCTTCATCTTTTCAAGATCATAGAAGTTTGATTCTCTACTGACATGTTCCACTTCTTTGATCTAATCTACCAATGTTTGCTGCAGCTTCAATTTACTTGAAATGAATGTCTGGATCTTTCACTATACACATGGAAGACTATCATTGGTAGAGGCATCTACTAGAATTTAGAAATGAGTAATTTGTATCATCCAGAAGACTAAAGAAATACCTAGAGTTTAAGTAGGATCTAAATAAGAAATATAGACCCTTGACTGGAACTGTTAAAAGAGTTTTATGTAGAAATCAACACCTAGCTATTCAGAATATTATTTTGCCATCTGTAGCCCGTAGGAAAAAATGTAAGCTAAAATTAACATGTCCATCCAACCTTAAAGGATGCAAATGATGCAGCACATCAATCCACCCTCATGTTTAGATATAAGTGACTACTTGCAAAGACATCACTGCAGAATTTTAATGGGTAAGAAAAGTTGATTAATTAAAGCATTTGATTTTTTTGCCATTAAAAATAACACTATTAAAAATAGTTACCTTGACACTGAAATGGGCAAATGACTTTTTGCAATAAAATCGGTGAAAAAGAACTTGACCAATCGCCAGGATAGCTTGGGATCTATGATGGTCAGCTACAAAAATGCCAAATACACTGAGTCACATGCATTAACATATGCAAAATGAAGTCATCCAAACGAGTAAGTCTAAATATATATATATATATATTCAAACAGGGATCGAAACATCAATGAATCCATAGAAGAAGCACCCCAAAACTTGAACTCAATACCCAAAATATGAAACTGAAAACAGAAGTGTCAAAGGCAAAAATTGGAACCAAACTTAAAAGAAAGATCAAATCCGTGCAATCTGGAGTTCAGCCTATATGTTTAGAATTAAAGTAGTAAAAATAACCAAATATACCAATACCATTAATTATCCTGATGGTTAATAAAGAAACATTATCTACAACCAATTGGGTTTGACAAAGAATCAAATATTCTGCTGTGATGGGGGTTGCATATGCTTCCAAACCGTCCAGGATCTGTGAAAATATATGGTAGTTAGCGGCAAGAGATCAATCTGTGGGGTCATGGCTCTTTATAGTGAAGCAAGTCCAACCTTTTCCTTTTCTATTTTCTCTTTGAAAGTGAACGGCAAGACAAGCTATAATTCATTTATGTTAAAATGGAAGATGCAATGAATAAGAAAGAACAAACAGCTAGAAGTAGAAGGGGTGTCAAGAATATACAAAACAACTACTCAAAGAAACTTTACCATGTTTTCCAGATCCTAATAAAGTTAAGACAACATACAACCTCAACTACATGTTTGACATAAACTTTCAAAGTAAAAATTAAAATACTTTCACATCTTGTCTTAAAATACACAACATCATATCAAATTAAACATGACAAGCATTGTCCATCCCATCTTTAAATCAACATATGCCCCATCCTTGAATCAACCTACATAACAATTTAAAATGCATTAGAACACGATGACTCGATTAAAAAAATGACTAAAAATAAGGATTTCTTCTTACAGTTACAACAAACATAATATTGAACAGTACGTCATGGAAGAGCAATCTCATTAACCAATTTCGCAGTCTAGACAAAAATACAAATCATGAAAATTATATAATAAAATAACATAATACACACATTTTATGTAAAATTAATTACCTTTGCCTTTCTTTTGATTCTGTAAAAGTTACGGAACCAATCTTCTCCACACATTAAAACTTGAACTGTTTCTACTCCTAAAGTAGAACGATATGTGTCAATCACTCTTCCACCAGCGCTAAATGTGGATTCAAATGCAACTGTCGTTATGGGGATCGCCAAAACATCACATGCCATCTTTGATAAAATCCTAAACTTTAAATTGTTGGCTTTCCACCATTCTAATGAATCAAACTGTCCACTTGCTCATTCTTCACAAATAAAAACACCTTCTTGTAAATAAATATCAAGTTCAGACTTCATGTTCTCAATTGTGTCAACATTTCTTGATCAAATTTTTGTCTTCCACTTAGGCACCTTCCTCTCCCAAAACTAGAAGTGTTACTAGAACCACTACTTACAACAATATCAGAGTCACCATATGCACCTTTATCAACATTGGCACTTGTATAAGCTTCGACATATTCTTTATACATTGTACATAGATTTTCATGCACAGAAGAGATATGTCTAGAAGCTACATCCTCAAGATATATAGAACGAAAACAAAATTCAATCAACTTCATTTTATTCCTTAAATCCAATACAGTAGCAATGGATATTAACAAATTACATTCACCCCAATATTTGTCAAATTTTACTTTCATCCTTTGTGCCATGTCTTGTATAAAATCAGATCCATACACACTTCTTTCATTTATCAACTCCTTAATACTTTGGTTTTCTAATTTGTTTCTTACTATTTCTTATTTTTAAATTTAGGTTCTGAATATCCAACATCAAACCTGTTTTTTCCAAAATAAAAAGATTACAAATCAGTTATGCAACAATTAAAAAATTTTACCTGAAATTATATTAGTGACTTCATTGAATGCCGCTAGAAAAGAGCACACTTCCTCAACTCTGTCCCAATCTTCTTCAGAAGGTAAATAAACATAAGCTTGATCTCTTTCTTGATATCGCGGAAATACATTTATAAATTCTAAGGCACAAGCTAACATATTGTATGTTGCATTCCATCTTGTACAACAATCTAAGATTAACCTTTTTGATGGAAGTTGTAATTGTTTGCCAATTTCACTAAATATATTCAGACGTTGTGTAGAAGCAGAAATATGCTTTACACTATCTCTAACACTTCCAATCACATTTTGGATTTCAGAAAGTCTATCTTGTACTAAAATATTTAAAATATGAGCACAGCAATGTACATGAAATAATGCTTCATTACAAATCAGTTTTCTTTGAAATTTAATGATGTCCTTCAACATCCTTACAGCTGTATCATTATAAGATGCATTATCCATTGTTATAGTTGCCAACTTTTTCTCAATATCCCATTCTTCTAAGCATTTATAAAGAGCATCATGAATGGCTACACCGGAATGAGGAGGGGGTACAGAAACAAAATTCAGTACTCTCTTTTGTAATTTCCAATTGTTTACAAAATGACAAGTTATAACCATGTATTGCACATTTTGACCAGATTTCCACAAATCAGTAGTGATACTAACATTATTCACAGCTCTAAGCATGACTTTCAATCTTTTTTCTCAAAATCATAACTAGAAAAACAATCATTCTTTATTGTAGTTCTGCTGATATTTTCAAAGAGAGGATTTGCATGCTTCATCAATACATTGAATAAATCATATTCAACAAAATTGAAAGGCAACTCATGCCCCATGATCATATGAGAAAGAACTTCTCTAATCTTACTATGATCATATTTCCAAGTATGGACCTTTGGAATAGTACTTGCACTTTCAGAATTAGGACCAGAGTGCTCCAACTTGATGTGTTTTGCCCTTTACTTAATTGATGACGTGGACAAGTATCCAAATGTCTTTTATATTAGGTGGTGGTGCCAGTTGCACTTCTGCTAAGTTTGGCTTTACAAAAGTTACATTGCACTTTTTCATTTCCATACGGAAGTTTTATGAGAGTAAAATTCTACCAAACATCTGATGTTTTCTCTTTTTCTCTTTGTATAAGGATTATTCTTTTCTTCAACATCCTTATCGACAACCATAATCTGCTCATTTCTCTCATTTACCCCTTCCCCACTTTGTTCCATAAGTGTATTTGAAGAAGATGCAACACTAGATGGCACTACTTCTACAGATGCAATGTTGTTTTCTTGGAGCTCGTCTTCTAAGATATTATGAGACATACTTGACATAAAAAATTTAAAAGATGACAAAATAAATGTAAGAACAATATTATTAACAAAATTATTATATGAATTCTAAAAACAAAAATGGTATACCACACTAGAAGAGGTCTTAAGAATCTGATATCCTTAAACTTAATGATTGGTGATGTAAAAATAATGATGTCAACGTGACCTAAAAAAATAGAAAATAGATGACACAACCAAATCAATATTATCAAGATAAAAGTAAATTTATATGCCCTTATCCTTATATCATCCAATCATGTTGAAATTTATGTATCTATACAGAAACATCATGGAACAGATCTAAAATTTCAGATCAGATAAATTTTTTTCTCGGAGGATGGATGTAGGGAGGGGATGGGAACAAACACAAAAATGTTTGGGGTCAGATCGTTGATAGATGACCTTGTTGTTGAGCCAAGGGGCGAGAGTTGTTGGCTGCAGCCTATAGTGAGTCGAGGGGCGAGAGTTGGGTCTACCTATGAGATAGGGAGAGAGAGAGGTAGAGAAGCCGAGAAGGGAAAAATAGCTCGCCGATAAAGCCACAATAAAGAAGGAGATGGTGCTGAGTAGGCTATGCCACTGTAGATCTGGCCGTCCAGACATTTACACTGCACAGTATCCAGATTCGGTGTGCTGCCGCAAACTGCAACAAATAATGATGTTGAACAATCTCGCCAACGCAACTGCAGAGAGGACCAAAGCTAGAAGGGGAGGTGCAGACGACCAAAGCCCAGAGGGCAGAGGGACAGACCGAGACGGAGGGAGCTTACGGTTGCGGGTCGACGTCCTACTGTGCCTCACGTTGCGGACGTCGGGGGAGATGAAGAATCAGAGGCCAACAGAGCTTGCTGATCTGACGATTTGCTATCTTGGCTGCGAGATTGCGGACTAGGGAAGCTTCTGCCTGCCCGATGTTGGATGAGTGCTGCCGCCGTGCTGGTCGTGAGAGAAAAAGGAAAGGGGACCTAACTTCCACAGTGCAGACAAACTAGGGTTTAAAAAGTGCACAATGTGAATTTATTTTTTAACTAATACGCAATAAGTCAATAACGCATGCTAGGAAAGGAAAGGAGCTATTGGGCCTTGGGCGGGCGCCGGGAGCTATCACACTGGCATGATGGCATTATTTTTGTATTTGTACACTGGGTCATTGATGGACCAACCCAATTATACAATTGTTATGTTATTTAATTTTAATATTTAAATCTTATCAACTATTTAATATTTAGACATATAAAAATGTAATTTTACACAATGTTAAAAATAAACATATCTCATAAATATAATTTATTTATAATTTAATTATTTAAAAAATAGTTAATTGAATATTTAATCAAGTACTTAATTGAATATTTAATTGAGTAGTTAATTGAACATTTTATCGAGTTACTCGCGAACTTAATGAGCCGAGTAGACCTCTGTTCAGACTCGACTCGTCTATATGTCGAGATTTTTTTGTTCAGATTTATTTATTTAACTTAATAAATAATTCGAGTTGAATTTTTAACGAAACTACTCGCGATGCGCATTAGTTCGTTTGCACCTATATCTATTTGCAGATGGTAAAAGGATAAATTGAGAGCCGTTTTGAAGGCCAAGGGGCTCACAGGGTAGTGTTACCCGACTCCCTAGGGGGCGGAGGCCGGTCCCCACCGCAACGGTTGAAAAGAGCGCACGGTCCGGGGGGGATCTCTCTTCGGTCTTCTCCGTCCGTCGGCAGCGCACTCCGGCCCGTATTTCAAATCCGGGCGTGAACCGCGGCGGCGACCCCACCGCCGCCACCACGAGATAGATAAAGAAGGAGAGCAGCGCCGCCACTGCTCCTTGCTTTTTCACCGGCTGATATGAAATCCGAATGCACTGCGGAGACATTTTTGGGTACCCGCTCCTGTCGCTTTCGGGAAGCAGCAGTGCCGCCCGCCGGAGAGGGTTTCCTCCTCCCCCTTCTCCTCCCACCCCGTTCGGCAGTCAAGGGAGCCACAGAGAAAGAGGGCTGCCGTAACTCTTCTCGGGAAGGGACGCATCGCGATGGTGCAGAAGAAGGCCCCTGATAAGCGCGGGTCTCCGGCGGAGGCCAAGAGGAACCATGCCAAGCCGGAGAAACGCCTGTACTCGCTCCAGAATCAGCACCAGGAGAGCAGAGGATCGGGCGGCTGCGGCGCCGGTGGAGGCAGCGGCGGTGGCGAGCTTAGGAAGATGCTGAAGAAGTCCAGGTCCATCAAGGTCCTGGAAGAGAGTCTCGACTCTCCTGTAGGCGCCCAGCTGGTGCAAATCGGAAAGCCTGCGACCCAGAAGAAGAAGAAGAGGAGGCCGCCGTTCCCGGCCGCGCTGCCCAACTACATGAAGTCCACCCGCAGCTCCACCGCCAAGACGGAGCAACCCCAGGTGAGCTCTTCTGACCTCGTGGGTAATAAACTTTCTGATAATTCGTCGAAGAAGACGACCCACGGTCATGGCGGTGATCTGCCGGCAAGGATGCTGGCGAGGATTCCAAGCTTGAGGGCGATGAGACCTCCGATGAAGAAGATTCTTGGTATCCCCTTGAGCCCTAAGATCAACGCCAGCAGAGCCACCTGCTCCTCCACCATCAAGGAAACAACGTTCCCGGATCACCTCGAACTCAGCCCGGGGGCGACCGAGGCCGAGGGTACCTCGGCGTTCAAGGTTTGTTCCTACACCTACTGCTCCCTCAACGGCCATCGGCACGAGCCACTTCCCCCGTTGAGGTGCTTCCTGTCGGCGCGGCGGCGGCTGATCAAGGCTCAGAAGAGCTTGAAGTTGAGAGGCCTACCCTTGTTCAGAAAAACTGGGCCAGTAAAAGAAGGGGATAAGATTGGCGGGGCAGAGGGAGGAGTCTCATCCCTCGTAGAGGATCTAGGGGATGAATTCGTCCTGGAGGTCTACACCAAGTGTCCACCAGTGGCGGTCGAAAGTGACGGTGGCGAGGTACACCCTATTGCTGACGACGTGATGGCGTTGTATGGTGATGAGGGGAAGGTGGATTGTCTATCGGGGATTGTAGACGAGGAAGGACGATCAGTTGATGATTCTGCTTCAATTACAACACTGGATGAGAATTTTGATCAGATCAGTGAGTTCTCTCCTGAAGAGATGGAGGTGCTGCTAAATTTTCTAGAGTATGTGGAGTGCGATCCAGAGGATCCTCCATTCCCTGAGGGTGGTCGAGGAGGCTATTGGAGGTGGGATCACCACATCCTGGATGATTGCAGCGGGAATGGCACCAGAGTGGTTGACAAGGAAGGTGTCTGTGAACTGCCTTGCTCTGCTGCTGCCAATTTTGGTGGCGGAAGTAGTGTTGATTTCTACATTGATTTTGATGAGATTGAGTACTCTGAGTTTGCTGAAGATGAATCCAGTGATGGAGTTTCCTTTCCTATAGATGCCAACAGCATAGCCTATGGAGAAGATAGTCTTGGTGCAATCTTTACACTGCCAGAAGATGAGTGTGATGAGGAAGATGAAGAAATTGATGAAGGGATCAGGGAAACTGTTGGGGGCAATGTTACTGTGGAAGATGTCATGGCTGAAATTGAAGAACTGTTTGAGAAGCATTTGACTGATCAGACAGTGTCAGTGACAGTAGAAGATGGATCGCCTGCCAGTGATCTAGCGAGATTCGGTTATGAGAATAACAGTGATGACACTCATGCAGGGGATAAAATTGATGACCTTACTTCTGGCATTGAGCTGTTGTTTTGCGATGATGATCTGCATACTGCCGGTGGTGGAGAGAAGCAAGCAGCTGTTACTGCAGAATTGGATAAAAATGAGGATGGGAACATGGAAGTGGGAGCATGGCAGTCCGAGGAAGGAGGTGATCAGCCTTGGCCGTCCGTAGGGCTCAGGGAGATGCCAGCCAAGAAGGTCGACTATCCCAGTGCATCTTCTGAGAAGATCACTGCTACCGGCGGCGAAGACAGCACAGTGGTCAGCACCGTTTCAGCAGCTAGCTCAGTTGAAGAGGAAGAAGCAAGTGAGGACCCCAGAGCAAGAGGCTTGGTGATCACGAGAAGGCAGGAGAGCGCAGATGAAGAGGACAACCTCAGGGCATTCAACCCGCGGGCACCAACCTTTCTGCCAGTGGAGCCAGAGCTGGAGGGGGAGAAGGTCGACCTGCGGCACCAGATGATGGACGAGAGGAAGAACTCGGAGGAATGGATGATGGACTACGCACTAAGGCAGGCAGTCGACAAGCTCGCCACCGGTAGAAAGAAGAAGGTGGCGATGCTTGTGGAAGCATTCGAGACTGTGGCACCAGTGCCTCCGTATGGATCTACACTCGGCCATGCTGCTGTGGGATTTCCTCATGCAAGGCCAATCCAAGCTTGCAGCTAAACATGTCTTGTGTTGGTAAGAACAGTTTGCTCCTGATGACCAGCAATATCTTTTCATTTTGGAGATCGGTTTCTTCTACAGTCTTTACTTTTTCAATAATACAACATAGTGATGTTCATAAGGATTGTAATACAACTGACTGTCTCTCTTGTTTTCATCAGTTCTTGCACATGCTGTGCCCCTGTCGTGGGAGCTCAAGTGATCTAGCGTTATCAGGAGGAGGGCATTATCTGCATACAACCAACCATAAAACTGAAGTAAAAATGATATATATATAAATATGCATAAGTGTAAAAATAACTAGAAGCATTTTTTACATGGTACTTATCTATCTATGAATTAATTTATCTATTTGTGTTTATCTATTTGATTGTCTGTCACTCTGTCTATCTCTCTAGAGGAGGGTGCTTGTGGAATTTGGCTCATGTGTGCTTCCATGCATTGTACAGAGACTTAAATGTTTGCCGTTCATAAGGCAGAAACTCCTTGCCAGTATCTTTAACTTTCTGTACCAAAACCTGTGTCGGAAAATGAGAACTGCCATCTGTGTTAAATAAATAATTGTTTTTTATGCTGTATCAGTCAGACATCCCAGCATGTGTATCATTTTTTTTTTCATTGTACGAGTACTGCAAAATATTACTCGACAATAAAGATTAGGTCCAGGTGACATGTGAGTCTTGAAACTAGTGAACAACTTGTGCCCTGTTTGGTTAGATTATTGAAAATGATATTATATCTATTTTGATATTGATGTTTCTAGAGGATAGATAAGAAATTGATACAGGTGGATATCTGGCTTATAAATTCATGCATTGCTTATATATAAAATTTCAAAATTGATATTTATACTCAAACACTACGAGATGATTTACATTAATATCAATTTCAAAATTAATAGTATAATCAGCTGCGGGACCCCCTTCCCTAGCGCCAAGTTCATACCCTACAAATTGCCAACATTAGGAAAGAAGCAGCAAAAGAAAGTAACAAAAGTGAGAAAGCTTTGGGTGCGTTTGGGAACTCCGTAGAAGTGCTTTTTTTTCACTTCTCCTCTGAAAAGAAGTTCTTCTTATTTTTATGGTACCGTTTGGTTACATTTTTATTTTCACTTTTCCTCCTCCTCGGAGGCAGAAGCTCGGAGGAGAAATTTTCTCCTTCCGATGAGAGAAAAGCGCTCCCGTGCCCGCAAGTCCCCATCCTGCATCCGCACAGGCGACCCCCTCCCCAGTGAACCCCTCCCCGCTCTGCGACCCCCTCCCCTCCGGCACCCCCTCCCCTCTCGCGACTCCCCCCCTCCGACACCCCCTCCCCGCTGAAGCCCTCCCCCCCCCCACCCCCCCTCCGGCACCCCCTCCCCCCCGAAGCTCTCCCTCCGCGAGCCCCCCTTCCGCGTCGGCGAAGCCCTCCGCGAGCAGCTCTCCGCCCCTCCGCCCCTCCGCGAGCAGCCCTCCGCGAGCCCCCCTTCCGCGTCGGCCCTCCCCTTCCGCGTGGGCCCTCCCCTCCGCGAGCCCCCTTCCGCGTCGGCGAAGCCCCTCTCGCGAGCAGCCCTCCGCGAGCCCCCCTTCCGCGTCGGCCCTCCCCTCCGCGAGCAGCCCTCCGCGAGCCCCCCCTTCCGCGAGGGCCCCCTTCCGCGTCGGCCCTCCCCTTCCGCGTCGGCCCTCCCCTCCGCGAGCAGCCCTCTGCGAGCCCCCCCTTCCGCGTCGGCGAAGCCCTCCGTGAGCAGCCCTCCGCGAGCAGCACTTCCCTTCTGCGTCGGCCTTCCCCTCCGCCCCTCCGCCCCTCCGCGAGCAGCCCTCCCCCTCCGCGTCGGCCCTCCCCTCCGCGAGCAGCCCTCCGCGAGCCCTCCTCTCCGCCCCTCGGCGAGCCCTCCCCTCCGCGGCACTCCTCTTCCGTGGCAAACTCCCCGCCTCCTTCATTTGTCAAAAAAAAAATAATCCAAACAGATTCTACTTTTGTAAATAAGAAGTTCTTCAGAATGAAGTACCTTTCGAAAGAAGGTCCTTCCAAGAAAAGTCCTCCCAACAATTTGCCAAACGAACCCTTTGTTGCTAAGAAGTAACTACATATGAGAAACATATGATTTGAAGAAGTTGTCCTGCAACTATGCTCCTTGGAGATTGATATTTTGTCATCTCAGGAAGCAGTGTGTGGCAGTAAAGATCATCAGTCCATGACATTGAAATCCTTCTGGGATCTTTGAGCCTTTGAGGAGATTCTGTTCCTTTATCCTGCTTCGATTCATTATTTATGTGCTGTACTGCTGTTTGGTTATCATTTTTTTTGGATGTGGCCCAGTGGCCGCGAACCCCGCAGCTCCGCAGGTGGCGAGGGAGCGCAGCTCGATCCCCACTGTTCACCCCCCCCCAAGGGTGCCCGGCTGTAGCTGTCGGGAGGCGATCCCCCGCCCTGCTCCCCCAGGAGCAGGGTCGACGCCAGCCGAGTTACGCTCGACCCGCAAACTGTTTGGTTATCAATTTTGATATTGGTGTCGGTAAAAGATGGAGTATCAATATCAAAATTGATACAAGGTGACACTTGCACTTGTATAACATACCATTATTTATGTGCTATTGATAATTTCTATCACTATCTATTTCAAAATTGATAGTGACGTAGGTGCATAATACAGTCCCCAAAACAGTGCCTTAAGCATAATTCCTTCACAGGTTTATTTGATGAAGCAGGTCCTTGCCCTCCACCTATATTAAAATGAAAAAAAGGGCAGCTAGAATTGATATCTAACAACATCGCGCCCTGGAGAAAGTAGGTTTGAGAATCTTGTACCGTGGGATGTTCTAGTGTAAAGATGATTTAGCACAAAATGTGATGATTATGTTTCCTACAGAAAACTAGGATTGATTACTTGGTCTGGTGGGTAAAGGATACCCAAAGGGCGCCGGGCATTGGTGGAGATGCGATTGACGGCTTGAGATTGACATCTGTTTTGCCGTCTCGTGGTCTGTGACAAGTTACAAGTGGGCATGAATGATAGATTGTTGGAATTATTGTGACATCAGTTTTAATAGTAGTCACAAGAAACGTGCATGGTACGTGTGCGTGCAATATTTATTATGTTTATAATATTATTTAAAAAAGTTAAATTAAATAATATATTTAAATATAAACATTTAATAAAGAGAAAATTAACAGAAGGTCCAACCTTTGTAAAGCTCTTCACAAGGAGACTCAGTGTCAAAAAACTTTAATGCAAGGCTTAGATTTTGTAATTCATTTAACTTCCGCTCCAATCTTATGAGAGGGTTGTTAAAATTTTCTCAATTGACCTATTTATCTATACTCGGTTAATGGCGGTTTTGATTATTTTATGCATGTTTGAATAGACAAAAATCACACATTTTCAGCGTACAACTGTTTAAAATATTTAATGCGTTGGTGGAAGGATATATATTTAAAATTGGACAATTATCAATAAAAATGTGTAAAATATGATATATTTTATTTATCATTAATTAAGAAATTATGAATAGATTCTATAAATGTGTATAATAAAATGTATAGTTGGCTAACATTTTAAGAAATATTAAATATCTTGTTGGAAACAAATATTTTTAAAATCATACAATTGTTAATCAAAATTTGTAGAATATGTTACATTTTATTCATTGTCAAATAAATAATTATGAATAGGTTTTACATATTTGTAGAATAAATATATCTTTAAAATCTTGTATATATGACTTGTGCCTTCACTTTTGTTACAGTATCTTTGTGAGAACAGTGGGGGTATCCTTCATCCTCCTACCAAGGGGGCAAAAGTGGAAATAGAAAATTGGGCCTATCGTTAAAAGTATTTAGCTATTGGGTTCTCTGTTAAAGTCATTTTCTCAACTAAGCTTCTGATTAATTTTCCCTTTAATACATGTATTTTTAAATGCTTATTTTGAATTTAATTTGTTATTATCAACTAAACCACCAATGATAGATCTTTACATATTGGACACTAAACATCTTCATTGATACTAAAGTCTGCATCTCATATTTTATTATTACGCTTATGAAAAATAAAGTCTAAGAAACATTAAACTTTTTATTTAAGTATACACATGTTATTAAATAAAATTGTGTTTGCATTACGTTGTAAAACAATTATGAGGTAAGTTACATGGAAACTGAAAAGAGAAATCGGTATTATCATTGTCATCCAAAGTGAAGAGAAACAACTTTCATGTCCGGCCATATAAGCGATCTGCCAATGTTGAAAGAGATGATTTTAAATGAAGATAATCTATCGGTATCTTGGGAGAAAAAACAGCAGCTAATTATCAAGGATGAAAGTCATGGGTACGGTGGCTCATGGGGTGTTTGGTTGCATGATAATGAGCATTTTTATTTTAATTTTTAAAAATTGTAGTAAAAATTTATTTTAAAATTGTACCAAACACCCCATTACCGTTTTTGCTAAGTAATAGAGAGCCAAATAACGATCAAGGTTGAGGAACATATTCAGATATCCAAGGTTAGAACAACTTGGGATGTTAAGAATATAAAGTAGGGTATAAATAAATTTTAAAATTCAAAATTCTCATCTAAATTAAAAAAATAATGAATGGGCTGCTCGGAACTTACTTTTGTACCTTATAAGTTATTAGAATTATAATTGGAATTAATTGATTCCATTTTAGTTTAATTATTTGATTTCAAGTCCTATTAGGAAGGCATCACTCCTGTGTCACAAATCAGCCGAACTCATCTACGAAAACACAGCGTGACACTAACATGGGTATATCTGGATTTATGCAAAACTTAAATCAAGTAAAAAAATTTCTAAGGATTAACATTTGGTAAGGTGCAATTCTATTTTATTAAATTTATAATTTATTATTTAGTTATCCATAACTTTTTTTATCAAAAAATTGTTAATTTAGATGTTTTTAAATTATTCTCTAAAATTTTATACTCGTAAACTTTATTTAATCAAAGCATTAAAATAATATAAATTTTGAATAAGCTATTTCTATAGTTATTGGTCATTAAAATATCATGACAAAATAATTTTATAATAGTATTTTTTAAAAATTTCGAAGCTTAATTTGTTTTTAAGTATTATCATTTACAGAAATTTTAAACCTGCATGTGAGAAGTCTAGCATTAATAAGTTTCCAGTTGGTTGTGTAGAATCTGTAGACGTGCGGCACTGTCTTTGGAAAATGACATCCCATCAAACGACGGGGATCTCGAAATTCAACGTTTATTGGAATCAAAGAGTCATGATTTACGTTGATCAATTTTTCTAGACATGGTTACGATGTTTTTGGGAAAGTACAATATGATGCATATGGGCTACTTTACGAAGAACCAAATAAACCCTTAATAAAAAAATAAGGATATATCAAATTCTGCGTCATAAAAAAATCTCTAAACTTGAGAACGGGGCTTAATTTCAACTAAAAGAATTGGATACACACATAACAATATCTATTTAATTTATAAAACTTAATTTATCCACAAAATTTAATAGATAAACTATATTTATCTTCAAAATTTTATGATGCCAAACAGGTTCCAAGGCACCAAAATTTTTTGAAATTAAATTTGACTTATCTTCTAAATTTTAAAGATAAATCAAATTTATCTTCGAGTATCTCGATACCAAAAGAGAATGAATCAAGCCTTAGGTGGTGTTTGATTAGGCTTAATCTGAAAATCTTAACTCTTAATTTCACCTCTAATCTCTTAACTTGTGGTAAAAAAAGTACTTAACTTAATTAAGATATAAGTGATAAGTTTGTTTGACAAAATATCTAAATCAACATACAAAATAAGTTAAAGTTTACATTAAAATAAATTTTAGGTGGCGTTTGTTTAGACTTAATCTGAAAATCTAACTTTTTAATTTTATCTCTAATATTTTGATTTGTGGTAAAAAAATTACTAAATTTGATTAATATATAAGTGACAAGTTTGTTTGACAAAATATCTAATTAAAATCTTATTATGATTTCTGTATGTATAATAATCGGTTGTCCTTCCTGTAGCATTGGGCCCTTCCTCCAGGGAGCATAGCAGATGCCGCCGGTCTCCCTCTCTCTGAATTCAAAAAAGCTAATATTGGCATCTGATCAAATCAGACGTTTTTAAGACTTCAGTGGAACCACTTCAGATCTTGATTCATTGATTTTATCAAACAATCACAAAGATCTTATCTTTGACCGAATCAGAGATAAGAGGGTTTTTAAGTCCTATCAAACAGGGCCTTAGTGAGATACGTCCACACCCAGTAATCCATTAACCACTGTATCTCCAGTCTTCTGTCCGAAACCTCAACAATTTTGGATAGGTAACATCGCTGCAGATGAAAACCAACTCTCCTCTCTCTCTCTCTCTCTCTCTCTCTCTCTCTCTCTCTATTTTTTGGAAATGCCACCACAAATATTATGTTCGTCTTAATAGAACCGTGCGGTCCGGAGAGAGTAAAATATGAATGTTTATGCAATTGGAACGAGGGTTCACACTTTTCTTCTTTTCCATAATGGGTATGAATCATGATACCATTTTCTGATGTGCAAACATTAGACAAAAAGAGATGTTAATAACTAAACAGTTGTGCTGATCACATTACGATTGCATTAAGCCAAAAGGGGTCTTATTTAGGAATGTCAATGGTTCGGGCCCAACCCAATCCGAAGTCAACCCAATCAAGGCCAGTCTAATATATAATGGGTCAGCCCAACTTAGCTCAGCCCACATTGTGTTAAGAACTCAACTCGACCCAACGAATATAAAATATAACTTTGGCCCGATCCTTTCCGACCCATCTTATATAAAATATAAATTTATACTCATCTTAACTTTCACATTACAATCTCAATTTCTTTAGATACTTAGAGAATCTAAACCTGTATTCCCTGGATTCAATGGATAGCACACCTTACCTGTCCGTTGTGAATCTTTTTTAACACATATAGAAATAACATTAACCCTGCAAATCTTTACAAAGTTCCACAGAAACTGGATTAGGTAAAGGACTTGGCCTCTACGGCCGAATCCAAACATCATTTAGCTAGAGAGTGCGTTACATAATTATAGGACCGAGAAACATACACTACAGAAATATGTGGAGCTTGTTTTAGAACAAAAGTGCATTCCAAAATGATATACTGGGATCTCCACAGCATCGGTCCTACACCGGAGATGGTGTCTATGACCACCTTTGCATTACTTTCAATCATGATTTTTTTCCGAGTTGAGGAGGCCCAGGAACAAGCCTGTAGGAGTGCAATAGTTTCAAGGACTTGTGGATGTTGAACTAGATATAATTTAGTCTGTCAGAAGATCACCACATCCTTCTCATTTCTAACAACTAGACCAGTTGCCCCTACAAGATCCAAAAGAGCACCATCGACATTAATCTTTAAATGCTGAAGAGGAAGTGGAGACCAGACTTGCCTCGATTCACAGAAAATAGGTAGACCCAGTTGTAACAAAAAAGAGGCAGTATTACAAGTATGTTGGAACACTTCCTGAGGACTATCAAAATGATGTTGAAAAATAGCCCTGTATCTAACTTTTCAGATGTGCCAAATAATGGATAACACAAGAATGCCCATATGTTTCAAAGAAGAATCCTTTGATATAACTCTACCTAACTGGCATTCGTTATCCACGGTTAAGCCAGTGAGCTACTATGTTTCTAATCAAACATTAAAAATGTTATGTTGCTCATTGCTAATCGTCATTCACAATTATCCAAGAACCCATAAGTATTGTGTAACGTTACCATTTTAAAAAAAATAGTTAATATATTTATTATTACTATATTTTCTATCCCTCCCATTTATCTCCTCCTTCGGTTACCACCCTCCCCACCGAAGCCGCCGTCCGCCATTTTTTTTCTCTTCCAAACGCCCTATTTTCTTCCTCCTCTCGGCTGCTATTGCATCGTCGCCTCAGCTGCCCTGCGTCCTCGTGTTGCCCAGCCGCCTTGATCATCGCCGTCTCGCGTGACTGCCCGCCTGCCATCGGTAGTTGCCACCTCCCCTGCGCCTGTGTGCGTCGTCACCCGTACGCACGTGGTTTCCGCCGCGCGATGGCACCCCTTTGGCCGCGTGTCCGCCTGCGGCCGCCGCCGCGTTAGTTCCACCGCCCGTGGCCTCTGCGCCGCGTGTCCGCCCGCCGCGGTGCCCCGCCGTCCCCGCCTGCGCCCACACGCCGCCCACGTTGACGCCGCCGCCATCCGCCAACCGTGCGACTGTGCAACTCGCCCCTCCGTGCCGTCTGTTGACCTGGCCACGCGAGCCATACACCCACGGCGTCGCCGCGTCACCTGCTGCCCTCGGCCGCGCAAGCCACCGCCGTGGCGCCGTGCCCGCCAACCCGCAACCATCCACCGCCGTTGACGTCGTACACACCCCCGGTTGACCGCCTCGTGCCCGGCCACCCGCATTCCCTCCACGCTATCGCGCTCCCAGCTGCAACTGCGCCAGACCTGGCCCCCCCTCTCTGCGGTAGTCTCTCTCTTTCTCCTCTATCCTCTATCTCTCTCATATCGCTCTCTTTCTTATCTCTTCTATTTGCCTATTTTCTACTCTATTGTTTCCTCCTTCCAGCATATTGATAAGGGACCATCCAGCTCTGTTTTCCATCACCGTCGTGACCACGATGGAATATTCGTTACCCGGATCGATCCTTTTGAAATTCCTTGCGCCGTTCGTCGTCGCCGTTAAGGTAGGCGTCTCGGCTATTCTTGTCACTTTAATATGTTAATTAAATTGTAAAAATCATATGTAGATTAGCATAGTTGGTAGATTAAAAAAATTGAATGGGTGGTTTGTTATATTACATGCTTTCATATAGTTTAAGACTTGTTTAACCATGCACACTTATCAAGCTTGAAAATTCAAGCATTTTCACCATGTTAGACATTAGATTAGAATGCATGTTAGCATGTTAAATATCATGTTTTGTGTTAGAATATGGTTAGTATAGCATGGTTAACCTTTTGATGATATTAAACGATAACCAAATTTAATAAATAGCCGGAGTAGAAGTTAAAGCATTGTTGTTATTTCAGTTTTGTTAATTCATGTAGTAGATAGATAGTTGTTGTTATTGCATGTATACATCATGATAGTTTGTTAGAATTGCATGATTCCAAGTTTGAGATATCATGTTGTTAGTTAGTTGGTTTAGTTTGAGTTTATTTTTGGTGTGGTATGCATATGTAGGGTACAAAGTTATGGTTGTTCAATTATGTAAACCATGTTTAGATTATCATGTACATGCCCATGGTTATTTTGATTGAGTGTTGTCTGAGTTATGTATGTGCTTTCATCTTGAGAGATGTAGCATGCAGTGGGCTGCATTGTAATGAAATTCTACTTCACCAGACTATAGTTCGTGACTTGTGGGCAGCAGATGAATTAGAACAATCCGGAGCATCCGTCGATCCCAGATACCGTGGTTTATCCTAAGTACCCCCTGCCTAGGGGTACTATGTGATTTAGCTTACTATATGCTACTTCTATATATGGTAGATCTGGTGTTAGTTTTGTGACATTTGCTACAATGTCCAAGTGGAGCATATAATTTACTCAGAAAAATAGTTTATTATGCATTTTGGCATATATGATAGTGATTTAAATGGGTCATTTTGTTAGGATAGGGATGCAGGCATACCTAGTTTTCTTAAAGTTCAGGTTATGTCAGGATAAAAGTTTATTGAATCATGTTAGCTCATGGGGTAGTGGAAAGGTACTTTAATTAGTCTATTGAAGATATAGAATTAGTATAAACCCGATATATTATAATCTGAATTTTTAGGTTTATTACTATTAAAATCAATAGAGAATAACTAGTATAGTAGGGTAGTCCGGGTGTAAGACCTACTGAGTTTGTGGTGACTCACCCCTTCCCGTTGTTAACTTTTTCAGCAGATTTCGAGGAGCCTCTTCCCGAGGAGGAGTTTAGAGAAGATTTTGAGGAGGACATTGGAGAGGATCTGGAGCCACTCGAGGATCCAGAGGACGAGGAGTTTGGTGACGAGTGATCGTCGTTTACTTTTAGGTTGTTTGCGTTTCTTTTCTGTTATTGGTTTGATATCTGCTTAGTTTGACTTTATAGATGTTGGTTGGACTAAGTGTTGAGTCCTTCTTAGTTGTTTGGTTGTGGTTACTTAAGATATTTCGTGGAGTTTTGAATTTGATTGGAACGTTACAGGTTGTTTTAAATCATTCAGAATTGATGTTGTGGATTTATCTTGTTCTCCTAAACTGTCCCGATTTTCGGATTTATTCTGCTGCGTATTTGTCTTTTCTGGGTCGTGATAGGAGTTAGTATCAAAGCATTCTTCTGGCCTGAAGATCTTTCTGGATCTACCCGGATGCATTATTTGGATTTTGGAGAACAATGTTTGATTTAGATCAAGTTGATTTTAGATTCAAGATGAGATTTAGATTTATTATCTTATTGAAAGCTATATGTTGGAATTATCTGATTGGATGTTTATTTCTTGGAACAGGATGGCCTCCAAGGGTTACAATCATAAGCGTGCAAATGGTGATGCACGGAATGTTCCAGAGATGAATGGGGACTAGTAGGGTCGTCGCCAGCAGGACTTAGTGTAGGGTGGAGGTTAGGTACCAGTGCAGGGTCAGGGTGGAGGTCAGGTGCCAGTGCAAGGTGGAGGTTAGGTACCAGATGCAACTGGCATCCTTGGTGCCATTTGTGAGCTCTTTTAGACGGTTCAGGCTCAGAATCAGGCTCAGCAGGGTGTAGCACAATAGGTGAATGCCAGAGCAGATAGACCACAGATCAGCACCCTGGAGGAGTTTAGGAAGTTGAGTCCACCAGCATTCAGAGGTAAGAGGAAGCCTGCAGTGGCAGAGAATTGGCTTAGAAAGGTTGGAAAAATCTTCAGGGCTATGCAATGTTTTCCTGAGGACATGGTCCACCTTGCTGCGCATATGTTGTCTCATTACGCTGGAGCTTGGTGGGAATCTTTACTCCGCACCCGTTATGTCGATGTTATCGAGGCAGACATTGATTGGGAAGACTTTGTTAGAGTCTTCAAGGACAGGTACATCCCTACACATATCAGAGATGAGAAGAAGCGGGAGTTCTTACTTCTAGAGCAGGGCAGCAAGACTGTGATAGAATATGAGAGAAGATTTGTAGAATTGGAGGCCTATGCGCCCAATATGTACGAGGATGAACACAAGAGAGCCAAGAAGTTCGTGGATGGACTTCGTGCAGCAGTTTATAAGGCAGCTTGCAGGGTAGAGCAGAGTTTGGGAGCTTACAGGCAGCCATCTCCATATTAGAGGGTACCAGCTTGTACTCAACCCCAACAGGGGGTGGATCGCAAAAGGAAAAGGCCGGAGTATGAGATACCATGTGCTTTGTGTAGGAGATACCATCCTGGCACCTCTTGTCACTGTAAGAGTGGAGTTTGTTTTAGGTGTGGGCAGCCTAGTCACCTGATTGCAGAGTGTCCCAGTAGGGGTAGGGGTGCACCACCACCACCAGCAGTTCATATTAGAGAGGAGGTTCTTCGTCCATAGCTCACCCTTCCAGCACCTCCTCAGTGCCTAGCACCCTTGCAGCAGCGGTTTGTGCCTCAGCAACGACCAGCACCACCCAGGAGGCAGTTTGTAGCACCCCGGGCACCATGAGCACCACAACCACCACCACGGAGTGCTCAAGCTAAGGTATTTTCTATGGAGCGCCAAGATCTCCCCGAGGCAGCCAATGCAGCAGAAGGTACTCTTTTTGTTGCTGGATACCATGCTAGAGTGTTATTTGATTCTGGTGCTACATATTCCTTTATTTCTTTTCGATTTGCTACATTTTTGTTCAAATTTTACGAGCATAAGGTTAATGAGTGTAGCCCAGTCAGTGTCAGTATGCTTTCAGGGAAATCAGTAGATGTATCTTTTTGCATGCCCCAGTGTGATATAGAGATTAGTGGTCATATTTTGAGGGCCAGGTTATTTATGCTTGAGATGGAGGGTTTTGATGTCATCCTTGGGATCGATTGGTTGGAGCATCACCATGCCATCCGTGATTGTTTCAGAAAGAGGGTGACCTTTCAGATACCAGGGGGTGACACTTTTTCTTATAAGTGTCCTAGTTATGGCAGGTCCAAGATGTTGATTTCTGCATTGAAATCTTCTAGATTGATTGGTGCCCAATGTGAGACTTATTTGGCCTGTGTCACCAAGGTTGATGAGTCAAGAGTCAGTTTGGCATTAGGGGATGTGGCTGTAGTTAATGAATATGTAGATGTATTTCCAGATGAGTTGCCAGGTTTGCCGCCACCTAGGGACATTGATTTTGCCATTGATCTTGTCCCTGGGGCTGCCCCTATTTCTATTGCTCCTTATAGGATGGCACCTGCAGAGCTAAAAGAACTGAAGAAACAATTGGAAGAGTTGCTAGATTTGAGATTTATTCGTCCCAGTGTGTCACCTTGGGGTGCACCAGTATTATTTGTAAGGAAGAATGATGGGTCATTGAGGCTGTGTATTGATTACAGGAAGCTGAACCAGTTAACCATCAAGATAAGTATCCCCTACCTCATATAGATGACTTGTTCGATCAATTACAGAATGCCAAGATATTTTCTAAGATTGATTTGAGGTCAGATTACCATCAGTTGAGAATTAAGAAGGAAGTCATTCCCAAGTCAGCATTCAGGACCCGGTATGGCCATTATGAATTTTTGGTGATGCCTTTTGGCGTTACCAATGCACCTGCAACATTCATGGGTCTGATGAACCAAATTTTCAGAAAGTATCTGGATCAGTTTGTGGTTGTTTTTATAGATGATATTTTGATATGTTCTGCTAGTGGTGATGAGCATTGTCAACATCTGAGGATTGTTTTGCAGATTTTAAGGGAGCATCAACTTTATGCCAAGTTCAGTAAGTGTGCCTTTTGGCTCAAGAGTGTTAACTTTTTTAGTCATATTATTTCTGAGGCAGGTGTACAGGTTGATCCAAGCAAGGTGGAGGCAGTGCAAAATTGGGAACAACCTACCAACCCCACTGAGGTGAGGAGTTTTCTTGGTTTGGCAGGTTAATATCGCAGGTTTATTGAGGGGTTTTCTTCCATATCAGCCCCATTGACTGCTCTGACCAAGAAAGGAGAATTTAAATGGACAAAAAAGTGTGATGAGAGCTTTCAGTGCTTGAAGGAGAAGCTGACCACGGCACCTGTTCTTATGCTACCTTCTGGTTCAGGAGGTTTTGTTGTCTATACAGATGCATCCATAGTTGGCCTGGGCTATGTGCTTATGCAGCATGATAGGGTTGTTGCCTATGCTTCCAGGCAACTTAAACCCCATGAGAAGAATTATCCTGTGCATGATTTAGAGATGGCAGCTGTGGTCCATGCCTTAAAGTTTTGGAGGCATTACTTGTATGGTGAAACTTTTGAAATATTCATAGGTCACAAGAGTTTGAAATACATTTTCACTCAGAAAGACCTAAACTTGAGGCAGAGAAGATGGTGGAGTACATGAAGGACTATGACTTTAGCCTAAACTACCATCCAGGGAATGCTAATGTTGTAGCTGATGCACTTAGCAAGAAGAAGATGATGGCTATGCAGTTGCACCAGGAATCAGAAGGTATAGAGTTGTTGATTGATTGTGCACCTAGAAGGGAAGTGGATAATCTAACATCTTTTATGGCACAGATTTCTATTGGGTCAGCATTGGTGGACAAGGTGAAAGAAGCTCAAGTTGGGAATCAGGTAGTGTAGGAATTAGTCAGAAGGTAAGATGTTTCCAAGTATGAAGATGGTATAGTCAGGCACTAGGGAAAGTTTTGTGTGGCAGATAATGCAGAATTAAGGCAAGATATATTGGCAAAAGCTCATAGATCTCAGTATGCTATTCATCCAGGGGCAAACAAGATGTATCAAGATCTTAGAAGGCAATTTTGGTGGGAATGTATAAAAAGGGATGTTGCTAACTATGTATCTAGATGTTGGTTTGTCAACAGGTGAAAGCAGAACATAAGAAGCCAGCAGGACCCCTACAACCATTGGAGATTCCAAAATGGAAGTGGGAGCAAATCACCATGGACTTTGTCACTAGTTTGCCTAAGACAAAGAAGCAATATGATGCCATATGGGTAGTGGTGGATAGACCCACCAAGGCAGCTCATTTCTTGCCTATTAAGGAAGCCCAACCGACAGAGAGCTTGGTGAGATTGTACTTTGATGGTGTGGTCAAATACCACGGTGTGCCAGTCTCTATTGTATCTGACAGAGATCCTAGATTCATTGGAAGGGTATGGATAGGTTTGCAGGATGCCTTGGGCTCTCATATCAAGTTTAGCTCAGCTTATCATCCCCAGACAGATGGTCAGTCAGAGCACACTATTCAGACTTCGGAGGACATGTTGAGGGCTGGAGCACTGGAATGGCAGGATAGTTGGGATTTACAGTTGCCACTTATTGAATTTGCTTATAACAATAGTTTTTATTCCAGTATCGGTATGGCACCGTTTGAGGTGTTGTATGGGAGGCCATGTAGATCACCTCTTTGCTGGGAAGAGGTTGGAGATCGCAGTCTTATTGAGCCAGATTGGGTGTAGGATAGTAATGAGAAGGTCAGATTGATTCGTCAAAAACTGCTTACAGCTCAGAGTTGCCAAAAGAGTTATGCTGATCTGAAGCGCAGGATTGTCCAGTTTGAGAAGGGTGACCATGTATTTTTGAAGGTTTCTCCTTCTAAGGGAGTTATCAGGTTTCGTCAGCGTGGAAAGTTGAACCAAAGGTATGTGGGTCCGTTTCAGATTATAAAATGTATTGGTGAGGTTACTTACATGTTGGCTTTTCCCCCGACAATGGCGAGGAGACATCCGGTTTTCCACGTCTCTATACTTTGGAAGTATGTATCAGATCCGACCCATGTTATAGATTTCCAGGAGATTAACGTGCAGCCAAATTTGAGCTTTGATGAGAGCCCGATTCGGATCACAGACCGGATGGTGAAGCACTTGAGGAGGAAGAAAATTCCGATAGTCAAAGTCCTTTGGAAGCATCACTCGTCGGAAGAGTCGACATGGGAAGTGGAGGAGGATATGAGGCGTCTTCACCAGCAACTATTCGGTTAGTTTGATTTAATTTTCGAGGATGAAAATTTTGTTGGGAGGGTAGATTGTAACGTTACCATTTTTTTTTAAAAAAATTAGTTAATATATTTATTATTACTATATTCCCTATCCCTCCCATTTATCTCCCCCTTCGGTTACCCCTCTCCCCACCGAAGCCGCCGTCCGCCATTTTTTTTCTCTTCCGAACACCCTATTTTCTTCCTCTTCTCGGTTGCTGTTGCGTCGTCGCCTCAGTCGCCCCACGTCCTCGTGTTGCCCAGCAGCCTCCATTGTCGCCGCCCCATGCGACCACCCACCCGCCATTGGTAGCCGCCGCCTCCCCTGCGCCCATGTGCGTCGTCACCTGCGCATACGTTGTTTTCACCGTGCGATCGTGTCCCTTCAGCCGCGTGTCTGCCCGCGGCTGCCGCCTCATCAGTTTCGCCGCCCGCGGCCTCTGTGCCGCGTGTCCGCCCGCCGCAGCGCCCCACCGTCCCTGCCTGCGCCCACGCGCCACCCGCGTTGACGCCACCGCCATTAGCTCGCCGCATGACTATACAACTCGCCCCTCCGCGCCGTCCGTTGACCTGGCCACGCGAACCACGCACCCGCGGCATCGCCGCGTCACCCGCCATCCTTGACCGCGCAAGCCACCGCCGCCGCGCTGTGCCCGCCAGCCCGCGGCCATCCGCCGCCGTTGACGCCGTACACCCCCCCGGTTGACCGCCTCGTGCCCGGCCGCCTGCATTCCCTCCACGTGGTCGTGCGCCCTGCCGCAGCCGCAGCTGCGGCCTGACCTGACCCCCCTCTCCGCGGTAGTCTCTCTCTCTCTCTCCTCTATCCTCTATCTCTCTCATATCGCTCTCTTTCTTATCCCTTCTATTTACTTATTTTCTACTCTATTGTTTACTCCTTCCAGCATATTGATAAGGGACCATCCAGCTCAGTTTTCCATCATCGTCATGACCGCGACGGAATATTCGTCACCCGGATCGATCCTTTTGAAATTCCTTGCGCCGTTCGTCGTCGCTATTAAGGTAGGCGTCTCGGCTATTCTTATCACTTTAATATGTTAATTAAATCGTAAAAATCATATGTAGATTAGCATAGTTGGTAGATTAAAAAATTGAATGGGTGGTTTGTTATATTACATGCTTTCATATAGTTGAAGACCTATTTAACCATGCACACTTATCAAGTTTGAATAATCAAGTATTTTCACCATGTTAAACATTAGATTTGAATGCATGTTAGCATGTTAAATATCATGTTTTGTGTTAGAATATGATTAGTATAGCATGGTTAACATTTCGATGATCTTAAACGATAACCCAATTTAATAAATAGCCGGAGTAGAAGTTAAATTATTGTTTTTATTTCAGTTTTGTTAATTCATGTAGTAGATAGATAGTTGCACATCATGATAGTTTGTTAGAATTGCATGATTCCAAGTTTGGGGTATCATGTTGTTAGTTAGTTGGTATAGTTTGAGTTTATTTTTGGTGTGGTATGCATATGTAGGGTACAAAGTTATGGTTCTTCAATTATGTAAACCATGTTTAGATTATTATGTACATGCCCATGGTTATTTTGATTGAGTGTTGTCTGAGTTATGTGCTTTCATCTTGAGAGATGTAGCATGCAGTGGGCTGCATTGTAATGTAATTCTACTTCACCAGACTATAGTTCGTGACCTGTAGGCAGCAGATGAATTAGAACAATCCGGAGTATCCGTCGATCCCGGATACCACAGTTTATCCTAAGTACTCTCCTACCTAGGGGTACTATGGGATTTAGCTTACTATATGTTACTTGTATATATGATAGATCTGGTGTTAGTTTTATGATATTTGCTACAATGTCCAAGTGGAGCATATAATTTACTCAGACAAATGGTTTATTATGCATTTTGGCATGTATGATAGTGATTTAAATGGGTCATTTTGTTATGATAGGGATGCATGCATACCTAGTTTTCTTAAAGTTCATGTTATGTCAGGATAAAAGTTTATTGAAACATGTTAGCTCATGGGGTAGTGGAAAGGTACTTTAATTAGTCTATTGAAGATATAGAATTAGTATAAACCTGATATATTATAATCTGAATTTTTAGGTTTATTACTATTAAAATCAATAGAGAATAACTAGTATAGTAGGGTAGTCTGGGTGTAAGACCTACTGAGTCTGTGGTGACTCACCCCTTCCCGTTGTTAACTTTTTAGCAGATTTGAGGAGCCTCTTCCCGAGGAGGAGTTTGGAGAGGATTTCGAGGAGGACGTTGGAGAGAATCCGGAGCCACTCAAGGATCCAGAGGACGAGGAGTTTGTTTGAGTTTCCCTTCTGTTATTGGTTTGATATCTGCTTAGTTTGACTTTATAGATGTTGGTTGGACTAAGTGTTGAGTCTTTCTTAGTTTTTTGGTTGTGGTTACTTAATATATTTCGTAGAGTTTTGAATTTGATTGAAACGTTACAGGTTGTTTTAAATCATTCAGAATTGATGTTGTGGATTTATCTTGTTCTCCTAAACTGTCCCGATTTCCAGATTTATGCCGCTGCGTATTTGTCTTTTCCCGGTCGTGACATATTGATCCTACTGAATTGGTATAGGCTCATTTACAATATATGATTTTTTTTTGAGATATATTTGAAATTAGTAAAACAAATTTTTTTAACGAATATACTTTAAATTACAATGGATCGAATTGTAGAGATTAGGATGGACCAATTTTGAAATAAATTTACAATCAAGAATGTTAACCTCAGGCTAGAATCAAAAAAATCATATCTCGATGGACTGATTGATTGATTGAGAGAGATAAAGAGAAATAATAACATCGACGGTAGCTTATCTTCTAGTTGTGTCCATGAATTTGGCCATTCCAATCCAACATGTATTAATCGACCCGAGATCATTGGTTGGAATGCCAATGGGCCGGGCCCGACCCAATCAGAAGTCAACCTAATCAAGGCCAGTCTAATATATAATGGGCCAGTCCAACTCAGCTCAGTCCACATTGTGTTAAGAACTCAACTCGACCCGACGTATATAAAATATAACTTTGGCCCGATCCTTTCCGACCCATCTTATATAAAATATAAATTTATACTCGTCTTAACTTTCATGTTACAATCTCAATTTCTTTAGATACTTAGAGAATCTAAACGTGTATTCCCGGGATTCAATGCATAGCACACCTTACCAGACCGTTGGGAATCAACTCTACCCAACTAGCATTCGTTATCCACCAAGCCGAAGAGCTACTCTGTTCCTGGTCGAACATTAGAAATTTTATGTTGCTCGTCGCTAATCGTCGATCACATTTATCCGGGAACCCATATGTATTGATCCGACTGAATTGGTATAGGCTCATTTACAATATATGATTTGTTTTGAGATATATTTAAAATTAGTAAAATAAAATTTTTTAATGAACATAATTTAAATTACGATGGATCGAATTGTAGAGGTTCGGATGGACCGATTTCGAAATAAATTTACATTCAAGAATGTTAACCTCAGTCCAGAATCAAAAAAATCATTTCTCGATGGGCTGATTGAGAGATAAAGAGAAATAATAACATGGTACATTATCGCAGACGGAAGCTTATATCTTCTAGTTGTGTCCATGAATTAATTTGACCATTCCAATCCAACATGTATTAATCGACCCGAGATCCATCGGTAGTACGTATTACCGGTCTGATTTATTTTTTTAAATATGCATATATTATTATTAAATTTAATCAATTAAAGATGACACTGTAAAATTAACCACAACTTAAAGTAAATATATCTTCAATGAATAAAAATTAACCACAACTTAAAGTAAATATATCTTCAATGAATAGAAATAATATATTCAATTAAATTATGTCATAAAATTTTAGACTGATTTGATATGTTTATTCTACTCGATTGATGGCCTGATTAAGCCTGCATTGCATGCCACCGCTATGAATAGTATTTTATCAATTTTACTATTGATATTTCTAGATGATATGATATAAATAAAAAAATTCATATGGGTGGACAAGTGTATTATAATTAATGACTTATTGGTACTAGAAATTATAAAATGGATATTAATAGCTAAACATGTCTATATTAATATTAATTTAAAATTTAATAAAATTACACGTATTAAGAAATGTTTGGTTGCACAATAAAATGAGTTTTTGCTCGTATTTTATGTTTTTACGATAAAACATGTTAAAAGAGATGTTTGACAATCATTACAAATTTATATTCTAAAGTGATTTTTTTCTTGGATAAAAAGGAGAATCTCATCTCTCCTATTTTTTATCTCGTGATCCATCACTTTGTTTGGTCACATATGGTACCTAATCTTTTTTTGTTATCGCATCTCTCCAAACATGACAATTTTATGTGGTTGACTTCACATTTTATTTTAATATAATTTTTTATCATCAAAATATACAAAAATTTATCGTGCAACCAACCACTTTATCAAACAAATTGTAATTCAGTAAATATGCTTCTTCAATACTAGTGAGGTGTTTGGTTGCATGATAATTTTTTGTACACTTTCATGATAAAAAATTGTATTAAAATAAAAAGTGAACTAACTCATGACATAAAATTATCATGTTTGGTGAGATGTGATTACAAAAAAAAGTAACTACCACACATGACCAAACAAAGTGGGGGACCACAAGAAAAAAGAAAGAGGTGAGACCCTCTTTTTTTGTTTAAGAAGAAAATCACTTTTAAAACATAAAATTATCATGATTACCAAACATCTCTTTTAACAAGTTTTCTTACAATTTTTAAAAATTAAAATAAAATTTCGTTATCATGAAACCAAACACCCCATAGATGTTTGCCCTTCACCTTAAACTTGATCGCTATATACTCTAAAATATGTTTCTTGTCACCTCATTTTTATTATTATTTGGTTATTTTCTTAAATCTATGACTCTTAGTGCGTAGTTTCTCTCTCATCGACATGCATCCATCGTTGCAATGGTCCTACGTACCCATCTGTTAATTTCTTATTCTGTTCATTATATACATATATATTTTATTCTCAATGATTTCTTGATGCCTTGATCTCAAGAGCATCGGATCACCACGGTGCATTTTAAAATGTCCTATTTTTTCTCATTATTCTGTAGCATATATAGGAGTCCTAGATCATATAAGAAATAAACAAAAACAACTTGAATGCTGTCATTTATCATAGAGAACTCGGAAAGTTTATTATTTTGTTCACTTGAAAAAAATCAAACGAAATCTATAGTTTGGTTCGATTTAATTTGGGTTGTGATATCATTATGTCTAGTTTAATTTCAAAGGTCATCAAACCAAACTAAATCAAAAGGCTGAGTAGTCCTAATTAAATTTAATATTTATTTTAAATTATGCATATTAGAAATAAATATTTTAAGAGCTATAAATAAAAATATTTCCGTAAAAATATAAAGTATAAATTAAATCAAATTAAAATTTACCTAAGCTCAAGTTTGCTTATACTTCTTCAATCTCAGTAGGGCTGCCAAAATATAGTCACATATCATAATGTAGATTCAAATGATGTAAGTGTTAAGATATTTTCTACCTACGACACCTGGTAATCCAAAGCTGTAGCGAAAAATCTAGCAGGGGGTGAGAACATTTAAATAATGGGGCATGCCACGTAAATACCTTAATGTAATGTTAAATGGTTTGTGGAGATGGAAAGAATTGTCACAAGATTCAACCAGTGTCGAGAAATCTCAAATCAATATTTTTTTACAAATAATGATGGCCTTGTTAAAATAGACATTTGCATATATCAAAAAAATATAAAATAGATAAAATAGTGTCAATTATACGTCGATTTTGACCAAGAGTTGAACCTGACTTGGATATCACGGTAAAAAATCATCTTATAAAATTTGATGTAGCGAAAGAGATGATTCCTATCGATTTATGTTGATCTTGTCTAAATCGAAATCAAATAACAAAAACTGAATATCGATTAAAATGGGTTCGAATATATCTACTAGGGATTCATTTAATTCCTTGAAAAGAAGAATGAAGAACTTCCCAAGTTTTACGAATCATTCAAGTGCCCATTCTCAAAAGGTTTTCACATAAATTTCCTCTGTAGATGGGTTCTCCTGTATGCCAGACCTTCTAATTCACTCATAGGAGAAGGTCTGGCATGCCTTTGTGTTATCTCCAAATTCCTACTTGAAAAATGTGTGTGTGTGTGTGTGTGAGAGAGAGAGAGAGAAGAGGTAGGAGGAGCCTGACCATGAAATTGACTTTTTTGGTTTATTAGGTTTTGGCCAAATTCTCTCATATTTATAGAGAAGTTAAATTTTTTTCATAAACACCTAACATCCCCATAAATTACACCCATGTTTGCGTATTTACGAATCAGTCTATATGTGTGTGACCCTTAGGTCTATTAGCCTATTTGGTTGAGGTTTAATTAAAATATAATAGTTCTTAGGGGTGAGCATGGTTCGGTTTGGTCCGGTTTGGGCCATTTTTTTTCCAAACCGAACCAAACTGATTCAACCCCTCAAACTGAACCAAATAGGCTTAGTTTGGTTTGATTTAGTTTGGTTTGGTTTAAATTTAAAATATATAAAAATATTTTAATTAATTATTTTTTACATATATATAATAGTTTTTAAGTTAAAAATAATTAAAATAAATATTATTTTAAATCGGTTTGGAGGACTTTCAAACCGAACCAAACCGAACATGGTTCAAACCGAACCGAACCAAACAGACCAGTTCGGTTTGGTTTTTTGGTTTGAACTGTTTAATGCTCACCCCTAATAGTTCTATTTAATTAAATTAAATCTGTGTTGGTGCCAATTTTTTTCATTCAACTCGTTCGACTCAACATTTGAGCAATGCTAAAGTTCGACCCAGATTCGGTGAAGCAAAGACTAGATGGTATTAAATAGGCTTTGGAAATATCTCGGCATGGCTTAATAGGCTCCGAATGCAAGACAATGAGCTCATTAGATAGCCCCAATCGAGAGTTTTGCAATGGTGCCCAAAACTCCAAAACGAACATCGAAAGGACAAAATGACCATTTTGTCCCCAATACATCGGGACAATTAGGACTATATCGGAAAGATCTAACTTTGCTGCATTGTTAGTCTAAGACAAAAACAAGACAACACTCAAAATGGACCAGAAATCCGACCACCGATTGGAAAGTTATTTAGAAAATATCAAATTTGGACAAAAATCCGTACCTCGTCACCTCAAGGCATAATGGTTCGATTAATTTCTAGATCGGCCTACAAGCTAAATATTTCAATTTCCTAGTACAAGAATTTAGTCTCAAAATTATTGATGCATGAAAAATAAAATTTAGCCAACGGAATGATTTAATTGTATGTAATTTTAATTTTTGGAATTATCAATGACTGAGATTGCACCAATCGGAGGAATCGACAAAATCAGAGATCTAGTATAATTCGAAAGATCTTGGCCACACATCATGATGGAACACAAGATCAATAGTCATTAGGGCACATTCCAGAATTTTTCAGACAAATTGATGGTTTATTTAATTGATTCCGATCGGAAATAACAATATCCTTCGGATGAAGAGTATTTAGATTGATGAACCAGATCGTCTCTCTCTCCTTGTGTGCATGACACTTCATCCATGTGCACCATCCTCCCTCTCACTTGACCTAGGTGCATATCATATTGCCCAGACTCCATTCTCGAGTGGAATTCTTTCGGGAGAAGGCTTCTTTATGAGCTACCTTGCCTTATCCCATCTCACCTCATCTCTTATCCATCTTATTCTCTAGACTCCCCTGTTGAAAGGAAACTAAGAGAAAAGAATCAAGTGCACCAATTGCTCTTTTCCAACTTCAGATTGTGCACACATCACCGAAAAATTAGGATCTAGTGTGCCAATACTTCAGCCCATGCGCACACATTTCCTAGTAGGACTCCCTCTTGCTTAGAATTCCTCCTACAAAAGATTTCTTCAAGCACTAGGACTCCTCACCCTTATCTTCCTCAGACTTGATCCTTTAGACTCACCATTGGATGGGAGACTTGGCTAAAAAAAGGGCTATGCGTCAATTCCTCTCTCCACCCATCAAATTGGCACACATCTGCTCACATCACCACCATCTGGCCAAAGCTCTCTTCCTCCCTCTCTCCAGCGCTCCATCCTCCCTCCCACTCTTCTGCTTCTTCCAAAGCTAGCAGCATCTTTCAATAGCACCAGTAGGAGCAGCAAGGCGGCAAGCGCACCTCTCTTTTTTCCATCACCTACAGCGCTAGAAGAAGAAGAAGAAGAAGCTTGTTCTTCTCCTTCCTGCGCCAACCTCCGAGCAACAACAATCGATCGTGCCCCGTGTGGCCTTCCCTCTCCAGAAGAAAGAGAAACACCAAGGCCTGTGTGGCCTCCCCCTCCATCTTCAACAGAACGTGCAGCAAAAAAGTAGGAGAAGATGTATGATGTAGAATTCATTTCTTTTTTTTTCTCTTCTTCTCCTCTTCTCCATCTCTTCCCATGGCTGAGCCTTCCATCAAACAAGCCCTTTGTGAGCCCCTTTTGGCCAACCAAACAGGTCCCTAATCTGTTCCCTCCATATGCTCTTTTGTGCACCCCATTTTAACTGTCACGACCCGGAATTTAATTAACATAACCTCAAAATATGCAGCGGAAATACATAACGTCGTGACAATGGGATGCAACCCAACACTTAGAATCCATAACCCAAACTTAAATATTTTCATAGGATCAATCAAAACAAGATAATAGAACCATACTACTAAGTCTCACAACACTCTTGCTAAAAAACAATCAAGATCATCTACCTAAGTAGAGAGTATCAAGAATCTCCAAGTGCAAATGACTCTGACTCCTCTGGTTCCACCTGAACTTCATCTTCAAGCTCCTAAATCTTCAAAAAAAAACCTGCTGAAAAAATTTTATCCCACAACGGGGTGAGTCCGGGGACTCCGTAGGATTTACACCCATTTCTCGCCAATCGGATACTAACATATAAACATGCAATGATAGATAACATATCTAAATTGAGATATAATACAAATGATAATAACATGTCTTCTATATTTATCCATAACCCACAACCAAACCATGATTATCTTTAAGGGAAAAGATTATGCCAATGCTACTCAATTCTAGACCAATGCACACAAGACAAGACCATACAAGTTAGACAAATATCATCTAAATGACCTCAAGACTTAACTTAACATGATCAAATTAAAACAAGAAAAATCTGATTTTTCTAACATGACATGGTTTAACCTCCATACATGACACACAAGTAACATATTTCATATCTTTTTCAAAACACAAAGCCAAAGAGCAAGGAATTGGTCGTCTTGCTTCACATGTACAAATACTTTCACCCAAGGAAGGTGGGGTCGGGAGTCGGGACCGGGTCGGTTTGGGGCCAAACCGACCCGGGTCGGCCGGGGTCGCGACCCGGGTCGGGACGGGGTCGGCCCGGGTCGCAAAAAATAATAATAAAAAATCAAAATGGGGTCGGGGTCTTGGGGTCGCGACCGGGTCGGTCGGCCCCAAAACCGACCCGGTCGGGTCCGGGTCGCGACCCGGGTCGCGACCCGGCGAACCATGGTTTCATCAGCTCTAATATATATAGAAGTAGTATATACTAAGCTAGCCCAAAGTGCACCTAGGCAGTGGTGACACTAAGGGAAAACCGCGGTAATCCGGGATCTGTGGGAGGGCCGGATTCATCTAAGTTTCCCGCTGCCCACGGGCAATTGACTAACATAGGCCGGTGAAGCCTTCATAGCACGTCATATCAAGAGTTCATAACATAATTTCAAATCATGACATACTTGACCATACCATGCATACATGACATAACCATCCAATTTCATAGCCCTTCATGCAAGACATAACATCCATAACGAACTTGACAAGACATATGATAACCCGATATAATTGAACTTGTTCTCAATGACAACTCTTACTAATCATGACCAAATTTACATGACTAACTATGCATAGCATAGCCCAAGATCTGAAACCAAATTAAACATATTTTACCATAACTAGACAAGACTTGTACTAACCAACTTGGTTGACATATTCTAAATCAAACATACACCAAACTTGACCATATGAACATAATCATATCATGCATGACATAATACATAATCTAATCTGAAATCAGACTAATCAAAATTTACATGATCCTCACACATGCAATGACAAAGCGAACTAGACATACTTAATTACATATACAAGACAGTTAACTTAAATCAAGCTTGGCATAACTAAACAAATTAAATTATGATGTACTCAGCCATAATCTGACCTAAACAGGTCCAAAAAGGTATAATTTGATGACCCATGAGTTTTTCCAAATCTCCACATAATTATATTTCAATTCTAGGTCCATTCTAGCACATAATCATATACATAAATAACATATGGTCAAATCTCATGAAAAATATTTCTACCCATCCAAAATCATGCCAAACATGTTCCATAATATTCAAAATATCATTTTAAAAGTTCTGGTTTCAAGGATTTTTGAGAAAAATCACAAATCTTATGTCCAAAGTCTAAACTAGTCAAATCAAGGTCCATAAGTTAAATCATGCATATTTTATAATCAAAATGGAGTCAAATACATAGAAAAGCTTGAGAAACCTACCTGGAAGCTCTTGTGAATTTTTCATATTTTTCTGGATTCTTTGCTGATTTCTATGGCCTTAACTCTAATTTACGGATTTAATAATTCCGAAAATCAGAAAATGTTGAAACGGCGCCGAACCGGGCGGTTCGACCGGCTGGACCGGGCGGCTCGAAGACGCTGGACCGGCGGCTGGACCGGGATGCTGGGCCGGCTCGACCGGCGGCTCGCGACGTTCGCGGCGGCGGCAACGGCACTCGCCGGCGCGGCGATCGGAGCCTGCAGGGGCACGGCGGCGGCGGCGACTGGACAGCGGCCGAATGGCGAAGGCGAGGGTGAAGAAGAAGGAGGGGGGGGTACCGACGGGGAGGCACAGCGATGGTTGGTCGCGCGGACACACGGGAAGACAGGGCACGATGCTGGCGCACGAGACCGGCTGACCGGCGGTGGGTCGCGAGGACAAGGCGGCAGCAGGGAGGCGGCTGGGTGGGGGCGGGCGAGCGAGCTAGGGGAGGGGGGGGAGCCGTGGCCGGGCGACCGAGTGCGCCGAGGGGGGGCAGAGACAGGTGCAGCCGGCAGCTGGGCGCGAGGCCACACACGCAGGGGGGAGGCGCCGTGGAGGGGGGATTCAAGCAGGAGAAAGCAAGAGAGAGAGAGAGAGAAAGAAATCTGGGGAGGGGAAGGGAGCTACGCGTGAGAGAGAGAGAGGGGCGGAGGCAGCTGAGGGGGGGAGCCGGACGGCCGCGGGGCGGCTAAGCGCGCCCAAGCAGGTAGGGGGAGGAGACGGCTGCGGGGTTGAGGAGAGGCGCCACAGTTCGCGCGCAGGGGGGAGGCAGTTCGATCGACGGCACGCTGGGTAGCAGGGGGCTGGGCTCTACGCGGCAGGAGGGGGCTGGGTGGCCAAGGGGGCTGGGTATTGCGCGGCTGGGAGCAGAACCGGGGGGGGGACGTCGAGGGCGGAGGGGCAGGGGGCCATTGACCGCTGCGCGCAAAGGGGAAGGCTCCACGGAGGCGCCGTGGCTCTGGTCAGCGCAAGGGGGCGCCGTGGTTGCGCGCAGGGGGGCAGCTTGGTCCATGGCCGCGGTTGTGCGCAAGGAAGGGCGGAGGCTTCGCGCAGGCAGAACCCGAGGAGGGGGGGGAGAGCCGCCGTGCGGCTCGGCGCACGGGGACGCGGGGGTTGGCCGCGGAGGCAGAACCGAGGGGGGGTCGATTTTGTAGCCAGGAGGGAGACGGGAGCGAGAGTCCCGACGGGAGGGGGAGACTGCGCAGGGGGACGGAGAGAGAGAGAGAGAGAGAGAGAGAGAGAGAGAGAGAAAGAGGGAGATCTAGGCGGAGAAGAAATCGGAAGAAGAGGGGGAGCAGGCCTGTGTAACCGGCGGCGAGGGAGATGGGCGTAACCAGCGGGGGCGGGGATGAGGGTGAGCGCGACGGCAAGGAGAGGGAGGGGACGTTACACAAGAAAAAAATAATTAACCCCTCTTTTTTCTTTCAAATCATTACAATCTTGCCCAGACTCCATTCTCGAGTGGAATTCTTTCGGGAGAAGGCTTCTTTATGAGCTACCTTGCCTTATCCCATCTCACTTCATCTCTTATCCATCTTATTCTCTAGACTCCCCTGTTGAAAGGAAACTAAGAGAAAAGAATCAAGTGCACCAATTGCTCTTTTCCAACTTTAGATTGTGCACACATCACCGAAAAACTAGGATCTAGTGTGCCAATACTTCAGCCCATGCGCACACATTTCCTAGTAGGACTCCCTCTTGCTTAGAATTCCTCCTACAAAAGATTTCTTCAAGCACTAGGACTCCTCACCCTTATCTTCCTCAGACTTGATCCTTTAGGCGTCGTTTGGTATCGGGATAAATTTAGTGGGGATAGGGATAAACCAATCCTTGTGGTTAACCCTATCCTCGTCATGTTTGGTTTAGCTCAGGATAAATTTAGGGATAACCCTATCCTATGTTTGGTATGTTAACAATAAATTCGAGGATAACCCTATATTTTTATATTTATTTTTTATATTATCTTATTTTATTACTCATAACATATTCATAAACATCTTAACTCACTTACATATTTATATAATAAATTTAAAATTTTATTTAATTATATAAATAAGAATAAACTTAAAATTATAAATTTGAAAATATAAATAATGTAATTTATTAGACGAAATATTTTAACGGGGAGCAAGTGTGTTCCTCGGGCCCCCTCCCCCTCCCCTCCACCCGCCGGACGGAGCCCCCGGCGGAGATCGACGGTGCTCCCCCCCTCCTCGGCGGACGGAGCCCCCCGGCAGACCGACGGTGCTCTTCGCGGAGCCGCTCCCCGCGCCCCCTCCCCGACTGACCGACGGTGCTAAATTTAAATATATAAATAAAAATAAGCTTAAACGCGAACGGAGTTCAGCCCGCCCCCCTTCGGACAGAACCCGGCAGACGAAGATGGATGATGCTCCCCGCGGAGCCGCTCCCCGCCCCCCTTCCCGGCTAGGGGTGGGTACAAAACAGTTCAAACCGAGAAACCAAACCAAACTAACATATTCGGTTCGGTTCGGTTTGAGACCCCGTTTGGTTTAGTTCGATTTGAAAAATATTCCGAACTAAATCAAACTAAATCAAACCGATTTAAATCAAACCAAATCGTTTAAATGGACTTAATAAAAAATATAAAAAATTTATTATAATACCCCCCTCCCGGCGCACAGAGTGCCCACTCCCTCTCGCAGACACCCCCGGGTCCGCCCCCCATCCCGCAGAGTCCGGGCACCGCGGTGTTCTCCCCCCTCCCCCGCGGAGGTGTCCCCCTCCCGCCGGCGTTCGCACCCCGGCCCCCGAGCTCCCAGCCCCCGCGCGCCCCCCTCCCCCTCCCCCTCCCTCCCCCCGGAGCTCCCAGCCCCGGACACCGCCGTTCCCCCCCCCCCCCCCCCCGCGGAGGTGTCCCCCCCGCCGCCGGCGTTCGCGCCCTCCTCGGAGCTTCCAGCCCCCCGGAGCTCCGGCGCGCCCCCTCCCCCCCCCGAGCTCCCGGCCCCCCCGCAGCCGGCGTTCGCGCCCCCCAGAGCTTCCAGGCCCCCCGGGAGCTCCCGCGCGCCCCCTCCCCCCTCCCCCGGAGCTCCCAGCCCCCCGGACACCGCCGTTCGGCCCCCCGCCGCCAGCGTTCGCGCCCCCCGGAGCTTCCAGCCCCCCGGAGCTCCCGCGCGCCCTCCCCCTCCCCCCCCCGGAGCTCCCAGCCCCCGGACACCGCTGTTCCCCCCCCCCCGTCCATTGCCTTATCCCCACGCCCGTCGCCTCCTCTCCCTCCATGGCCGCCGCCTCGCTCCAGTCTCCACCACCGTCTCCTGCAGCAGAAGCACCGCCCACGCCCCTCTTTCCCCGTCCGGGAGTCCTCCGTCTTCCCCAAGCCTTCGGGCAGAACCGCCCGACAGAAGCTCTTTTCCAGCCTGTCGTCGTCGTCGTCCTCCTCCTCCTCCTCCTCACTCACCACCCCCCTCCCCTGTGACAACCTCGACCTCCACGGCTGCTGGCGGCGACGCCCCGTCGCTGGAGCTCCTCGCGCAGCACCTCCGTGGGACTTACGCCAGGCGGACGAAGTGACCCGTCGCCTGATAATCGTATCCTCTAAATCTTATTTTGGGATTAAAATATCCTAAGTATTAGATGGGATGACTTATCCCTGCACTTATCCCTAATTTTGGGGATAATCTGGATTAACTTAATCTAGGTTAAACTCATTTTTAAATGTGTACCAAACAGAGGATTGGGGATAAACCAGGTTTATCCTGGGTTATCCCTATACCAAACAAGGCCTTAGAGTCCCCATTGGATGGGAGAGTTGGCTAAAAAAAGGGCTATGCGTCAATTCCTCTCTCTACCCATCAAATTGGCACACATCTGCTCACCTCACCACCATCTGGCCAAAGCTCTCTTCCTCCCTCTCTCCAGCGCTCCATTCTCCCTCCCTCTCTTCTGCTTCTTCCAAAGCTAGCAGCATCTTTCAATAGCACCAGTAGGAGCAGCAAGGCAGCAGGCGCACCTCTCTTTTTTCCATCACCTACAGCGCTAGAAGAAGAAGAAGAAGAAGCTTGTTCTTCTCCTTCCTGCGCCAACCTCCAGTAGCAACAACAACTGATCAGGCCCCTGTGTGGCCTTCCCTCTCCAGAAGCAAGAGAAACACCAAGGCCTGTGTGGCCTCCCCCTCCATCTTCAACAGAACGTGCAGCAAAAAGGTAGGAGAAGATGTATGATGTAGAATTCATTTCTTTTTTTTCTCTTCTCCTCCTCTTCTCCATCTCTTCCCATGGCTGAGCCTTCCATCAAACAAGCCCTTTGTGAGCCCCTTTTGGCCAACCAAACAGGTCCCTAATCTGTTCCCTCCATATGCTTTTTTGTGCACCCCATTTTAACCACCTAATCAGGCCCTTAAACCTGTCATCAACAGCCCATATTCAACCCCATGTTGTCCCCTACACGAGCCTGCACACAACCCTTGTTTGGCCACTGTCCAACCACCTAAACAAACCTTTAAACAGCCCCCTTTTGTACCTTCCTGCTGGTCTTCAAAAGCTCTCCTAATCAGGCCTGAAATGGCACCCAAAATAGACCCCTACACAGGTCCTAAAAAGCACCTGAAAACCTATCCATTTGGGTCATCTAGATAGCCCCCTTTTCTGGCTTCTTAAACCTCACCTGTTAAACCCCCTTGCTGGCCCCCAAACAGAACCCAAATGAGCCCCATTGTGGCCCCATTTCTGTCCACCTGTGTAGCAATCAAGCAAAGTCATGACAATCCCTGTTTGTCTCATCAAAACAGCACTTGTTTAACCTCAAATCTGCTCTTTGTGCAGTCCTTTAAGAGTCGCATAGAAGCCCCTTAGAAGCCCCTTTGTTGGCTCTCTTAAACAACACTTAAATAGGTCCAATTTCAGCCCTCCCTTTGAGGTTCGCACAGCCCATTGCTGCAGCAAGGAGGAAAAATGGCATACAAAAGCTAAGCTATGCAGGTTGCAAAGTAGGCCATGCTGGCCTTTGAAGCTCAGGACAGACCTTTCTGACCCAAAGACTAAAAGATAGGCCCACTGCACCATTGAGACATGAACTAGCCCACCGGGCCTTGGACACGACTTCAAGAAAGACTAAATCTAGGGAGTTAACCCACCACTAAGTGCTACCTTAGGCTTCTGACTTCAGAAAAAAGCTAAGCCTGGGGAGTTAGTCCACCATTGGATATTGCCTTAGACTTTAAAAAAAACTAAGTTAAGGTGTTAGTCAACCACTGGATGCTCCATTGGACAACTATTATGGGCAAGCTCCTGGTATGTTGATCCGGGCGTAGGCATGGGACAAGTTCCTATTTCAGATGGACCCTTCCCACTGCGTGGAAAAGCCGAAAGACTTAACTATATAGGATGTGTAAATTTTTACACTAATCGAAAATAGTACCCAATACTACCAAAATTTTCCTGATCTCGTGAGAGTTTACACTATGGGAAGGAAGTATACATCTACACTTTAACAGTTCAAGGATATGCACTCGTACTTGGACAACTCTAGATTTGGTATATGAATTGCCTATGAACTTTGTACACCATTATGGACATGCAAATGCAATGAAGTTTCAAGTGCCGACTCAACTACATGCATCTGGAAATTCGATGCTAGTCCAACGGACTGGATGGGATGCGGACCGAACATAAAAACTAAATTTAAAATACTTAACAAAATATGAAGATAGACTTAATCAAATAAGAAAGAAAACACTTAATCAAATCTGAATATGTAATGACAACCATAACTTAACATAATCGGGAAATTCTTATTAAACTCACTCAATTCAATGAAAGTTAACTTCTTAAACAAGACATAAAAAATATCGAAGACACTTCAAAATACTTAAAATCTATCTTAGAACATGGAAGATCAAACCGCTTATCAATCTAAAACTTAAACTTAATCAAGTTGAGTTGAAGTTTGAAAACACTTAAAACATACTGAACACATTCAAATCGGTATGAAAACATACCAACCAACATGAAGTAACAACAAATATATCTTAAGTCAAATGCCAACTACACCAAACAAATCATATTGATTAAAACATCCACAACTCATCCAAATTCAAACAACTTCAACAAAAGAACAACAGAACTCATTTCAAAATTTAATTAAATCAAGATCAAGTGATTTAACTTGAACATGAAACCAAAGCAAATCCAAGTCTGAAACTCAACAATTTTACGCCAAGTCAAAAAATCAAACCTCAACTAAACTTAAACAAATTTGTTCGCATCTCATTGGGCCTGAAAGGTCAGAGCCCTTTGTATTCCTTCCATGTTTTGAATGTGCATGATCTCGACAAACAGATTGCTCTAACAGTTAATCAAGAATATTTGAGTAGTTGCTCAATGTAAATGAACGTCGGATTTTGTACCATATGATAGAGGGGGGGTCAAAAACAAATTTTTACATAACCCAAACTCAGATCTATATTTTTACAATATCACCGGACTATCTAGTATTTTTATATGCTATTGCCTACTTTACTGCAAAATTTGAGCATCAATATTTTCAAAACATTCAAAAAATCTTTTTCAAAACTTTAAAGAGATTTTCAATCAAGGTTCCCACAATCTATTATTTGATAACAAATTTTATGAATCATGAAGGGTATAAACCATATCTCATGATCCCAAACAACTATGGGAATAATATTATCTCCATTTAGCCTTTCCATTATCAGTTACTACATGAATATAAACTCACATCCATTCGATGTTTCAATTGGACAAGAGTACACCATCGATTGTCAACTCCTTAGTATACCGATACTGCATGATCTTGTACTTGGAATCAAATCAATTGAAAAACTTTTTCCAATTATCTACTCTACCTTGGCTTGGGATTTTGAGTACTATCCCATAAGATATTCACTCTCTCTTACTGAGAGTGGATGATCCCTTATTGTTTGTTCAATTACCTTCACTAGATTTTTCTTGTACCTAATCCATTGTTGTACTAGACCATCGAATCGGTGATCCATAAGTCAATGGTCAAAGCACAAGATCTACCTAATAAGGCATCTTTGACAACTCAGGTCAAAGGTCCAACTGTGCAACTATGATGATAGAAAACCTTAATTGACAACTTAGTAAAATACCATTTAGGGTTTCTAAATTAATTAGTTTAGTGAACTCATTCTACTAATTAGCACTTATATGTATATCTCAGTGTCTTTACACTAATGACTAATGAGATTGGTCACCCTCCTCACTGTGGACGCCCGATTCCAGTCGGCTCTCCCTAGCTAAAACGACGAACGCCACTCCTCTCCTTCTTTCTTCCGACTTTCGATTCTGGTGGATGTTGGTGTGTGGTCGCCAGGAACCGCGGGCTCCAAGAGTAATAGAAAGATACAATGTAAGTATTAAGGGAAATGACCGAATGTACCAAAGCGGAGGGATCATGTAAGGAGATTATGGGTTCCATCTTCTTCCTTTTCGGCCGACTGAGAAGAAAGAGTTTGAAGCACTTTTAGTTGTTCCTACAAAAACAAGTAAACCAAAAAAACAAGTGAAGGTGGATTAGAGCTAAAGTAGTGAAGCATCTTGTAAGAGAGATGAACTAAAATTACAAAAAGAAGTGAACTAACTGAATTGAGAATAACTCCCAACCCCCATTTTTATGTGTTTTTAGATGATGATATATAATATTACTAAGTTAAATATGCATGTAAACATGATTATCCATGTTGAAAAACATAGAAACAAAGTAATGCTAGGAGATGGGGGAAGAAAAATGGGTTTTGGCTCCAAAAACGACAATCTGGAGCCCTGGGCGACTCGACAGGAGGGTCACCTAGGCGACCCGGCAGACGGGTCACCTAGGTAACTTGACAGGGGGGTCACTTGGGTGACCTGGTAGACAGGTCACCTCCTACACTAGGACTCGGCTTGCTCTTGGATGCTCTCATGATGCTTTCGGATGACCTTCAAAGCTTGATGATGACTCTCGGAAGTTCCTAGGACATAGATGATGATCACCCCTCAGAAGTAGGAGCTTGAGAAGCTTCAAAATGGATGTCAGTGAAGAAACATGATGAAGAACGTCAATTTATGGAGGTGGGAAGCTGTCAATCTCTTAGGCAATGAAGCTTGGAGGATAGAGATGGCTTGAAACTCTCTAGGGCTCTCTCTTGGGGGTTTGGGACGTTCACAACCTTCCCACACTTTTCCAACCCTTGAAAAAGTGGTTAGGGGGTCCCTTTTTATAGGCAAAAGGGCCACAGGGGCATTTCATGCATGAAAACTGTTATCCGTAACAGAAGATGACCCGTCTGGCGGGTCAGCTGCAAAACCATAAATGCCATTAAATGCGCGTGTGTTGAAAGCTGGTCGTGCGCCGTTCTAGGACCTACTATAGTGGCAGGCGTCCCGGCTGACGGGACTCCTATGTCCAGTTGGTCATGACATCCAGACGAGTGTGCACCACTCGCGGGTCACTTCGTTCAGTCTGTGCACTATTTCGGTAGGCGACCCATTGACCGGGACGCTTCCCGTACCTGACCGGACTTGACCTCCCACCTACCACCGTTAGAATGGACGGATTTTGGAAATGACTCGTTGATCGGGTCGCCTAGGTGACCCAACAAAGGGGTTGCCTAGGTGACCCGGCAAAGGGGTCATCTTCTCCTCCAGAGTTCATTTTTGGGCCGTTTTCTCGGTGATCCGGTTTGTTTATCAAAAAACTTGAGTATCTTCTAAGAAAACATGAATCTTAAGCTCCTCAATTAGGCAAAATTTGTGTGTTTACAACTTGCCTCGCCTTGGTGTCGGCTTTGTAGGGGAGCGGTATGGAATGAAGCGTAGATGAAATGTAATGAGGCGTAGTGGCGTGCAATGGCGCGGACTGAAAAGGTGGCACCAAGGTGTAGATTAGACACGTAGACCTCTACCTAATTGGGCAAGGTTCGGACATTATCGGTCCTTTACTATTCCCATTTACTCCCTTCAGATCATTCATGTTATTGATTGGATGGATGCAGTGCTGCGGGCACGAAAATAGAAGAAGCCTTCCCCCAGTGTGGGGGACCTCTGAGTTATGACTCGTAAGTTCATCTCGGTTAGCAACCCAGCTCTGTGGTGTGCTTGTACCGAGAAAAGAGAAACTTGTCGAAAAACTGAAACACAACTTGTTTGATGTTTGAAGCGTTCGTAGGGTGTGTGATGTATGACTATGATTTTTTTGGTGGAAGTAAAATAAAAATGCAAACATAAAATAAGCAAATAGTTGAATATATAGGTCCTATGTTTAATGGGTCAGGATACACTTGGAGAGAAACATCGTCCCCTCACATAAGACTTTGGCCTATCCGCGAGTTTGGAAACAGTTGATCTATCACTATTTTTGTTGAGGGGGTTCTCAAGCTCAATTGTCCCTGAACTCGAGGTCTTCAACAATATTGTCATGCAATTACAAGCTAAAATGCAGCAAACATATATATATATATATTTGGTTTTACCATGAGAAATTATGGTGAATTGAAGATGGGTCTTCCCAGCATCAGGACAATAGGGGTAGTGAACCATCACCGGGTCATGTTGGGTCATTAGCTAGCGGAGGAAATGACCCGGCATCTGGTCACCAGGGGTAGTGACCCAACTGGGGGGTCATCAACTAGCATTGGAAATGACCTAGCATCAGGTCACCAGGGGTAGTGACCCGCCTGGGGGGACCAATGTAGGAAGTGACCCGACATCAAGTCACCTAGGCGACCTGGCATCGGGTCACCTAGGTGACCAAGGTGGGGGACGCCTGGGTCCTTTAACTACGCGACTTCCTTCCCGAGGTTGCTACGGATAAACGGGAGCTCGGATTTCACTTACATTTGTTGCATACGAAAGCTAATAGGCCAAGGAAGATCATCCAATAGTTATATTGGACAAAAGACAAGTAGCATACCCTCCATAAGCTTAGAAAGACAAGCAAGTGTTGTAAAGTGCAATTTTCTTCCGACGCTTGATACAATCAAATGGGAAATCAGATTAACTTCCTGTTTGTCGCAAATGGGAGATATTTGGCTGGGGAAGAAGTCCTTTCAATTGGATTTCATTTAACCAATTAAGGTCATCCTCCAAGGGCACATTAAGCATACTAGCACAAATCAGTCCCGGATGGTCTAGAGTGTTATCTATGAAAACATGAGTTTTAAGCTCTCAACTAGGTAAGCTTGGAGTCTAGTAAAATGAGGCATAGTAGAATGATGCCGAGATGTTAATCGAGACACACTTACAAAGACCTAGTTGAGCAAACTGAGTATTGTCGTATTCTGAGATCACCCTCTTGTTCCTTCCGAACCTTCTCCTTAGTCGATTGGTTAAGAAGGATGTGCCATGGGCACAAACAATAGTAAACTAAAAGACACACCCCATGTATAGGGAATAAATGGCATCCCGCATGGTGGGGAAATCGCCATCGGCTAGCACCCGAACTGTGTGGTGTGCTGAATTGAAAAAGGCAATGAAAAATAAACTAAGTAAACTTCCAATCGACCAGGGTTGGGTCTTCAGGTTCATTAGGGTTTTCTCAAAAGCACTGGCTTAGCTTAGAGTGGAATAACCTCATATTTCAGAGAGAATCATCATTAAAGCGTGCTAAGAAATTGATTGTTCGGAAAATCCACGATTGTATCTGAGGGTTATAAAGGTGGACCACACAGGGGACCGAAGATGATGGGGTCTGCATAGGGATATGCCTAGACGGAAATGTAGATGGTTTGCATAGGACCGGGAGTGGAGAGTGCCATGATGGGAGCTAAAACGTGATGGTCCATGTGGGGGACCAGAAGTGAAAAGTAATACGGTGGGGTAAAATGTAGTGGGATGTAGAATAAGATCGTAGTGGGATATAGAATGTGACTACAATGGGATGATGACATGGCATGACTTTATGATGGGATGCCAAGCCAAAGATGGAGTGACACTTAGAAGGTGGGATAGACCTTAGAATGGTTCAGAACACAATATGTCATGAGATGCATAAAAATGATGCATGAAATAATACATGCAGGGTTTAAAGAAATGCAAATTAGCATAAGAAAATAGTTGAAGATATAGGTTGCATGTGACGGGTCAAGATACCTCAAAAGGAACCACTGTCCCCGTTCATACAACTTTGGCTTATCTGCAAGCCTAGTGAGTGACCGAGCCATTACTGATTTTGTTAAGGGGGTTCTCAGGCTTAGCCCCCTCTAGACTTGAGGTCTTCAACATTTCAAATATTATTATTTTGATAGATGTAATACTAAAATGCAAGTCCTAATAGGGGTCGGGGAAACCCTCTTTCTTAATTTTTTTATTTTCTAATTTTTTTGTTGTTTTTCCATCTCTAATTCAAGTGCTTGAGGAAGAGAGTTGATGCGTGTGCTCCCTTGTATGGAGTTTTCATTTCCTGCATTAACTTGAAAAGAGAAGATTAGAACTTTATTGTGGCTTAGTTTCCTTGCGTGAAGAGGGCTGCAGTTGCCTTGATCCTTTGTCAAGGGATGTAAGCCTTTATGAAAGACAAAAGTGATAACAAGAAATTAAATATGCTTTGCATAAAATAGACATGCAAGACTAGAATTAAATATGCATGCATAATCAAAAATGTTTTTTAGTTTTGAAGATTTTTTAATTTTTTTGGATTTTGAAATTTGATGAATGCAAGATTGAAACTAAATGCAAAGGGTATGCACTTAAAATGATTTTGTTTTGAAAATTTTCAAGTTTGTTTAAGTTTTAAAATTTTGATGCATGCGAAAAGCATTAAAAAGTGTTTTGGTTTTGAGGATTTTCAAATTTGTTTGAGTTTTAAGATTTTTCAATTTGTTTATCTTTTAAATTTTTTTTATTTCTTTATAGAGAGGATAGTTGTCATTTGCCTTGATCCACTTGGAATGGGTGTCCCCAATTGTTCTCTAAAGAGGAAGAGCATGCACCACGTGATGAGTGGGAGGCCTTTCATTCAGAATCCTTTTGACCTTCGACCATTAATCAGCTAGGTTCTATCTAGATTTGGTTGGTCAACCCTACCCATAGGGGTTAAAGAAGAAAGAATACTGGGGGCAAGTCTTCGGTAGACTTCAGGGATGTCGAATTCGTTTCTCTATTAATGCTCACCTTTTCATTGGGATTCAGCTTCTTTGGGTCCTTCCTTCTTTTATTGATTTGCCCATATTCTGTGGTAGCCCACATTCAGACAGGTCTTTTATTTTTTTCTTGATTTAACCTGAGGGGTTCATTGCCCATCTTTTGAAACTTTTCTTTTTCCTTTTCTTGGGCTAATTTTTGTGGTACTCATTCATATAGGTCTTTTCTTTTGTTGACCTAAGGGGTTATTGCCCATCTTTTGCCACCTTCTCTGTTTTGAGAAGTTGGATCTTTTGAGACTGCCTCCTACTAAGGCAATGGGCACTTTCGATACTCCTCCTTCTAGTCCCCTACATCCACTTCGGACCAAAATAAGAAGAGAATAGGATAGGGCGAACCTTCCTTCTCTAGACTTTGCCTAGCTTTCTTTCTAGTGTCTAGTCATTAGGATTCCGAAATCTAGGCAAGTGGTGTATGAAGTATGGTGCCTACTCTTAATTCCTAAAGAACAAGTTAGGGCATCCAAGAACTAGTGGAATTTGGCTTATGATGGCCATCCTCTCGATTTTGAGTATTTATGATTTTTTTGTAATTTTTACTAAGAAACATTTTTAAGAAGAAATGATTCCATGTATGATTCACTATGCCTTGCCTTGCGACACTCATTAACTTTTTGATATTTTCATCTCAGTTGAAAACGTACTTGAACATCATCAAATTCTCTCAGCTATCCTCTCCATGCAAAATATTTTTAAGACATGTTACGATTATACTCGTAAATGCTTTTGAAATGAATGCCTCGAGGATAACATACATGCATGTAGTACCTTAGAGAGGATGAACTTTGTTGTTGGTGACGTTGCTGCCAGGACGGTATAGTTGGTGCTTGTTCATGCCTTGACCTGCCGTGCTACTTCCACTTTTTCCCATTCGGTAACACGATGATGGGAAACTGTATAAAATTTGCATGGGTTGGCGTTTGATGATGATGTTGATCAAGGTTTAAGATACCATCATGGAACATTTCCACTTTATTGGAATAAAGGATTGTTGCCTAGATTGAAAGGAATGAGACAACAAATAGGCTTGGAAGCCTAATAAAAGGGGTGAGCCCGTGGGGCCGACAAAAGGAGGTGGGGGCACGATGACCCAATTTCGATGAAAAGGGGCACGATGACCCAATTGAAAGATGAAAAGGGGGATGATGAGTTGATTTAGAAAGATGAAGGGCATGACGACCTGATTAAAAGATAAGGGGCATGATGGCCCGATCTGGAGGCATGAGGGGCGAGATGGCCCGATTGAAAAAGCATAATTAAGAGCATGGGCACCATGGCCCGAATGAAAAAGCATGATTAAAAACAAGGGTCCAGTGGCCCAATTGACAATGCATGATTAAAAACATGAGCTCTATGGCCCGATTGAAAAAGCATAATTAAAATAAAGGCGCAATGGCCTGATTGAAAATAGAAGCGCTAAGACTCGATTGAAAATGCATAATTAAAATAAAGACACAACGGCCTGATTGAAAACATGGGCGCTAGGGCCCGATTAAAAATGCATAATTAAAATAAAGGCACAACGGCCTGATTGAAAACATGGGCGTTAGGGCCCGATTGAAAATGCATAATTAAAATAAAGGTGCAATGGCTTAATTGAAACATGGGTGCTAGGGCCCAATTGAAAATGCATAATTAAAAAAAAGGCGCAACAGCCTGATTGAAAACATGATTGAAACAAGGGCACAATGGCCCGATTGAAAAGGCATAATTGAAAATAGGGGCACTGTGGCCCAATCGAAAATGCATGATTAAAAACATGGGCGCTATGGCCCAATTGAAAAGCATGATTAAAACAAAGGCACAATGGCCTGATTGAAAAAGCATAATTGAAAATAGGGGTTCAATGGCCCGATCATAAATGCATGATTAAAAACATGGGCACTACAGCCCGATCAAAATAAAGGCGTAATGGCCTAATTGAAAATGCATAATTAAAACATGGGGGTTTCGGCCCAATTGGAGATGTGGGCATGATGACTTGATTTAGTAGTGGAGTTGGACACATCGGCCTAATTGAAGGAATGAGAACGGACATGTGAGTCCGATGGAAGAAACGGGGCACGTGGAACCGGCAAAAGAAGAATGGATTGGGCTTGTGTGCCTAGTTGAAGGAATGTGGTACATAATAGAGGGAGTTGGGCTCGCGGGCCTGATTTGGAGACATAGGCACTAGGGCCTGGTGGTTGAGGATGGGCACATGGGCCTAATTTGGGAGGAGGGGCTCGTGGGCTCAATATGGAAGAGTGGGCATGTCGGCCTATCTTGGGAAGATGATGAGCTCGTGGTCCCAATTGGAATGGTTGATTGGGGTATGGACCTAATTGGAATGGATATAGTGGGGGCCATGACCCAAGAATTGAAGGAGGGGCACATGGGCCCGATTGAAAATGATGACGGGCACGAGGGTCCAATTTAGAAGAGTGAGCGTATGGGCCCGGTTCAAGAAAGTGGGCATGTGGGCCCAATGTAAGAGGACGAGGGCCAAATGTTGATAAGTGTTGGGCACTAGGGCCTGATTTGTAAGGATGGACACATGGGTTTGATTGTTGGGCATGTGGGCCTGACTGAGAAAGGTGAGGTGAGGGCCATGGCCCGAGAACTGATGGTAGTGTTGAAGGAGAGGCATGTGGGCCTGGTTGAGAAATATGAAGTAGGGGTCGTGGCCCGAGAATTGATGATGAGGTAGAAAGAGGGGCATATGGACCCAACTGAAATTGATGATGGGTGCATGGACCCAATTTAGGAGTGTGGGGTCGTGGGCCCGACGTAGGAGGATGCTGAGGGCTAGATGTGAAGAAGTATCGGACACTTGGGCCCAATTCATAAGGATGGGCACATGGGCCCGATTGGTGGGCACGTGGGCTTGACTGAGAAAGGTGGGGTGAGGGCCATGGCCCGAGAATTGATGGTAGTGTTGAAAGAGAGGCACGTGGGCCTGGTTGTGAAAGATGAAGTGGGGGTCGTGGCCCGAGAATTGATGATAAGGTAGAAAGAGGGGTATATGGACCCGATTGAAATTGATGATGGGTGCATGGACCCAATTTGGGAGTGTGGGCTTGTGGGCCCGACGTAGAAGGATGCTGAGGATCAGACGTGTAGAAGTGTCGGGAAATTGGGCCCAATTAGTGGGGATGTGGGCCCGACTGGGAAATGTGGGGTGAGGGCCATGGCCCGAGAATTGATGGTAGTGTTGAGGGAGAGGCATATGGACCCAAATGATGATGGGCACAAGGGTCCAACTTGGAAGGATGATGGGCACTTGGGCCTAATTTAGAAAGGGGTTGGACACAAGGGCCTTCTTTAGAAGGGAAAGCATAGGGGCTTGATTTTGGAGGGTGGCCACACAGGCCCAATTCAAGAAGATGATGGGCACGTGGGCCCGATTTAGAAGGGTAGGCACACGAGCCTAATTCTAAAGGATGGTCACATGGGCCCACCTTAGGAAGATGATGGGCACGTAGGCCCGATTTAGAAGGAGGTTGGGCACAGGGGCTCGATTTAGAAAGATGATGGGCACATGGGCCCGATTTAGAAGGAGGTTGGGCACAAGGGCTCGATTTAAAAAGATGATGGGCACATAGGCCCGATTTGGAAGAAAGTTAGGCACAAGGGCCCGATTTAGGAGGGTGATAGGCTTGTGGGCCTGATGTAGAAAAGCATTGGGCACTTGGGCCTGGTTCAAGAAAATAAGTAAAGACTTGAGGGCCCAGTTTAGGAGAATGGGAGTGGGCTTGTGAACCCGAGCATTGAAGGTGGGCTTGGTGGCTCGATTGACCAAAATGGGCTATAGGGCCCGGTCTAGAAGGTTGAGATGACCTTGAGAAAGGAGTTGGAGAGGGGGATTGCCTAGCTGGAGGTGATCCTAATAATCTATCCCCCTGGACCTCACTACTCAAATGATTGTTGACTAACTCGGCCCTAATAGGTTGTCATATAAGTGAATGCCTAGTTGAAGGGGGTCCTGGAATTCCTTTGCCTCTTGCCTTAGACAACTTGTGATTAGATTTTCTCTTCTCTTCAACCTTCTTTATTGGTTGCCTTGCGGGTGGCCCCGATATTCTCAAGGGTTGGAGAATTGATCGCAGACTATACTCCTTTTCCTCAAATTGTTCCCCCTTTGTAAAATGATTATCTAAACTCTCAGTTGTGATAGTTAATTTTTCCTTTCCCTTCTAAGGCTTAGGAGCTGATTCATGAAATCCAAGTCTTGGCCTTGTGATTAAAAATAGGGTTTGCACTGGATAAGCTATCCCCTATAATTCTTTGCCTAGGCCCTTACTAGCTTGATATCCAAGCATCTCCATAATTCTCCACCCAAGGTTGTTAAGTGTTGGCCTCACCCTTGGTTGTTCAACAATGGAGAGTGTGCTTTGCTCTATGGATTTTTGAGGGATGGAGATAATCGATAAAGCATTAAATTCAGGAGGAATGTCATATATTTTGATTTCAGATTCTTCTACATGTGGATCCAGTTCTTGATTGTCTTCCACTTGAGTTTTTTCAAGAATGGAGGATAAATCAGGCTCAAGGGGCACCAAAGTGGTATGTTAAGAGTCAGATATCAAAGAATCATTGATTTCAAGCTCAGATTCCCCCACCAATTGATCTGGTTCATTATTAGCTGGCTCTTGAGACTCGGTCAAGATTGTCATGACCGATTGGCAAATAAGGGGAGCCAACTCTAATTCTGAGGTAAGGGCACAAACTTTTGGAAGAGTTTGATTATGCTTAGCCAGTTGTGAAGGTTGTTGAAAAATAATATGTTGTGCAATCGACTGAGGTTGAGATGCAATTGGTTGAAGAGTCGGTAATTGAATGATTAATTAAGGCTGAGGAGCCAAGGTTTATTGTGCAACCGATTGAGGAGGAGGATCCATGAATCGTCCGACTGGTTGGGGTTGAGGAACCGGTCGAGGTAAAGGAGCCATGGGTTGAGCAATCAATTGAGGAGGAGGATTTTGATGAGTCTGATGGAGTTGTTGAGATATAACCCTATGTTGTGTAGGGCTCCTAGGCCGGTGCCTAGGGTTTTCTATTGGATTCCCTACAACATTAGCACTCCCACTTTCATTAAGTGCTTGATATTTTGGATTGTATAGCTCCATGATTGGTGTGTCCTTAAGTTGAGCTTGAACGTATCTTGCCCTTTCTTACAAATCATGCATATTCGTGAGATAATGCAAGGCCAAAATATTCTTCAAAGCCGATACGGTATTAGCAATTATCATCTTGATTAATTCTGGCTCACAAATTGTATATGCAAGCTTTTCGGCCATCAACCTCCATCTATCAGCATATTGTGTAAAGTCCTCATCCTCTCTCATTTTCTCGGCCATTAGATCAGTGAATAAATAGGCTGGCTCAATGCAATCCTTATATCTCTGTAAAAAGTTTGTTCTAACTGTATCAAAATCTCTTGCCTCCATCAGGTCAAGTGAATAAAACCATTCTAGTGTCATCCCATCTAATGACCATCTAAAGAGGAAGGCCAGGGCCTTCCGATCATTTTGCCATTGAGACGATTCATAAATGAAATCTTGGACATAAGTAAATGGATTACCGGTGCCATCATAGCGGCGATAGACCAGAGTTTTAGAAGGAGGGATGTAGGGGAGAGAGGGAATTGAAATTTCAGGGGTTGCCCAGGAATCTATCAAGCGTTTGAGTTCCTTGTATTCTTCTTTCAGTTGGTTGAGCTCATTAGTCATGGCTTGGTTGACTGAGGGTTCCTAGACAACATTAGAGGGTGGTTGCACCGGGAGATGTGTAGGAGGTGCCCGAATAGGATTAAGGCAAGCCAGTGTGGCTAAGCGAGTGGGATCCACCCGTGAGCAAAGTGGAGGTTGGGAAAAAGGGGTCAGACTAGAGATATGGCTCAAAGGCCGAGAGGGGCTAGAATGAGCTGAGTTTTAGCTAGGTGCGTTTGTCCCTGAATACGAATGAGGGGAGTGAGGGATAGCGGGTGTGTAGGCCAATGGCCTTGAAGGACTGGAGTGGGTCGAGTTTGGACTGGTTGGGTTTGTACCCGAATAGGAAGGAGAAAAGGTGGTAGCATACCCGGTGTAGGAATGATCGAGTTAGGGCACACCGGGTGGATGAGCCATTGATCGGGGAGTAGAGATAGGTTGGCCATGACTGGTAGGAACATGGCCAGTAGATAACTTGCTACCCTGATGGTATGAACGGTAGTCAAAAGCTGATCTAGAGTGACAATGGAGGCATGGGGTCCTAAGATATGGCTAAAATCATATGTATAATGTTGTACACCTTCTTGTTGCATCTCAAACCCGTTGGCAGTGTAGTAGCTCGCTGTGTCGATCATCCTGCTTGACCTTGATGACACCGACATAATGTTATGTGAAAGAAGAAATTTTTTTTTTTTTGTTCTTTTTATGGGATTTTTTTATGTTTTGAATTTTTGTTGGAAGAACAAGTACTTACCTCAAGAAAAGACTTCTTTTTTGTTATGTTTGTTTTGATATTTTTTTTTGGTTTTGATTTTTGTGGGGAAAACAAGTATTACCTCAAACAACAATTGCTTTTTAGGAATTTTGAAGATTTTTGTGAGAGAGTTGCCCCTCTCTTTTTTGTTTTTCGCTTTTGTTGTGCAAACAAGTTAAAGCAAAGACTTGAAATGATTAAACGCAATATTTTTGTTTAATCCTTAGATTAGTGAGCTTTTTAAGAGAATATTGTCCCCTCAATGATGGTCAGACCCTATGCTCTCACAATGCCGAGTAATCTAGGATTAACACTTTTCTCACAATGATTAGGTGATACGTGACACCGGGTCAGGTTTTAGGACAAACGGTACAACTGGCCCAATTGATGAAGAGGGAATATGTCACTTTTGGGGACTTACGGAGGTCTTAGTGTAAACCAATCTAGTCAACCGAGAGGGAATCCACGGAAGAGAGATTGAAATCCACCAAGGGACACGGGTGGGATGAAAATGTCTTTTGGGAGGAGGGTGAGCCTCCCGTCTCGGATGACCTAGTGAGTCAGGCGGGCCCGATACTCAATGCAATCTAATGCAAGAGTTAAGCAAGGATGAGATGGCATACAATAAGAAAGGAAAACAATGCATTGATCAAGAAATAATAACTAAGATGGTGATTAAACTATCAAGAACAATAACCAAACAAGTCAAAGATGTTGAAAATATTGATTTTTTGCAAGCTTGATTCAAGAGAAATGACCAAAAGCAAGTAAAACTAAAGACTGCAGCAAGAAAAGAGTTTCTAGAAGAGAAGATGACCTAGCAGGGGGGTCACCTGCGAAAAATAGAAAACGAAACCGAAAGAAAGCTCTTAATAACCGGGGTCCCGCGGTGACCGAAATAGCATGGATTTGAAAGTAAACTAAGGGCAAGATGCTTAGCAATAATAGTAAATGGAAATGCAAGTGGGCCCACATAGGGGCCTAAGGAAACGTAAAGCTCTAAATCACAACAACAGGAAATGACCCAGTAGGGGGTCATTTGCTAAAACGGGACACTTCTGGGAGTTTGTTTCTCCACATCGGAAGGAGATCCACACGAGAATCGGATAGATAAAAGAAATAAAGGTCAATATGAAAATGACTAAAGTAGAAATAGGCTTACTTGGAATTGGAGGAACATCTAAGATTGCTTCAAGCATGAGATTGTCCCACCGTGGTCACCAAAAGATGTGGACGCCCGATTTGAGTCGACTCTCCTCGGCTGAAACGACGAACGCCACTCCTCTCCCTCTTTCTTCGACTTCCGATTCTGGTGGATGTTAGTGTGTGGTCGCCAGGAACCGCGGGCTCCAAGAGTAAAGGAAAGAGACAATGTAGGTATTAAAGAAAATGACTGAACATACCTAAGCGGAGGGATTGTGTAGGGAGATTATGGGTTCCATCTTCTTCCTTTTCGGCCCGCCGAGAAGAAAGAGCTTGAAGCACTTTTAGTTGTTCCTACAAAAACAAGTAAGCCACAAAAACAAGTGAAGGTGGATTAGAGCTAAAACAGTGAAGCATCTTGCAAGAGAGATAAATTAAAATTACAAAAGGAAGTGAACTAACCAGATTGGGAATAACTCCCAACCCCCCTTTTTATGTGTTTTTAGATGATGATATATAATATTACTAAGCTAAATATGCATGCAAACATGATTATCCATGTTGAAAAACATAGAAACAAAGTAATGCTAGGAAATGGGAAGAAAATTGGGTTTTGGCTCCAAAAATGGCAATCTGGAGCCCTGGGCGACCCGACAGGAGGGTCACTTGGGCAACCCAGCAGACGGGTCAACTCCTACACCAAGACTCGGCTTGCTCCCGGATGCTCCCACGATGCTTTCGGATGGCCTTCAAAGCTTGATGATGACTCCCGGAAGCTCCTATGACATAAATGATGATCTCTCCTCAGATGTAGGAGCTTAAGAAGCTTCAAAATGGATGTCGATGAAGAACCAGGATGAAGAACAATGATTTATGGAGGTGAGAAACTGTCAATCTCTTAGGCAATGAAGCTTGGAGGATGGAGATGGCTTGAAGCTCTCTAGGGCTCTCTCTCTTGGGGGTTTGGGACTTTCACAACCTTCCCACACATTTCCAACCCTTGAAAAAATGGTTAGGGGGTCCCTTTTTATAGGCACAAAGGCCACAGGGGCATTTCAGGCATGAAAACTGTTATCCGTAACAGAAAATGACCCGTCTGGCGGGTCACCTACGAAACCATAAATTCCATTAAATACACGTGCGTTGAAAGCTGGTTGTGCACCGTTCTAGGACCTGCTACAATGGCAGGCGTCCCAACTGATGGGACGCCTATGTTCAGTCAGTCTCGACCGTCCGGACGAGCGTGCGCCACTCGCAGGTCACTTCGTTCAGTCCGTGCACTGTTTCGGCAGGCGACCCGTTGACTGGGATGCTTCCCGTACCTGACTGGACTTGACCTCCCACCTACCACCGTCAGAACGGACAGATTTGGGAAATGACCCGTTGACCGGGTCGCCTAGGTGACCCGACAAAGGGGTCCAGTCATCTTCTCCTCCAGAGTTCATTTTTGGGCTGTTTTCTCGATGATCTGGTTTGTTTATCGAAAAACTCGAGTATCTTCTAAGAAAACCTGAATCTTAAGCTCCTCAAATAGGCAAAATTTGCGTGTCTACACTCACCTAAGAAGACATCAAATACACAAGTCTATCTAATTCCTTATTGTTATCTCAAGAACCTATGACTAAGAATATTTAGATCACATATCTCTAGATGATTGATCATATTATCATGATCCTATCATGATTCAATTATCATTGTATGTGATCAAGAATTTCATTATAATGTACACATCTAATAAGAGCTAGTAATAAAGATTTACCTTTTTAATTGAATGAGATATTTGTAGAAATGACAAATAATATCATATTTGATTGGCTTGTAATGCATATATTGCTATCAATGTGATCATACTAAATTAGATAAAGAAGTAATGAATCTACTAAAGAAAATAATAAGAGTAGAATCAATTGTAGATGATTGAAAGAAGAGATATTTATATGCTTCAAAAATATTAATCTTAGACCTAAGAAAACTCTAGTTAAAAAGTACAAAACATCAAAAGAATAATAAAAAATGTACGTTATATATCTCTTGGATGAGGATAATTTGAATATTTTGAAGAAATAAAAAATAAATATGAGAGAAGACAAAGAGAATCTATAAGGAATGATCGCAAATAATTTGAGATTAAAACTTGAGTTAGGTTTGAGTATTAATTGAACCAAATTAAATAGAATATATAAACACATATATTATCTTTCTAATAATAAAAAATTTAAAATAAATAAATAATAATCAATTTTTTAAGTTGATTTGATTTGGTTTATTAATCTCACGAAAAGATCAAAAATCAAATCAAACTAAACTATGAACACCCTGAAGGGAACCTCAAATATAAAAGGGATGGCACTTTGAGCAGAGCCACCATGAACGGAAATTGGTGGAAGGTATATAGAGCATTTTCGTGGGCAAAACATATTTCATTAAGTTTTTTCTTCTAATTCTTTTCTATTTTTATTTGTATTTTTATACTTCTTTACTTCAAAATTTAACGTAACCTGACACTACTTATCTTATATTTTAAGAAAATCAACACTAGGTCCATTTCAAATTGTCAAATTTAACATTTGATTTAATATTCGCTTATTTTTAACTTTGAAGATTTGAGACTTACATTCTTTTTTTCAAATTACTTATGTCATTCACTTCTCTACTAAATGATGTCCTACAACAATTTTAGAATTTCGCTAGATATCATTAAATTATTGTTAATATTTAGATAAAAAATATTTTCAAAACTATCTCCACTTATGTTTTTAGCTATCTAGTATACTCAAACTCAAACTTAAAACCATATTCCTAAATGATTGGGGTTGGCTACATGGATTTTTCTTTTCCATTCTCTATGTTCTTCCGCTAGCTCCTCTTATATGCCTAGCTACTCCAAGTCATACTAGATTCATCTACGTCAAGTTAACTTGGGCCCACCTCTCTACTTCTTCTGCGTCGACGACATTAGGGCCTCGACCTATCTGACTGGTGCTTATGATGATGCTACCTAATATGACCAAACCAATGAAGTCTTCTCTCCTTTACTATATCCTCAATTCTCGTAACTTTTCTTTTGTCCATAATACACTCATCTCAGATTCTATCTACTTGTGTGTGGCCACACATCCAACGTCGCATCCACATTTTAGCTACACTTAATTTAGTCATATGCTTCCTCTTAGTTTTCCAATACTTACTACCATAGAGAATGGAAAGTTTAATAATCATGTGATAGAATTTTTCTTTCAATTTAAAAGGATTTTACGATCACAAAAAATATATTTCGCCTATCTCCATTTTAGTAATCCCACTTTAATCTTATAGCTAACATCTTTGTCATATTCCTCGTCCATAAGTAAGATTGAACTTAAGTATTTAAATTAGGTACCCAGTGTAAGGACTTTTCCATCCAAAGTTACTTCAACCTCTTTAACCCTGAGATTTCGCTAAAGCTGAATTACCTATACTCTATCTTCATCTAATTAATTTTGAACCCCTTAATCTCAAACTCAATTCTCTATGGTTCAAACTTTCTGTTAATACTTTCTTGAGTCTCGCAAATCAAAATAATATCGTGTGTGAAGACTAAACACCAAGATAAAATTATGTTGTTTATTTTTATTTATTATGTCTACAACAATGACAAAAAGTTATGGGCTTAGAGTAGATCATTTGTGCAGCTCGGTTGACACTGTGAAGGCTCCCGAGTCTCTTGCTTGGGAAAAACCTTGGCAGTAGTACCGTCGCACATGTCCTTGATAATTTTAATGAATTCATTAAACACCATTTTCTTTATTAACACCTACCAAAAAATCTCTTAAGACTTGATCATAGATTTTCTCTAAATCAAGAAAAATTATATAGAGGAATATAGCATAATCCTTTTTATTAAACTCTAAAATATGATACCCAAGTAAATGTTGTAATTTCGTAAAGGTAATATTATACCGTAAAAGGTAGAAATAATGATTCTAGCCAAAAAGTAAAAATAAACAAGAAAAAAGAAAGAACATCTACTCAACTCACCACGGCGGCATACCCCCTACCTAATGTTAAAGTCGTTTTCTTAAATGCCATACAATGAGATATAATGCGATATAATGCGGCGGTGAATTAAGTTAATGTTCTTTTTTGTTTATTTTATATTTTTTGCTGGAGTCATTATTTTTTTATTTTTATAAAATATGATTGAAAAATTATAATATTTACTTGGGGGTCCATATTTCAAAGTTTAAAAATATAAGTGGATATAGTTTTAGAAATATTTTTTCAAACTACATATTAACATATATCTTAATGATATCTAGTAAAGTTCAAAATTCCTTTTGGCACGTCGAGAAGTGAAGGACGGGAGTAATTTAAAAAATATATAAAAGTCTCAAAATTTTCAAAGATAAAAATAGAGTAGAAATTAAGATTTTTTTAAAAAAATCGTACATAGTGTAAATGATATTAAAAATGGGCTTAATTTTAAAGTAATTTTCTTAAACAAACTTATAATTAAATTTTTTTCCTTTTTATGGATCATGGCTTCTTTCAAACGTTGTAGTTAGATAAGACTTAAAAGTAAGGCGCATTGGAAAGTCGTTATTATGCGCTTGAATAGATTTTAGTCTCACCAGTTTTGCTATCTTGGGTAAGGTTTAAATCGGAGTTCGAATTGTCTAAATGACATTTAAAGAGAGTTCTTAGCTAATAAATGTACCGCATTGAAACTAATATTTAAATCAAAATACTTTTTTTGACCATTGAAAAGTCCAACACTAGATCTAGTGACTGTACATCCTCATCAGTGTTTTACTAATCTCTTTCTATATTGTATTAACTAATACTCATATTTTACTTATCCCATGTTAAGTTTTATGGAGTTGTAAATATGGTGCATTATACAAATTATTGCATTGGTGGAAACATTTTTAAGTTGCCCTTCACACTAATGGGGTGTTTGGTTGCATTATAATAGATATTTTATTTTAATTTTTAAAAATTATAAGAAAACTTGTTAAAAGAGGTGTTTAGCAACTTTGACAATTTTATGTTTTGAAAGTAATTTTCTTCTTAAACAAAAGAAGAGAGTCTCATCTCTTTCTTTTTTCTTGTGGTCCCCCACTTTGTTTGATCATGAATGATAGTATCTTCTTTTTGTTATCACATCCCTCCAAACATGATAATTTTATAACATTAGTTGGTCCACTTTTTATTTTAACTAATGAGTTGGTTCACATATTCTATGGGGTGTTTGGTTGCATGATAATTTTTTTGTACACTTTCATGAAAAAAATTATATTAAAATAAAAAATGAACCAACTCATGACATAAATTATCATGTTTGGAAGGATATGATAACAAAAAAGAATAACTACCGTTCATGACTAAACAAAGTGGGAGACCACACTAAAAAAGAAAGAGGTGACACTTTCTTTTTTTGTTTAAGAAGAAAATCACTTTCAAAACATAAATTTGTCAAAGTTGCCAAACACCTCTTTTAACATGTTTTTGTATAATTTTTATAAATTAAAATAAAAACCTCCATAATCATGCAACCAAACACCCCATAAGTATACCTTATGTTTAATAATTAAATAACATATAGTTTTACATAACTAAGGTGTTTGGTCGCATGACAATAAAGTTTTTCTCTAAAAAGTATGCTTTCATGACAAGATTTGTTAAAAACAAAAGAATATGACAAACATTACTTATATATATTTACGTAGTGAAATATCTCCTTAGATAATACAAGACGTCGTGGGATCCTCTTCTCCTATCTTTTGATCTACCACAATTTTGTTCTACAGGTATCCAACATTAAAGATACAGTTTTCCATCAAAACATGATAATTTCATAACTTTCAACCAAGTATTTGTTTGAATATGTTATTTTACCATAAAAACGTACTAACATCATATCACAACCAAACACTTCACAAACATATTACATTCTGATTTCTAAATACTAGGACTCCAAATGTGTCGGATTTTGTAGCGAAAATCACTTGTATCCAATTCCAATTTTCGATAAAACTTAAGGTGTTTCAAGTTTGATCATGATAAGTTTGAAATTATTATATTTCGATTTCGATTATGATATTGGAATCAAAAACAAATTAAATAATTTTTTAAAAAATAATGTATATATTAGATGTTATTTTAAAACTGAGTAAATAATTGATGCACAAATACAAAAATTTAATATGATATTTTTAATTTTTAATTTTTATCTTACTTAAACTCAAACTCTTATTCTCAAATGGCTGGATTGACTACATGGATTCACTTTTTTTCATTCTCTACGATCTTTCGCTAACTCCTTTCATATGCTTAGTTTATCTAAGTCAGACTGGGTATGTCTACACCAAGTTAACTCGAATCTACCTCTCCACCTCTTTTGTATCGACAACTTCAAGGTCTCGACTCATTTGACAGATGCCTGAAGAGGACACCACCTGATTTGTGCAAACTAACAAAATCATACCTCTTTTATAATATCTTCATTTCTCGTAACTTTCACTTTATTCTTAATGTACTAATTTCAAATTCTATATATCATAATGTACTCATTTCAAATTTTATGTCATAACATCTGCATTTTATAAGTTACATTCAATTTGATAATATGTTTCTTGTAATTATGCCATAAAATTTTTCTTTCAATTTTAAGAAGATTATATGGTTGCATAGAATTTCTATCTCATGTCTCAATTTCATTCAATCTACTTTAATCATATAGTTGATGTCTTCGTTATTTTCTCCGACAATACAAAAGATTGAACCTAAATCTTCCTTTATATCATATTATAAAATTTATTTAACTTTTTTTATTAATTTTACTTACATACTTATTTTAAACGAAAACATAATTAACTAGATTCTCATTCAGATAAATCATCAGAACATTTGATTCAAATCCAACAAGTTACATGGTACAAAATTAAGTTCCGTGGGATCCAAAACAGCGGATTCAGTTTGAGCCCGCAAAAGAGCTCTTTTTACGAGCAGGTGCCCGTGAGCTCCCCTCACATCCGGCGAGCTGTGTGCACGTCCCACCTAGAGGTTTAGACCTGATAAATTGTACAGCCATCACACTTTCCCCTCGAGGGACGACGGCCCTTCACAGCTCTGTCGACCTTTCTCTTATCCACACACCCCCGCGATAATACCACATTCATGACATGCGCAAATAAGAAGTTATTAGAGATTAAATTAGATTGGATCAAATATTATCGGATCGGATTAACAGGAATTACTTCAAAATTGGGTCCCCACCGAGACAGCCGCCACAAAGAGATAATTTCCTCCTAACAATGGCGGGTTGGGCCAGCGGGGTCCGCCGTTGACGTCCCCTCCGGCTGTCTACCTAACAGGTGACGACGACGACGCCGCCGCCCTTCGACAGGGGACTGCACCGGCGTCGTGGGTGGTCGGGTCCTGCCCAAGGACGACCGCCATGCCTCCGCACACAACCTCGCTCCGCCTTCCCACGACGTAGGGCTGTAGCCACGCCATGCTTCTGTCACGTCAGTCTTGTTCCGGCCGGCAGTGCCCCCCTCCCGCTCTCTATCTGCCCATGCTCACTGCCGTCTCCAGTCGACGGAGAGTTCACATGGTACTACCCGGATCCGGCACCGGGGAGTCCATCCATCTGCAGGGTTGCCGTGCCGCAGTCGGCGGCAAGAGCAGCACAGCAGAGCTTAGAACTTAGAAGTTAGAACCAGAAGAAGCGCGCTATACCGGAACCGGAAACAAGGAGATCGAGGAGACTAGCGCGTCAGGCCCTGCCTGCACGACCACCAAACGGCACACCAGCTATACTTAATTATTTTCTGCAAAAAAAAAGCTATACTTAATTATAGAGAACACTAGCCAGAGAGCCGCCAGGATAGAATTTTGTGTGGTAGAGAAGAACGCAAGAACATCAACTGCTGTAACAAGATCGTAGCGTGTGGTCATGATGGAAAGAGAAGAAAAACAGATTGAAATTAGAAAAAGAGAAATCAGTAGCAGCCAGTAGTTAAAAACCCTGGTGATCTCTTTACAATGGTGGATGAACCGTGGAAAGGGGCGGGGGGTAGCAGACTAGTAAGGGATGAAGAAGGGATTTGGCCTTGGAAGCACTCACAAGGCGCATTGACGTACGGATCAGTCGAAGCGGCGGCAGCGCCAGGCGGAGACGAAATAGAGGGGGCGGTCCTGCCAGCAGAGGGCGTGGCAGCCTCCGGCCTCCTCGCGGACGCTGTAGCCGCAGCACGCGCCGTAACCCTGCTGCAGAAGGCGGCGTGCCTGCAGGAGGGCGTAGTAGCTGAGGGGCACCCGCCCAAAGCCAGCCGCATCAAGGCGTTGCAGCCAGCGATCCACCCGCTCGTGGCGCTCCCGCCTCTCCGCCCCCTCGCTGGCGATGATGTCGCGCATCTCCTCCCCGAAGAGAGCACGCTCCACGCGAGCCCGCTCCTCGGCTGATCGCACGACGCCCCCTCCCGCCGCCACCGCCGCTGCCGCGGACTCCAGGCAGTCGAACAGCGCTGCGTAGTAGTTGAGGGCCTCTGTGAAGCGCTCCGCTAGTGACGCGCCGTTGTGGTTGGACTCCTGCTCCACCACGACCATCACTTTGGGCGCCAGGCCCCAGAGCCCCGCCAGGAAGGCCTCCATGCGCGCGGAGTGAGGCGGCGGCGTCGACGAAACCCCGGAGTCCGGGCTGGGGCTGTAGCCGTTGCCGCGCGCCGCCGTGACCTGCAGATGGGGCTGGAGCTCCCTGTCGAGCAGCTCGCCCAGGGTTCCTCTGTGGGTCATGAGCTGGAGCTGCGCCGCCGAGCACTTTGTGGAGAAGGCCGCTGCATTTCCGGGGAGCTGCTGGGTGGGGTCTTCGTCGGGGGAGAGGAGCCGGTGCAGCTGGAGAACGGAGCAGATGGCAACCGCCTCTCCGGTCTTAACGCGGAGGCAGCGCTCGGGGTCAAGAGATTCCACCGGCGAGACCACGGGATTGAACTGGAAAGGGACGTCGAGCTTCTCCGCCTCCTCGGAAAGGCGAGAAGCTACGTGGTCGAGGACCTCCTTCTGCTCGTGGACGCCGGTGATGCGCAGGTGCGGCGCGCCTTCGGGACGGGCGCTGAGGGCCTGGAGAAGGGCGATCCAGGGAGCGGGGTCGGCAGCATGGAGATCGATAAGGTGGACCACGCGCTCGCCCTCCATGGCCTCCAGGATCGCTTGGTTGGCGACGACATAGGCGAGCTTGAGGAAGGGGCAGAGGTCAAAGAAGTGGCGGCGGGCAAGGTGGCGGGAAGGCGCATCCGGCGGAGCGCCGGCGACGGCACGGAAGATGCCCGGCCACGCGCCGCGGAGCAGACGACGAGCGAGGGCGTCGGTAAGAAGGGCGGCGATGCGCTGCATGGTATCGCCGTCGGGAGAGGCGCCCAAGAGTGAGATATGCTCGAGGCAGGCGTTGGCGCGGTCGATATCGCCGGCGGCGACGCAGTTAGCGCAGTTCAGAAGCAGGTGAATCAAGTAGATTCCCCGCTCATCGGACTTCATCTCGCGCGGTGGCCAGGCGGCGAACGACGGCGCCCCCGCCCCCGCCACCGCACCGGCGGGCGAGATGGACATGTGCGAGAAGTACTGCAGCGGCGACGACGTCGTCACCGATGACGAGCCCTCATCCTGCACCACCATCCCTCCCATCAACAACGCCCAGCTGACTACACACACACACCCCTTGACTCGGTACAGCGAGCGGAAGAGAGGGCGTCACGGAGGATAAGGCGCTGACCCGGCAGCACCGCCGCAGCTGAGGGCCGAGCGTATATAACAACAGCAGCGCCGGGGCACGGAGAGGCGCAGGAGAGCACGGATCTCTATGAAACGCTTAGATACGAAGCGCGCCGTCGTCGGGGGAGGAGGAGAAGAGAAGCGACGCTGGCCAGGGAATTAGGGGAAAGAAAGAGGCGCAGGATCTCTGTCTTCTTCTTATTCGGTCCGGGAGAGCATCGGTTATGCAGAGATCTCTTTATCTCTCTCTCTCTGTATGTGTATGTGGATGTCCGCTTCAATGCGTTGGTGGTGCGTGCAAGCGTAGCGACAAAGGCGAAGTGTTGCCTTGTCCTCATCGGCTTCTTGTCGTTTGGGAGCGCAGAGGAATATGGAATTTCTTGTAAGAAACCAAAACAAGGTTCACTCCCGGCCGCTCGGGCGCGCCCGTCCAAAGCGCTCCGTATGAGCCTCCATACCACTGCTCTTTGTTTATTTCTGTTCCCACTCGAGCTCCATACGACACTTATTAAAAACCTCACAAGTTATCGTAATACTCATTTATCTCTAAATCAAGTTGCGTACGACTTCTAACCAGAGTGGAAATTCAGTTAAACTTGAGTTCAACTGCGTTTGGATTTTAATTTATAGAACTCACTTTGAACTCGTCCTCAGTTTAAATTTAATTATTAAATTTTAATTTATAAAATAATTTGTGAAGCTCAAACTTGAGTTTAAGTTGGGATTAAGTACAAGTTTAACTTATTTAATGTATTTAATTAAATTTACATGTACATTAAATTTTTTATTATTTTATAACATAAAAACATAACATAATAATAAATAAAATACCTAAATAAATTACTTAAAAATTTTATCAAGTGGAGCAAAGATATGTTATGGGGTCTTTAGTTGCACCACAAATCGAGTTTTGTTCTAATTTTATATTTTTTTAAAAAAAATATTAAAAATGATATTGGACAATGCAATTTCATATTTTTAAAATGATTTTTTTCTTAGACAAAAAAAATCTCACATCTTTTTTTTATATTGTGATCTCTCATTTCGTTAGACCATATATGTTAGTTTTTTTATTATCTCATTTTTTCAAACATGATAATTTTATGTCATTAATTCATATTTTATTTTAATATAATTATAATGAAAATCTAAAAAAATTATTGTGCAACCAAACACCCCATAAATCATGTTATTATTTATTTTTAACATAAACCAAATCTTCGCCATGTCATCCCTCGTTTGGTTTGCACTAACTTCTCCTTCCCCTCTTGTCTTCCCACGTTCAAACTTCAAAATCGTCCGAGTTCAAACACCCCTGAGTCGACTCGGGACACGTTATTCGTCGCGTCCGCGTCGCGGCAATCACCCCACACCCAACGGAAAGCCGCCGTCCCTCTCCCCCGCTCAATTACCCTTGTGTCTTCTTCCTCGCGACCCGGCGGTGAAGATGGCGCATCTGCAGAAAGCATATTCAACCCCTCTCTCTCTCTCTCTCTGGGTGGAGATGCTTCCAAGCTCCTCCCGGTTGTCTTATTCCGGCAGGGGGCAAGGGCAGGACCCCTCCAAAGCTTCTCATCCTCTCACGTTAAGGGCTACCGGACAAAGGAGGTTGGAGGCCGTGACAAGAAAAGTTCCGTCCTTTCCTTTCCACCACCTCCTCTTTAACTCTTCTTCTCTACCTCCGTCCGCACGCAGGGAGGGAGAGGAGCGATAAAGCCTGAGACGCTAATTAAAGTGCTGTGGCCGGCGGTGGAAAAGCTCCGCCGCTGCCGCACGCCGCTGCCAACGCCATGGATCCGAGCTCCTCCGCCTGATCCTCTCGCCCTTCAGTCCCCACCATGTGTCCGCCGCTGCACCGCCCTCGCGCCTGCCCGCCGCGGTCGGCTCCAATATCCATGCTACGACGCTTTACTTCCTCGCCGTCTTCCTCCACAGGATTGACTTGCTATGATTTTATCGTAACAAAATGTCCGATCAAATTACGATACATAATATATAAATTTACTTAATGTACTTTAAAACACAGTAAAATTATATTTTCGACGATGTGTCAACTGCGACGGTTTCAAAACGCCGTCGCACTAAGGATAACATAAGAGGATTGTAAATGGGTCGAATTCGGCAACACATTCATCACAATTTGATTTAGATTTCAATAAAAGTTAAAGAGTTTCGATTCTGATTTTGATAATTTCGAAATCACTATATTTCGATTTCGATCTGATTCCGATTCTATTATCGAAATCGGAACCGAATCTGATAAAATCTTAAATATATTAAATATTAATTTTTATTAAAAAATAAGTCAATAATTCACATATAAATATTAAAATTTGATATAATCTTCTTAAAATTTTATTTTTGATTTTTATTAATTTATATATTATATATTATAATTAATTTAATTTAAATTAAATTAATTTATATATAATTATTTTTATCAAAATCGGATTAACGAAAACGAAACCAACTGATTCTGATTCCGATTCCGATAAACTATCAGAATATTTGATTCCGATTCCGATAGCTTATAGGATACAAAAATAAGTTTCAAATCCATTAATTTTTATCGAAATCAAATCGGAATATCGGATTCCGTTTACACCCCTAACAACAATGGTTGCAGAAGATCCGTCGCAACTGGACAAGTGTGTAACGGGTTGTGTGAGCAGTCATCAAATATAATATTCAAGATAGTAGAGACCATTGTGGAAAAGAAAACAAAGGTGATTTTCAGGAAAGGCTAGGGGTGCGTTTGGCAACCACTCAGAAGTACTCTTTTTTAACTTTCACTTCTGATCGGAGTACTTCCTCTTTTATTGGAACCGTTTGGCTGATTTTGCGCTGCTGCTTCTCCTCTGCGTAGAAGGTGGAAGCTGGGAGGAGATAATTTCTCCTTCTCGTAACCGTAAAGCACTCCCGATTCTCCTCAACTCTCGACCTTCCGGCGAGTACTTCTTCCCTCCGGCGATCCGCCGTGTTCTCGACGTGCTCAAGATGTTGCAGACATTTGGCGTCAACACGCCTGCGGCCCTTCGCCCTCGTCCCGGCATCCTTCTCCTCCGACTTCTTCAATCTTCAGGTATGTCTCTGAACATTGCTGCTCTGACGGAGCTCTTCGGTGGACGGATGCTGCGGGGAGGGGGGATCGCTGGTGAGGCACGCCGGCGGATGCTGCGGGGGGAGGGGGGGTCGCCGGTGAGGCACGCCGCCGGGAAGAGAGCCTCCGGCGGATGCCGCGGGGGGGGGGGGGGGACGTGCAACCATTGTGGAGTCTGGGGGTGCCCGACGGGGAGGGGGAGCAGAGAGAGGTGCAACATCTCCTCCCTCCTCCCGCGCTCCCCGTAGGCCTCGGTTGCCCGTGGAAGTGTGAAACCCTCCTTCCGGATGGCAGAGCAGACGATCCCTCTCCTCTTCTTGCCGATGCCGATGCGCTTTCCTTCTGCATCACCTGCTTCGATGTCGCCGCACCCACCATCTGGATGCCGTTGCTAGGCCGCAGCTCGAGCCTCTCTCATGCGGGGGGGGGGGTCACCGGTGAGGCACGCCGCCGGGAAGAGAGCCTCCAGCGGATGCTACGGGGGGGGGGACCGTGCGACCGTTGTGGAGTCTGGGGGTGCCCGGCGGGGAGGGGGAGCAGAGAGAGGTGGTAATGGAGCTGCAGAGGGGAGGGGGGCTGTTCCGGCAGCAGCTCCGGGCGTTGCTGTGGAAGAACGGGACGCTGGCGTGGCGGAGCAGCAGCTCCGAGCTCCGGCGGATGCTGCGTGGGGGGGGTCGCCAGTGAGGCACCCCACCGGGAGGATACCCAGCTCCGAGCTTCAGCGTATGCTGCAGGGGGGGAGGGGGTCGCCGGTGAGGCACGCCGCTGGGAAGAGAGCCTCCAGCGGATGCTGCGGGGGGGGGGGGTGCTCGCTGGGGAGGGGGGCTTGCGGAAGGAGCAGCTGGGAGGTGGTCGTCATCGCCTCCTGCATGTCCCCACCGGACTTCCTCTTCTCCGAACACCGCAACGGGCCACTCCAGAGCAAGCTTTCGGAGATCAGGCTGGAAGCGGCTAGGAGGTGAGGGGGGCTTGTGGAGGGAGCAGTTGGGAGGTGAGGGGGGCTGAGCCACCGTCGGGTGTGTGCTTGGGGAGGGGGGCTCGCGGAGCTTGTGTGCAGGGGGAGGGGAGGTCGCGGGGAAAGGATACGCCGGTCGGTGAAGGTGCTGCCACTGGGGTGCTTGGCGGACGGGGCGGATATGGGGGCTCGCAGAGCCATGCGCGCGTCGACAGATGGGGCAGAGCGGGCTCCCGGTGAGTGCAATCAGGGAGTGCACACAGACATAGGGAGAGATCATTTTGTGATTATAGTCGTGCATGAATTGTTATAATTCTTGTTCAAAATTATATTTTGTCCTTGATATATATGAAATGTTGGTAGTTTATTTATGTCAAGCAAAACTATATTTGTCATAATTATACTAACATTGTCTCGTATGTCATATATTCTTTAAATTGTATTATAGAATGGACAAAGAGAAGACTCCCTTGAAGACAAAAGTTAGTTGGGATATGCACACTAATGAGACCTTCATAAGGGCGTGTGTTACTCAAGTTGATTTAAATGAAAAGAGTGGACATTCATTATCTAAGGTAGGATGGATAAATGTTATAAAAGAACTTAATCTTAAGTCCGGACAAGTGTTCGATAAGAAACAGGTGAAAAATCATTGGGATAAACTAAAGCAACAGTACAAAGCTTGGATGGCGTTAAAGAATAACACAACTGGTCTTGGATGGGATGAGGTGAAAAACATTGTAACAGCTAGTGAAGAATGGTGGAATGATTATCTGTTGGTACGTACAGTTATGTATTTCTCTTTTGTATCATGCAACATAGTATTTCATTTTATTAAAATCGTTTATTTTTTCAGAGACATCCTACAGCTAGTGTTTTCAAAAGAAAGGGGTTAGAATATGAAGACCTACTTCATAAACTCTTTCAAGAAATAATTGGAACAGGAGAAAATATTACCAATCCTTCAGCAAATTATCATGAAAATGTAGAGACACAAAATGAAATGTCACCTGGACCAGATACTCAAAATATTGCTCCACAGAATGAAGATAATGGAAGTCAACCTGATGACCAGATTGATGCAAATGACAGGACTGCTAGAAGGCGTTTATTGGGTCCAATTTCTCCACTAAGAAATAAGAAAAAGAAATCTCGTCAAGCATGAATGGCATCACAAATTGATAACCTCATTGCAGCTGTAGAATCAAGGGGAAAGAGAAAAGAAGAAGCTAGCAGTCACATTCCAAGTATTGGCGACGTTACAAGGATGCTAAAAGAATTACCCGGATTAGAACTTGGTGGACGTCTCCATATGTGGGCGCTAACAAGACTTGTTAAGAAAGATTATCGAGAACTATTTGCTGAGATGGATCCAGAGTATAGGCTTGCATGGCTACAGAGTGATTTTGAGGATAGACATACATAGAATGTTGTATTAACTTGTTAGTTTCTTTTTAAAGTTTAGATTACTATCTTTTGTTGTGCTTTCGAAATTGTAGTTCTTGTTGTTTTGGGTGTTGTTAAACTTGTTAATATAATTTGTCTTTCTAGTTGTTGTTAAAGTTATTAAATGATTTATTATGATTTATTATGTAGCAGGAGCACAGATCATTCTTATGATTCTTTATGTCTTCTTCTGAAACAATCAACTCAGATTATAACAATCAGTCAAGTGATTCTGATGACGAATATTTCGAGGTTGCAGCGGTTGCAACAAGTATTATTGTTTATAATGGATTATATATGTGTAAAGAGCCATGCCATACATCTCCACATAGAGGGTTTCATAAGGTTCGAGAATTATTAGGAGGGCATTGGGAACGTTCGTATGATATGTTGAGAATGGAACCTCCAGTTTTTGCTTATTTTTGTGATGAGTTTAGAAAACACAGCTTTTTAACAGACACAAAATATGTCGTTGTTGAAGAGGCAATCGCATTATTTCTCATTATTATTGGCAAAAATTATTCGATTCGGGATATGCGCGAGCATTTTCAAAGATCTGGAGAAACTTGTAGCCTACATTTCAATCGTGTATTGAACGCTATGCAGAAATATGCAAGAATGAATATTGTTCCTCCACGATTCAATGAAACACCAGAGTACATTGCGAAGAATGAGAAATATATGCCCTACTTTAAAGATTGTATTGGAGCAATAGATGGAACTCATATAGATGCAATTGTACCAACTGCACAACAAATATCACATATAAGTGGAAGGAAGTCAAAATGTACACAAAATGTTTTAGCTATTTGTGACTTTGATATGTTGTTTACATTTGTTTCAGCGGGGCATGAAGGAACATGTCATGATGCCCAAATTCTATTAGATTGTATATGTGATGCGAATTCAGGATTCCCAAAGCCACCAACAGGTAAATAACTTTATGTTATGAAGACTTAAAATTTTTATGGCAATCCAAATCTAACTTCTGTTGTGTATTCTATGTAGGAAAATTTTACTTGGTTGATGCAGGGTTTACTAATACAGTTGTATATCTAGCACCTTATCGTGGACATCGTTATCATTTACAAGATCGCCGTGGTCGTAGTGCTCGGAATAAAGAAGAAGCTTTCAATTATGTTCATTCATCATTACGAAATATCATTGAAAGATGTTTTGGCGTACTAAAGAAGCGTTGGCGAATTCTCAATGGGATGCCGTCTTATTCATTGAAAAACCAAGCAAAAATTGTTGTAGCTGCAATGGCGGTACATAATTTTATACGAAGAGTTGATTTAGGAGACGAATTGTTTAGGGAATTTCAAGAACTTGAAGTTGAGACAAATTCAACATTACAAGCACCACCGGGACGTATTCCTCGTGAACAAGATCGACAAATAATGAGCACATTCAGAGATGCATTGGCAACTCAAATATTTGAAAAATAGACTAGTTGTGGAAAAAACATATTTCATGTAAGATATAAATGTATTTTTTTAGAGTCCATTGTAGTCATTCATCGCTTGTTTAGAATGTCACAAATGTTTGACTAATTTTATGTTTAAATAAATATTTACGTGTAGAGAAGTACTTTTGTTATATGATAAGAAATTGATACCAAACTGCTTTTACTTCTGTCGAACAAAAGCACTTCTGATTGAAGCACCTTCTCATAGAAGTTGCTTCTAAAAAAAGCACTTCGTTGAAGTTCCCAAACGCACCCTAGGTTATTCGTGATGACGATTGTAAATCGTCACGAAAGTATTTTTGTAGCAATGATTTAAATCATTGCTATTAACTAGAAGTTGCTTATTTAACAGTTGGATATTTGTCACCACTAATCATATAACACTTTCTCCTCTCTCGTACGCAAATGCCATCATTGAGTGTTGTGCTTCTCTCACCACTGCTCACCATCATCAGCCTTCGGTCTTTGACATTGCCATCAGCCACTAAAGGTCATCGTCGGTCCTCCTTCTCCTTCAAATCTTTTCTTTTGGGTATATTTTACAATCCTAATTGTTTCCTCCTCCTCCTAATCTTCTCCTCTAAATTATCTAATCACACATGTTATTAATAAGTATTTAAAATAGAGTTAAATAGATTTTTAAGTATTTAGAGTAATGCTAAAGTTGTTTATTCAATGTTTATATACTTGTTTATATTGGTGTTCTAGGTGTTAATTTTTTGTTTGGATGTTTAATTAGATGTGTTGTTAAATTGATTAAATGTCAAGCTCATTATATAATGGATATATTTCCAAACCTTAAATATGGTTCAAAAGCATAAAAACAAAACCATTAAATGAGTGAATTTGGTTTGATTCAAAATCATAAACACATTATAAACGGAGCAAATTGGTTTAGTTCAAAAGCATAAACAAATTGTTAAACTGAACTAATTCACTTTGCTTTAAAAGCATAAACAAATCGTACATTGAGCTAATATGGTTTTGGTCAAAACCATAAATAAATTGTTACTACAAGAAAAGATATTATTGCGGATAGCTTAATGGAGATGACTTCCAAAAGTCATCTCCAATAACTTTAGTCATGATGGCTTAAGCTAGAGAGGTTGAAAAAGTAGACCGAGCTGATTCCACAGTATGAATTTTGGTTTGGGTCAGATCGGCTTCAAGATTACCATTGAATCGGTCAGGTTCTAAATGGTTAACCCAATAAAAGCCAACCCAAATTGCAACCCAAAGTGAACCCTTCACACACAACCCTTGAACCAATAGCCTTACAAGCTTTTTAAAAGTAAGGATGATATGCAATATATGAACCAACCAACTCTCTCTCTAATATCCAATGTGGGACAAGTTTGCTTTTCTTTCATAGCTCCTAATTATCCAACATCGGAGGTTCCAACAAGCTTGTTGTTCAAGATGTCTTTAAAAGCCCCAGTGTGACCAAGGCTTCAACTTGCAGTGCTAGGTTTAGGTCTAAGCATGAATAAAAGATCATTTTTAATTCTTCTTTATGAAGGTTAAGTTGTTAATTAAATTGCTTATTGTCTTAAGCTCTAGAATAATGAAGTTTAAAATATTGATTATTTATTCATGTTTTAATGTTGTTTAACTTGAACCAAACTGATTGAAATTGTTTTGGTTTGGTTTGGGTTGAGGTGGGTATTCGATTTGAAAAAAAAATAGTCTTAAACTAGGCCAAACTGAACCATGCATACCCCTAATTGCCACTTTGCAACAATAACTAATGGATTAATAAAAGTTATTTGATGACAAGTTGAATGGCCATTTCAATAGCTTATATTAGCCCAATTATCAAGAATAGTTGATCCATCAACATTGGTGCCACCGATGAGATAAAGAGAGAAGGATAATGATGAGGATGAGGAATGTGAGTCTTTTGGAGAAGATAAATGACAAGTATTAAATTTTATGGTATGTTATAAACTTGATTAAGATTACTTTGAATATTTTTTAAGAATGTTACATATTGTGGACCCATTTGAACAATGTATATAGGTTGTATGAATGAGGATGTTTGTTAATTTCAATTTGATTTTATGAAGATTGAATGTATGGAATATGTAGGATGCTTTTATTTGAACAAAATGTAGTTATGGGTTATTGTGGAGTCTTTGAATTGTGTATAATGTAATTCTTTGTTAATTTCAATTTGGTTGTATGAATGTGAATAGGTGGAATCAATGGAATACCATGAATGGACTGTGAAGAATGATTTTATTTAATTCACATGTGGTTGTGGGTCATTGTGGACCTATTTTAATATAAAAGGTACATGTGTTGTTGTATAAATCCATGAATTTAAATTTTTGTTTTTAAATTTAAAATTATTTATTTTATTTTTAGTATTATTGGTGATGGCTATGAATCGTTGCCACTTATCAGTAGCAATGGCTTTGGCCATTCCCAATTAATACTACGCGGATGTTTTCTTCTACTTCAATGATAGTTTGTTAGTCATCGTCACTAATAGTTGTGAGAACTGATAGCCATCGCTATTGATAAGTGGTGATGGCTATGAGCTATCACCTATCAATATTGGCAATGGCTAAGAGTCATCGTCGATAGAGAAAGAAAAACCTAGGGGTTTTTGATCTGGTTCGACGATGCCTTCATCACTTTGGTGACATTTTCAGCCGTCCCCAATAATCATTAGTGGTGGCTTGTATAGCTGTTGCTTATAGTTTATAGTGATCAATTATTGTTCATTGTTAATAACTTTAGTCATTGCCAATGCTATTGGTGATGGGTCTTTTTGTGATAGCTTTTGGCACGATGGCAATGACTTCTAGTTGTCACCCTTAACCCTTTTCTTGTAGTGTATGACATAGGTCTTTTTGTTTGAATTGAAAACATCATGCATGTCTCAATATTCCTCTAACCGTGACATGCCAACCCATTTGGTTGTATGTAAAAGGTGAATCACATAAACTAATTTAAGTATGACCACTTGGTAATCTCGATCAACGGCAATGCAATGGTTGTCATTTTTGGTGAAAAAATATTTTATCATATGAATTACTCATTTAATAAATTTATAAATAAAATTATAAATAAAACTTGAATTTTCAAGTGTTTAAACTATTTTTTTGATTAATTATTGTATATAGAAATTACAAGAACACTTTATGTTGTACTATTATGCATCATATATTTTATTTAGTTGCTAGTACATTGTAGGTTTAAAAAATATACATTTGAGTAAACTATTTTTTATGAAAATTTTTAGCGATAAAAATATTTTACCATATACTTATTTTGAATATAAAAACTTAATATTTAGTAATTATTTCTAAATTTTAATTAAATAAAATAATGATACTATAGTAAAATTTTACATGAAATTTAAGAATCTGATATACATATATCCAAATGACTGAAAATAATCTAAGAAAAATATTTATAATTAAAAAAATTAATAGATCTTGTTTTCAATTTTTTTTTACTAATATATAAATAATAAACTATAATTATAATTTAATCAAAAAAATTTTAAAAATAAATTTTGATTTAATTTTACATCAATTTTTGTTATAAATTAATAATTTTATTAAATAAATATTAATAAAATTATCTATGGCTATTATGTTGTGGTTAAAGTATTTGATAAATTTTTCTAAAAAAGCAACTGCACGCAACCAAATGACCACGAATATTTTTAATTTCTTGTAAAATTGTATTTTAGGATATGCCTTTTCTTTGGTTTGATTTTACACAAACTCTTAGTGTATATGTTTATATATTTCACTAGTTTCATCTAAAATTCTTTGAAATTTATTTTGATTATAAATATACATAAATACAGTAAATATATTTAAATTTAAATAATATTATTTTTTATTTCAATTATTCAAGTTATTTAATTTAATTTAATTTGAGGAATTTTAGAAATCAAATCAAATTAATAATCAAAGCCAGACCAACCAGAACCAACCAATTGATTTGGTTTGGTTTTCAATGTTATGCCCACTAATGAACACTCTTACTCCTCTGTCTAACTGATCAAATTGAACTTGTCTTAAATTTTCTTTGTGGTTTGTTTATATACATATATACGTATTTATATTTGTACTTAGCTATATATTAAGTTCAATTCTTTAGAAAATAAATCCATTCTAGGTAAGTGATGCCTTGCATCCTCGAACCATTGGCAAAACACAGTGCTGAAGTGAGCAAAAATTATAATTTTATCAGTATAGTTGGTTGTATCATGTCAAAGAGACTATAGCAATTAGAGTTTTTAATAAAATAGAGTTTGTCATGCCCCAATTTTTGATATGCACCATGGAATAATTCGACGATGCGATTAGAGAAATTAACCCCTCAAATACATCGATTTGAGAAAAGTGAAGACAAACTAGGTCTCATTTCATAAATTCACACATTCTAATTAAAAATACATTACTAATACTACACTCTTAACAAAACTATATATCATCTAAGACATAAATATCATCCAACTGTCTTCTTGAAAATTGAACCACCATGCTAAACTTGATTACTTGAAAAATTGATAAGAGGATTGAAATGAGTATGACGACTCAATAGACACCCCATTATCTGTCAAATCGGATAGCCAAATGACCCTAAATGATAAATAAATAGGTACCCAAACTTACTCCCATTGTATAGAAGTATAAGACTAAACAATTTATTAAATATTTGACTTAACCACATGTTTTACACCACCAACCAGCCTATAAAGACACACCAACCAGCACCTAAAAATAACCCAAATCAAGAGGGAACAACACATGTATGAACACATACTACTTGATCTTATATGATAGAATCACTATAAATGAGATATGCCATGCATACTATACAACACAACCCGATTAAGACAAACTAATGCACATCACTAGACCACATTCACAACATCATACAATAGATGCACCTATCCTCTAATGAAGGACCACATTCATAATACCATACAATAGATGCACCTATCCTCTAATGAAAGACCACATTCACATTAATGTATAATATATACACCTATCCTCTAATAAGAGACCATCTCTTTTCTTATTGGTAAGGAATGCATTGTCTTTCCATCTCAACTAACATCATATCTATCATATAGCAATATCATATAGCTAAAAGAAATACCATAGTGTACCTAGGCAATAGTGACACTTAGGATGCCCATGGGATCTAAGATCAAAGGATGCACCAAACAGTTTTAACCTCCGTTGCTCTCATGTCATGACTAACTAGTTTGGTGTAGTTCAATCTTCCATTTCAATAAATACATCATGTACACATGCAAACTTATGTCATGCCATGACAATAACTACACAAACTATGACCATTAACATGAATATATAAAAAACTAATGTCATGTTTGGCAACCACGACCAAAATGAATTAAAATGAGACAATATCCACATATAAACACCTAAATAGGATTAGACATGAATATAATTAGATGCAAAAAAATTTAATCACCATAGCTTATAATTTTGTTAACCTATTACCACAAACATAACAAGGTTACCTTAATCTATACATGCTAATATATAACCTAGTGACAAGCTAAAAGGAATAATATTACACTACTAACTAAGCATGATCTCATATATATGCAAATAAAGATATAAACACATATCATGGCTTGATACTACACACAACTATCTAATTAACTAATGCTAACTCAAAAATTAAGCAAAAAGTAACTACACTAACCATTTAATTAAAAGGCGAACTATATGGGAGGTGAGATGATGGGCAATGACTAGCGGGACAACTAGGGGTGGCAATGGGCCGGGCCGGCCCACGGGTTCGCAGGCCGGGCCGGCTGCGGGTCATTTGACGGGCTAAACATTTTGGCCCGCGGGTTTTAGTCGGGCCGACATACGGGCCGAAGCGGGCCGACACGGGCTAAAGCGGGCCAAATAACTTTCAATTTTTTATGTCAAAAACATCATTTTTACTTATTAAAAATATATTTTAATTAAATTATTATTAATTTTATAATATTATCTTAAATAATTAAATTTATCATATTTAATAAATATTTATTTATAAAATATATAGTTGGGCCGGGCCGGGCCGGGTCGGGCCAAGTCAATAATTTTTGCCGGCCGGGTCGGGCCGGGCCAACAATGTAGTGCGGGCCGGGTTGGGCCGGGCCAATATATTTTGGATTGGGTCCTAAGCAGGCCGACCTCGGGCCGGGCCGGGCCCGGCCCATTGACACCCCTAGGGACAACATGGTAATGCGCATGTGATCGTATCAAAGGGAAAAAAACATGGCCAACCACATGGTGGTAGGCGACCATGAGGCGATGCCGAGAGTGAAAAAAATTAACAGTGTTCATAGGGCACAAAGAAGAGAGAGGGATGCAACAAGACGACGATGCTAGTGTTGTAGAAGGTAAAGATAAAAAGGTGGAAGGTGATTATGAATAGGAGATAAAAAATAGGAGATAGAAGAAAAAGAAGAAGAGAGACCAAACATTTAATCAAAACTTAATTTAAGTAAAATATAACTATCAACTTAAACTAATAAGACACAATATAAATAATTAAAAAAATACATACTTACCTATATTGACACCTTAAAAATAATTTAAACATACAAAGTAAATAATTAAAAATATTATGATAATAGCCTAATTAGTGATATAAAAATATAGAATATTACACAATTTCATCAAAGTAGATTGTATTTTTTTTAGAGGTGACACTGGGTTGGACCAACCCGCCAACTTGTGGCTCCACTGGCCAGAGGTCAATATATATATATATAGATCTAAAGTTTTTGACCTTCAAATATTTTTAGAGGATAAATTATATATCAATATAAAAATTGATATAAAAGATATTGCTATTACATATTATTTTTTATTTACACTCGAAGTTTAATATTGATATTCATAGTTTACACGTGATTTCTATCCCTATTAATTTTAAAATTGACGATAATAAATGTGTTTAATATAGTTGTCAAACTGACATTAGAAAATAAAACTTGCTAGGCATTCTTGGCAATTATTGGGACAATAATGCCGAGGTGACAGAAATTAGAACTCTATATTGTAGTATTATACCAAATAGATAATAGTTATTAAATTTTTTTATAAAAATTAATTGCATTCGTGTAGATTATATCTCTTTTACGATTTATGTTATAGAAGCAAGTTGTAATCACTAGAGATTACGTAGGCACTTTGTAATATCTGGGATAAAAAGAAGAAAACAAAATTAATCCTAAAAAATGTAACCGCCGCCCTCTCCTCTCTACGTCTCCCCATTTCCTCCTTTTGCCACCATGGGCATAAGTATTGTGCAAGCGACCCGAACCGAGTTGAGTAGTACGGTGTTAAAGCTCGGCTCAAATTTTTTTACACGAGTTCGAGTTTGAGCTCGAGCTTGAGTTTTAACGAGTATGTTGAACTTTTATTTAAGCTTGGTTCGTTTATTAATTGAGCCGAGTCGAGCTCGAACTCAAGTAGTAATTGAACTAAAATTTAATCAATATTCAAGTTTAAGCTACATAAAAACTCATTTATAAAACTCAAAATTAATGAAAAATTATTCGTAAAACTCTAAATTTAGCTCATTTATGAATCTCGATCTAAGTTTAAACTCAAATTTAAAATTATTTGATATATTTAAATGTCAATATATAAATATTAATACTCATAATTAAAATTTTAAAAAGAAATATTCAATAGAATATTTAATCGAGCTACCCGTAAGTTTATCGAGCTGAGTAGGAATCTGATCAAGCTCAACTCGTTTAATGAGTCAAACTTTATTTTTTATTCAAATTTATTTATTTAACATAATAAATGAACCGAGTCGAATTTTTATTGAGTCGAGCTTCGAACTACTTGCGGAGTGTATTAATTCGTTTGCACCCTTACATAAGCCCTCCCTCTCTTAGCGGATCTGCTCTCTGCTCTGTCTCTTTTACTTTCTATATCTCTCCTTGCTAGCCCCCATTGCTCTCTCTCCCCCCGCCCCTCTCTCTCTCACACACACACTGATGATGATGCCAAGGGCAGCCATCATCAATGCCACCCCTCTGACGTTGCCAGCCAACCGTCGTGTTCATCGTCATTGCTTGTTAGAGATCTCCACCATTGTCGTGTAAACCCCTTTGGTTGCAAGCATCCACCACCCTTGATCGCATGCGTCTACCTCCCCCGGACATGAGAAGCCACTGAGCCGCTATTGGTCTTTGGTCAATCGCCCGGTCTAGTTTGCCAAATTTGTACAAAAACTTATTTTAATCGTAGAAAAAATAAAAAGGTCAATAAAATTCATAAAAATCTTTAAAAAGTAGGATAATTTAAGTAGAGTCTCAAGTTTGCTATGGTAAATTTTTAAAATTTTATGATAAGATTGTATGAGAAATTTTAAAACACTGAGTAATCTAGCTATATGCCACTATTTTTAATAGAGATTATTTGAAATTAAAAAAATATGAAATACATGATTTTATGTTAGTTGGTTATGGTTAGGACATCATGTTAATTATTCTAGATGTGATTAGATGAATTGTTTAGAGAATTTCATAATTGTAAACCATGAAATATTGTATAAATGCCATGTTTAGCTTTAGTAATGAAGTTGCTATGCACAATAATTGAATATAGAAAAATATGAATAGGGACATCCAATTTGACATATTTGCTATCTTAGAAGCAAACTATAGTTTGTTTATCCATATTGATATTTTGTATAATCAAGATTATAAGATTGTTTAGTTAGATGGTGATGATATGGATACGTTAGTAGTATATCCATAAAATAATGATAAGATGTATTATAGGATGATGAAATCATGAATAAAATGATGAAGAAATGATAGTATATGTATATATATAATGATGTTATACGATAGAATGATGAATGATACATGCATAAGGTGATGTTGTATATGAAATGTTGATATGCACATGAAATAATGATGTGAAATGATATGATTGACAAGAGATGATGATATAGAGATGATATAATGTCATAAGATATTATATAAACAAATTATGATATGACAAGCAAGATGATAAAGCAATGTATTCATGTTTGGTGTTGTTTCAAGTGTATATCTACTCTATTTTCCCACATAGATGTGTGCATGTCTTTACTGCTGCATTTCAAATGTCAACCTTTGTTTTGCTGCACACGTGTGTATGCCTCTGTTTTGCTGCACAGATGTGTGTGCCTCCATTGTTGCACATTGGGTGTATGTCTACTTTGTTGCATGCTTAGTGCATGTCTCTATTTCGGATACATACTCAGAGCACACCTATTTGTATGTTGCACCTCAATCATAACTGATTTATTAGATCCAATAATCTATGAACTGTATTTACTTTGCCAAACACCATAGAAAATGATTGTGTATACCATAGAACTTATTAGATTGAATTGATGCTACCTGAAATGTTAAGTATATTGCATGTTTAATATATTTAGTTAAAATAGATGATATTGTGAAGCTATGCCATGATATGTATGTACCGTGATATTGTATAAAATTTGGTATATTTTAAAGCTAACATGTGATACCTAGTACCTACTAACTTTGAAGCTAATTGTACGTGAATGTTTGTAAAATAATTTTCTATTACTGCTAAATGTACAGTGGAAAGACTAATGCCTACTGAGTCAATATGACTCACCCATTTCTTTTTAAAAATTGTGATTCTACAAGTTTCTTAGAGACTAACTTTGAGAAAGAAGGTGATTTAGATGATCAGGTTAGTGTATAGAAGAATGAAGAACTAGATACGTAGTTGATTTGGTTTTATTTTGTTTAGTTGAATCACTTGGCTTGTGTAGCCAACAAAGTAGTTTACTTTGGACAATATGGTTGTTTGGTATTTCAGTTGTGTTTTAGACCTTGTTTTACATTGCTTGAGACTTATGTTGTTGAGGTGTACTTGTTAATCCAAATCTCACTTATCGTGAGTTTTTATCTTACTGTCACAATTTTGGAAAAATTCAATTTTTCTTTGTTGCACATATTGAACTTATTTTTTCAAGTTGTGACAATTTTTTATTGATTACTATTCTAATGGTGATAGTCAAAAGTGGTTACCAACATGCCAATAACCATCGCGAAAATATATTAATGATGGTGTAAAGTCATCGCCAAGACATCATAAATAAGCCCATTGCTATTGGTACTAGTGATGACTTCATAGTCACCATTACTAGTAAAAATATACATGACTGCTTCATAGCTGTCCCCATCACAACCATTCCCATTACTAGTGACAACTTTAAGTAGTCGCCAATCACTCTTCACATAAGAGTAGGTGCACTGACAATGACTTAAAGCCATCGCTAGTATTACTTCCAATAATGACTTAAAGTCATTGCCAAAGTTGTCATCCCAGTCCCTGAAACACTCTTGAACATTAAAGTGACTGCTTTGGCAATGGCTTAAAGCCATTGCCAATGCTTCTAAGCCATCACAAAAATATATTTTAGTGACGGTTTGGAACCGTCGTTGATAAATCTTATTAAAAATAATTTTAAAATTTTAAAATAAAAATTCATGCATGATTATGCAACCACATGGATACTTTTATCCACACCCTACAAAGTATAAAACTATAGAATTTTATACATATTCTTTTCTACAAGATACACAAACCACAAACCAAAATACATTTTCATCCATACACAAATTATATAATTTTTCTACACACAATCAACAAACCATAAATCGTACAATTTCGTCTACACTTTCATTCACAAAAGCGCACACCACAAATCATATCAAATATGCAATGAAATAACTACAATTATGCAGTGAAGAATTAGAACAAACTATATCAAATATCTAAAATTCACAAAGTACAACCAAATTATGGACAAACCTCATTACATATACGTAGAAGAAAAGTAAGAGTAATGTCCAGAAAAGAAATACACAACAATGTCTTTCAATCATCCTTCCCAAAGGATGCCTCATCCTTCCCATCTTCATCTCATCATCATCTTTTTCATCATCATCTATATGTCTCACACGTTGCATCGACATTGAGCATGATAGATCAAGCAATGGAGCTAGTATTTGATCAATCTTGCCTAATAATTGTTGAGTTAGCAATTATCCTTGTAAACTGATCTTGTTGGTTGGACATATCTTGCTTGAGGAAATCAATCACTGTATTTTATTTCTTGATTTGGTTATTTTTATTTTCTATCTCGGTTGATGTTTCTTCACTTTATCCATCAACTCCTAGACTATTGAATTCATAGAGGTACTAGCATCTCCACTACTTACACCATACTAAGTGTTGCAAGTTTATCCTCGTCCCCACATTGGATCCATCCCGAGCTATCTCAACCAAGGACAATGATGAATACCTCCTCAGGAGTGAATGGATGCTTAGAAATCAGGGCATTTGATTTCTTCAATTTTGAGATATTCATCGATTGCTACATATAATCCTAAAATAAAATTTTTATTAAAATTTAATTATAATGAAAGTTTATATTCAGATAAATGAATAAGATATTTATCATCAGTTGATGATGATTTTCATCATCACTCTAGATAAGTGATCAATCTACTTATTTATATGTATACATCATATAGAAGACCTCTGGATATGTAGGGTAACATCCTTAATTTCATACATATTCAAAGTAATTAAGATCATTAGAAAACATTGAAACTCTACACAATAACAAATTACAATTGAATTAAATACATAAAAAATCTCTCTCCAACTAATAAATAGTTGTTATTCTTTTTCTATAAGGCATTGATAGATTAGTTCTATTACCTTTATCTCTTTAACTTAATCTTTATAAAAATTTATAAGAGTTTAGTAATTGATAAAACTAGATACTCAAATGAAAAAAAATTTAAATAAAAAAGGTTTTTTTACCTTATTAACATCTATATCCTATATGTTACACATATGATGTCATTGCTTTGAATTACATTGTGGAGGCACATGCTCGTAGGTCTCATGGATTGATCATTATATAAAATACTAGATACATAAATTGTATTTGTTTAACAGATAACATTGAATAAAAAACAAAATATATGTTGTTACATTTTCTCTAAATGTTTTTTTTCTTTCTCTACATCACTCCCATATGTCTTAAGATATCAACATCTATGGATGTAGTCATTTCAAATGTAAAATATTGCTACATAATGACTATTTTGATAATCGTTAGCAGTACACTATTAGCTGATATAAATATATGTCGTACAAATCAATCATATATGATATAATTTGATATTTATAGAAATATCTCATTCGATTAAATAGACTAACCTTCATTACTAACTCTTATTATAAACGTATATCATAATAAAATTTTTGATCACATACAATGATAATTGTATCATGATGAGATTATAGTAATAAGATTAATCATCTAGATGTATGCAATCTAAATATTCTTAGTCATAGTATCCTTGAGATGGAACATCAAATATCTAAATAGACTAATGTATGTAATATTTTCTTATATAATGAGAATGACTGATCTCATTGTTCATTAACGTAAAAATAATGAGATACACATATAGGTACTCATTAGTTGAATGAGTTTACTGAACTGATTGAATGAGTTTACAAACTATTGATAAGGGTTTTCTATCATCATAGTTTCACCATTTGACCTTTGACTTGAGTTGTCAAAAATACTTTATTAGACATATCTTGTTCTTTGATCATTGACTTATGAAACACTAATTCGATGGTTTAGTATAATGATGAATTGGGTACAAGAAAAGTTGGTGGAGGTAATTGAGTGGACAACAAGGGATTATTCACTCTTGGTAAGTGAAAGTGAATGTCCTATAGAATGTTACTTTAAATCCCTAGGTAGGGTAAAGTGGATAAATGAAAATAATTTTTTTTAATTGATCTGATTTTGAGTACATAATCCTGTAGAGTCGATATATTAAGAAGTTGATAGTTGATGTTGTACTCCTTTTCAACTAGATAGAGATAAGATTACCCCATAGCCATTTGGGATTGTAAGATGTGGCTTGTACTTTTCATAATTGATAAGCTAATTAATCTGTTATCTAAAAATAAATTTGATATAACTAAATAGAATTTCTCTATTTTAATTAGACATCAAACAATTGTGCTTTTCGTTCTAGTGGGTCACACACACAAGGACTTATTCATATGCAAAGGGAAAATGTCATAGTTCATGGAAATCTTAGTTTTTTATGTAAAATTTCAAATTATCTATAAACACTAATGATTCTAGCCAAACCCTATCAAGGCAAGGGTGAGAACTATGTGCTCAACCTATTTCCTCTCTCCTCTCTCCTTGGAAGAAGTCCATGGGTGATGGAGCTCTATTCAGAAAGAGTTTTAAAGCCCAATGTGAAGGGAGAACCTGCTATGGATGAAACTCATATGTATACCATTGGAGATGGGCATTTGAATGGTTTGAAGAGCTTGGGAAGTTATTCTTTTTTTCTTCAAGGAATAATTTGATTCAATTTTTTTCATTCAAAAATTGATTTAGAATAGATCAACATGAACCTATGAGTAACATTTCTGCTGCATCAAATTTTATAGGGCGATTCCTTAATTTAACCATTGTGTATAAATTAAAATGATAAATATAATAATTTATTTATCTTAAGATCTCATAAAATGGCATCTTTCTTTTCTTAAAAAAGAGTGATGTAATTTTGTGGTTATAAATTACAATGTATTATGTTACAAACTCCAAGGTTGTGTAAGGAATTCCTCTATGGTAGCGGAAGTTTTCGATTCCTCCAATTCATGGTCATAGTCTCAATAAGAACCAAATGACATAATCGAGAACCGTATTCAAATGAAATAGAAAATACCTTCATCAAAAATACCTTCTTAGGATTGTTAAATTCTGCATATTTTATGAACAAGGAATGTTTCCTTGATCTCTAAGCCATCCAAGTGTAGGCCTCTTGTGATATTCACATGAACCACCTCCATAGACAGGTTCTCCTACACATCAGATCTCGTGACTCATTCAAAATAGAGCTTCACTAGCCCCCAACGACCTCCAAGATGGGAGAAAGTGAAGGAGAAGGTTGAACATGAATTTTGAATTGTTAGCTCGATGGGGTTTGGCCAAATTCACTCATATTTATAGAAATTAGATGTTTTTTTCAAAACTCCCTTAATTTCCATAAAGTACAACATGTGACACACTAGTCCAATAGTCTATTTAATTGAAACCTAATTAATATAATAAATTATTTTAAATTAAATAATTTATCTAATAATAGATTTAACTACTTTCTAATCATGAAGGGTGTAAGCACCCGAAACGGGATATCCGTAGATCTCCCCTTTTCCGGCCCCTACGCTTGCTTTGGGGTCTTGGTGGATGAGATGTTAGTGGTTGTGGTCGCCAGGAGCCAGAGGCCCCAAAATATAATAGAATGAAAAGAAATGAAATGGAGAATGAAAGTGACCGTCGTACCTTTGGAAGCGGGGAGATTGTTGGGTTCCGACTTCTCCTCTTTTGGCTGGCTGATAGAAGAGAGCTTAGTGAGTCCTTCGTCTTTGATCCAGGTGAAGCTCCACCTCGGCCGGATTTACCTACAAATGTCCATATGAAAACATAGAAACAAGTGAAAAGATTATTAGTTCTCGTGACAGTTTAGAATCATGCTCAAATTCAAATATAAACATGAAAGAGGGAAGGAACTGACCGGATTGAGACTAAATCCCAACCCCTATTTGGAAGGTTTAAATATGCATGAAAATGCAAATGAGTGGCTTAATGCATACTAAATAACATGTTAATGAAAGTTAAAATGAAAGGGGGAGTAAAAGATCGACCGGAAAGGTAAATAAACTCAAAAAAATGCAAAATGGGGTCTGCCCCTGCTAGTGTTATGATTTAAGCGAGGTCTAAGCGGCCCTAAAACAAAAATGAAACTATTATTTAAATTTAGTTTGGTCTAAAAGGCATTAGAAACAAAAATGACTTTAAAACTAATTTATAATTTTTGTTTGGTCTAAAAGGCCTTAGAAAAAAAATGAAGCTATTTATTGATTTGGTTTAGTTGGATAGGCCTTAGAAACAAAAGATGATGATGAAACCAATTTAAAGTTTTAGTTTGGCTTAAAAGGCCGTAGAAACCAAACCAAACTAAGTTTCTAGTTTTGTTTTATCAAAAAGGTCTTAGAAACCAATGATAAGGAGGAGAAGTGGGCAAAACACTACTCATCATTTCAAGAAATATTACTAGTGGGGAAGGGTGACTTCTCCTTTTTACTCTCCCTTGCCTCGACCTTTTACTCGACCGTCAACATCATTGGAGAGAGAGAGAGAGAGAGAGAGATGAAAGAAGGACTTATTCAAGCAGCCAATACTCAAGTGAAGCTAATGGAAGAGTGTTTTGGCACTAGATGTAAGGGAAATGGAGAGTAGAGGCCCTCAAAGTCGGAGAAAAAATCATATTTCTGAAGAAGGAAACTGCAGGTTTTTGGGGTTTTTGGGAGAGGGTTTTGGAACGGTTTGAGAGCTTGGAGAGGGGTTGTAAGGCCTTGGGAATGTTGTGGTGGATGAGAGGGTTTGGGGGACGCCCTTGGTGTGTCTTCAAGCCTCCAAATGGGGGTCCTTTTATAGGCAAGAAGATGGCAACTTTATTTGCAGAACTGTCCCATCGATCTGTCCAGTCAGTCAGACCAGGTGCAAGTGCCCTATAAGTAGGGCGCCTGGTGCCCTATATACAGGGCGCCAGGTGCCCTATATACAGGGCGCTTTGACCCTGGTCAACGCCTATTGATCTTCTTCGAAATGCGCTAAAAAGCTTGATTTTTCTAGAAAACTCGGTTCCATTGAAAGGTTACTCAAATATTATTCGTGAAAACAAGAATCTAAGCTCTTCAACTAGGCCAAAATTGCGTGTCTACACATGGGTGATGTAGATTTGTTGCCATAAGTTGCAATGCACCCTAGTGTAAATTCTAAGTTAGGAGGTAAGTTCTTGGCCATTTGCGCCTACACCCGATCCTCCTATTAATTTGATGTTAAAGGTCTCTCCAAGCGCTAATGCACTCATATTATATGTCTTGGTTGGACATATCCCACATCTCTCAAATGTAGCTAATTAAACATAAAATACCAGCATATTAGAAATAGATGTCTACAATGGCAACAAAAAAATTAATAAAATATATATCTAAGATAATGAAAGATGAACTCTTTGCAAATGCAGATGCAACTGTCGCTATAGTAGGGCAAGAGACCATTTCCTAAGATGGTCTAGGCAATTAAAGTGTGGCCATGTAGGTTGACATGTATTGAAAGGTGGATCTCTCTGTAAATGAGATCCACCTGACCTATTAATGGATCCACCAGCTATCCTGCCCTTAGATGTATAAAAACTCATACTAAATTTCTTCATCTACAACATAATCAAAGTGGTTATTATATTTTGGTTGACTTTTTATTTTTTTGGGCTTCCATATTAGGTCAATCCAAACTGATTTTTTGACTTGGATTGGCCCAACCGGCCATGAAAGCCGTTTTATGCCAATTTTGGACTTCCTAAGCTAGTTATGCCAATCCCATAGCTTGGATGGAACTAATCAGCCATGGAATGAGTTTTATGCCAATGTTGAACTTTCATGACTTGTTAGACTAATCTATACCGATTTCCTACTTGGATTGTCCTAACCGGCCATAGAATGGGTTTTATACCAATTTGGTACTTCCATGGTTAGTTAGGCTAATCCAAATCGTTCAACTTAGATTGGCCTAACTGGCCATGGAAGTCAAATTTAGTCAATTTTGGACTTCCATGGCTGATTAGGCCAATCCAAACCCAAAATTGGCTTGCATTGGCCCTATCAACCTTGGAATGGGTTTTATAAGAATTTTGAGCTTCCATGGCCGGTACGGCCAACCTAAACTGATTTGTGAGTTGGATTGGCCAACCAAGACATGAAATGTGTTTTATGCCAATTTTGGACTTCTATGGCTAGTTAGGCCAATCCAAACTACTTTTCAGCTTGGATAGGGCACACTAGCAATGGAATGGGTTTATGTAAGTATTGGACTTCCATGGCCAGTTAGGCCAATTCAAACCTGCAATCGGCTTGGATTGGCCCAACCAACTATGGATGCGTTTTATGCCAAGTTTGAACCTCCATTGCCAATGAGGCAAATCCAAATCAATTTTTGGCTTAGATTGGCCTAATTGGGCAAGGAATGGGTTTTATGTCAATCTTAGACTTCTAAAGAGATTTAGGACAATCCAAACCAATTTTCAACTTGGATTAAACTAAATGGCTATGAAATGACTTTTATACCAATTTTGGACTTTCGTAACTGATTAGGCCAATCAAAACAAATTTTCAGCTTGGATTGGCCTAACTGGCCATGGAAGTCCTGGTTTGGAGTAGCTTAAATGGCCATGGAATAGATTTTATGCCAATTTTGGAATTCCATGGCTAGTTAGGCCAATCCAAACCAATTTCCAGCTTGGATTGTCCTTACCGGCTATAGAAGCCCAAAATTGACATAATTGGATTTCCATGGCTGGTTAGGCCAATCCAAACCCAAAATCAACTTCAATTGGCCCAAGTGGACAAGGAATGGTTTTTATGCCAATTTTGAACTTCCAAGGTTGGTTAGACAAATCCAAACTAATTTTTGGAATGGATTGGTCTAACTGGCTGCAAAAGTCCAATTATATCAATTTTGGACTTCAAGGCCAATTTAGCCAATCCAAACCCGAATCGGCTTGGATTGGACCAACTGACCTTGGAATGTATTTTATGTCAATTTTGGACGTCCATGACTAGTTAGGTCAATCCTAACCTATGTACGAATTAGATTGGCCTAACTACCCATTAAATTAGTTTTATGACAATTTTGGACTTCCAAGGCCCATTAGGTCATTCCAAACTAATTTCCAACTAGGATTGGCCTAAGAAGAAATTGAATAGGTTTTATGTCAATTTTGGACTTCCATGATCAGTTAGGCCAAGCCAAACCTAAAATAAGCTTGCATTGACCCAACCAACAATGGAAGTGCACATGATTGGAGGCTTGGATTGGCCCAACCGGCCACAGAATTGGTTTTATGTCAATTTAGGACTTCCATCACTAGTAAGGCCAATCCAAATTGATTTTCTGATTGGAATGGCCTAACCAGCTATGAAAGTCCAATTCATCCAATTTTGAACTTTTATGGCCAGTTAGGCTAATCCAAACCTTAAATCGGCTTGGATTGGCCCAACCGGTTATGAAAGTCCAATTTAGCAAATTTTGGACTTCTATGGCCAATCAGGCTAATCCAAACTTTAAATTGGCTTGGATTGGCCCAACTAGATATGGAATGGGTTTTATGTCAAATTTTGACTTCCATGGCAGACTAGACCAACCCAAACTGATTTTCGACTTGGACTGGCCTAACTAGCCATGGAACGGGCTTTTTGCCAATTTTGGACTTCCATTGATGGTTAATCCAATCAAACCCAAATTAGGTTGGTTTGGATGAACTAGACATGTAATGGGTTTTATGCCAATTTTGAACTTCCACGACCGGCTAGGCCAATTCAAATTGATTTCCTGGCTTGGATTGGCCTAACCTGCAATGGAATGAGTTCTATGTTTGTTTTAAATTTTCATGGCAATTAAGCCAATCTAAATTGATTTCCTGCTTGGATTGGACTAATTGGCTTTGGAAGTCCAATTATGTTAACTTTGGACTTCCTTGGGTGGTTAGGCCAATCGAAACCTAAAATTGGCTTAGATTGACCCAACCTACCATAGAATGAGTTTTATGCCGATTTTGAACTTCCATGGCCAGCTAGGCCAAAAATCGATTTCAACTTGGATTGACCCAGTCAGGCATGGAATTGGTTTTATGTCAATTTTAAACTTTCATGGCTGATTAGGCCAATCCAAAATGATTTTCAACTTAGATTGGCCTAATCGGTCATGGATTAGGTTTTATGCCAATTTCAGACTTCCATAGTTAGTTAGGCCAATCCAAATCAATTTTTAACTTTGATAGGGCTACCCGGCCATCGAAGTACAAAACTGACCTAATTGGACTTCCATAGCTAGTATGGCTAATCCAAGCATGAAATCATCTTCGATTGGCCCAAGCAGCCATGGAATGTTTTTTATGCCAATTTGAACTTCCAAGGTTGGTTAGGCAAATCCAAGCCAAAAAAAATCCAAACTAATTTTTGGCTTGGATTGGCAATGGCAATGAAGGTTTAATTATGTCAATTTTAGACTTCCATGGCTAGTTTGGCCAATCCAAACTTGAAATTTTCTTGGATTGGCCCAACCAACCATGGAATGGGTTTAATGTCAATTTTGGACTTGCATGACTAGTTAGGCCAATACAAACCAATTTTTGACTTCGATTGGCCTAACCAGCCATGGAATGGGTTGTAAGTGAATTTTGGACTTTCAAGGTCAGTTAGCCCAATCCAAACTAATTTTCAGCTTGAATTGGCCAAAGCAGCCACTGAATATGTTTTATGCCAAGTTTGGACTTTCATGGCCAGCTAGGCCAATCCAAACTAATTTCTAGCTTGGATTGGCCTAACCGATAATAGAATGGGTTTTATGTCAATTTTAGACTTTCTTGGTCAGCCAGTCCAATCCAAACATAAAGTCAGCTTGGAATGGCCAAATCGACCATGGAATGAGTTTTATGTTGATTTTGAACTTTGATGGCTGGTTAGGCCAATCCAAACTAATTTCTACTTGGATTGGCCCAACCAGGCATGAAATGGGTTTTATGTCAATTTTGGACTTCCATGGCCCAACCAATTTCTGACTTGAATTAGCCTAGCTGGCCAAGAAATGGGTTTATGCCAATTTTTGACTTCCATGGCTAATTAGGCGAATCCAAATAGATTTCCTAGTTTGATTGGACTAACCAGTCAGGGAAATACAAAATTGACATAGTTGGACTTCTATGGCCAGTTAGGCTAATCCAAATGTGAAATCGTCTTCAATTGGCCCAAGCAACCATGAAATACTTTTTTTGCCAATTTTGAACTTCCAAGGTCATTTAGGCAATTCTAAACCGATTTTTGACTTGGATTGACCTTACTAGCCATGAAGGTCTAATTATGTCAATTTTAGACTTCCATGGCTGGTTGTCCAATCCAAACCTGAATTTGGCTTGGATTGCCCAAACCGTCCATGTAATGGCTTTTATGTCAATTTTGGATTTGCACGAGTAGTTAGGCCAATACAAACCAATTTTTGACTTGGATTGGCCTAACTAGCCATGGAATGGGTTGTATGCCAATATCAAACTTTCAAGGCCAGTTAGGCCAATCCAAACTGATTTCTAGCTTGGATTGGCTGAAGCAGCCACTGAACATGTTTTATGCCAATTTTGGACTTCCATGGCCAATTAGGCCAATACAAACTGATTTCTAGCTTGGATTGGCCTAACCAGTAATATAATGAGTTTTGTGTCAATCTTGGACTTTTTTGGTCAGTTAGTTCAATCCAAATATGAAATCAGCTTGAAATGGCCTAACCAGCCATGGAATGAGTTTTATGATAATTTTTAACTTCCATGGCTAGTTAGGCCAATCCCAACCAATTTCGGCTTGGATTGGCTCAGCTATGATGGAATGGGTTTCATGTTAATTTTGGACTTCCATGGCCAACTAGGCCAAACCAAACTAATTTTTAGCTTGTATCAGCCTTGTTGGCCAAGGAATTAGTGTTATGCCAATTTTAGACTTCCATGGCTGATTAGGCCAATCCAAATAGATTTCCAGCCTTGCTTGGATTAACCAACCATGGAAGTACAAAATTGACATAGTTGGACTTCCATGGCTAGTTAGCCTAATCCAAATGTGAAATCAGCTTCGTGGCCCAAGTGGCCATGGAATAGTTTTTATGCCAATTCTAAACTTCCAAGGCTGGTTAAGCAAATCCAAACATGATTTTCAGCTTGGATTGGCATGAAGGCCCAATTCTATTAAATTTGGACTTCCATGGCCGGTTTGGCAAATTCAAACTTGAAATTGGCTTGGATTGGCTCAGCAGGCCATGGAATGGGCACAAAAGGAGGGAGAAGGTAAGGTGTGTGAAGTGTCTGGTCACTAGAAACTACGAGTTTCAATGAATTGATTAAATGTGTTTTACCTATCTACTTCTAAGACAATGTGTGAATTTTAACTTCCTCTTCCTTGGTAGGCTGAAGATGAAGAGCCCTTCAATCTAGCTCAAGTTTTTCCTACACAATCAAAAGACAAAAAAACAAGTAGAAAATGGTTTAGAATTGAGTTGAGTGTAACATTTGTGAAGAAAATAACATAAATCAACAATTGAAATAGAATTGACCGAATTAGGATTAACCCTAACCACTATTTTTTGGTTTTTCTTAAAATAAATGTGATGCAAGTGTATGAAAAAATGATTAGAGACAAATAAAATATGAATATGAAAGTAAAAAAAACAAATATGGGGTGATGCAATGAAGAAAAGGTGGACTTTGGATCTAAGGTTGGAAATTGGTCCAAACAAGACTTATAGCGATGCGACTTTGCTCTTGAGCTCACCATGGACAAATGGGCTATCCGATTCAACCCCTATTTATCGAAAATGAGAGCTGACAAGCTAAGGAAGGTTCTTCATTATGTTGGCTAACCTCCTAAATGTTTATAGGTCATTCTATTATATACAGGATTGGAAATCCTACTTGAATTTGGATTAAAAAAATGAATTAGAAAATATAGACCAATGCAACCTAGGGTGCGATACATGTGCTCCCACTTTGGGGCACAACAACTTAGAGAATAATATTACTCAAGTTGACAGATTTTCTCAAATTTATGAAACTAGAGGGGGTTGATGTGACCTTAGGTTGGGGCACATGCTCCCTCTCTCAGAGGTGTGTCAACCTGGACCAAAATCTAGCATGATTGACCTAGATTTGAACATATTTTAATTTTTGGAAAGTTCACGTGCACCCCTAGATGAGGGCACACACGCTTTAGACTTTGGGTGCATCAAGATGGTCAACAAAATCACTCCAATTTTTCTCTAAAATAAGATATGATTAAAAATATAGAAATCGGTGGTGGGGAAGGCAGCTGAGGTCACATGCACTACTCCATGCTTTATTTCTGTGATGCACCCCCAGGTCGGGGCTCATACACCCTTGGGTGAGGACTCATGCATCCCACCTAGCTTGTTTTATTAAAAAACATTTATAAACTTCAAAAAAGACCAAGCAATTACTATAGATGATGAAATCTTAAATATTACTTGTAGAACAAGAGTTTAGGCTATAAAACTAAGCCAATTTTAGGCGTCTACAGTTTGTCTTGAAATGAATTTTTTAAAGTGTTTTGAATTACCACCATGTTCCTTCAATCCTTCCTGTGTCCAATTGGTGTAGGGGTGTGCCTCGGACAAGAAAGTAAATAAAAAGTTGCCAGCCCTCAACATGGAGGTCTCCAAATCACAGATTTGTAAGTTTATCAATGGTTGGTAGCCCAAGCTATGGTATGCTTGTATTGTGATGGGGCTAAAGTAAAACAACGAATTTATAAAATGAAAGAAGAATGCCAATCGATCATACTTGGACTATTTGGTTCACTTAAGTTCTCCAAAATATTTGATTCAATTTAGAATGAAAGAACCTTAGTGTGGACGCCGGGATCGCCCCATGGTGTGTGTGTGTGTGTTTTTCTTCCTTAGGATTCTGGTAGGGTCGTTTTATGCTAATCATGCCATAGACATGGTTATGGATGATCCCCACAAACCGGCCTATTATCCACCTCTTCTCCTTCTTTCCTTCTCCGCACTCACCTTGATTCCCGGACTACCCAATGTAGACACGCCAAATTTGCCTAATTCAAAGCATAAAACTCATGTTTTATAGGGTAACATGTATGATTGACCTTATGATGATGCCGGGTCCTTTTTAAGTTGATTTGGAGCTTCGCCGAATGAAATCGGATGTTTTCCGAAGTTTTCCGCAAAAAGCCGTAATTTCCAAGCGAAAGCCACATGTAAATCGTGTGAACACAGAAATTGGCTGAATGACCAATGCCTAATGATCATGCATTGAAGGTTATGGTCATATTCACACTCCGGACAAGTTTTGTTGCATTCCGTGCCTTTCCGGTTTGCCGTCGAAGTCATTTTGACCTATATCGGACCTTATGTTCACTGCCCTAACTTCCGGATAAAATTCCGAAGTTTTGGATGGTGTGATAGCTGATCCGATGCCATATAAAGCTTCTTCGGCCTGTTATCTTTCCAACGCAACAAACGGCGTCGAATTCCAAGTTCGGGAGTGTTCGCAATGGCTTCCGGAAGAAGGACGTGCGAAACCAGTCCCATGCGCCCGGGTTCCTGGTCACATGCGCCCGGGACCCAGGGCACGTGGCCATGCGCCCTACCAGTGAGGCACGTGGCCTTGTGCCCTCACTTGAGGGCACATGCGCCCCACCTTTGAGGCACGTGGGAACCAGTTTTTCACCCGGACTCTACCGCTCAACCGACGGACCGGATAAGATCAAAATTTTCGGAGAAGATAAGATGTGCCCTCACTGGGGGGCACATGCGCCCCTCAGTGGGGCGCATGCGCCTGGCACCAGGGCGCATGCGCCTGGCACCAGGGCGCATAGACCCTATTTTTTAGCTCCGATCAGATTGCTCGTTCTCCTATAAATGGACTCTGATTCTGGTCATTCCAAGAGCATGAGCATGACTCCCCAGGCATCTCAAGACGTCCTAGCACCCTCCTAAATCGATTTTATGATTTTTAGAGAGAGAATTTCGAGTTTTTAGAGAGAGAAAAGTTGGTTCAAGAGAGAGGAAGGCTGTTCTACAGGTGATTTTCCAAGTCTCTCTTCTTCGGCCTCTACAGCAGTGTGTGGACGTCTTCTGCCTGAGATCTCTTCATCAAAGTTCTTCCTCTCCAAGTCTTCTTGAGTTTGCAATCGACAGCGCTTAATTTAGAGGTCGGGGCTGGTCGTGACGAGCGCAGAAGCAAAGTCGCGCCTGGCAGATCCTGGACTGCTGCTCGGCTTTTTCGACAACACAGATTTGACTATATCTTCCTCTATTCAACTCAGAATCTTTCAGTTCTTTTTACTATATCTTTATTTCGTGATTCTCCATCATCCTATAATTTTTTTACATTTTTTTCCATTACTTTTACTCTGTTAATCCGAAAATAAAAAAAGGGGTTAGAGATAACCCGAATCCGGTCAGTTTCTAGTCAATTGTGTGTTTTATGTTATTCTCTTTACATATACTCCACTTTGTCTAGTTCTAATTGTCTATTTCACTTGTTTATTTGTCTAGTTGCACAGAATATCAAGCACCCACCGCGTTGAGGACTCTTCTTCATCGGCCGGCCGAAGAAGGAGAAGCTTAAACTCACACTCTTTACGCTAAGGTACACACGGTCATTTTAATTCTATAAATCGGAACCCACGGTTCCTGGCGACCACGTTTATTTCTTCTCACCTTCCTCCCACATGACCCGAACCGTCTCTTTGGTGATCGAGTGACGCCAAGGGATGAAAGTTCGGGGATCAATGTGAGTGTGGGACCGAGGTGAGAGTTGCTTTCCGAGCTTTATTCCTTTCTTTTCTCATCCCCTCTTGAGGTGACGATCTGGGTTCACGGACTTCCCTGAAAAGGAGAGGACCCCGTCGAATTTTTAGAGTCGACAGCTTTGTGGCGACCACGGTGGGACAAGCAATGTCTTCAACCGTGGGTGCTAAGTGTTTTGTTTGCAACTAGTTCTAGTTCTAGACCGGTTCCCACGTGAGCCTTTCCTTCCTTCCACCTTTCTAAACTTCATGCCATCTCAAAATTTCTGGTTTCACCCATCTTTCATCAGATCTGAAGTACCAAGTATGCCATTTAATTTTTCCATTTTGTTTAAACCGGTTCCCACGTGAACCACCCTTTTCCTTTTAAACCGGTTCCCACGTGAACCAATCTCTTTCTTTACTTCGGTTCCCACGTGAACCAAACCCCTTTATTTACAGATCTATCCCCACTTGGATCATATCTTTATTCACCTTTAATTGGCCCCACGTGGCCCTCTTTTGATCATTCAAACCAGTTCCCACGTGAACCACCCCTTTTTACCCAAAACCGGTTCCCACGTGAACCACCTTTACTTTCTACCCCAGTTCCCACATCGGTCCCCACGTGGACCACCCTTTTGCTTGGCTATCAGATCTGAACCCTCTTCTTTCCATCACCTTTTCACTATCTCCATTTGGCTCACATAAGAAACAAGTCTAGATTCTAGTTTCTAGTTGCTTGTCTAGTTTCTAATTACTTGTCTGGTGTTGATTGCTTGTTTAAGTTTATGCTTTGCTCATTACTTGCTTTATTACTTGATTGCATTCTCTGCTCCTTCTCTCTACCTCCTTCTTTTACACTTTTTTGAGGCGGGAGCTCACTCTCCCATTTACCCCTCCCATCCAAAACACCCTCTTGGTGGATTCGACCTCTCTTCTGGGATATTCCTTCCTAGTTGACTTGGTTGGCTTTCATCAAGGCCTCCGTAATTCCTCATACGTGGAGTATTCCTCTTCACGATCGGGTTGGTTGTACCACTCCCCAAAACCCGAAGCATCCTACGTTACCTACACGTGGTGAGATTGTGTGAAACCTAGGTCATTGGAGATTGGAGTTAGGATCCTAACCCATTTGTTGAGAGAACAATTCTAAACAAATTCATAAACCTAAGGTTTAATCAAAATCATTGCGTAATCTTGCTTTCAAGTCTTTGCATAACTTGCTTGTCAAACAAAAATTCAAACCTTTAACTTTTTGCAAAATACTAAAAAAACCAAAAAAATTCTTTGTTTGTTTTGTCAACTTGTTTGTTTTACTTTCTTCTTGAAGTTCAATGCAACTAAGGTCTGGAAGGCACGTTGGAATGGCGGAACAAGCTGAACATCGAGAGCACGAGATGGGTCACCAACCGATTCAGTCAGAAGCGCAAGAGGTCCCTCAACCATCTTCTCCCCGTGATGTTGAACAACTCTTTAGGGAGTTGTCTCTCTATACCGACCCAGAAACCTATGCCCGTATACAATCCATGGTGAAGGGCAAAATTGCTTCAGATCAGGCTGAAACCAATCAAGTTGCCCTATCTCCTCATCCTCTAGTTCAACCACCACTCATGCAGTCACCCTTTGTTCAATCACATGTTGTTCAACAATCTATGATTCAACCTCCTGTTGTTCAACGACCTATGATTCAACCATCTCAGTTCAACCATCCGTGGTCCAACCCTCATTTGTTCAACCAACTTATTTCAACCATGTTGTTCCCCCAATCCACCAAGCCATGGGACAATCTTCAAATCATGTTCCTCAATTCCCGAACCACGTCTCTAACCACATACCCCAACCAGTAAACCAAGAACCTGCTCTCACCCAGGCAATCATGGATCAGCTCACTCAGATGAATGAGCGTTATGAAGAGCTGAGATGTCGCATGGACTCCAAGTCAGTGCCTGAGATTTCCATCCCTTCTCTGCCAGTCTTACACCTGCCACCTTCTGAGCTACCAGTTTATCGCCGCTACAATGGTACTGGCAATCCTTTTCTTCATCTAAAAGATTTTCTCTATGAATCCTCATTCTGGAAAGATGATCGTAGGGTTCTGGCCTTCTTGTTCCGTCGATCATTAGAAGGGTCTGCATTGGAATGGTTCTACTCACTCGACTCCTTTGAGGCAGGAGACTTCGACATTGTCAAGACCAAATTCTTGCAGAGATACAGAGACCGGGTGGCACCAGCGTGCTCCATTACAGACTTGATTGCTGAGAAGATGAAGCCCGAAGAGGACTTCATAAAGTTTGCTGATCGCTGGAGGGGAATGGCAGAAAAACTGACAGATGTGATTTCTGAAGGGGAACAAGTAAAAATGCTTATTGGCAACACCACACCTGCTCTGAGAAATGTATTGATCATGCACCGTCCTACCACAATGAATGAACTCTATGACAGTGTCCGATACTTACAAGCCCACTTCAAGGATGCCACCATGATAAACCCTTTTGATCCTAAACCTAGAAACTTTAGAAAAACCCCCTCTCGCACCAAATTTGGGCCTACAACCGAAGGAGTGGTCAACAATGAAGCCGTAAATATTGTGGGGAACCAGGGAGGGAACCGTCAAAATCGCACGAAACCCACCACGTAACCCTTCTTATTACCCTCCTCAACAACAAGTTAGGCCACCACAACCACGACAACCACAACAACCACCTCAGCCAGTAGCACAACCCTAGCAACCTCGTCAACCTACCTACAATAGGGCACCACCACCACCCAATCAGGACTGCGAAGGGGAGGTCCTAGGAGAGAGAACTACCAGCAACTCCCTTACTCCTTAACCGACATCTTCAATGTACTCATGGCGGAGAAACAGTTGGAATTGCCCAAGGAAAGAGAGGTTTGGCCAACAAATGCTGATATGTCCCGATACTGTGCTTACCACCGGTGTCCTGGTCACACTGTAGAAGTGTGCTTTCAATTCAAGGATTACATCCACGATCTGAATGACCAAGGCAGCATTGATTGGGTCCAAATGGGGGAATGCATACAGGTAATGAAGGCTAGGCAGCAGCAGCGGCAACGTCCACCGGCTCAACCTCAACAACAACCTGGCTTGGGGATTGTTCAGAATCCGCTCCCATTACATGCTCCCGCTCCAGCACCGGCACCAGCACATCCAAACCCAGGAATTGGTCTAGTACACTCCATTGTCCAGGGAGATGCCAGCTGTGCTCAAGGTTGGCAACTAGAAAGCCAAAATGCAACCATGCCTGTCAACCTAGCTAGGTCTCCTGCTAGGCCTCCTCCTAGACAAATAATCCGTGCACTTGCTACTCCACAACCACTACCAAGCTCAATAACCCAACCACTGGCTGCCACTTCTTCTCGCCGACCCATCATTAGGCCAGCCCCCTCCTTAACTACACCTCCTTCAACCATTGCTACACACCGGCCCTTGCTCATCCGACCACCACAATCATCACCAAACCTGAACCCCCAGCCCACGAGCTCTACCACTCCAAAACCCCAACCTATCATACAATCACAACCTTCATTAAACTCCTCAACCACTTCTGCACCCCGGCCTCTTCTTATTAGGCCACCGGTATCACCATCATTACCACCTCCAAATCCTACCCCTCTACCAACTAACCCCATCATCCTAGGACCACCAAACCCATTGCCTACCATACATGCACCTACACCACCTGTACCCACCCCAGTTAACCCATCACCTCTACCTGACCGCCAAATAGCCCCAGTGCTTCGGAGTGGGAGGATGTTCCAGCGGCTCTTTCCCCAAGCCGGAACTCAACCGCAAGAGCCAGTGGAGGAGGAACAAGTAGAAGAACCATTGCCGTGCACAACCTATGATCTGTTAAAGCATTTAGATAAAACACCGGCCCGTATTTCCATACTTGAGTTGATCAAAAGATCAAAGGTGCACCAGGAGATTCTACAGCAGTACTTGCAAAGGGTCATGGTGAATGAAGATCTCCCACCTGAGAAGATCACTACAGTGTTAGCCCCTAGAAGTGAGCACCCAACACTCACTTTCTCTCAGGAGGAATTAGCAGATCCAGAGTTTAGGAGATATGCTTTGCATGTGGCCGTGGTTATCTGTAATATTGAAGTGAAATCATGTTTGGTTGACACTGGAGCTTCCATCAACGTTATGCCGCCAGAAACATTGCAGTTGTGCGGTATTTCTGAGCAAGAAATCAAGCCATCTTGTGCCATGGTTACAGCCTACGACAACTCCAAGAAGTCTGCACGTGGGGTGGTCACTCTAGAAGTCAAACTTGGACCATGTACGGTCACAACAGACTTTCATATTCTAGAATTGGATCCAACCTTTCGGGCTATACTTGGGAGGCCATACTTGGAGGCAATAGGAGCTGTGGCTTCAACAAACCACCAGTGCATAAAATTTCCCTTTAAAGGACAGGTGGTCAAGGTGACTAGCATGCCTATAAGGGACGAGCTGAACGATGCTTCTTTACCCCTAGGTCCGTCAATACAACCCCGGATCTCGGTGGGAGAATTACCGAAGTCGGATGCATGACCGCCTCTCTACCGGACACCGGGATGGCGGATGATGATGAAATTGGGCTATCGACTGGAAGAGGTTTAGGCAAGGATCTTCAAGGGATCACTCAGCCAATTGAAAATGCGAAAAGGCCACACAGGCAGGGGTTGGGATATGAAGAGGGTTCCATCCCAAGGAGGATCTTCCAGCCAGGATATGCCATGGGACTCCATACATTCTTTATCAAAGGGGAGACCATGATGATGGCTGAAGATGGCAAAAGTTCCATGATAGCTGTCAAGAGAAGAAAAGGTCCAGAAGAAGAAGAAGAAGACTTGGAAGACTTGTGCTTATCTTTGACTCGTCTGTTCTCGAGTGGGGAAGAGTATCAAGAACCACCCAAGGGCAGACCAATCTTGGATCATGTAGTTAAGCATACTACCCAAGTCAAAACCATTCCACGAGGCCCAAATACAACAATGCCATGTTTGAACCTCGTACCTTTATTTCTAGATCTTTTGGATGGGCTTCAGGGCCCACTTACCCACATTGGGCCCATGAGCCCTCTTCAACCTTCTACTCTTACTGGGCCAGCTTGCCCATTTGCTTCCCTCATCAACTTCAGAACTGAGGGCTTTTCTCAACATGGGCTCACATGCCCATTTATTTCTATGATCGGGTCCACGTACCTGTTTACTTTTTCCATCAGTTTTAGACCCATGTGTCCACTTTCCATTACCATTGGGCCCATGAGTCCCCTTTTCCCTTTTATTCTTAAGTTTTTCTCTCTATTAATTCAGTCATCTTCTAGCAAGCCTCGAGTCACTCAGGCTCATTCTATCTTTTTACTTGAAATTTCCAAAAAAAAACGTCTTCTCTGAAACTCACATTTCCATCGAGGAGACATCTCTACTCATCCCAGAGGGTGTTCCCAATCAGAGATCCCTCTTTTATGAATCATTGATCGATTTACTCGATCCCCCCTCCACTATAAATACCACCTTTCCAGCTTTATCTTCAGTAGGTCAAGTTAGGTTAGGAAATAGGAAAGTCAGAGGTAAGCGAGTTCCAAATAGGTATCTGCAACAGTTGGCATAGAAATGTATAGAGTGTGCAAGGCTGCCAAACTTTTTAGATGATACTATCCAGCTAGATGAAATCCGATATGAGGATGAGCATAACATCGATCATACTTTGGGAGTATATGAGGTGGTATCAGAGAAGGATCCTGAATCCGAGGATGAAATTGAGGACTTGGCTGATGCATATGCATCTGGACTTAGAAGATTTGAAGAACCATCAGCCACAGGGAATGAACCGACCAAGGAACTGAATTTAGGAACCCTGGAAGATCCTAAGACTATCCTCATCAGTGCAAACCTCACTCCCTCAGAAGAACAACGTTTGATTAAAGTTTTGGAAGAATATAAGGACACATTCGCATGGACATATGAAGATATGCCGGGATTAGATAATTCATTGGTTGAACATAGATTAACCTTGAAACCTGGAACTACCCCGGTTAAACAAAAGCTCAGGAGATTCCACCCTGATATTGCACTCAAAATGAAAGAAGAGGTCGACAAACTACACCAAGCAAAATTTATTAAGGTTGTTCTATATCCATAATGGGTGGCTAACATAGTCCCTGTTATGAAAAAGGATGGACGAATTCGGATTTGTATAGATTTCAGGGACTTGAACCGAGCGTGTCCTAAAGATGATTTTCCTTTATCTCATATCGATGTTTTGGTTGATAACACAACTGGATTTGAGATGCTTTCATTCATGGATGGCTATTCTGGATACAATCAGATCCGGTTAGCTGAGGAGGACCAAGAAAAGACCTCATTCACTACACCTTGGGGAACGTATTGCTATGTTGTCATGCCCTTTGGGTTAAAGAATGCTGGTGCTACATATCAGAGGGCTATGATGGCTATCTTTCACGACATGATGCACACCCTTGTAGAGGTGTATGTGGATGATTTGGTTATCAAGTCCAAGAGTCGGGAAGATCATTCTGAAGTGCTAAGGAAGGTTTTGCAACGAGCTAGAGAATACAAGCTAAAAATGAACCCTAAGAAGTGTACATTTGGAGTTTCATCAGGAAAGCTACTTGGGTTCATAGTAAGCAAAAGGGGCATAGAGATCGCCCCAAACAAGGCCAAGGCAATTATTGGTATGCCTCCTCCGAAGAATATGAAAGAGCTTCGAGGATTGATTGGGAGGCTACAATTTGTCCGCCGGTTTATCTCACAACATTCCCAAAGGTGTAAACCTTTCTATGAGTTAACCAAGGCGGGGGCCGAGTTTAAGTAGGATTCGAAGTGCCAGGAGGCGTTTGATGGGTTGAAAACATACCTGGCAAGTCCCCCTGTACTTAGACCACCAATTCCCGACAAACCTTTGATCCTCTACATTTCGATTCTTGAGAACTCTCTTGGGGCAGTCCTTGCACAAGTTGATGAAGAAGGGAAAGAACGAGCTATTTACTACTTGTCTAAGATGTTTGATGCTTGTGAGCTGAAGTACACTGGTGGAAAAGACCTGTGCTGCTCTTGTTTGGGTGGTTCAGAAACTCAAACATTATTTCCTTGCTCACCAAGTCAAGCTCATTGCTCGTATCAATCCCATTATGTTTCTGTTAGAGAAGACAGTCTTGACTGATCGGTTAGGGTGATGGCAGAGTTTCTTATCCCAATTTGATATCACTTATGCCCCACAGAAGGCAATCAAGGGTTATGCTATCGCTGAACACCTTGCTCATCATCCCATACCCGTCTTTGACCCAGTCCGGTCGGAGTTCCCGGATGACGAACTAATGTCAGTCCGATCTTCCAATCTTTGGACATTATATTTTGACGGGGCTCTGAACTCTCATGGTAGAGGGATAGGTATTGTCCTTCTGTCACCTGAAGGTGTCACCATTCCACAGGCTTTTCAGCTTAACTTTCTAGCAACCAACAACATAGCTGAGTATGAAGCCTTGCTGGCCGGGCTGGAGGCCGCTCATTTCCATCATGCCACCGAACTAAGGGTGATAGGTGATAGTCAATTGATCCTACGCCAGGTCCTATCCAAGTACCGAACTTCCCATCCAAACCTCAAACCCTACCAGGAGCTCACCACTTGTTACATCAAGCTATTCTTCAAACTCACCTTTGTCCATGTCCCTCGTTCTCAGAATATCCTCGCCGATGCCTTAGCTTCACTAGCTTCATCTCTATCTGTCCCGCTAGGTAGGCAAGTGCGAACTATCCACATCTGTAAGAGAACAATTCCAGCAATTGAGGATGGACGTTTTCTGAAGGTTAAGGAGAGATTCAACAGAAAAGAATACTTGGAACATAAAGAAGAAATCTCCTTGATTGAGTTTGAAGAATTAGAAGAAGGTGAGAGACCTTGGTATGACGAGATTGCGAGGTATTGTCAAGATCAGTCATACCCGCCTGGATCAACCACCAAGGAAAAGAAGGCAATCAGAAGAGTATCCCAGAGGTATACAATCCTAGGAGGAGTGCTCTATAAGAGAAGCCTAAGTGGAATCTTACTCAGATGTCTTGATGAAGAAGAAGCCGAGTTGGTGCTGAAGGAAGCACATTCTGGAGTTTGTGGTGGTCATGTGAATGCCCAAGCCCTTGCTAAGAAAATCATCTGACAAGGGTATTATTGGCCAACTCTAGAAGAAGACTGCTCCATCTTTGTCCGGCATTTTCATTCATGTCAACTCCATGCCGACAGGATTCACTCTCCAGCATCTTCCCTTCATCCAATTCATGCCCCATGGCCTTTCGCCATGTGGGCTTTTGATATCATTGGCCCTTTGAGTGACCTCAACTCCGAAATGCGCTCAAAATCATTCATTCTGACGGCAACAAAGTACTTCACAAAGTGGGATGAAGCGAAGCATTCGTGGAGATTAAAGCGTCAAGCTCTTTCATCAAGCGCAACATCCCGGCAAGGTTCGGGATCCCCAGCGACATCGTCACCGATAATGGGCCACAATTTCTTTCTCAAGATCTGCGTGATCTTTGCAACAGGTATTACATTTCATTGCATCATTCATCACCATACTATCCTCAAGGCAATGGTCAAGCAGAAGCCACCAACAAAACTTTAATCAAAATCATCAAGAAATCTTGTAAGTCTAGCAAATTTGCCGACTGGCCTGATAAGCTTGTAGATGCTCTATGGGCTTATCGTACTTCTGTAAGGACTCCCACTGGACAAACCCCGTATGCTTTGGCATATGGGATGGAAGCAGTGGTCCCTTACGAAGTATTACTTCCATCTCTCCGAGTTCAGCTCGACAGGGATATTCTTGTTGATGAGAGACGAGAATCTCTCCTTGCACAGCTTGAACTCTTGGATGAAAGAAGGCTAGCCGCCGCCGAGCATGCCCGGACTTATCAGAATAGACTCAAAAGGTTTTATCAAAAGAGGGTGATCGAGAGAAAATTCGAAATCGGTGAGATGGTAGTCAAACGCATATTCGTTAAGCCGGGGGGTCCCCGCTCCAAGTTGCAACCTAACTGGGAAGGGCCTTTTGTAATCACTGAAAAGTATCCAAGTAATGCATATGAATTGACTAATGCAGATGGAGAAAAATTGAATCATCCTTGGAATGGAGTTTACCTCAAAAAGTACTTTCCATAAAAAATGGAGAAACCACTGGTATAACCTCAAGTCATCGATCCTAGGTTGTTCGTGAGAAGTCAAGGGTAGGTGCCATCCTACACACACAACACTTCCCGATCCTAGAATCCGGACAACCCGACACTTGCGAAAGGCAAGGCAGAAATCTAGAAATGGAAGGAGTACCCTTACCTTATTCTCTTCTACTCGGTCCAAGATAGGGAGAGAAGATTAGAGAGGGGCAGTATCGAAAACACTCGCCACCCTAGTAGGAGGCCGTCTCAGAGGGTACAAAAGGGTGCCAAAAGATGGGCAATGAACCCCTCAGGTTAGAAAAAAGAAAAATGATCAACCTGTCTGAATGAGTACCCAAAATGATAGTCATGGCAAATGGCAGTAAAAGATGGGCAATGTCCCCACGGGTCAAAAACCTGTCCAAATATGTGCCACATAGAAAAGAGCAAAAAAAGGAAGAAAAACCCAAAGAGGCCGAACCCCAATGGGTAATTTGAGTGAGAGTAGAGAAATCCCTCTCAACATCTTCAAACCCTATCAAGGACTTCCTCTATACTCTTCCTCCTTAAATCCCTAGGGAAGGGTAAACCGACCAAATCCAGGTGGAATCCAAGCCGATCAAAGGAAGAAGGTTAGAAGGATTCTAGGTAGGGAACTTTATTTTTGCACGTGGCATCTACCACTTGAGTCTTGACAAACTCCAAAGACCGATGAACTGTCTCAAATACCAGCATTTTCTCCACAAAAAAATTGCATATTTCAAAAATGCATATTTCAAAAACCCAAAAGATGCATATTTCAAAAACCCAAAAAAAATTGCATGTTTCAAAATCCACAAAATAATACATATTTCAAAAATCCAAAAAAAATACATATTTCAAAACCCACAAAAAATGCATATTTCAAAAACCAAAAAAAAATTTTGAATATTTCGAAAACCCAAGAAAAATGAATATTTCAAAAATTCAAAAAAAAACACATATTTCAAAAATCCAAAAGAAAATTTGAATACTTTTGAAAATCCAAATGATTGTTTTCAAGAAAATCCAAAAAAAAAATTGCTTAGTCATGATCATTGCCTTAGTTGCATCCATGCTTATTTGATTGTCATGCATATTTTCATTTGTGCATTGCATATTCATTTTTACTTTAATTACCTTGTTAAGAAGGCTCTTCCCCTTTGACCTAAGTCAAAGTTGACCATAATGGGCAAAGGGATGAGTCCTGATGAAGATCTAATCTCCTTCTGTCAAGTGTTTCAGGCATTTCAATATAGGAGAGGAGAGGATTCACACCATGACAGGTAAGTTCTCTCAACCCCCCATTTCATTTTAAGTTATTTGCTTTAATTACCTTGTTAAGAAGGCTCCTCCCTTTGACTCAAAATCAAGTCATACGACATACAGGCAAAGGGATGAGTAATGATAAAGATTTAATTATTTTCATTGAGTATTTGCAGGAGTTGAAGAAGCAAAAAGAGAAGGGCAATCAGGTATATTTTTTATGGAAAAAAAAAATTGGCCTCAGGGCGCATGTGCCCTCATCTGGGGGCACATGGCCAGGTGCCCCACCCCAGGGCGCATGGCCAGGTGCCCCCGATCGGGGGCACATGGACAAAAAATTCAAAAAAATTCAGAAAAATCTCAAAAATTCAGAAATTGTCTATAATGTTAAAAGTGACACTTTTGCTAAAGAAACCATCATCAAAAACTTTGTTTTGACCTCCAAATGATGGTTCTAATAGTAAAATCTTCCGTTGATCATTTCATGAACAATTTGCTTCATATGACAATTCTGTCTGTTGGGTACTAACCAGAAATGTGCAGGCAATCTTTTTAGTCCTAACAGGTGAATTAGCGAGATCAGTGTTCCCCAAGGAACGTCATGCTAACCTTGTGGCGAAAAGAGAGGAAGCGCTACCTATCATGGTGCTGTATTCCGTAAGAAGGAAAGACAAGGATGAACCAGAGATGCTGATGAATCAGGCAGTTGATACAAGTCGATGCACTACGCCTGAAGACTTCACTCAAATCCACATTCTCATCAATCTTACATCATCACCATCACTTCATTTTGCACTTCACATCACTTTTACTATCTGTCACCTAGTTATGTTAGGTCCATTTGATACATATTATATGCATTAATGTTGAAGACCTTGAGAGTGAAGATGACTGGGCCCGAGATCCCCTTCAACAAAATCTACGACGGCTTGGTCATTTCTTCACACTCACGGATAAGCCAAAATTGAACATTGGAGGGACGATGGTTCCTAATCGGGTGTCTTGACCTCCAATAGACAATCTATATCTTCAACTATTTTCTACATAATTTTCTATGTTTGCATATCCATCACTTTTCGTTCTTGTCATTACCAATTTTATCCCTTCATGTTTTATTCCTTTTTCCACCATGTTTTATTCTTTCCTTTCTTTTATCCCACCGTGTCTTTCATTTTATCCCACCGTGTCATGGCAATTGTCATGCCATTGTTTCTTCTTTCCCATCATTCTATGTTAGTCCCACCATTGTCTTTCAATCCCACTATGGCTTAAATATGTCTTGTCATTTTTCGAATACTTGGTTTTCTGCTAGAGCGTGATTCATGGTTTTCACGATACCCGAGCAATTTTGCTATGCTTAAAACGAACCCTTTAAGAACTTGAGGTTCTTCCACTCAGAATTAAACTGAGTATTTTTGGTGAAACTTGAATGAACTTGAGATTCCAAATATGATGGATTGGTATTCTTTTCATTTTAAGATCAACTTATCTTTTACAAAACTTTAGCCCATCACAGTACGAATTCGAGGACTCCTCACCACGTTGAGGGTTGGCTACATCCTTTTATCCATTATCATTTACTTTTTCATCTCTCGTGCCAAGGGCATGTCTTTTACCAGTCAATTATATGAGGTTTTGATAGAACATGAAAGCAATCTAGAATACTCAGGGAGATTCATTTTGTTGGATCAGGTAGATAAGCGTGTCTATATCTACACCTTGATGCCACCTTTTCAGTTCATCACCATTCCATTCCGCTACATTCATCTACGCTCACTTGCATTCCATTACAGTTCACTACGAATTACTCCGCTTCATTACATGTCACTCCCTTACAAAGCCAACATCAAGGCGAGACAAGCTGTAGACACGCCAAATTTGCCTAATTCAGAGCATAAAACTCATGTTTTATAGGGTAACATGTATGATTGACCTTATGATGATGCCGGGTCCTTTTTAAGTTGATTCGGAGCTTCGCCGAATGAAATCGGATGTTTTCCGAAGTTTTCCGCAAAAAGCCGTAATTTCCGAGCGAAAGCCACATGTAAATCATGTGAACACGGAAATTGGCTGAATGACCAATGCCTAATGATCATGCATTGAAGGTTATGGTCATATTCACACTCCGGACAAGTTTTGTTGCATTCCGTGCCTTTCCGGTTTGCCGTCGAAGTCATTTTGACCTATATCGGACCTTCTGTTCACTTCCCTAACTTCCGGATAAAATTACGAAGTTTTGGATGGTGTGATAGCTGATCCGATGCCATAGAAAGCTTCTTCGGCCTGTTATCTTTCCAACGCAACAAACGGCGTCGAATTCCGAGTTCGGGAGTGTTCGCAATGGCTTCCGGAAGAAGGACGCGCGAAACCAGTCCCATGCGCCCGGGTTCCTGGTCACATGCGCCCGGGACCCAGGGCACGTGGCCATGCGCCCTACCAGTGAGGCATGTGGCCTTGTGCCCTCACTTGAGGGCACATGCGCCCCACCTTTGAGGCACGTGGGAACCAGTTTTTCACTCGGACTCTACCGCTCAACCGACGGACCGGATAAGATCAAAATTTTCGGAGAAGATAAGATGTGCCCTCACTGGGGGGCACATGCGCCCCTCAGTGGGGCACATGCGCCTGGCACAAGGGCGCATGCGCCTGGCACCAGGGCGCATGCGCCTGGCACCAGGGCGCATAGACCCTATTTTTTAGCTCCGATCATATTGCTCGTTCTCCTATAAATGGACTCTGATTCTGGTCATTCCAAGAGCATGAGCACGACTCCCCAGGCATCTCAAGACGTCATATCACCCTACTACATAGATTTTATGATTTTTAGAGAGAGAATTTCGAGTTTTTAGAGAGAGAAAAGTCGGTTCAAGAGAGAGGAAGGCTGTTCTACAGGTGATCTGCCAAGTCTCTCTTCTTCGGCCTCTACAGCAGTGTGTGGATGTCTGCTGCCTGAGACCTCTTCATAAAAGTTCTTCCTCTCCAAGTCTTCTTGAGTTTGAAATCGACGGCACTTGATTCAGAGGTCGGGGCTGGTCGTGACGAGAGCAGAAGCAAAGTCGCGCCTGGCAGATCCTGGACTGCTGCTCGGCTTTTTCGACAACACAGATTTGACTATATCTTCCTCTATTCAACTCAGAATCTTTCATTTCTTTTTCCTATTTCTTTATTTAGTGATTATACATCATCCTATCATTTTTTTACATTTTTTTCCATTACTTTTACTCTGTTAATCCGAAAATAAAAAAAGGGGTTAGAGATAACCCGAATCCGGTCAGTTTCTAGTCAATTGTGTGTTTTATGTTATTCTCTTTACATATACTCCACTTTGTCTAGTTCTAATTGTCTATTTCACTTGTTTATTTGTCTAGTTTCACAGAATATCAAGCACCCACCGCGTTGAGGACTCTTCTTCATCGGTCGGCCGAAGAAGGAGAAGCTTAAACTCACACTCTTCACGCTAAGGTACACACGGTCATTTTAATTCTATAAATCGGAACCCACGGTTCCTGGAGACCACGTTTATTTCTTCTCACCTTCCTCCCACATGACCCGAACCGTCTCTTTGGTGATCGAGCGATGCCAAGGGATGAAAGTTCGGGGATCAATGTGAGTGTGGGACCGAGGTGAGAGTTGCTTTCCGAGCTTTATTCCTTTCTTTTCTCATCCCCTCTTGAGGTGACGATCTGGGTTCACGGACTTCCCTGAAAAGGAGAGGACCCCGTTGAATTTTCAGAGTCGACACACAACCCTTGATATCACTCAGACATCAAAGGATCGGCCCGGGTCATAAGGAGAATAAAAGGGAAAGAAGATTAGACGGTGGGTGGCATTACTAACACGAGCTTAACCTATGGAACCGAGAAGAGGAAGAAATTGTGTGGTTGCCAGGAGCCAAAGAGACTCCGATGATTGAAAGGAAAGAAGTGAACTAGTAGGAAAAGAGGTGACCGATTACCTTGTTGAATGGGAAGAATGTGGCGGGTTCTATCTTCTCCTCCCTCGGCCGGCCGGGGAATAAGAGCATTGGAGGAACTCGCTTGCCTGAAAAGAAGTTAAGGGTGAAAGCACAAAAGGAAACAACAATTAGAGCTGAGTGGAAAGTAGCAACTATTCGTAAGAGAGAAGAAGAATAGCAAAAGGGGTTGAACAAACTAGATTAGGACTCGCTCCTAACCCCTCCTAAGAAGGATCTAAATGACCTAAAGCTATAGATGCATTAGACTATGCTAGTATAGTATGCATGATGAAATGAAATAGAAAATGAAAGGAGCACGAGATAAGGAAGAAGATCGTTGGTGAGCCCCGGGTTGGCCAGCTTCTAGAGGTTGTAGGCGCTCCGAAGCGGGGTCACCTAGCGTCCCGTCGGAGTAGTGCTTCAATCCTCCTGAGACAGTTTTTGACATGATCTTCTCCCGGTTCCAACAGGGGTTTCAAGGTTTCTAGTTCATTTTTGGAGGCTCCTTGAGGCTCATTGGGATGACTTTTGATGGCTTTTGGTGATGTGGGAATGTTTGGGATGTTTCTCGATCGTAAGAGTGGATGGAGTGGTGAAGGTGTAATGGGGAAGTTAGATGACTTGGGAGCTCTAGAGTGGCTTGGAAGATGGTGGAGGGATGTTAGGGTGCTCAAGGAAATGCCTCTCTTTGGAATTGCTGCTCTAGGAACCCTTTTTGCAACCTCTTAAATGTGGGAGAAGGGTCTCCTTTTATAGATCCACAAAAGTGACCCAGGCACGCCACCGCCGGGTCGCCTGGCGTCGTGACTTCGGAGCGCCTGCTAATCCGCCGACAAATCGGTGGATCGGCACATCCGGCCATACCGGTCGCCACCTACCACACTGTGTGTCAGGTGTCAGTTGTCGGCGAAAATCCCGATGCTTTGACAAGGGAGCACCTGCAACCTACGGCTGACACACTGCAAATTCGGCACATGCGGAGCCTGCGGTGTCACTTGTCCGGCGGGGATCCAGACGCTCTGACAGGGGAGCGCTTGCATCCTCGGTACGATTTTGACAACGCACCATTGACCGGTCTGTAAAGCTGGCCATCACGGGCGGAAATCCAGGCATCCCGACAGTGGAGCGCTTGGACTCTCGTACGATTTCGGATATGGCGTTGACCGACCGGGAAAGAGGGAGAATATGTGGGAAATACCAGGCACTCTGATATCGCGATGCCAGGCATTGTGTTATCGGGGCGATTTAAGGATTTCATAGGATTTGGTTATTCTAAATTGAACCGACTTCCCCGGCCGAGAAAATACAAGTGTTATCAATGAGAATGAGATTATGGTCCCCGTAATCTGGCTGAATTCGCGTACCTACAGCTTGCCTCGCCTTGGCATCGGTTTTGTAGGGGAGTGGCACAGAGTGTAGCGGAGACGACCGTAGTGAGGTGGAAGCGAAGTGGTGGCGGACTGAAAAACTGGTACTAAGGTGTAGCTTTAGATACGCAAACTACAACCTGATCCAACGGGTTGAGTCTCCTTGGGTCCCGTGATTGCTCCCTTTGTTTCCTCCGAACTACTTCCATAGCCAATTAAAAAAGGAGGAGTGTCATGGGCACGAGAGAGGAAAATAGAAAGCCTGTCCCCTGCATGCGGGGGACCTCCGAGCGCGGCTCGTGAGTTCATCTCGGATGGCGGCCCAGCTTCGTGATGTGCTTGTGCCGAGAAGGGCTGAACATAAATTGATTTAAAGTCAAAGAATTTTCAATCGACTTGGAATGAGTCCTTCGGATTTGTCATGGTCCTCACGGGAACCCAATTCAGCTCTAAGTAGGATAATATCTCATAAGAACACTTTCTTGTCTTACCGGGAAAGATGGTTCTTTGTAAAATAGCCGAAACGATGATGACTTAAATGCATATGATGCATGCGAATGCGTGTTGGGTGAAAGAAATAAAAATTACTATGCAAATAGTTGAAGATATAGATTATGAGGGATGGGTTAGGATACTGGTTAGGAACCGTCTTCTCCAACCTCACAATTTTGGCTTATCCGCAAGTTCATTGAACGATCATTTTGTCATTGATTTTGTCAGAGGGGTTCTCGGGCCCGACGTTCTTTGAACTTGAGGTCTTCAACATTTCAGAATACTATTACATTGATAATTAATATGCAAGCTTAAGGAAAAGCAAAACAACATCATTATTTTTTTATTTTTTTTATTTTTTAGGCGTCCCGATGATGCGATGCCAGGCGTCTCTTTGTCGGAGCGCCTGCATCTCCTGTGCAGATTCCGGTCAAGGGTCTGTCGCCCATCTCATCATGGGTAAAGGGGGGTTCCCCCTCCCCAATCCGGCTCTATAAGGCCCCTGGCCATCCCAAGGAGAGGGGAAACCCCTCTAGCTTTACTTGGGTGGCTTCCTTGCACCACTCTCTTTCCATTTCTTGCTGGTTCCTGCTGGAATGGAGCTTCCTCACCGTCCGGTGACTCCGCTGAAGGCGAAGCGGTTTTCAACAATTCCGGGGCATATTTCGAACCGAGTTTCGGCGGGAGTGGTGAGTTTCCATTTTCAACGTTCTGTAGATGTTCATTCACACCATTTTTCATTGTTTTCCTTCTCATTTGGGACCATGTTTGACCGATTTTCACCTCCATTTCTGCCCTTTATGGTTTTCTGTCGGATGCAACTAGGCGCTCTGTATTCGTGACGCCAGGAGTCGCGTCATCGGAGCGCCTGCTATTTCTGATAGCAGTTTCTGATTCTGTTCATTTATGTTCTATTCAGGAACCCCCAGCATTCCCGGGCGCGTGCCGTTATGGCTTGATTGACTGGATAGATCACCTTCTTGTTTGCTTGTGCTACTACACCTGTTCATTTTTTCATGACTAGGGTCTTCTTGGCATCCTTACTCATGCTCGCAATGTCCAAAAATATCAATGGGACTTCGCCCTCCTCGGTGCTTTGGTTGAGTCTTGGCATCCTGAGACTCATACTTTCATTATGGGTACTTATGAGTGCACCATACTCTTGGAGGAGGCCGAAATCCTCCTCGGCCTTCAAGCTGCCCCCCGCTGGCAGGAGCTTTTTACTTTTGTTCCTTCCGAACTTCTTTCGGCTCATGAGTTTCTCGAGGAGTTCATGAGTCCCACCTATGCTCGTCAGATTACCTTAGGGGGCAGGATTAGCATAGAAGGTCTCCTTAAATGGATAGGGGCCATAGAGGGAGCCGATTGTTATGCCGACCTCCTTCCGGGCATGAAAGGGGCTGCTACCCTTCTTGTTTCCGGCCTTCTTTTCCTAACCGAGGATGGGTGTATTCATCCTGGTTGTCTATCGAGTATTCGGGATATCTGGCAGAGGGAGAGGATCGTCACCTATGTTCTCGGCTTTCTTTATGATGGCCTTTCTTCTACATGCATCGACAGACCTATGCATGGTAGTCTCCTTCTCTTGGCGGCCTGGTCTGACTGGCATTTCAAGTTTAGCGTGGCTGACCGTAACGTGTCCTCCTCTAGCTACTTCTTTCATAGCCCACTTCACACTATCACCCATGTCTTGGGCATGGAAGAGAGGGTTATTAACACTTGCCCGTAGGTGAAGACCCGCCAAGACTGGCGTGAGTATTTCTTAGCTAATGATCTGTCTTCCTTTCTGTGCCCTCCTCCTCCCATGGTAGGGAGGGAAATTTGAGTTTGCCATTCCCCTAGTGTGTTGATCTCAGGTTAATCACCAGCTCTTCCTTTGTGATGTATAACCCCCACCGCTGTTTTCCTCAGATTAGCGAGACTAGGTCTAAGGTGCCTTGCCTTTCTCATCTCCATGCTATTAAAGATTGTCATTTCGGCACTCCAGATGATGCGGAGGAGTGTCAAAGTATTATTGAGCTCTGGAGAGCCTGCAGGGTCTTCCTCCTGGCTGTGGGAGTATCATAGGAAGGCGACAGAGTGGCACGTTATTCTGCTAGGCTGCGGGCCCTCTGTCAGTGATTGTTGAAGTGGTGGAGGCGCCTGCACTTGATTCCTCTTTTTGTCTGGCCCTGCGAGGCCATTACTGTTGTACTTTGGGCCCTGCGTTGCCATTTTATGCTTGTACTTCGGGGCCCTGTGTGGCCATGATGTGTGTTGTTGTTCTGTTTCGGACCCTGCGTGGCCATTTATGCATGTTGTCTTCTGGGCCTTGTGTGGCCATTTGTGTCTTGGGCTAGGTGGGGCCTTATATACTAGAGGCTTTGGCCGTGTTTTAGCCGTGTTTTAGCTTCTTTCTATCTGCAAAATGATTAGCATCTCTCCAAAAAAATACACGTGTATGAGCAATGCAATGATACTTTCTAGATGCTAATTGAGTAGATAAAGAAAGCAATCATGCTTGCTAAATGATAAATAAAGGAAGAGATGTCAAAATTAAGAAATTTTAGCCACTGGAATTGTAGGCGCTTTGATATCAGGTCGCTTGGCGTTGCGATATGGGGACGCCAGGTGTCCCGAATTCAGGCTACTGGGCTTTTCAGTGACCCTTCACATTCCCCTCGATTCTTGATCCGTCTGTTGGCGGAAATTCTCGAGGTTGGTGGATTTGTAGTTTCTTAATTTTTAGAGAATTATGGTGATTTTTTTTAGATTTTTTTGAGTTTTCTCCAAAATTTTCATTCTCACTATATATACAAAGTTACCGCGGTAACTTCATTTTCGCACGCACAATGTTCCTTCCAAGTTCAAAATGTTCAAAGTTCTCAGGGCTCTGTGAGACACTCACACACATCCAGGTAAGTTGATTCCTTCTTGGCACTTGTAGAATAGGTTGTGAGCTTTCCGTGTGCATGAGTTTTCTGAGATTTCTGAGATTTTTCGACCGATTTTGATGGCTCGAAAGTCGGCCAATTCTGGCTGTCCTGGCATCGCGAAGTGACGACGCCAGGAGCCTGGCGTTGCGAAGATGGAGTGCTATATAAGCGCTCAATCTTCGCGGCACTTTCGGTAATGTCGTGAAGTTAGAGCGCTAGGCCAACGCTTTGACTTCAGGACGTTAGCATAAGCGCTCCGAAATCGAAGCACCTGCTAATTCTGAAAACTTGGGTTTTCTGCCTATTTCCTTCATTGATTATCACCCTAACCTATTGATTCTTTGATTTACAGATGGCGAGGCGACCTCGTTCTTCCCGGACCCGCCGGAGGTCTCCTTCGTCGGCCCTGGAGTCCCCTCCCCCAGCTGAGGAGGTGCCACTAGTGGCACCAGAGGCCAGGCCACACCCCCGCCTCGAGGTGAGTTCCTTCTGTCTTTCATTTGATGGTTTATCTAAAATGCATGAGACTAACAAAAGAATTTTCTTGTGCAGAGCAAGCTTTGCTCCCGCATCTCGTGGGAGTTAGTCCTTTGCGTGTACGAGGGCTTGCGGGATTTCCAGAGGAGCTGGCTAAGTGCCATGGGCTTCGGTCTGCTCCTCTCCTACATCGCGATCTGGGAGGATCTCTCCCTGATCCAAGCCCTGAGGGAGTGGTTGGACTCGGTCTCCCGCTACTTCATCTTCCCATGGGGGCACATAGTGCCTTCATTGGAGGATGTGGTTCGTATTACGGGCCTTCGCATACACGGCCGGCCAGTGACCAGCAAGACCTATGAGGATTATTCCGGTTTTTGCCGGGACCTCTTGGGTCTTAATGTTCCGACTTATCCCGGCGACATGAGGATGCTGGAGCGGGAGAATATCAGGCAGCTTGTAGGGTTCCATTCAGCGGAAGCCCCCAAGGAGGGTGCCCTTCTCTCAGAGGTCAGGAGTTGCCTGACTGCTGAGGTGAAGGAGGAGCTACATGGTGAGGAGGGGACGGAGTAGGCTGACAAGGACCTTCATCGGTTCCTTTTGTTCTTGTTTACCCGGCTCCTGCTGGGTAGCAAGGGTAACAAGATCCACCTACGGTTCCTGCCATTACTCACCCGCCTTCCGTGAGTGGGTGAGTATGCATGGGGTGCTGCCATGCTGGTGCACCTCTTCTCCTCTCTTGCCATGGAGTCGGGCCCTATTGGCATTGCCGGCTTCACTCCGTTCCTCTAGGTAACTTCCTTTACACAGTCTATTTTTAAATAAATATTTGTTTCATACCTGTGCACCTGACCTGTTTGCCGTTTTCAGGTTTGGAGTACTTGCACTTTCCCATCCAGCGGGCAGTGCAGCGTACTGATGGCGTCTTCTACCCACTGCTTTGACAGTGGTCGGCTCACTGGTCCTCTTCCTCCCACCAGTACCAGGTGGAGAGTCTGCGGAAGGCTCTACTCCATCTCCCCCATGACCGGGTGAGTGTCGTTTGCTCTGCCCTTTCTGACTTGCCTTGACTTGCTTATTTCCTGTACTGACATCTGACCTTTGCTTGACTCTCTTGCAGGTGGTGTGGAGGCCCTATCTCCAGGAGGATGATACCGCCCAGCCATGGGTGGTGGAGTCCCGAGCAGTATTTGGTAGGGACACCTACCTTACCTGCTTGAACGAGATCGAGCCTCTGTGGCTGCATCTTTCGATGCAGTCACTGGGGCTCGCTCAAGAGTGGGTCACCCTCCCTCCCTATCCGAAGATGGGGAGGAGTACTCGTGGGCTGGTCCACAAGGTGGACTGGTGCGAGTCGGGTTGGCTGGCCCTGGAGATATGGGAGCAGGGTGGTACCCCGGTGGTCTCCCATGTGGCAGACAGCTCGAATTACTTACGACAGTTCTCCGAGTTCTACGCCCACCTCTTTATGGTGACCGACACGGTATGTCTCCTACCTTCGCCTTTGTTTTAATTTTCATCTTGCTTGACTTTTTTTTTGATTCTGACGAATTTTTCTTTGTAAGTGACCCAGATGGAGCTCTCCTACCTTCGTGACCAGCTTCGGAGCGGGATGACAGGATCCGAGAGCTGAAGGCCCAGCTTGAGCAGGTTCGACTCTTCTTCCTGGTCAGCTGCTTTTGATTTTCTTTGCCTTCTATCTTATTTGTGTTTTCCAGCGTGCCGTGGCCTTGACTCCGAGGCGGCATCAGGAGGAGGTGAGCCCAAGTGGTTCCTGGCGGCCTTGGCGGGCGCACAAGTGCCGTCGTGTTGTCCCAGAGGAGGCCCCAGTGGCCGAGGAGGAGGAGCCGGTGGCTTACAAGCTGGCTACAGAGGGTCCGACAGCAGTAGAGCCAGTGGTGGAGGTCTCGGCAGAGAGATCGTCGGAGGTGGAGACCCTGCTCCGCGAGGAGGTGAGTCTTTGCTTCTTCTTTCCAGCATCTGTTGTTTGGTTGTATCGTTTTAACCCTTGCCTTGTGTAGGTTCATGAGCTGCGGGCTCGGGTGCCCGAGCTTACTGGTGCTCGGGAGGCCGCCAGGGAGACCGAGTGGGCTCTTCGGGATCAGGTATGTGCTTTATTTCTCTTAGTCTTCCTGCTTTGTTGGTGCGTCTGACTCCTTTTTTACAGGTGACCCAACTCCAGGCCCAGGTGGCCAAACTGGAGAGTCGACCTCCTCTGGCTGACCCCACCCTTTTAATGAAGGTGAGTTTACATCTGAGGTTGTTCCAGTCCTGTTCTTTCTCTTTTGTCGTGTTGTTGTTTCTGACATTTGTTTGACCTTGTAGCTGGAGCAGTTGAGGGCCCGGGCTCTGCTCGAGAGCGAGCAGATTCTCCAACTGCGGGTCTAGCACCTAGAGGAGCTGCGAGCGCTGGAGTCACGTCGGGTGGCAGAGCTGCTGGAGCTGGCCCGTTCGCGGTCATAGGGTCAGTCATACCGGACCGACTCCCTGCGAACGACACTCCACGGTCCAAGTCGGTCAGGCACCACCTCTCGGGCTGGTGGCGAGAGGACCCCCGTCCCCCCTCCTGTAGCAGAGCCAGCTCCTCAGGAGCCACCGACGGAGGGAGGCGGCGATTCAGATGTGCTAGCCCCCTTTGCTGCTTGATGACTTGTACATCCCTTGACTCATAGTGAATTTACCCTTTTCTTGCCAGTGTATCTCTTCTATCTTCTGATTCGAGCGCCTGTTGCTTGTCTTACTGAACCAGAAGAATGGTTAAAATTTATTTAGGCTTAGCCTCTTGCAAGATGTCAAGAGGCATGGGCCTTCTTAATTAGGCAGATAAGAAATATAACTATGCAATGTAGAAACGAAACGTGCAAGACAAAAAATTAAACATGAATGCATCTAGACATGTGGTCAATTTACAAGCACTAACCCTTTTAGTTCTGAATAATTTTCCAATTTGTTTGGATTTTGAATTATATAGATTTTTTTAGGATTTTGGATATTCATGTTTGTAGGAATTATGAAAATTTTGTAGATTTTTTTGTTCTTTTGAAATTTTCGAATTTGTTTGGGTTTTGGATGTATTTGATTTTTTTTGCGTGGATGAAGTAGGTGTTCTCACCATTCGCCTTGCTTGCGACTGGGCATTGTAGACACGCCAAATTCGCCTAATTAAGAGCATAAAACTCATGTTTTATAAGGTAACATGTGTGATTAATCTTAAAATTATGGCGGGTCTTTTAAAATTCATTTGGAGCTTCGTCGAACGAAATCGTATGTTTTCTGAAGTTTCCCGCAAAAAAGTCGTAATTTCTGAGTGAAAGCCATGCATAAATCATGTAAACACGGAAATTGGCTAAATGACCAATGCCTAATGATCATGCATTGAAGGTTACAGTCAGATTCACACCCCGGACAAGTTTTGTTTCATGCCGTGTCTTTCCGGATGGCCGTCGGAGTCATTCCGACTAGTATTGGATCTTCTGTTCACTGTCCTAAATTCCGGATAAAATTCTGAATCTTTTGAGGGTGTGATGGCTGATCCAATTCTATATAGATCTTCTTTGGCCTGTTATCTTTCCAACGCAACAAACGGCGTCGAATTCCGAGTTCGGGAGTGTCCACAATAGCTTCAGAAAGAAAGACGCGCAAAACAGTCCCATGCGCTCGGGTCCCTGGTCACATGCGCCCAGTGTAGACACGCAATTTTGGCCTAGTTAAAGAGATTAAATTCTTGTTTTCATGAATAATATTTGAGTCACCTTTCAAGAGAACCGAGTTTTCCTGAAAAATCAAGTTTTACGACGCATTTCGAAGGGGATCGATAGAGCAATCGGCCGGGCCGAACACCCTGTATATAGGGCACCTGGCGCCCTACTTATAGGGCACCAGGCACCCTATAAATAGGGCACCAGGCACCCTGTTTATAGGGCACCAGGCGCCCTATAAACAGGGCACCTGGCACCTTGTATAGAGGGCACCAGGCGCCCTGTATACAGGGCACCAGGCGCCCAATATACGGGGTGCCTGAATCCAAATCAAATCGATTCGACGGTTGATTTGACCCCCCGCAGTGACTCGTCTTGTCGACCTGACAGACCTCATGATGCTGGCGCCCCATATATAGGGCGCCATGCCGCGTGGCACTGCTTTTTGGAAATGGCCAAAGTGCCCTCTTTTTAGCTATAAATAGACCTCCATTTGGAGCTTGGAGGAGGTTCCAACTTCGTGCCACCCTAGAGCCCATCCAACACCACGTTTCTAAGCCATTTTCAGCCCTTATAAGCCTTCAAACCGATTCAAAACTCTCTCCCAAAAAACCCAAAAAACCTGTAGTTTCCTTCTTTAGAAATATGATTTTTCTCCGACTTTGAGAGCCTCTACCCTCCATTTCCTTTACATCTAGTGCCAAAACACTCTTCCATTAGCTTTACTTGAGTATTGGCTGCTTGAAGAAGTCCTTTTTCCATCTTGGAGGTCTTCCTACACTCCGGGGCGATGCCGCGAAGAAGGGAAGAAAATCTGCTGAAGCCAATCCCTGGTGCCCCGTATATAGGGCGCTTTGACTTTGGTCAACGCGCCCCATCAAGGGGACACCTGTAGCAGGCGCCCCATATATGGGGCACTAGCAGGGGCAGACCCCGTTTTGCATTTTTTTGAGTTTATTTACCTTTTCGGTCGATCTTTTACTCCCCCCTTTCATTTTAACTTTCATTAACATGTTATTTAGCATGCATTAAGCCACTCATTTGCATTTTCATGCATATTTAAACCTTCCAAATAGGGGTTGGGATTTAGTCCCAATCCGGTCAGTTCCTTTCCTCTTTCATGTTTACATTTGAATTTGAGCATGATTCTACACTGTCACGAGAACTAATGATCTTTTCACTTGTTTCTATGTTTTCGTATGGACATTTGTAGGTAAATCCGGCCGAGGCAGAGCTTCAACCGGATCAAAGATGAAGGACTCACTAAGCTCTCCTCTCGGCCGGCCGAGAAAGGAGAAGTCGTAACCCAACAATCTCCCCGCTTCCGAAGGTACGACGGTCATTTCTCCATTTCATTTCTTTTCATTCTACTATATTTTGGAGCCTTTGGCTCCTGGCGACCACACCCACTAACATCCCATCCACCAAGTCCCCAAAGCAAGCGTAGGGGCCGGAAGAGGGGAGATCTACGGATATCCCGTTTCGGGTGCTTACACCTTTTGGCGACCACGGTGGGACCAACTTTGCTTTAGTGAGATCCTATTTTCTTTCCTAAGAATGTCCATTTGAAAAGCATGTTTACTTTCATTTCCATGTAAGTTATTTCCATTTCCTTACTTGTTGCTTGTTTACGTTGCTTACTACTTTCTTTGAAGTATCATCTACTTTTCTTCAAGTTTACTTGCCCTCCCTTTCTTTTTAAAAGCATGGCAATCTGATTTTTAGCTTTGTTTATCATCTTATTTCAATTTAGCATCTTGAAGATCATCCTATTTCATGCCTTGACAAATATGCTTGCCTATTTCCTTCCATGTCTAACTCCGTTCTAGTAAATTTGCTAAGCATTTCTAGTCAAGGTTAAGTGCTCCTTTCCATTTTAGTTTTTATTTTATATTATATCATTGTCTTGTTTACTTGCTTCCTACAACATCTCATTAATCATTGTATTCTTTTATTTTCTTCTTGCTTGCTCTTTATTCCTTGACATTTCACTTGCATTTAGTTTGCATTGGGGTTTCGGCTCCTTAGGTCATCCGAGAAGGGAGGCTCTCTCCTCCCAAAACCCCACACACCCAAACACCCCTCTTGGTGGTTGCAAAATCCTCCTCCAGGGATTCCCTCTCGGAAGGACCGGGTAGCTTCCATCAAGACCTTCGTAAGTCCCCAGACGTGAAGGATTCCCTCTTCACTGATCGGGCTAGTTGTACCATTTTATCCCAAAACCCGGAGTACCTATTACCTATCGCTATGAAAAGAGTGACAACGTTAGATTGCTCGGCATTGTGAGAGCATAGGGTCCTACCCATTTATTTGAGTGGACAATATTTCTCTTAACAAGCCATTAATTTGAGGTTGAAACAAAAATTTTTTTGCGTTAATCATTCCAAGTCTTTGCTATTACTTGTTTGCAAACAAAAACTGAAAATTAAACAAAAATCCCAAAATCACCTAATAAGAACCAAAACAAAAAAATTTGCTTGAGGTTAATTTGCTTGACAACTTGCTTGTCCGACAAAATAAAATCAAAACAAAAAAGGGGTAAAAAATCAAAACTAAAAAATTCCTTAAGCTTTTATTTGTCAACCTTTTTTTCTATTGTGTTTAGGAATTTAAGGTCAGGTCGAGTTTTCGGAATGGCGGATCAAAGATACGAGCAACTACAGTTGGAGTATGACCAATCTTATTTCTACCTTGATGCCGTATGTGCTGTCATTGAACCCGAAGTTCTCCCCGAACCTAGTCAAACTTCTCCTCGACCCAATCCAAATTCACTTTGGGAGGCATTTTCTCATACTGACCCTACCCAAATTCAGGCTATCAAAGCCATCCTCAAGGGCAAGTCGCCCGCCGACCACATTCCTCCCGAAGGTGGTCTTCACATCTCTACCCGTTGGTCGGTAGAACATCAACCCAATGTGCCCACTCATGGCCATTCTTATACCGGGCTCGTAGCCCCAATTTCTCCTCATCCGGTGGCTAATCTAGATCATCCCAATCCGAATGCCGTTGCTCCTTCTAGGCCACTAGTTCATTCCTCTAATCATCTCAACCCTACTCACCCTTTGGTGCATCCCCCAATGTACCCGTCTTATCCGGCCACTTCGGCCCATCAAATCCCAATTCCGGTGCACCAAGCACCCACTTCTCCTCCTCCTCTTAGGGAACCTTCTGTCAATCAGGCCATGATTAACAAGATCAATTGCATGGATGAGCAGTATAGAGAGCTTAGACGTTTGATCGACACAAAGGCAGCCCCTAAAATTTCTCTTCCTTCCCTCCCTACTTTTCATCTACCTCCCTCTGAGATGCCGGTATACCATCGCTACAATGGAACCGGTAATCCATTCATTCACATCAAGGACTTTCTTTATGAGTCGGTAATGTGGCAAAATGATCCAAGGGCCCTTGCTTTTCTTTTCAGAAGATCATTAGAGGGATCAGCTTTAGAGTGGTTCTACTCGCTTGACTCTTTGGAGGCGAGTAACTTTGAAATTGTCAAAGCTAAATTTTTGCAGAGATATCAAGACAGGGTCGGACCAACATATTCCATCACTGACCTCATGGCCGAAAGAATGAGAAATGATGAAAATTTTACTAGATATGCTGATAGGTGGAGGTCCATGGCAGAAAAGCTTACTGATTCCATTTCAGAACCAGAGCAAGTGAAGATGATCATCACTAATGCCACTCCGGCCTTAAAGTATATGCTGGCTTTGCATCACCCCACCTCCATGAGTGAACTTTATGAGAAGGCATGGTACATTCAGACACAGCTTATGGACTCACCTATCATGAACTTGTTTGATCCTAGACCCCGAGCTGTCAAGAAAACCACTTTTACCACAACTGGCCCAGTGACTGAGGATGTAGTGACATACGAAAACCTTAACGTTGTAGGGAACCCACCTATAAATTATCAACACTAGTTCAGGAACCCTCAACAAAATCAACCATTTAGAAACCCTCGTCAACCTCAACCTCAACCTCAGTTCCAGCCCCGTCAGCAACAAGCCCCGATCCCTCAGCGACCGCAAGCCCCAGTTCCCCAACCAGCGCGGCAACAACTGGCCAACTACAACCAAGAACCCCCTCCCATAGTCTATGAACCCCGAAAGGTTGGACCCAAGAGGAACCATTACCCACCTTTGCCGTACTCTCTCGTGGACATCTTTAATGCACTCATGGCGGCAGGGCAAATTTCATTGCCAAGGGAGAAGTCGGAGTGGCCTCAAAATGCCAACACAGAGCGATACTGCTTGTTCCATAGATATCCTGGGCACACCATGGAAAATTGTTTTCAGTTCAAAGACTATATCCACGATATTAATAAGCAAGGCAGTATTGACTGGGACCAGATGGGGGAATACATCAGAACAGTAAAAACTCAACCTCAACGGCAGCACGTACCAGCTCAGCAGCAACAACAACAGAACTCCGGCCTGGGGATTATCCAAAACCCTTTACCACCACATGCACCCGCACCTAGGAATCAACACGTTAATCCCATCATGATTTCTTCCGAGGAGTATCATGATCGGGGCCAGAATTGGCAAGTCGAGGGAGCCGCCTCCTCCATGCACATCAACTTACTTCACCCTCCTAACCGAACCGTCCACTCTATACCCCGAACAACTATGTCACATAATCCCATCACATTAAATAGAATGCCCATCATCCGAACGCCATCACAACCCATCATCACACCACCAGCCATTCAACTCCAATCGGGACGGACCCTAATCCGCCCGGCTAATCCACCACAAACATCACCACCACTAGGACCTATCATCATCCCGCCCCATGCAAACATACCTACCTACTCTACCATGCCTCAAACCACCATCATTACACCCATCGCAAGAGCTCCCATCATTTGACCTAACCCACCACCCACCACTACCACCCCAGCTATAGCTCCTCAACTTGCCACAGTACTTAGGAGTGGGCGCATGTTCCAAAGGGTCTTTCCCCAGGCCGGCCAATCAGGGTTGGCACCAGAAGCAGAAGAAGAACACATTGAAGAGCCGTTGCCTGGGACATCCTATGACTTGTTGAAACATCTTGATAAAACCCCGGCACGTATTTCTATCTTAGAGTTGATCAAAAGATCCAGAGTCTATCAAGAGGTTCTCCAACAGTACTTACAGCGGGTGATGGTGAATGAGAGCCTCCCCCCAGAAAAGATCTCATCAGTTCTGGTCCCGAGAAGTGAGTTCCCGGCCCTTACATTCACAAAGGAAGAGTTGGCCGACCCGGAAATAAGGAAATGTGCCTTGTGCATCACAGTCCACATCAATGGTGTAGGCATTAAGTCATGTTTAGTCAATACTGGAGCATCCATTAATGTTCTGCCACCAGGAACATTACATCTTTGTGGATTCTCCGAGGAAGACATCCGGCCATCTCAAATAACAGTGACTGCATGTGACAATTCGAAAAAGCCTGCCGATGGCATGATTACATTAAATGTGAAGCTTGGACCTCGAACAGTCACTGTTGACTTCCACATACTTGAGGTGGATCCAACCTACAAAGCTATTCTGGGACGGCCCTATTTGGAAGCACTAGAAGCAGTCGCCTCCACCAATCACCAGTGTCTTAAATTCCCTCACAAGGGACAAGTGATTAAGGTGACGAGCATGCCCTTAGACCATCCATCTTCTCCACCACCACCCCTTGGGTTGCCAAACGAGCTAATTTTGACAATCTTGGATCTTCCAGAAATGAGTAGGCAACCCAAGCAAGTGTGGAGAAGGAAAAGAGAGGAAAATGAAACCATTGGATGGCATATAATGAAGATTTTGGGATACCAGGAGGGCCGAGGACTAGGCAAAGAACTTCAAGGCATAGCTGAGCCAATCAATCTAATGAGGTTACAACCAAAAAGCGGGGTTGGGTATGATGGAACGATAGTGAATGGTCAGAATCTCAGAAGCAGATACTTTTCTGGATGCCTACAAAAGTTTTTCATCAAGAAAGAAACCATTCAACTGGCTGAGAACAAGGAAGAACAAGAGATGGAGCAAGAGAAGAGAAGAAGAACCAACGACCCTGAAGATGACTTGTATTCAGAAATATCTCTTTTGTTTTCCACCGATGAATACGGGTCAAGCAATGAACCACTCCAGGCTGAACAACCTGTTGACCCACCCAAGGGTCATATTGCCAAACCGACTCGAGAAAAAGTCCAACCAATTCCACGAGGGCCTTCCCTCATTATGTCATCTTTTAGGGCCGACGCCCCAACGCACTATGATGCTCTCCCCGGGCTTCTTGGCCCGATCCCTATTTCTGGGCCCTCAAGCCCAACTTATGGGTCTGTGTACCCACTTGTTTCTCTTCGGCCATCGAGCCCCTCTACTGAATCCGGGCCTCTGCGCCCATTTCATCCAATTCTCGGGCCCTCAAGCCCATCTCCTAAACCCAGGCCCTCGAGCCCACATCCTCCTCTTATTGGGTCCATGAACCCACCTTCATTTCATGATCATCCGGCCTACTGGCACATCACCTCTTTCTGTCAACATTGGGCCCTCAAGCCCATCTCCTAAACCCAGGCCCTCGAGCCCACATCCTCCTCTTATTGGGTCCATGAACCCACCTTCTTCAATGATCATCCAGCCTACTGGCCCATCACCTCTTTCTGTCAACATTGGGCCCGAAAGCCCCCTTTGTCAAACCTTGCTCGAAGTCTTCCCCTCTTTATCAATATCTTCGCCTACTTTGGCTCCCGTAGTTGATCTCAACCCAAATCGGGCACCTGAAGCCCATTCTGTCTTTATGTTTAGCACTCCCCAAAAAACAACGTCGTCCTCGAAACTGAAATTTCGATCGAGGAAACATCCTAACTTGCCTCGGAAGGGCATTCGACCCAAGGAGCCACCAGATTCTTGATTGACCTCCTTTGCCCTCCATTCTCTCCAATAAAATTCTTCCTTCCCTTATTTACCTTCTTCTTCTTTAGGTTTAGTTTCCAATAAAAATAGGACAAAAATTAGAGGTAGGAGAGTTCCAGAAATATACCTGCATCAGTTAGCTCAGAAAAGCTTAGAATGTGCCAAGCTACCGGAGTATCTAGAAAATGCGATCCAGTTGGGTGAAATTCGATATAACATTGATCAAACTTTGGGAGTTTCTTCCTCTCTTAGTTCAACATCACCTATATTCAACAGAAGGCAATCAAGGGCTATGCAATTGTTGAACACCTTGCCCATCATCCTATCCCAATCTTTGACCCTATTCAATCAAAATTTCCCGATGAGGAATTGATGTCCATTCGATCTTCTAATCTGTGGACTTTATATTTTGATGGGGCATTAAACTCACAGGATAGAGGGATAGGGATTGTTCATCTATCACCCGAAGGTGTCACCATTCCACAGGCTTTTCAGCTCCATTTTCCAGCAACAAACAATATAGCTGAGTATGAAGCCTTGTTGGCCGGACTGGAGGCCGCTCACTTCTATGGTGTCACTAAACTAAGGGTAATCGATGATAGTCAGTTGATTCTCCGCCAAGCACTGGCCAAATACCACACATCTCATCCCGGGCTCAGACCATACCAAGAACTCACCACCTATTACATCAAGCTATTCTCTAAACTCGAATTCATTCATGTTCCTCGTACTCAAAATATTCTTGCCGATGCTCTCATTCCGGCAGTGGAAGATGCACGATTCTTGAGGGTTAAAGAAAAATTTGAAAGGAAAGAGTACATTGAGCAAAAGGAGGAAGTATCTTTAGTTGAGTTGGAAGAATTAGAAGAGGGTGAGAAACCATGGTATCATGAGATTGCGAATTACTGTCAGGATCAGACATATCCACCAGGATTAACTGCCGAAGAGAAGAAAGCCATAAGAAGAGTCTCCCAGAGATACACCATCTTAGGTGGAGTGCTTTACAAAAGGAGCTTGGCTGGTATTCTATTAAGATGCGTAGATGAAGAAGAGGCTGAATTGGTGCTTAAAGAAGCGCACTCCGGAGTGTGTGGAGGCCATGTAAATGCTCAAGCCCTCGCCAAGAAGATCATTAGGCAAGGATATTACTGGCCTACCCTAGAAGAAGATTGCTCGATCTTTGTCCGGCACTGTCATTAATGTCAACTTCATGCCGACAAGATTCACTCTCCCACATCTTCCCTTCACCCGATTCATGCACCATGGCCCTTCTCTATGTGGGCTTTTGATGTTATTGAACCCCTTGGTGACCCAAACTCCACAAACAAAACCAAATCCTTCATCATAACGGCAACAGAGTACTTCACCAAGTGGGCTGAGGCGAAAGCATACTTGGAGATCAAGGCATCAACAGTTTGCACCTTCATCAAGAGCAACATCATTGCCAGGTTCGGGATCCCAGGCGACATCATCACCAACAATGGACCACAGTTCATCTCTCAGGAGCTGCGTGACCTTTGCAATAGGTATTGCATCAGATTGCATCATTCATCTCCATATTATCCTCAAGGCAACGGTCAAGCAGAAGCTACCAATAAAACCCTGATAAAAATCATTAAAAAGACTTGTAAGTCTAGCAAGTTCGCGGACTGGCCAGATAAGTTAGTTGATGCTCTATGGGCTTACCGCACTTCTATTCGAACCCCAACGGGTCAGACCCCCTATTCCTTGGCATTTGGGATGGAGGCGGTAGTTCCATACGAAGTAATCATTCCTTCCCTCCGAGTCCAGATAGATCGAGATATCCCGATGGATGAACGCCGAGATTCTCTTCTCGCCCAACTCAAACTCTTGGACGAAAGGAGACTGGCCGCTGTCGAACATGCTAGATCTTATCAGAATAGACTTAAAAGATTTTATCAGAAGAGGGTGGTGGAGAGAAAATTTGAAAGTGGTGAGGTTGTGCTTAAAAGAATGTTCGTTAATCCGGGCGGTCCCCGCTCCAAACTTCAACCTAATTGGGAGGGTCCATATGTTATTTTGGCTGTTTATCCCGGTAATTCATATAAGCTGACTAATGCAGAAGGAGAAGAACTAGCTCATCCCTGGAATGGTGTATACCTCAAAAAATATTTCCCTTAAAACAAAAATCACAAAAAAACCAAAAAAATCTATAAAATCCAAAGGTGTGAGGAATAATGACAACATCTAACGCTTGCTTGCTCGGTGCACCAACTTGTCACTTAGGGAAATAAGGATAGGCATCATACTGCACACACTACATGCCTAGTTTTGAGATTCGATGATCGGAAGTCAGAGAGAAAGCTAGGCAACGCTCGACAAAAGAAGGTCAACCTAATCCCGATCTCTTCTCGTTTCGGTCCAGAATAGATAAAAGGGGTTAGAATGAGGAGTATCGAAAGTGCCCATTGCCTTAGTTGGAAAATGCCTCTGAAGGTCTGACTTTTTAAAAAGAAGAAAAAGGTGCCAAAAGATAGGCAATGACCCCTCAGGTCGGCAAAAGAATAGACTTGTCTGAATGTGTACTGACAAAAGCCCAGAAAAAGAAAAAAAAGGGCTCCGAAAGATGGGCAATGAACCCCTCAGGTCAAAATCAAGCAAAAGCAAAAAAGACCTGTTTGAATGCGGGCCATCAAAGAAAAGGGCTGGAAGGAAGGACCCAAGGATGTCAAATCCCAAACAGGTAATACGGGCGCTAGTAGAGAAACAAATTCGACACCCCCGAATCCTATTAAGGACTTACCACCAATCTTCTTCCCTCTTTAACCTTACGGATAAGGTTGACCGACTGGATCCAAGAAAAGCCATAGCCTATCAAGGGTGGAAGGTCAAAAGATCTCGGACTAAGCACTTTCTTACACGTGATGCCTACTCTTAACCCTTAGGTAACAATGAGAGGCACCTATGGCAAGCAAGGCAAGGGATGAGATGGTCGTTTCTTTCACACCAAACCAAAAAAAATTAAAAACTTCAAAAGCACAAAAAATCTATAAAGTCAAAACTCTTAAAAATTAAATATTCAAAACACCAAAAAAATCATAAAAGTTCCAAAACATCAAAAACATTATAAAACCATCAAAACCCAAACAAATCAAAATTTCAAAACACTTAAAAATTTGCTTTCTAGACTGATTAGTTGCCTTTGCATTCATGTTTAATTTCAGTCTTGCATATTTCCTTTTGTGCATACTTATATTTTCCTGTTATTTTATCTTGATAAGGCCTATGTCCCTTGACAAAAGATCAAGGCAAGGGACTAAGCCAAAATAAAGTTCTAATATCTTCTCTCAAGTGGATGCAGGAATAGGAGAAGGCATGCCAGCTTCATATCCCCAGACACTTAGAGGAAGCAAAAACAACAACAAAAAAAATTAGAAATTGAAAAAAAAAATCAGAAGTGGACTACCTCGACCCCTATTAGGACTTGCATTTAGTATTGTATCTATCAAAATAAATAATATTTAAGATGTTGAAGACCTCAAGTCTAGAGGGGGTTGAGCCTGAGAACCCCTTCAACAAAATCAGTGAGGGTTCAGTCATTCCCTAGGCTTGCGGATAGGCCAAAGTTGAATATGCGGGGACGGCAGTTTCTTCATAGATGTCCTGACCCGTTATGTTCAACCTATATCTTCAACTATTTTCTTATACTTATTTGTATTTATTTAAACCCAGCATGCATCATTTCATACACCAACATTCATCATCCCAGCATGACCATTCCCTGCTTCCTAATCCTGTCATAACCTCCTTACAGTCCCATTATGAACATTTTAAAAATGATCTTTTATAGCTCCAGCGAAGGTCTTGATTTTTCAGAGAATCAGTTTCCAACAGGTTTTAACAATGATTTCATCAAAATAAGAAGCTTTTCCATGTCGAACTGAACCGGTATTGTTGAGTAAAACCTTATGAATTTGAAGATCCCAACCTTGGTTGATTGGCTGTCTCCTCTTTACTTTTTGCGATTTACTACATTTCTACCGAGTCCAGCACACCATGCAGTTCGGGTCCTGGCCGGTAACAATTCTCCCCCACATGGGATTTTAGTTATTTACTTTCAGTACTGTTCTTCTCTTTAACCAATCAACCAGAGGGTAGGTTTCGATAAGACAAAGGGTAATCTCGGAGTCCGATAAAGTTTTATTCCTCTCAACTAGGCCAATGAGGGCGTGTCTAAATCTACACCTTGGGGTCACCTTTTCAGTCCATTACCACTTCATTCCGCTACGCCTCATTACGCTTCGCTACATTCGCCTACGTTTCATTCGTGTCACTCCCCTACAAAGTCGACGCCAAGGCGAGGCAAGCTGTAGACACGCAATTTTGGCCTAGTTGAAAAGCTTAAATTCTTGTTTTCATGAATAATATTTGAGTGACCTTTCAAGAGAACCGAGTTTTCCGTAAAAATCAAGTTTTTTGGCGCATTTCAAAGGGGATCGATAGAGCAATCGGCCGGGCCGAACACCCTGTATATAGGGCACCTGGCGCCCTACTTATAGGGCACCAGGCGCCCTATAAATAGGGCACTAGGCGCCATGTTTATAGGGCACCAGGCGCCCTATAAACAGGGCACCAGGTGCCCTGTATACAGGGCACCAGGGGATCCAAATCAAATCGATTCGATGGCTGATTTGACCCCCCCGCAGTGACTCGTCTTGTCGACCTAACAGACTTCATGATGCTGGCGCCCCATATATAGGGCACCATGCTGTGTGGCACTGCTTTTTGGAAATGGCCAAAGTGCCCTCTTTTTAGCTATAAATAGACCTCCATTTGGAGCTTGGAGGAGGTTCCAACTTCGTGCCACCCTAGAGCCCATCCAACACCACGTTTCTAAGCCATTTTTACCCCTCATAAGCCTTAAAACCGATTCAAAACTCTCTTCCAAAAAACCCAAAAAACCTGCAGTTTCCTTCTTCAGAAATATGATTTTTTTCCGACTTTGAGAGCCTCTACCCTCCATTTCCCTTACATCTAGTGCCAAAACACTCTTCCATTAGCTTCACTTGAGTATTGGCTGCTTGAAGAAGTCCTTTTTCCGTCTTGGAGGTCTTCCTACACTCCGGGGCGACGCCGCGAAGAAGGGAAGAAAATCTGCTGAAGCCAGTCCCTGGTGCCCCGTATATAGGGCGCTTTGACTTTGGTCAATGCGCCCCATCAAGGGGACACCTGTAGCAGGCGCCCCATATATGGGGCACTAGCAGGGGCAAACCCCGTTTTGCATTTTTTTGAGTTTATTTACCTTTCCGGTCGATCTTTTACCCCCCCCCTTTCATTTTAACTTTCATTAACGTGTTATTTAGCATGCATTAAGCCACTCATTTGCATTTTCATGCATATTTAAACCTTCCAAATAGGGGTTGGGATTTAGTCCCAATCCGGTCAATTCCTTCCCTCTTTTATGTTTACATTTGAATTTGAGCATGATTCTACACTGTCACGAGAACTAATGATCTTTTCACTTGTTTCTATGTTTTCATATGGACATTTGTAGGTAAATCCGGCCGAAGCAGAGCTTCAACCGGATCAAATACGAAGGACTCACTAAGCTCTCTTCTCTCGGCCGACCGAGAGAGGAGAAGTCGGAACCCAACAATCTCCCCGCTTCCGAAGGTACGACGGTCATTTCTCCATTTCATTTCTTTTCATTCTACTATATTTTGGAGCCTTTGGCTCCTGGTGACCACACCCACTAACATCCCATCCACCAAGTCCCCAAAGAAAGTGTAGGGGCCGGAAGAGGGGAGATCTACGGATATCCCGTTTCGAGTGCTTACACCCAGGACCTAGGGCACGTGCCCATGTGCCCTACCCCTAAGGCACGTGACCTTTTGCCCTGACTTGAGGGCACATGTGCCCTGACCTTGAGGCATGAGGGAACCAGTTTTTCACCAGGACTCTACCTCTGAAAGGATCGGACAGGATAAGACCAAAAATTTCAGAAGGATAGCATGGCCCTCACTGGGAGGCACATGTGCCCCTCAGTGGGGCGCATGCGCCCTGCACCAGGGCGCATGCGCCCTGCACCAGGGCGCATGCGCCCTGGGGTAGGGTGCAAGGCACCCTATTTTGTAGTGTAGATAAGTCTGGTCGTTCTTCTATAAATAAACTCCAATTCTGGTCATTCCAAAGGCTTGTGCACGACCCCCCAGGCATATCAAGATGTCCAAGCTCCCTCCTGCATAGATTTTGTGATTTTTAGAGAGAGAATTTTGAGTTTTTAGAGAGATAAAAGTCTGTTCAAGAGAGAGGAAGGCTGGTCTGCAGGTGATCTGCAGGTCTCTATTCTTCGGCCTCTACAGTAGTGAGTGGATGTCTGCTGCCTGAGCTCTCAACATCAAAGTTCTTCTTCTCCAAGTCTTCTTATGTTTTCAATCAACGGCACATGATTCTGAGGTCGGGGCTGTTCGTGACGAGTGCATAAGAAAAGTTGCGCCTGGCAGATCCTGGACTGCTGCTCGGCTTTTTTGACAACTCAGATTTGGTTATATCTCTTTCTATTCTTTTCAGAATCTTTATGTTCTTCTTCCTATCTCTTTGTTTCTTGATTATCCATCCTTATATAATTTTTTTACATTTTTTGTAATACTTTTAGTCTGTTAATCCGAAAATAAAAAAGAGGGGTTAGAGATAACCCGAATCCGGTCAGTTTCTAGTCAGTTGTGTTTCATGTTATTTTCTTTACATATACTCCACTTTGTTTAGTTCTAATTATCCTTTTCACTTGTTTGTTTGTCTAGTTGCACATAAAATCAAGCACCCACGCGTTGAGGACTCTTCTTCATCGGCCGGCCGAAGAAGGAGAAGCTTTGACCCACACTCTTCAGGCTAAGGTACACACAGTCATCTTTAATTTCATAAATCGGAACCTACGGTTCCTGGCGACCACATGTCTTAATTTCCTTCTTCTCACCCTCCTACCACATGACCCGAACCGTCTCTTTGGTGATCGAGCGACGCCAAGGGATGAAAGTTCGGGGATCAATGTGAGTGTGGGACCGAGGTGAGAGTTGCTTTCCGTGTTTTCTTCCTTTCTTTCTTATCCCCTCTTGAGGTGATGATCTGGATTCACGAACTTCCCTGAAAAAGAGAGGCCCCGTTGACGACTCCAGAAATGGGTTCTGGATCGGCACCTCAAGATAAGAAGGTGAAAGATATAATGGGGTAAAAAGGGGAGTGAATTGAAAACACTCGGAAAGCAGTAAAGACTCCTCACCTCGATCCCACACTCACATTGATCCCCAAACTTTCATCTCACGGCGTCGCTCGAGCACCGGAGACGGTTCGGGTCATGTGGGAGGAGAGTGAGGAGTGAATTAACTTAGAACATGAATAAAAAGAAAGGTGGTCGCCAGGAGCCGCGGGCTCCGCTTTATGAAATAAAAGCAAGGTTGAGTTGATTTGACCGTGTACCTTAGTGTGGGAGATTGGGATGTAGGTTAAACCTTCTTCTTCTTCGGTTGGCCGATGAAGAAGAGTATCCAACCGATGCTAGCTTGATAGACTTGTGCAACTAGAACAATAAACCAAGTGAAGAGATTGATTAGAACTATGGGAAGTGTAGTAACTGTAGAGAGAAGATGAGAAAGAAGCAATCGGAATCGAACTCACCGGATTGAGGTGAGCCTTAACCCCTTTTTTTGTATTTTTTGATTATGTAAAAATGATGAAAATGAACTGAAATATGCTTTAAAACAGTAAATAAACTGAGTTAAATGAGTTGAGAAAGCTTATGGAATGGATCGGCTTGAGTTGAAGCCGAGTTGGTTGAAAAGGCCGGTTCGGGTAGCTTTGCACCCTTCTGGCGTGACTTTGGTGCAGAGGATGCTACGGACGACTCCGATGTCAGAATCGTGTTCCGTTTGTTGGAGTAGACGGAGGACTCAGAGAGAAAGAGTTCCTATGTCGATGACTTCTCCGAGATCTTCCTGTATAAATCAGTAAAAATTCTGAAATTGGGCGGATATAGAAAATAGAACCTGGATGCGCGCCCTCAGTGTGGCAATCGCCACGAACAAACGGCAAGTCGGAATTGAGTGCCGTCAGTTGGAGATAAAGTAGGACAAAGAGAGTAAAAATTTGTATGTTGAAGACCTTTGCATCATAAGCCCCTGATTTTCTTAATAAGTCTATTAAGATGGTTGATGAAGAACACTCAGATCGAGCCTTCTCCTTCACCTCGGGATCGATTTCTTCACTTCGGATCGCCTTTGGAGAAGGGACGGCTTTGGAGAAGCTTGGATGACCTTTGAACGAGCTAGGCACCGGGGGTTAACCTTTGGGTCACTGAGAATGGCCCTCAATTTATAGAGGAAGGAAGCCGGTGCAAAATTTAAAAACTGGACCGACCGCGCCCCCGCGTTTCAAAGAGGAGGAGGGCGCGCAGGGCGTGCCCTCAAACCAGGGGCGCGCAGGGCGCACCCCCAGTTCGGGGGCGCGTTACGCGTCTCACTGATAAAAATCGACAGAAACTTCCGTAAATTGCTAAAAAATCAACTTGACATACGTAACGCGCCCCCGAACCGGGGGCGCGGTACAAATAATCGAAAATCCTCCGCGGAAACCTTCCAAAAATCCGGTTTAGAAGGTGCTAATCGGGGTAATTTGTGATTTAAAGAAACTGACCGCGCCCCCACCTTTCAAAGGAACCGGGGGCGCGCAGGGCGCGCCCCCAGTTTGAGGGCGCGCAGGGCGCGCCCTCCTCTTTCAAATGGAGCGGGGGCGCGGTACACTCTCTCTCCTACGCGCGTGTTCCACACGCCGTATCTTGCAAACGGGATGTCTGATTCGGCTCCCATTTGTTACGTTGGAAAGAGGGCCTTCAACTACACCTCCTCAAGTCGGTAAACCAGCCGGAATGACTTCCTATATGTTCGCACGGGGCTTTCTACCGGTTTACCCTCTCGCGGAAAGCCGAAACCCGGGGCGAAGATCCGAAAGAGCACGGTTCCGATCGAGAAATCTCGGGTCAACTCGGGATGACTTAAAATGATGACCGAACAAGTCCGGTATGATCGGACAATCCGAAGTCATCGAAAAATCTGAGATTAACCCAGTAAACGTGAATCGAAAGCCGTAAAAGCCGCGAAACCCTAAAATTGACCGAACCGAATGTATGGCCCCGGTTGATGAAAATATTCGGCTAGAATCAACCCAGATGACCCGAAAAGACCCGGTGATGACCGGAAAAGCCTAATACATGGTCCGGGATAGCCGTGTCAGCAATGATCGAAAAAGCCGTAACGAATGCCGTCATTGACCGACGCCTACCGAAATGACTTCTCGGAAACCCTGAATATTACGGAACCCATGCGGGACTCCAGAGACCTTCAATTATGGACCATTCAAGGTCGGTCATCGAGCAGGCTTCGTGTTTTTACAATTCACGTGCGGCTCTCGCTTGAAAGTTACGGCAATATTCCGGAAATCATTAGTCCATTCTCAACAAACAAAGGGGGCTCCACCAATGTCCTTAGCTCATCTCCATAAGGTAATCCGGATTAGATAACGGTCAAATAAAAGATATCACCTATGGAATAAGAGTCTAGGGCTCCGAATCAAGCCAATTTGGCGTGTCTACACCCGTCAAATTTTTGGAGTCGACAGGCATCCTTTTCATGTTATACACAGCAGTTTAGGGCAGATATCACACATGGATGGTGTGCCTTCTTCCGGGATTCTTAGGCTTTCTACCTTCAATAAACCAAGGTCCTACTCGGGCTTGGTTGATTGACCCTGCCCATGGTGGTTGAAGAAGGAAGAAGTTGGGACAAACCCTTAGTAAAATTCAAAGGGTGTTGAGTGCATTTCCCTACTAATGCCCACCTATCTATTAGGTTTGATCTTTTCGGGTCCTTCTTCCTTGCCCATTTTCATGGCCCACATTCGGAAAGGTCATTTTTTGCCTGAGGGGTTCATTGCCCATCTTTTGGAGCCTTTCTTTTCTTTAGGGATACTTTAGGCACTCGTTCAGATAGGTCTATGCATTGTTTCTTTTTGTTGACCTGAGGAGTTCATTGCCCATCTTTTGGTGCCCTTTCATTTGAGAAGTCAGATCTTCCAAGATTTTTACCCTTCTAAGATGATGGGCATTTTCAGTACTTTCTGCTCTAACCCCCTTGAATCCCACCTCGGGCCAAGGTGAGGGAAGAATAGGGTAAGGCCGATCTCCTTTGCCTACAACTACCTGGTCTTCTTTTCCGGCTTGGCTGCCGAATCTCGAAGTCTAGGCGTGCAATGTGCGCAGTGTGGTACCTATCCTTAACCCTCATTTGAACAGGCGGGCCTGGTAGCAAGCAAGGATAGGTGAGAGCGAACTTCTCCCATAAAAATTTTTTGTTGTATTTTATATATTTATATTTTGTTTTTGTTTTTTAGGGGAAATATTTCTTAAGGTAGAGTCCATTCCAAGGGTGGTTTAATTCTTCTCCATCTGCATTAACTAGCTTGTAAGAGTTGCCGGGGTAGGTTTTCGAAATTACGAAGGGTCCCTCCCAAGTTGGTTGGAGTTTTGAGCGAGGACCGCCCGACTTTATGAAAATTCTTTTGAGCACAACAACATCGATTTAAAATTTTCTCTCAACCACCCTTTTCTGATAAAACCTTTTAAGCCTATTCTGATAAATCTGGGCATGTTCGGCAGCGGTCAACCTCCTTTCATCTAAGAGTTCGAGTTGGGCTAGGAGAGACTCCTGCCGATCATCCGTGGGGATGTCTCGATCGATCTGAACTCGGAGGGAAGGGACGAGTACTTCATATGGGACTACCGCTTCCATCCCATATGCCAAGGCATAGGGAGTCTGATCCATTGGGGTTTGAACCAAAGTGCGGTAGGCCCATAGAGCATCGATCAGCTTGTCTGGCCAATCCGCGAACCTACCGGACTCACATGTTTTCTTAATGATTTTTATCAGGGTTTTGTTAGTGGCTTCTACTTGACCGTTGCCTTGTGGGTAATACGGAGATGAATGATGCAATTTTATGCGGTACCTATTGCAAAGGTCTTGCAGTTCTTGAGAGACAAACTGAGGCCCATTGTCGGTGACGATGTCTCTGGGGATCCCAAATATGGATAAAATGTTGCGCCTGATGAATGTGGACACTGTTGAGGCCTTGATCTCTACGTAAGCTTCTGCTTCGGCCCATTTGGTGAAGTACTCCATGGCGGTGAGGATAAAATACTTGGTCTTGTTCATGGAGTTAGGATCACCAAGGGGACCGATGATATCAAAAGCCCACATAGCGAAAGGCCAGGGGGCGTGAATAGGATGGAGAGAAATGCAGGAGAGTGGATCTTGTCAGCATGAAGTTGGCATTGATGGCAACGCTGAACAAAAATTGAGCAATCTTCTTCTAATGTGGGCCAATAGTACCCTTGCCGAATGATCTTTTTGGCAAGGGCTTGAGCACTAACATGGCCCCCACACACCCCCGAGTGTGCTTCTTCAAGTACCAATTCAGCTTCACTTTCGTCCACGCACCTTAACAAAACCCATGTCATGCTCCTTTTAAAGAGTGTCCCATCCAGTACTAGATATTTCTGGTAAATCCTCCTTACGGCTTTTCTCTCGTCAGCTGTGAGTTCGGGCAGGTAAGTCTGATCTCGACAATATTGAGTAATCTCATAATACCATGGCCTCTCTTCTTCTTCTCCTAACTCCTCGATCTCGACGAGTGATAATTCTTTCTTCTGCTCGAGAAACTCCTTCCTTGCGAACCTCTCCTTAATATCAAGAAATCGAGTATTCAATAGCAAGTATCATCTTCTGCCAGACAGAAATGGTCCTATCGGAAATGCCTAGTGGGATTGATAAAGAAGATGCTAATGATGCTAGAGAATCGGCATGAATGTTCTGAGCATGAGGAATATGAACAAATTCGAGCTTGGCGAAGAGCTTGATGTAAGAAGAAGTGAGTTCTTGATACGGTTTGAGTACAGGATGAGATGTTCGATATCGGGAGAGTACTTGCCGAAGGATTAATTGGCTGTCGCCTATAATCCTCAACTTGGTGGCCCCATGGAACCGAGTAGCTTCTAACCCAGCTAGGAGGGCCTCATATTCAGCGATATTGTTAGTGGCAGGAAAACATAGTTAGAAAGCTTGGGGAATAACGACCCCTTCAGGGGACAAAAGGGCAACTCCAATTCCCCTTCCCTGGGAGTTCAGAGCACCATCAAAATAAAGGGTCCATAGTTCAGGATGACGGAAGGACATGAGTCCCTCATCAGGCAATTCATAATGGACCGGGTCAAAATTAGGAATAGGATGGTGAGCAAGGTGCTCAGCAATTGCATACCCCGTGAATGACTTTTGTTGGATGTAAGTGATATCAAACTGGGAGAGGAAACATTGCCATCTGGCGAGTCGGTCGGTGAGGATAGATTTTTCGAGGAGGAATTTGATATGATTCATTCGAGCAATGAGGTTGACCTCGTGAGCAAGAAAATAATGCTTGAGTTTTTGTACCACCTAGACTAGAGAGGCACAGGTTTTCTCCATGGTGGTATAGTTTAGCTCACAAGGGTCAAAGATTTTAGAAAGATAGTAAGCAGCCCGCTCTTTCCCCTCTTCATCTATTTGTGCCAACACTGCACCTAATGATTCTTTTAACACTGAGATGTACAAGATCAAAGGATTTCCTGGGTTCAGGGATTGGAGCACAGGAAGGCTAGAAGGGTATTTCTTTAAACCATCAAAAGCCTCCTGACATTTCTGATCCCATTTAAACTCTATTTTCACCTTGGTTAACTCATAGAAAGGTTTACACCTTTGGGAATGTTGCGAGATAAACCGGCGGATGAATTGTAGCCTTCCAATTAACCCCCTAAGTTCTTCCAAATTTCTTGGCGGGGGCATATCAATGATAGCCTTAGCTTTATTGGGATCAATCTCAATCCCCCTCTTGCTAACAATGAAACCCAATAATTTGCCCGATGATACACCAAACACACACTTCTTTGGGTTCATTTTCAGCTTGTATTCTTGGGCTCTTTGCAAGACCTTTTTTAAAACCTAGGAGTGTTCATCTCGGGTCAGGGATTTGACCACTAAATCGTCCACATACACCTCTACACACTTGTGCATCATATCATGGAAAATTGCCATCATCGCCCTCTGATAGGTTGCTCTTGCATTCTTTAATCTAAAGGGCATGACGACATAACAATACGTTCCCCATGGTGTAGTGAACGACATTTTCTCCTGATCCTCTTCCGCTAGCCGAATTTGATTATACCCATAATATCCGTCCATGAACGCGAGGGTTTCAAAACCAGCTATGTTATCAACAAGTACATCAACATGGGGAAGAGGGAAATTATCCTTAGGTTAGGCTTTGTTCAAATCCCTAAAATCAATGCAGATGCGGACCTTGCCATCCTTTTTCATTATCGGGACGATGTTAGCCACCCATTGGGGATAAAGGATGGCTCTGATAAATTTGGCTTGATGTAACTTGTCGACCTTTTCTTTCATTTTTAAAGCCACTTTCGGGTGGAATCTCCTAAGTTTTTGTTTTATCGGGATAGATCCATCCTTAAGCGTCAAACGATGTTCAACTAGTGAGATGTCTAACCCCGGCATATCTTGGTAAGTCCACACAAATGCGTCCCAATATTATTGCAAGGTCCCTATTAGATCCGATTCTTGGGAGAGAGTGAGATTAGCACTGATGAGAACAACTTTAAGATCATCTAACGTCCCAAGATTAAGTTCTTTTGTGTTGCAGCAGCCTGAGGGAAGATGCACTGGACCATGCGTCCGCTCCGTAGGATGGCAGCGAGGGGTGGTGTGGGCCCGGCAGATGATGTTTTGATGGGAATTGGAATGTGACTAGGTTGGTTGGGTTGGGTGATCTTAGGTGGTGGCAGTGGGGAATTGATAGGGCTAAGCGGGGCTGCTAGCGGGCTGGTTGGCTGGATAAGGAGGGGCAAAGATTGTGAGGTTCTTGGCCGCATGGTGGGTGCCAAGTTGGTCAGTGGTGGTGCTGGTCTAATGATAGGCAGTAGAGGGGACGTGGGGGCTAATGGCGGCGGTATACGTGGTCAGATAATGGGTCCCAGGGAGAGAGGAGTCATGTTGATGGGCCCATCCATAAGTCGTTGCGGTGCACGGATGATGGGTGGTAGGTTGGGTGAGGTACGGGGAATGGATAGGATAGCTCTATTGGAGTGGTGGGGGGTGTACGATTGGAATGAGGCGGTAGTCAGGTCCATCTGCCAGTCTTGTCCTCGGTTGGATGATTCTTCAGTCGAGACCAAGATAGAGTTAACGGGATTGCGGGGTGGTGCTGCTACTGGGGCGGGCGCATGATTCGGCAAAGGGTTGCGCACTATTCCCAGGTCGTGATCATGTTGTTGTTGCTGTTATTGTTGTTGTTGCTGCAGCTACTGTTACTGTCCTCTAGGTTTCGGCTGTTGTGCTTTTAATGACTCAATGTATGTCCCCATTTGTGTCCGATCAATGCTCCCTTGGTCGTGAAGATAGTGAATATAATCTCTAAATTGAAAGCAATCTTCGATCATATGACCTAGGTATCGATGGTACATACAATACCATCCAGTGTTCGCCGTGCCTGGCCAGACAGGTCTTTCTTTTGGGAGTTCTATCTATTGCGCGGCCATCAAGGCATTGAAAATATCTATGAGGGAATTGGGCAATGGGGGGTAATTCTCCCATCGGGGTCCGATTTTTCTTGGTTGATATGCAGCTGGGGGGCTGGTGGTAAGCTTCTTGGGCCCTGGGTTGCGGAGTTCGGGGCACTAGATGCTGGGGTTCTTGATTCTGGGATCGGTACGGTTGGATCTGGTACTGGGGAGGCTATGGGGAAAGATGAGGCCTGGGTTGTTGGTGCTGGAAAGCTGGAGTATTTCTATTTGGAGGAGGGTTTCTATATTGATGTGGGTAGTTGTTAGGGGGATTCCCTACAACACTAACATGCTCATGGTTTGCTATACCCTCAGTTACTGGTCCGGAGGTGGAAGGGACAGTTTTCTTGGTGGCCCGGGGTCGAGGATTCTAAAGTGGCTTGGAAGATGGTGGACGGATGTTAGGGTGCTCAGGGAAAGGCCTCTCTTTGGAATTGCCTCTCTAGGAATGCTTCTTGGAACATCTTAAATGTGGGAGAAGGGTCTGCTTTTATAGATCCACAAAAGTGACCCAGGCGCTCCACCGCCGGGTCGCCTGGCGTCGTGACTTCGGAGCGCCTGCTAATCCGCCGACAAATCGGTGGATCAGCACGTCCGACCATACCGGTCGCCACCTACCACACTGGATGTCAGGTGTCAATTGTTGGCGAAAATCTTGGCACTCTGACAATGGAGCACCTGCAACCTACGGCTGACATACTACAAATTCGGTGCATGCAGAGCCTACGGTGTCAATTGTCCAGCGGGGATCCAGGCGCTCTGACAGGGGAGCGTTTGCATCCTCGGTACGATTTCGACAATGCACCGTTGACCAGTCTAAAAAGTTGGCCATCACGGGCGGAAATCCATGCGTCCTGATAGTGGAGTGCTTGGACTCTCGTACGATCTCGGATACGACGTTGACCGACCGAGAAAGAGGGAGAATGGGTGGGAAATACCAGGCGCTCCGATATTGCGATGCCAGGCGTTGTGTTATCGGGGCGCTTTAAGGATTTCATAGGATTTAGTTATTCTAAATCGAACCGACTTCCCCGACCGAGAAACTACAAGTGTTGTCCATGAGAATGAGATTATGGTCCCCGTAATCTGGCTGAATTCGCATATCTACACTTAGGTTCTATTGGGTTTACAACAAAGCATAATATAAAGCTACACAGGTTGCATGAATGTATTGAATAGCACTACGGCACCTAAACATGACGCATGTGGAGCACAATGGGAACTAGAATATGGATACGGTGGGGTAAATGACATGGTGGGATATAAAAAATATAAACATAGTGGGACATAAAACATGAGAGATAGTAGAATTATGAAGCACAAGGCTATGGTGGGGTGTAAAATATATTGGGACCCAAAAATGATCATGGTGAAACATTGCGGATCATAAAATATAGGACACGATAGGACAAAATGCGTAAAACATGGTGTTATGGTGCCATGATAAGAACATAATTCATTGTGAGACATCAATCATTATGATGGGATAAGAGAAATGGGAAAGGTAGTAGGGAATATGACACCACGGTGGGATGAAAGCAATGTGAAGGGAATGAGATAAAGATTGGATAAAGGAGGTGATGGAGAAAATATAGTGGGACTCAACAAACATAGTCAAATTTAATCACAAAACATACACAAATAAAGCGCAATGCGTATGATGCATGTAATGCATGAAATACTACTAAAAATGTAAAGACTTACATGATGCATTTTGAGTTAAAGAAATTCAAAAAGATACTTAAATCATAACTGGAGATATAGGTTGCACTTTGGAGGTCAAAATACTCACTTGGGAACCATTGTCCCTCATTGTACAATTTTGGCCTATCAATGAGTGTAACGACTCTAAATCATCAATGATTTTGTTGAAGGGGTTCTCGAGCTCTACTTTTATATTGATTAATGACCTCCAATATTGATGCATACATATAATATTACACTTACTATATGCTAAAAGAGAAAACATAGGAGTTGACATAATGCATTCTCAATAAGGATATTAATGCATCTCAGTGAATGATGGTGTCGTGGAGTGTTGTTGAATGACAACGGTGATGTGTTAAAAGTGATGATGTGGGAAAACAATGTGATGTGACTAGTGATGTTAGGTAAAAAAAATGATGATGTGGCAAAAGTGACAATGATGACCGAGGCATGGGACACTTTCACATTTTTAAGACTTCATCTCCGTGTTCTACTTCTGGCCTACATCCTCATGTTATAACCAAGTTGTGGAGTCATTATGAGTAAGTATGTAAAAGTCACACATCTTGGACTTTGCGAGTGCAATATGGGTGTTGAACAAGTTTTGCCTACCTTTACATATGAGCGGAAGAGTCTATTCACGTCGCCTCATCATATTTTTCTAAATAATTGTACCAACCTTCATTGACCTCTTAATAAGGTTTCAACTAGCTCGTCTTTTGATGGGACCCAAAATGCCTTTGCAGATGTCTTCAATTTTTATTTTCTATGCAATGCCGTAATTTAGCAGTAGGATCACGGGATCTCATGTTTTCACTTGTTTATAATAATAAGTGTTCTAATGATTCTCATTAGTCATAAAAATGGGAAATGTTAAATGAAGCTCTTATTACCCGAAATTAGAATTTTATACTTTTGATATTGCAAGTCCACATTTGAAGGCAAAATGATGTCTCTTAAGATCTCATTTCCAATGCTTGATTTCTTGATTTTATTAATTCTTTTTAATTTTTCTAATTTATTTACAATATTTTACAATTTTTGGTGGAACTAGGACACATTGGGGTGCAAGAGAATGCACTCCTAGACTAGGATACATCACCATGCACTCCTAAAGTGGGGCGCATGTAACCCTCGACTAGTTTGACTTCAACACAAACTCTAATGTACCCTCATCAAATATATTCTCCTAACTTATGAGATACCATGCAAATTTATAAAATGGCTCCTTCAATCAAATTCTTGCTAACTTAGGGAGGGTGATTTCAAGCATTCCAAGGCATGTAATGTTGAGAATTTCGACAAATCTAGTAAGTTTTCTTCTTCTAGTAGCATTTGAAATTTTACCAAGCTCCACAGATCGTGATGTGCCCTTGACCTGAGGTACATGGAGATGCACCCCTAGATGGGGCACATGCTTCCTCATCTTAGGTCACATTGGCTTGATTTATACCGATTTTATAATGACAACATCCTAGCACATGATGTTTACTCTGTCTATTGTAGGATTACCCCAATTTTCTTGTTCTACACCAATTTTGACAATTTTCTTGGTTGGATCAGCTTCTTGGCATCATGAATTTGCCTGTTCAAGCATCTCTAATGAACTAGAGATTAAAAGGATTGCTGGTGCATGGGAAGCAACAGTCCAACTTGATTTCAGTAAGATGGGAGCTTTGGTGGTGTTTTGGCATCCAAATACTCATACTTTTATTTTTAAGACCTTAAGTGTGTGATGTTTCTGGAAGAGGTGGAACTACTACTTGGTCTTCCCCAAACTCAAAATGGTGATGAAGATATAATGTTTATTTCTCCTAGTTTGCTATTGTGCTTAGAATTTTTGTAGGAGTTTATTGAGATCGATGACATTGGTATTTTCATTGCGGTCAACAAAATTAGCATATTAAAGCTAGCTACTTTAACATGTCTATTTTGTCATCTATTGGGACTGATAAACGTGTCTTTTTAGGGTAAGTGGTCAAATCTTTCCTTCAGAGAGATGCATCCAGTCAACTGGACACATCTTACTAAAGAAAAGGTGATTTGAAATTTGAATCTTTCATTCATCGCCACTTGTGAACAATCAATAGTGTTCTTAAAAAGGATGTGTCCAGCCATATAGCCATGTCTTTTTTGAAAAAATGTCTACTATTTTAGACCTACAGGTCAACCATGCCACTTAATGGTCCATGTGCTATCGCCAATCTGACATGTCTGGTCAACTCGAAAGCATGAGATCAATAGTAGGTCAAACACTGTTGATCGCTAGCACATGCATAATAAAAATTTGAAAATCCTCATTTAACGTGCCCGCAAAGATGGACATGTCTTAGTTGCATGTAGGTGATGTGGATGCGTCTTAAATTGAAATTAGTGGGGGTCATTAATTGACCTGGAGCTCCTTCAATCCCTATGAAAGGGGATTGTTAGATGAATTGGGATCTTTCGCTAGGAAATTTCAACATCTTGAAGCAAAATCTATAGCATCCTTGAGGCTTGGAAGCCCACGACCCATCTTCATCCCTCTCCAAAGGCGATCACCCCTCTTCCAAGCCAAGATCTTGAAATCTCATCCAGTGGAGAGGAGTCCTTTCCCATGCAAGTAGTACCTGCTAGGAAGTTTTATTTTCACTTAAGCATCCTTTTAGTCTTTATTCAACATTTAGCATAGCATCTTCATATCATACATGCATCAAAAATACCAAAAAAGGATTAGGAGACTAGCCCCAATCTTATTCATCATGCTCCTTTTGCTTTCATGTTCATTTAATTTATAAGTACTACACCAATCGTTATTTCTCATTGCATCATTCTCCCTTGCTTTTTTTCAAAAACTGCAATCATAACAAGTCTAGGCTGCGGACACGTCATCCAAGACATGACTAAGAAGCGAATGTGTTGAAGAAAAGAAGTTCAAAAGAACTCTTCTTCTAAACCTATTACAATCTACCCTCTTTTATTTGCACATTGGTCAGTTCATTTTTTCATTACTTCTTTTAGTTCCAAAACCTTCTCTCTCTCTCTCTCTCTCTCTCTCTCTCTCTCTCTCTCTCTCTCTCTCTCTCTCTCTCTCTTCCTCTTTCTCTTATCAAAATCAATCTATTTTCTAGCGACCACACACACCCTCGACAATGAATTGATACTGAGTCAACAATCATGTTAACATCTTTGATGTTCTCTTCCTACACCAATGGTCATGAAACAAATGCATATACTAGTTCCTTCTCCAATGATGCGCGATCAGTAGGAATCGACGATGTCCTACATAACATTGTTTTTTACTATGAACTAGTTAAATTAAATATATTTTCTCATTACAAAGTGGGCATGCTAATTTTCATTTGGTATTTCATTTTGATATATTTGCATATCTTATAAAATCATTTATGTTACCTTACAATATGGCTCTCAAGATAAAATTATTTCTTTCATAAATACCTTAACTCATCCACCAACTGTTGTAAGTAAGCATCAATATCATTTCCATGAGCTCTTGTGCTTGGTATTAAACATGAAATTATCATGTATGCCACTTTCAAAAACATCATGGTGATAAATTGTAAACCATTGACATAGCAGACCAAACACTATACTTTGAAGACATGTTATTGAAGGGGTTAAAGCCATATGCATTCAACCCAACTTGAACGTTGTGTTTCTCCATTGCAAAGTTGGGATATAGTTCATCAACTCATCTCAAAGAAGGAGATTTAGTAGGGTGATGCATTTCACCACTCGATTGATAAGAGTATGGCTCACTATGCCATGTCATCAACTTAGTAGTGTTCATTAATATTAAAAAAACATTGCAACCTTTCTCCTAATAGAAAATAATGTAATATTTTCCATGTCACCTTATTAGTTCTATGTTTTGAATCATCTTTATATCTAAAAGTCTTACATTATGGACATACAGTTTTATCTATATTTTCTTTACAAAAGAGAATATAGTCATTCTTACTGTATGAAATTGTTCTATCAAATTTGATGCAGTGGAAGCAATAGTTCCTATAAGTTCATGTTGATTTTGTCTTAATCAGAACTAAATGATGAAAATGAAAAACCAATCAAAATGGATTTGAATATACCTGATAGGGATTCATCTAATTCTTAGAGAGGAAGTGAAAAAACTTCTCAAGCTCTTCAAACCATTCAAATGTCTGGTCTCTAGCAGTATCCACATAAACTTCATTCACAACATGTTCTCCCTTAGCTCTGGGATTGAGAACTCTTCCTGAACAGAGCTCCATTGCCCATGGATGCCATCTAGAGAGATGAGAATATAGGGAGGAGACTGAGGATGTGGTTCTCAACCTTAGTTTGTAGTTTGATAGGGTTTGGTTGGAACCATTAGCAGTTATAAAGAATCTAAATTTTTTTATAAAAACCCAAAATTTGCAAAAATATGCCATTACCCAAATATTTATGGATAAGTCCACATGTGTGTGATTTACTAACCCTAATAGCCTATTTGGTTAAAGCCCAATTAAGATAAAATAATTTAATTTAATTTAATCTATTATTTGATAATGAATTAATCTATCTATCAATCATGAAGGGTGCAAACTGATAGAAATGTATGTTTTACAAGTCAATCATATATGATATAATTTTACATTTTATATAATATCTTATTCAGTATTAATGGCATTTTCTTCATTACTTGCATTATCCAGATGCGTCTATCGTAATGAAGTCCTAGAGTGCATTCAATGATGATTGAATCATGATGAGATCATGATAATGAGATCAAGGATTCAGTAAGACTAGTGTATATGATATCTTCTCATATGATGAGGATGACCAATCTCGTTGGTCATCAGTGTAGGGACACTAAAATATATGTACATGTGCTCATTAGAGAAATAAGGTCACTAAATTGACTATTATAGAATCCCTAAATGGTATCTTACCGAACTGTCGATCAGGATATTCTATTATCACGGCTGCACGGTTGGATCTTTGACCTGAGTCGCCAAAGATGTCTTATCGGGCATACCATGTACTTTGACTATTGACTTATGGATCACTTAGTATTGTGGTCCTGTATAGTTAATGGATTGGGTATATAGGAAACCCAATGGAGGCAATTGAGCAAACAATAGGGGATCGTCCACTCTCAGTAGGAGAGAGAGAATGTCCTATGGATAGTACTCTAAATCCTTGGCCAAGGTATATAAAATAATAAGAAAAGTATTTTTCAATTGATCCAATTACGAGTACAAGATTCCATAGTGTTGGTATATTTAAGAGTTGCTAGTTAATGTTGTACTCATATCCGACTGGGATATTGAATGGATGAAGATTTATATCCGTGAGATAACCGATGATGGAAAGGCACTTTGAAGAGGAGTTCATCCCCGAAGCCATTTGAGATCATAGGATTTGACTTGTACCCTTTATGATCGGTAGGCTGTTAAATCTGTTATGAGATAATAGATTTAATTTAAAAAAAGCTGTTCGTTTAACTAGGCATCAACCAAGTGAGCTCTTAAGCCTAGGAGGTCACACACATAAAGACTAATCCGTATTTTTGGGAGCTTGGGTTAATTTATAGAACAAGGAGGAGTTTTTATGAAAAACTCTGAGTTCTATAAATAATAGCGATGAGAGCACAAACTCTATCAAGCCAAGGGAGCACTATGCTCCTCTGCCACCCTCCTTCATCGTCTTCCACCCCAGCAGTCTCCATTCAATGGTGGAGTTTCGTTCAGGACGAGCGGTCAACGCTGGCATGGAGGAGAACCTGACTTCGAAGGCGGTTTGTGTGGATACGACTAGAGGTCGCACGTTTGAGCAGCTTGGATAGTGTGAGAATGCTCGATCTTCTCCGATCTATAGGAATTGTTTGAATCCCATAAAGGTACATGTTCAAAATCATTTCGTATACCAACTTTGGCAATGTCATTCGGTTCTAATCGAATCGGATTGGCACAGCAGAAAAAATTTCTGATTCCTCGTATATCAATGTCTTGGCCCGCAGCGTGCGAGATGACACTGTGCGCCAATGCTTCCGGCACACATGCGGCACACCCAGAATGGGGATGGAGTGGTGCAATGCACCAAGGCCATTTTAATTTGATTTAAAATTTTTTTAAATCAAAATAAAATCTAAAAAATGCCATAAAAATTTTAAAAAATTTGTAAAAAAATTCTAGAATATCATATAATAGATTATCAAAGTGTTTGATGATCTGTTATGTGATTTTGAGCTCTATTGTCATAGATTTATTCATGGTTAAGTTTTTAAAACTATTTTAATGACTTAACTTGTGAAATTAATGTCTAAATTAATTCTATAAAATGTGATTTTTTTATAATTAAGATTTGGGCATTGATTTGGTATTTTTTACAGTTTTGGGAATACATTTATTGTCTAAATTTTTTGGTGTTGCTTATCTGTATCATATAAATTGTTTATATGTTATTTCATGTTACTTACTTCATGAATAATTTGACAAGTATGAAATTGAGAATTTTAAAACATATGATGTATATTTTTATGATATAATAGTTATATCATATTATTATCAAGTATTCACACTATGTTCATGTGATGGTATGTATGTGTGAATGCTTGGATGATCATGGACTTGGAATGTGTGTCATGTGATGATGCTTATTTGATGTTGGCATGTAATTAAGGGCCTACATGCCTAATCTTCTCTCTTATCAATTTTGATTGTATATTCTACCTTCTTCTAAAATGTACTCCTCTTGATTAAGATCAAGGTTTCTTATTTAATTAATGTACATTTATGGGTCTGCTTACCCTTAATGTTCTTGCAATGACAAGAAGGCCGATCGAGGTGGAGGAAAGAGCGGGATGCAAGGAGAAGAGTTCTTCAAGGCATAATGACATGTCAACACTGTCATAGGATGCTAAATCCTTTAATGCATACCAATTTGGCTCCGGTCATGCATTAATGAGATGAAAGTCCATGATCATCCATTTAAATTTTTGCATATTTGATATCTATGTGTGTGCTAGATACCTTAGATATACGCTATTCAAAGTTATACATATATATGTAGCACATACTGTGATGAGACTAAAATAAAAACCTCTCATTTTTTAAATTAGGTTGATAAGCATGGGACATTAAGAATGACCCACGTAGCCTTCCATTGTTATGGTCTCGATGAGTCAATCTTAGATTAGGTGAGTTTTTTGTGTTCCCATAAGGCTCACTTAGCAAGGGATTGGTGATCGTGGCCAAGGCTTAAAGCCAAACCTTGGGTGGACCATTGGCATGGCCTTGTTGCGTTTCCCATAAGGGCTATGTTGAGAATCCATACCTATGACGTAACAAGTGGATTTGACCTAACTAGAGTATATGACTTGTTATGTTTCCCACAAGGTCATGACTCTAGAGGCTAAATGACTAAGAGTTGTAAGAGTTGCAATTGACAAAAGTTGCCTACCTATTAAGTATGGGATGACTTGTGCTTTTCACAAGGTCGTCACCATAAGGTTAATAGGGTCTTAGTCCCCACTAGGATATCATCGTGTTATCCTATCTTTGTATAATGAGGGTTATGCAAATTCACCGAAATTAGTGGGAGCATAAATTAGGATAAAAGACTATATCTTAATTTACTTGAAATGTCTGCAATATTTTACAAATAGAATCATATCTCCATTATAGAATTAGATTCTTAACCACTAGTTATTTTGTATACTTGAAGTCATTAGGCTCATTAACATTAACTTCCTTGACTGGTTTAGAACCATGAGAAGTGTTCTCATGGTTGACCGTGTAACTAACCTACTTGGAAGTGGATGCCTACTAATCATTTAATATAGTAAGAGAAGATGAGATCTTCATCTTATTAGAAAGATGTATTGTTTGCCTTACACTAAATGTTAGCCTCTATATGAAGTCTAGAGGCAACATAGATAGATGGATATGAGATATATTATGGCTCATGGTGATGAGCAAATTTAAGACAAGATTAAAATAACAATACATCTTCAATACTTCTTGTTGGTAAGACCAATGAAAAGAAATGAGATCAATTAGATGATAAAATGATGGCAAAGTTAAAAATCAAGAAGTTGGTCAAGAATATTAAGTCCAAATAAGACATAGGATTGCTCTTCTACTATCATGATAATGATTGGTGGAAATGATGCAAAGTATATTGAATATATATTGCAAAGGAGGAGTTTGAGAAGTTTCTGGCATCTTAGTCATTGACTTACTTATCATACACATATACACATCAAGTTTAAGATACGATTTGTGTATATCATAATATAAGATACTAAACATATGTCTTATGGTATTAGATACCAGATGTATATATCTTGTATGAGATATTAGATATACATATCTTCTATAAGATGTTACATATGCATCTCTTGGTACGAGGTGCTGGATATGCATCTTATATCGATAAAAGTTGCTGATAATGACAAGTAAATAAAAGATTGATGTGTAAAGATTAACCTACATATACAAATGATACAAGAATTGTGTCATTGATAGTAGGAGGTAAAAATCTTTAATAGCCTTTTGGGGGTGTCCTTATCTTGAAGATTATTGATTTTATCCTTCTATATGAACATTATCAATATTTCCTACTTAAATAAATATTGATTTATTTTGAGTTATGGAAATGATAATTGTTCTAAGATTATGAATGACAAAATATTTGCTAGTTAGAGCTTAGTAAATAATTTATTCATATAAGATATGGAAGCTCTCATGGTATGTGTGAATGCTCCTTTTAGGAGGAAGTGGGTTGATATAGATCAATCTATTTCTTTAGCTTAATATAGACATAGTCATATCAATGAGAAAAGACTTGAGGAGTTCCATATGGATGGAAACATGAAGACAAATGATTTTGAATCATTTACCAAATATGATTGTTATCTCATTGAAAAATGACTAACTCTCCATTTACTGGAAATAGAGGGTGGACCAAGGAGTTATTAGAACTCGTACATTTGGATGTATGTTGGTCTGTGTCTAATAAAGCTAAAGATGGAAATCCTTACTTCATCTTTAATAGATAATTTATCTAGGCATAGATATGTGTGCTTGTGAAGTGCTATGAGGCTTTGAGAAATTGTCTAAAGTTAAAAAATGAAGTAAAGAATAAATGAAAAGGGTATTAGAGCTCTTTGATTATATCAAGGAGTGAAGTATTCAAGTACTAGATTCACACATCATATGAAGGATAATACAACCTTGTTTTAATGGACATCTCCCTATAACCCTTAGCTTACTTGAGTAGTAGAAACAAGGGTGATTGTGTTATGTGTGACATGGCATAAGTAATGACAACCTTTGTAAAAATCTTCCTTGTCTATTTAGGCTAAACACTCAATATAACCACTCTTTATTGGTACCTTCTAAAAGTATTCTGATTATTCCATATATGATATGGAAAAGGGGGTTAATGCTTGATCTTAAGCTAGTTAAGATTTCGGAATGTTCGACCATGATGAAGATGTATAACTCATAATAATTAGAATACAAGATAGGAAGTGTAGACTTGTAGGATATCCTAAGGAAACTTAAGGATATTTAAATACACCACTTTATGATATAAAGGGTATGTGTTTCTCAACTTACTGTATTCTTAGAGGAAGAGTTCCTGGGAGCAAGAAATTTCTAGAAGGGGTTCCAAAACAATAACCCAAGAACACTTCTATTAAGGTACTAATTAATAATAACACACATCATAGGTCTTCAATTGTGCACATTCAATCTTGTAGATGTGTGAGACATATCTTTGATGGAAGAATATAAGCACAATATAGTAAGGATGTTGATCCAAAGACCTATGAAAGGCAATATGAGATATTGATCCAAAATGGGAAGAGACAATAAAATCTTTAATAATATCCATCTATTTTAGTCAAGTTCGGAACTTGGTAGATCCACCTGAGGATAAAGTACCCATTAGGTGTAAAGGAAATTGAAAGGATGGATAGGAGTGAATTTTAAGGTGAGACCTTCAATGCAATGATGATTGAAAAGACATAATCTATGTTAAGGAGTTAACTATGATGACATCTTTTAACCATTGCCATAAATCAATCCATTTAGATTTTATCAGTGCACACTTTGACTATGAGATATGTCAATAAGGATGTTAAGGTAATATATCTCCAATGGTAAAATTTAAAGGGAGGTATATATGATACAACCTCTGTTGTATATGATACAACTTGAGGGATGTGAGTCCCAAAACATCTGAAGAAATTGTACATGTTGTTAATGTCTATTCATGGACTAAAACAACATTCTTAACATTGAAATATAAGATTTGATAAGATTGAATCTTATGACTTCATTTGGAATGAAGAAGAATCATGTGTGTATAAAAAAAGTTAGTGGGAGTGTCATTGTATTCTAGACATTTTTATAGATGGCATACTAATCATTATGAATGATGTAGGTATGTTATCATCCATAAAGCCTATCTATAAAATGAATCCTCCATAAATATTTTGGAATAAGCTTCCTAAGGATTTAGGTCTATGGAAATAGATCTAAAAAGGATGCTTGGCTTTACCCATTTGTTGTACATAGACACCATAGTCGAAGGGTTTGACATGAAAACTCCTATATAGGTGTCTTGCCTATGAGATATAAAGTTTATCTTTTTAAAGATGGTTGGAGACATGAATATAGTTCCTTATGCCTTAATCATAGGTCTATCATGTATACTATGTACATAGCCTGATATGATTTACACTCTATGTGTTATGAGTAATCATCAGGCAAATTCTATGTGAGAGTCACTGGATAGTTAAGAAGTATATCCTTAAGTACTTGAGAAGTGCCAAGGATGCATTTCTAGTATGGAGGATAGGACTAAAAGTTTTGAGTTTAGACTTAAGCTTTTAGTTTCATATGACTAGTAGCTAAATAACTTTAGGGTACATGTTTACTTGGATGGTGATGCAGTGAGCTAGAAAAGTTTCATGCTATAAAAACTGTGGAGTTTACAAATTATACTTGCTACCGACTGCTTATGAAGTAGTCTAGATGAATAAATTCATCTCATATTAGAGAGTTGTCCCTAATATCTCTGATAATGTACCATTATTTTATGAAAATGATGGATCATTACTTTTGTAGTGGAGCCTTTGTCTAATCAGAAGTTTAAACACTTTTGTGGCAATACTACTTGATCAGAGTGGCTGCAACCCAAGAAGATATGAATAAAGATAGAGTATCTTAAACTATAAATATTGTAGATCTACTAACTAAGACTCTGACTCAAAGTGTGTTTGAGGGTCACCTTGGGCTGATGGAGATCAGACATGTGGGTGATTGGCTTTAGTGCAAGTGGGAGACTGATAGAAATGTATGCCCTACAAGCCAATCATATGTGATATGATTTTACATTTCTTATAATATCTTATTCAGTATTAATGGCATTTTCTTTATTATTTGCATTATCTAGATGCGTCTATCGTAATGAAGTCCTAGGTTACATGCAATGATGATTGAATCATGATGAGTTCATGATAATGAGATCAATCATCTAGAAGCATGTACACTAAATGTTCTTAGTCGTAAGATCTTAGAGACAGGACATCAAGGATCCGGTAAGACTCGTGTATATAATATCTTCTCATATGATGAGGATGACCGATCTCATTGGTCATCAGTGTAGGGGCACTAAAATACATGTACAGGTGCTCATTAAAGGAATGAGTTCACTAAACTAACCATTATAGAATCCCTAAATGGTATCTTACCAAACTTTCGATCAGGGTATTCTATTATCATGGTTGCATGGTTGGATCTTTGACCTGAGTCACCAAAGATGTCTTTTCGGTCATACCGTGTACTTTGACTATTGACTTATAGATCACTTAGTATTGTGGTCCTGTATAGTTAATGGATTGGGTATATGAGAAACACGATGAAGGCAATTGAGCGGACAATATGGGATCATCCACTCTTGGTAGGAGAGAGAGAATGTCCTATGGATAGTACTCTAAATCCTTGGCCAAGGTAGATAAGATAATTGAAAAAGAGTTTTCTAATTGATCCAATTATGAGTACAAGATTCCATAGTGTCAGTATATTTAGGAGTTGATAGCTAATGCCGTACTCCTATCCAACTGGGACATTGAATGGACGAAGATTTATATTCGTGTGGTAACCAATGATGGAAAGGCTATTTGAAGAGGAGTTCATCCCCGAAGCCGCTTGGGATCATAGGATGTGGCTTGTACCCTTTATGATCAGTAGGCCATTAAATCTAGTATGAGATAATAGATTTAATTTAAAAGAAGCTGTTATTTTAATTAGCCTTAACCAAATGGGCTCTTGGGCCTAGGAGGTCACACACATAAGGATTAATCCATATGTTTGGGAGCTTGGGTTAATTTATAGAACAAGGAGGGTTTTTTTGAAAAACTCCGAGTTCTATAAATAATAGCGATGAGAGCACAAACTCAATCAAGCCAAGGGAGATATCTGCATCTCAGCTACCCTCCTTCTCCATATTCCACCCCATTAGCCGCCATTCGGTGGTGGAGTTTCGTTCGAGATGAGTGGTCAACGCCGGCACGGAGGAGAACCCGACTTCGGAGGCGGTTTGTGTGGATACGACTAGAGGCCGCACATTTGAGCAGCTTGGAGAGTGTGAGAACACTCGATCTTCTCCGATCTATAAGGATTGTTTGAATCCCATAAAGGTATATGTTTGAAATCATTTCGAATACCAGTTTCGACGATGACGTTCAGTTCCAATCGAAACTAAGACATTGATATACAAGGAATCAGAATTTTTTTCCCTAAGCCAATCTGATTGGACCGATTCCTAACACAAACCACATCTTATGATCTTAAATGACTATGCGGACAATCTTATCTCCATTAAGCCTTTCCATCATCATTTACTACATGGATATAAACTCTCTTCAATTCAATGTCCTAATTAGAAAGGAGTACGGTATGAACTGTCAACTATTATTTATACCTACTCTATAGGATCCTGTACTTAGAATCGGATCAATTGAAAAACTTATTTTCAAATTATTCTCTTTACTCTAGCTAGGTATTTAGAGTACTATCCTACAGGACATTCACTCTCACTTACTGAGAGTGGACGATTTCTTTTTATCTGCTCAATTACTTCTGTTGGATTTTCTTTGTACCCAATCCATTACTATATCGGACCATCTCAATGGTGAAACATAAGTCACTAGTCAAAGTACAAGTTTTGCCCAATGAGGCATCTTTGACAACTCAAGTCAATGGTCCAACTATGCAACCATGATGATTGAAAACATGATTGATTGTTCAGTAAGATACCCTTCATAGTTTCTAATTTATTCAGTTTAGTGAACTCATTCAACTAATAAGCACGTACATATGTATCTCACAGTCTCCACATTAATGATCAATAAGATCGGTTATTTTCATCACATGAGAAGACATCACATACACTAGTCTATCCAAATCCTTGATATCCCATCTTAAAAATCTTATGACTAGGAACATTTTGATCACATACCTTGAGATGATTGATCTCATTATGATTCATTCATCATTGCATGTGATAAAGGACTTCATTATGATGTTTGCATCTAATAAGAGTTAGTAGTGAATATTTCTATTAATCTCCAACTTTCATTAAAGTCAATCACCCAACTGACTGATCTCTATTAACTTGAGGTGAAGCTCAAATACTTTTTGAATAACCACTTTATTAGTAGGTCTACAATGTTATTAGATAAAGATACTCTATCTTTAATTATATTTCTATGACCTACAATCTCTTTGGTTCTATGATATCGCTAAAGAAGTTAGCTCATTGTTTTCATAAAATATTGGTACACTTTTAAAGAAAGTTGGGACAATGCCATATCTTAGATAAACATCTTCATCTAGACTTCTTCTCAAGTAGTGTGCAACTATTATGTAATATCCTTTACATTACTTGTAGAATTAGAAGTGTTCTTTCTCATGGAACTTTTCCCATTCACTGCATCACCATTATATTGACTTGGTATCAAACATACCTAACTAAAAGCTTGTGTTTGTAAAATTACAAATCTTCAAGTCTTATACTCTATAATTTAGTAATACATCCTTAGTGCTTCTCAAGTACTCAAGTATACATGTCTTAACTATCCAGTGACTTATCCAAATCCGCCTGATGAATGTTTATAACACTTAAAGCATTTATCACATTAAGCCATCTTCAAAGTATCATATGCATGATCGACCCTATGACATAAGCATAAGTGCTCTACTCGTGCTCTCTCTATCTCTGAAGAAGTGTATAAATATCTCTTTTAGAAAGGCTAACTTCCTAATACATAGGTAAGAAACCTATATTAGAGTTTACCATGTCAAACCCTTTGAATATGGTGACTATGTACATTAACTGGTTAAATCCAAGCAACCATATATATATCTCCATAGATCTTAAAATATAGATTATGTTTAGACAATTAATTTGATAGTTAGGCTCACTAATAATAACATACCTACTTTATTCTTAATGAGTGGCATGTGATCTACATAAAATGTCAAGAAAGTAGTATTACTTTCTTTTATCTTCTTATACACACATAGCTCATCTTCATTCTTAACGAAGTCATAAGATTTAATCTCATTAATTTTTTATACCATCTATGCGAAGTTTATTTCTACTCATAAATGGACCTTGTACACACTATAGTTGGATGTTATTGGGATTTGATTCCCTGAGATTGTATCATACACACATGTTTCTCAAAATATCATAGAGGAACATTATCTTAACATCTAATTGACATATCTTATAGTTATAGTATGTAATAATCAAAATTCAAATAAATTAATCCATGACATAGGTAAAAATGTCTCATCATAGCAACTATTTGACTTAGATGATATCATTTCTAATTATCCTTGCCTTGAAGGTATCTACCTTCTAATCTACTCCAATCTATCATTTAGTGTTCCATTCATACATTATGGATACTATATCCTTAGGTGGATCTATCAATTTCTAAGCTTGATTATAATAGATAGAGTTTATATCAGATTTTATTGTCTCTTCCCATTTTAGAACCAGTATCTCATATTGTTTCATTATGGATCTTAAGATCAACATCATTTTTTATTTTGTACCTCATTTCCTCCATCAAAGATATGTTCCGCATATCTCTTAGATTGATTGGGCATAAGTAAATACTTATGAATTATATTTATGTAATTATCAACTAGTACCAAGATAAAAGTGTCCTTAAGTTGTGGGACTAATATCTTTCATATATACCTTTCTCTCACTATCTTCCTTGAGGAGGAACATTTCCTCTAGAAATACCATAAGTTGAGCAACATTTACCCTTATCCATAATTGGTATATTTAAATATCCATAAATTTCCTTAGGATATCCCATAAGCCAACACTTCATAATCTTATATTCCAACTAATTAGTGTTATACTTCTTCACCACGCCAGACATTTTAAAATCTTAACTTGCTTAGGATCAAGCTTTAACCCCTTTTCATATCCTATATGGAATAATCAGAATAGACTTAAGAGGTACCAATTTAAGATAAAGTAGTCATATCAAGTACTTATCTCTAAATAAGCAAAGAAGATTTTGTAGAGGTAGTCATTGTCTGTATTATGTTATACACAATACGGCTTCTTATTTTAGCTACTGAATTAAGCGAAAATGTGTAAAGATGTTTCTATTAAAATTAGTTTCTACTATTGTCGACTCTGAAAATTCGACGGGGTCCTCTCCTTTTCAGAGAAGTCCGTGAACCCAGATCGTCACCTCAAGAGGGGATGAGAAAAGAAAGGAATAAAACTCGGAAAGCAACTCTCACCTCGGTCCCACACTCACATTGATCCCCGAACTTTCATCCCTTGGCGTCACTCGATCACCAAAGAGACGGTTCGGGTCATGTGGGAAGAGGGTGAGAAGAAATAAACGAGGTCTCCAGGAACCGTGGGTTCTGATTTATAGAATTAAAATGACCGTGTGTACCTTAGCGTGAAGAATGTGAGTTAAAGCTTCTCCTTCTTCGGCCGGCCGATGAAGAAGAGTCCTCAACGTGTGGGTGCTTGATATTCTGTGCAACTAGACAAATAAACAAGTGAAATAGACAATTATAACTAGACAAAGTGGAGTATATGTAAAGAGAATAACATAAAAACACACAATTGACTAGAAACTGACCGGATTCGGGTTATCTCTAACCACCTTTTTTTATTTTCGGATTAACAGAGTAAAAGTAATACAAAAAATGTAAAAAAAAATGATAGGAGGATGGATAATCACAAAAAAAGAGAAGGAAAAATAACTGAAAGATTCTGAGTTGAATAGAGAAAGATATAGCCAAATCTGTGTTGTCGAAAAAGCCGAGCAGCAGTCCAGGATCTGCCAGGCGCGACATTGCTTCTGCGCTCGTCACGACCAGGATCAACCTTGGAATCAAGTGCCGTTGATTGAAAACTCAAGAAGACTTGGATAGGAAGAACTTTTATGAAGTTAGCACTGGCATCAGACGTCCACACACTGCTGTAGAGGCCGAGGAAGAGAGACTTGGCAGATCACCTGTAGAACAGCCTTCCTCTCTCTTGAATCGACTTTTCTCTCTCTAAAAACTCGAAATTCTCTCTATAAAAATCACAAAATCGATGCAGGAGGGTAGTTGGACGTCTTGAGATGCCTGGGGGTCGTGCTCATGCCTCTAGAACGACCGGAATCAGAGTTAATTTATAGGAGAACAAACCGGAATGCAACAAAACTTGTCCAGAGTGTGAATATGACTATAACCTTCAATGCATGATCGTTAGGCATTGGTCATTCAGCCAATTTCCGTGTTTACACGACTTACGTGTGGCTTTCGCTCGGAAATTACGGCTTTTTACGGAAAACATCGGAAAACATCCGATTTCATTCGGCGAAGCTCCAAATCAACTTAAAAAGACCCGGCATCATTATAAGGTCAATCACACATGTTTCCCTATAACACATGAGTTTTATGCTCTGAATTAGGCGAATTGGGCGTGTCTACAGCTTGCCTCGCCTTGATGTCGGCTTTGTAAGCGAGTGGCATGTAATGAAGCGGAGTGATTCGTAGTGAACTGTAATGGAATGCAAGTGAACGTAGATGAATGTAGCGGAATGGAATGATGATGCACTGAAAAGGTGGCATCAAGGTGTAGATATAAACACGCTTATCTACCTGATCTAGCAATATGAATCTCACTGAGTATTCTAGATTGCTTTCATGTTCTATCAAAACCTCACATAATTGACTGGTAAAAGACATGCCCTTGGCACGAGAGATGAAAAGGTAAATGATAAAGGATAAAAGGATGTAGCCAACCCTCAGCGTGGTGAGGAGTCCTTGAATTCATAGGTTCATCATCAGCCAGCAACCCGAACTTTGCGGTGTTCTTGTACTGCGATGGGCTAAAGTTTGTAAAAGAGAAGTTGATCTTAAAATGAAAAGAATACCAATCCATCATATTTGGAATCTCAAGTTCATTCAAGTTTCACCAAAATACTCAATTTAATTCTGAGTGGAATAATCTCAAGTTCTAAAAGGGTTCGTTTTAAGCAAAACAAAATTGCTCGGGTATCATGAAAACCATGAATCACGCTTTAGCAGAAAACCCGGTATTCGGAAAATGACAAGACAGACTTAAGCCATAGGGAGATTGAAAGATAATGGTGGGACTAACATAGAATGATGGGAAAGAAGAGATAATGGCATGACAATTGCCATGGTGGGGTGGGATAAAAGACACGGTGGGATAAAAGAAAGGACAGAATAAAACATGGTGGAACAAAAAGAAAGGAATAAAACATGAAGGGATAAAATTAGTAATGATGAAGAATGAAAAGGAGATGGATGTGAAAACATAGAAAATTATGTAGAAAATAGTTGAAGATATAGATTGTCTATTGGAGGTCAAGACACCTGATTAGGAACCATCGTCCCTCCAATGTTCAATTTTGGCTTATCCATGAGTGTGAAGAAATGACTAAGCCGTCGTGGATTTTGTTGAAGGGGATCTCGGGCCCAGTCATCTTCACTCTCAAGGTCTTCAACATTAATGCATATAATATGTATCAAATGGACCTAACATAATTAGGTGACAGATAGTAAGAGTGATGTGAAGTGCAAAAAAGGAAGTGATGGTGATGATGTGATGTGAGATTGTGGAGAAACTGAGGATGAAATCTTCAGGTAAGCTGCATCGACCAGCATCTCTGGTCCATCCTTGTCTTGTCTTCTGATGGAATACAACACCATGAGAATGTTCAACTGGGTGGTGCTTCCTTTCTTTTCGCCGCAAGGTTGGCATGATGTTCCTTGGGGAACACTGATCTCGCCAATTCACCTGTTAGGACTAAAAATATTGCCTGCACATTTTTGGTTAGTACCCAACAGACAGAATTGTCATATGAAGCATATTGTTCATGAAATGATCAACAGAAGATTTCACTATTAGAACCATCATTTAGAGGTCAAAACAAAATTTTTGATGATGGTTCCTTTAGCAAAAATGTCATTTTCAACATTCTGAACAATTTCTGAATTTTTGATATTTTTCTGATTTTTTTCGAAATTTTTGGTCCATGTGCCCCCGATCGGGGGCACCTGGCCATGCGCCCTGGGGTGGGGCACCTGGCCATGTGCCCCCAGATGAGGGCACATGCGCCCTGAGGCTTTTTTTTTCAGAAAAAAAATGTACCTGATCGCCCTTCTCTTTTTTCTTCTTTAGCTCCTAAAATACTCAATGAAAATGATTAAATTTTTATCATTACTCATCCCTTTGCCTATATATCGTATGCCTTGATTTTGAGTCAAAAGGAGGAGCCTTCTTAACAAGGCGGAATAAAACAAATGACTTAAATGAAATAGGGGTAAGGGTTAAGAGAACTTACCTGCTGTGGTGTGAATCTTCTCCTCTTCTACATTGAAGTGCCTGAAACACTTGATAAAAGGGGATTAGATCTTCACCGTGACTCATCCCTTTGCCTATTATGGTCAACTTTGACTTAGGTCAAAGGGAGGAGCCTTCTTAACAAGGTAATTAAAGTAAAAATGGATATGCAATGCAAAAATGGAAATATGCATGATAATGAAATAAGCATGGATGCAACTAAGGCAATGATCATGACTAAGCAAAATTTTGTTTTTTTTTTTGAAAACAATCATTTGGATTTTCAAAAGTATTCAATTTTTTTTGTATATTTGAAATATGTGTTTTTTTTGAATTTTGAAATATGTATATTTTTTGGGCTTTTGAAATATGCATTTTTTTGGGTTTTTGAAATATGTATTTTTTTTGGGTTTTTGAAATATGCATTTTTTTGGGTTTTTGAAATATGCAATTTTTTTGGTGGAGAAAATGCTGGTATTTGAGACAGTTCATCGGTCTTTGGAGTTTGTCAAGAATAAAGTGGTAGATGCCACGTGCAAAAATAAAGTTCCCTACATAGAATCCTTCCAACCTTCTTCCTTTGATCGGCTTGGGTTCCACCTGGATTTGGTCGGTTTACCCTTCCCTAGGGTTTAAGGAGGAAGAGTATAGAGGAAGTCCTTGATAGGGTTTGAAGATGTTGAGAGGGATTTCTCTACTCTCACTCAAATTACCCATTGGGGTTCGGCCTCTTTGGGGTTTTGTTTCTTTTTTGCTCGTTTCTATGTGGCACATATTTGGACGGAGTTTTGACCCATGGGGACATTGCCCATCTTTTAGTGCCTTTTGCCTTGACTATCATTCTGGGTACTCATTCAGACAGGTTGATCATTTTTCTTTTTCTAACCTGAGGGGTTCATTGCCCATCTTTTGGCACCCTTTTGTACCCTCTGAGACATCCTCCTACTAGGGTGGGAGTGTTTTCGATACTACCCCTCTCTAATATTCTCTCCCTATCTTGGACCGAGTAGAAGAGAATAGGGTAAGGGTACTCCTTCCATTTCTAGATTTCTGCCTTGCCTTTCGCAAGTGTCAGGTTGTCTGGATTCTAGGATCGGGAAGTGTTGTGTGTGTAGGATGGTACCTACCCTTGACTTCTCACGAACAACCTAGGATCGATGACTTGAGGTTATACCAGTTGTTTCTCCATTTTTTATGGAAAGTACTTTTTGAGGTAAACTCCATTCCAAGGATGATTCAATTTTTCTCCATCTACATTAGTCAATTCATATGCATTACCTGGATACTTTTCAGTGATTACAAAAGGCCCTTCCCAATTAGGTTGCAACTTGGAGCGGGGACCCCCTGGCTTAACGAATATGTGTTTGACTACCATCTCACCGATTTCGAACTTTCTCTCGACCACCCTCTTTTGATAAAACCTTTTGAGTCTATTCTGATAAGTCCGGGCATGCTCGGCGGCGGCTAGCCTTATTTCATCCAAGAGTTCAAGCTGTGCAAGGAGAGATTCTCGTCTCTCATCAACAGGAATATCCTTGTTGAGCTGAACTCGGAGAGATGGAAGTAATACTTCGTAAGGGACCACTGCTTCCATCCCATATGCCAAAGCATACGGGGTTTGTCCAGTGGGAGTCCTTGAGAAATGCGATAAGCCCATAGAGCATCTACAAGCTTATCGGGCCGGTCGGCAAACTTGCTAGACTTACAAGATTTCTTGATGATTTTAATTAAGGTTTTATTAGTGGCTTCGCTGTGACCATTGCCTTGAGGATAGTATGGTGATGAATGATGCAATGAAATGTAATACCTGTTGCAAAGATCACGCAGATCTTGAGAAAGAAATTGTGGCCCATTATCGGTGACGATGTCGCTGGGGATCCCGAACCTTTCCAGGATGTTGCGCTTGATGAAGGAGCAGACTGTTGACGCTTTAATCTCCACGAATGCTTCTGCTTCAGCCCACTTTGTGAAGTACTCCATTGCCGTCAGAATGAATGATTTTGAGCGCATTTTGGAGTTGAGGTCACTCAAGGGGCCAATGATATCAAAGGCCCACATGGCGAAAAGCCATGGGGGCATGAATTGGATGAAGGGAAGATGCGGGAGAGTGAATCTTGTTGGCATGGAGTTGACATGAGTGACAATGCCGGACAAAGATGGAGCAGTCTTCTTCTAGAGTTTGCCAATAATACCCTTGTCGGATGATTTTCTTAGCAAGGGCTTGGGCATTAACATGGCCACCACAAACTCCAGAATGTGCTTCTTTCAGCACCAACTCGGCTTCTTCTTCATCAAGACACCTGAGTAAGATTCCACTTAGGCTTCTCTTATAGAGCACTCCTCCTAGGATTGTATACCTCTGGGATACTCTTCTGATTGCCTTCTTTTCTTTAGTGGTTGATCCAGGCGGATATGACTGATCTTGGCAATACCTCGCAATCTCGTCATACCAAGGTCTCTTACCTTCTTTTAATTCTTCAAACTCAATCAAGGAGATTTCTTCTTTATATTCTAAGTATTCCTTTCTGTTGAACCTCTCCTTAACCTTCAGAAAACGTCCATCCTCAATTGCTGGAATTGTCCTTTTACAAATGTGGATAGTTCGCACTTGCCTACCTAGCGGGACAGATAGAGATGAAGCTAGTGAAGCTAAGGCCTCGGCGAGGATATTCTGAGAGCGGGGGACATGGACAAAGGTGAGTTTGAAGAATAGCTTAATGTAGCAGGTGGTGAGCTCCTGGTAGGGTTTGAGGTTTGGATGGGAAGTTCGGTACTTGGATAGGACCTGGCGTAGGATCAATTGGCTATCACCTATCACCCTCAGTTCGGTAGCACCATGGAAATGAGCGGCCTCCAGCCCGGCCAGCAAGGCTTCATACTCAGCTATATTGTTGGTTGCTGGAAAGTTAAGCTAAAAAGCCTGTGGAATGGTGACACCTTCAGGTGACAGAAGGACAATACCTATCCCTCTACCGTGAGAATTCAGAGCCCCATCAAAATATAATGTCCAAAGATTGGAAGATCGGACTGACATTAGTTCGTCATCCGGGAACTCCGACCGGACTGGGTCAAAGACGGGTATGGATGATGGGCAAGGTGTTCAGCAAAAGCATAGCCCTTAATTGCCTTCTGTGGGACATAAGTGATATCAAATTGGGATAAGAAACTCGCCATCGCCCTAGCCGATCGATCAAGGCTGTCTTCTCTAACGAAAACTTAATGGGATTGATACGAGCAATGAGCTTGACTTGGTGAGCAAGAAAGTAGTGTTTGAGTTTACGAACTACCCAAACAAGAGCACAGGTCTTTTCTACCACAGTGTACTTCAGCTCACAAGCATCAAACATCTTAGACAAGTAGTAAGTAGCTCGTTCTTTCCCTTCTTCATCAACTTGTGCAAGGACTGCCCCAAGAGAGTTCTCAAGAACCGAAATGTAGAGGACCAAGGGCTTGTCCGGAATTGGTGGTCTAAGTACAGGGGGACTTGCCAGGTATGTTTTCAACCCATCAAACGCCTCCTGGAACTTCGAATCCCATTTAAACTCGCCCCCCGCCTTGGTTAACTCATAGAAAGGTTTACACATTTGGAAATGTTATGAGATAAACCGGCGGACAAATTGTAGCCTCCCAATCAATCCTCGAAGCTCTTTCATATTCCTCGGATGAGGCATACCAATAATTGCTTTGGCCTTGTTTGGGTCGATCTCTATGCCCCTTTTGCTTACTATGAACCCAAGTAGCTTTCCTGATGAAACTCCAAATGTACACTTCTTAGGGTTCATTTTTAGCTTGTATTCTCTAGCTCGTTGCAAAACTTTCCTTAGCACTTCAGAATGATCTTTCCGATTCTTTGACTTGATAACCAAATCATCCACATACACCTCTACAAGGGTGTGCATCATGTCGTGAAAGATAGCCATCATAGCCCTCTGATATGTAGCACCAGCATTCTTTAACCCAAAGGGCATGAAAACATAGCAATATGTTCCCCAAGGTGTAGTGAATGAGGTCTTCTCTTGGTCCTCCTCAGCAAACCGGATCTGATTGTATCCAGAATAGCCGTCCATGAATGAAAGCATTTCAAATTCAGCTGTGTTATCAACCAAAACATCGATATGAGGTAAAGGAAAATCATCCTTAGGACATGCTCGGTTCAAGTCCCTGAAGTCTATGCAAATCCGAATTTGTCCATCCTTCTTCATAACAGGGACTATGTTAGCCACCCATTGTGGATATAGGACAACTTTAATAAATTTTGCTTGATGTAGTTTGTTGACCTCTTCTTTCATTTTGAGTGCAATATCAGAGTGGAACCTCCTAAGCTTTTGTTTAACCGGGGTAGTTCCAGGTTTCAAGGTTAATATATGTTCAACCAGTGAATTATCTAATCCCGGCATATCTTCATATGTCCATGCGAACGTATCCTTATATTCTTCCAAAACTTTGATCAAACGTTGTTCTTCTGAGGGAGTGAGGTTTGCACTGATGAGGATAGTCTTAGGATCTTCCAGGGTTCCTAAATTCAGTTCCTTGGTCGGTTCATTCCCTGTGGCTGATGGTTCTTCAAATCTTCTAAGTCCAGATGCATATGCATCAGCCAAGTCCTCGATTTCATCCTCGGATTCGGGATCTTTCTCTGATACCACCTCATATACTCCCAAAGTATGATCTATGTTATGCTCATCCTCATATCGGATTTCATCTAACTAAATGGTATTCTCTAAAAAGTTTGGCAGCCTTACACACTCTACGCATTTCTGTGCCAATTGTTGCAGATACCTATTTGGAACTCGCTTACCTCTGACTTTCCTATTTCCTAACCTAACTTGACCTACTGAAGATAAAGGCCGGAAAGGTGGTATTTACGATGGAGGGGGATCGAGTAAATTGATCAATGATTCGAAAAGAGGGATCACGATTGGGAGCCCCCTCTGGGATGAGTAGAGACGTCTCCTCGATGGAAATGTGAGTTTCAGAGAAGACGTTTTTTTTTTGGAATTTCAAGTAAAAAGATAGAATGAGTCAGCATGACTCGGGACTTGCTAGAAGATGACTGAATTAATAGAGAGAGAAACTTAAGAATAAAAGGGAAAAAGGGGCTCGTGGGCCCAATGGTAATAGAAAGTGGACACATAGGTCCAAAACTGATGAAAAAAGCAAACGGGTACGTGGACCCGATTTCATAAATAAATGGGCATGTGAGCCCATGTTGAGAAAAGCCCTCAGTTCTGAAGTTGATGAGGGGAGCAAATGGGCAAGCAGGCCCAATAAGAGTAGAATGTTGAAGAGGGCTCATGGGCCCAAAGTGGGTAAGTGGGCCCTGAAGCCCATCCAAAGGATCTAGAAACAATGGTACGAGGTTCAAATATGACATTGTTGTATTTAGGCCTCGTGGAATGGTTTTGACTTGGGTGGTATGCTTAACTAGATGATCCAAGATTGGTCTGCCCTTGGGTGGTTCTTGATACTCTTCCCTACTTGAGAACAAACGAGTTAAAGATAAGCACAGGTCTTCCAAGTCTTCTTCTTCTTCGTCTGGAGCTTTCCTTCTCATGACAGCTATCACGGAACTTTTGCCATCTTCAGCCATCATCATGGTCTCCCCTTTGATAAAGAATGTATGGAGCCCCATGGCATATCCTGGCTGGAAGATCCTTCTTGGGATGGAACCTTCTTCATATCCCAACCCCTGCCTGCATGGCATTTTCACAGTTTCAATTGGCTGAGTGATCCCTTGAAGATCCTTGCCTAAACCTCTTCCAGGTTGATAGCCCAATTTCATCATTATCCGCCATCCCAGTGTGTCTGGTAGAGAGGCGGTCATGCATCTGACTTCTGGCAATTCTTCTACTGAGATATGGGGTTGTATTGATAGACCTAGGGGTAAAGAAACATCGTTCAGCTCGTCTCTTATAGGCATGCTAGTCACCTTGACCACCTGTCCTTTAAAGGGAAATTTTATGCACTGGTGGTTTGTTGAAGCCATAGCTTCTATTGCCTCCAAGTATGGCCTCCCAAGTATAGCCCGAAAAGTTGGATCCAATTCTAGAACATGAAATTCCGTTGTGACCGTACATGGTCCAAGTTTGACTTTTAGTGTGACCACCCCACGTGCAGACTTCTTGGAGTTATCATAGGCCGTCACCATGGCACATGATGGCTTGATTTCTTGTTCAGAAATACCACACAACTGCAAAGTTTCTGGCGGCATAACGTTGATAGAAGCTCCAGTGTCAACCAAACATGATTTCACTTCAATATTACAGATAACCACAACCACATGCAAAGCATATCTCCTAAATTCTGGATCTGCTAATTCCTCCTGAGAGAATGTGTGTGTTGGGTGCTCACTTCTAGGGGCTAACACTGTAGTGATCTTCTCAGGTGGGAGATCTTCATTCACCATGACCCTTTGCAAGTCTTCTTTGTAGAATCTCCTGGTGCACCTTTGATCTTTTGATCAACTCAAGTATAGAAATACGGGCTGGTGTCTTATCCAAATGTTTTAACAGATCATAGGCCGTGCCTGGCAAGGGTTCTTCCACTTGTTCTTCCTCCGCCGGATCCTGCGGTTGAGTACTGGCTTGGGGAAAGAGTCGCTGGAACATCCTCCCACTCCAAAGCACCGGGGCTATTTGGCGGTCGGGTAGAGGTGACGGGTTAACTGGGGTGGGAACAGGTGGTGTAGATGCAGGTATGGTAGGCAATGGGATTGGTGGTTCTAGGATGATGGGGTTAGTTGGTATAGGGGTAGGATTTGGAGGTGGTAATGATGGTGATACTGGTGGCCTGATAAGAAGAGGCCGGGGTGCAGAAGTGGTTGATGAGTTTAATGAAGGTGTAGGTTGTGGGATTGGTTGTGGTGGTATGATAGGTTGGGGTTTTGGAGTGGTAGAGCTCGTAGGCTAGGGGTTCAGGTTTGGTGGTGATTGTGGTGGTCGGATGAGCAAGGGTCGGTGTGTAGAAATGGTTGAAGGAGGTGTAGTTAGAGAGGGGGCTGGCCTAATGATGGGTCGGCAAGAAGAAGTAGCGGCCAATGGTTGGGTTATTAAGCTTTGTGGTGGTTGTGGGGTAGTAGGTGCACGAATTATTTGTCTAGGAGGGTTCCTAGCAGGAGACCTAGCTGGGTTGACAGGCATGGTTGCATTTTGGCTTTCTAGTTGCCAACCTTGAGCACGATTGGCATCTCCCTGGACAATGGAGTGTACTAGACCAATTCCTGGGTTTGGATGTGCTGGTGCCGGTGCTGGAGTGCGAGCATGTAATGGGAGTGGATTCTGAACAATCCCCAAGCCAGGTTGTTGTTGAGGTTGAGCCGGTGGACGTTGTCGCTGCTGCTGCCTAGCCTTCATAGCTTGTATGCATTCCCCCATTTAGACCCAATCAATGCTGCCTTGGTCATTCAGATCGTGGATGTAATCCTTGAATTGAAAACACACTTCAACAGTGTGACCAGAACACCGGTGGTAAGCACAGTATCGGGACATGTCTACATTTGTTGGCCAAACCTCTCTTTCCTTGGGCAATTCCAACTATTTTTCTGCCATGAGTATATTGAAGATGTCGGTCAAGGAGTAAGGGAGTTGCTGGTAGTTCTCTCTCCTAGGACCTCCCCTTCGTGGTGCCTGATTGGGTGGTGGCAGTGCCCTATTGTAGGTAGGTTGACGAGGTTGCTGGGGTTGTGCTACTTGTTGTGGGGGTTGTTGTGATTGTCGTGGTTGTGGTGGCCTAACTTGTTGCTGACGGGGGTAATAGGAAGGGTTCTGTGGTGGGTTTCTGAACTGGTTTAGACGGTTCCCTCCCTGGTTCCCTACAATATTTACAGCTTCGTTGTTGACCACTCCCTCGGTTGTAGGACCAACTGGTGCAAAGGGGGTTTTTCTGAGGTTTCTAGGTTTAGGATCAAAAGGGTTTATCATTGTGGCATCCTTGAAGTGGGCTTGCAAGTATCGAGCACTGTCATAGAGTTCATTCATTGTGGTAGGACGGTGCATGATCAAGACATTCCTCAAGGCAGGTGTAGTGTTACCAATAAGCATCTTCACTTGTTCCCCTTCTGAAATCATATCTGTCAATTTCTCTGCCATTCCCCTCCAGCGATCAGCAAACTTTATGAAGTCCTCTTCGGGCTTCATCTTCTCAGCAATCAAGTCTGTAATGGAGCATGCTGGTGCCACCCGATCTCTGTATCTTTGCAAGAATTTGGTTTTTAACAATATCAAAGTCTCCTGCCTCAAAGGAGTCGAGTGAGTAGAACCATTCCAATGCTGACCCTTCTAGTGATCGACGGAATAAAAAAGCAAGAACCCTACGATCATCTTTCCAGAATGAGGATTCGTAAAGAAAATCTTTAAGGTGGAGAAAAGGGTTGCCAGTACCATTGTAGCGGCGATAAACTGGTAGCTCAGAAGGTGGCAGGTGTAGGACTGGCAGAGAAGGAATGGAAATCTCAGGAACTGACTTGGAGTCCAGGCGACATCTCAGCTCTTCATAATGTTCATTCATCTAAGTGAGCTGATCCATGATTTCCAGGGTGAGAGCAGGTTCTTGGTTTACTGGTTGGGGTATGTGGTTAAAGACATGATTTTGGAATTGAGGAGCATGACTTGAAGATTGTCGCATGGCTTGATGGGCCAAGGGAGCAACATGGTTGAAATAAGATGGCTGAACAAATGAGGGTTGAACCACAGATGGTTGAACTATAGAGGGTTGAACTGCAGATGGTTGTGCTAGCGATGGTGGTTGATTCATAGATTGTTGAACAACAGGAGGTTGAACAAAGGGTGATTGAATGAGTGGTGGTCGAACCAGAGGACGAGGAGATAATGCAACTTGATTGGTTGCAGCCTGATCTGAAGCAATTTTGCCCTTCACCATGGATTGTATGCGGGCATAGGTTTCTGGGTCGGTATAGAGAGACAACTCCCTAAAGAGTTGTTCAACATCACGAGGAGCAGATGGTTGAGGGACCTCTTGCGCTTCTGACTCAAATAATGGATTAACACGACCATCTGACGGATTTGGTTGATGACCCATCTCGTGCTCTCGATGTTCAGCTTGCTCCGCCATTCCAACGTGTCTTCCAGACCTTAATTGCATTGAACTTCAAGGAACAAACAAGTTGACAAAGTAAACAAAGAACTTTTTTTGGTTTTTTTAGTATTTTGCAAAAAGTTAGAGGTTTGAATTTTTGTTTGACAAGCAAGTTATGCAAAGACTTGAAAGCAAAATTACGCAATGATTTTGATTAAACCTTAGGTTTATGAATTTTGTTAAGAATTGTTCTCTCAACAAATGGGTTAGGATCCTAACTCCAATCTCCAATGACCTAGGTTTCACACAATCTCACCACGTGTAGGCAACATAGGATGCTTCGGGTTTTGGGGAGTGGTACAACCAACCCGATCGTGAAGAGGAATACTCCACATATGAGGAATTATGGAGGCCTTGATGAAAGCCAACCAAGTCAACTAGGAAAGAATATCCCAGAAGAGAGGTCAGAATCCACCAAGAGGGTGTTTTGGATGGGAGGGGTAAATGGGAGAGTGAGCTCCCGCCTCAAAAAAGTGTAAAATAAGGAGGTAGAGAGAACGAGAAGAGAATGCAATCAAGTAGTAAAACAAGTAATGAGAAAAACATGAACTTAAATAAACAAGCAATCAACACCAGACAAGCAATTAGAAACTAGACAAGCAACTAGAAACTATAATCTAGACTTGTTTCTTATGTGAGCCAAATGGAGATAGTGAAAAGGTGATGGAAAGAAGAGGGTTCAGATCTGATAGCTAAGCAAAAGGGTGGTCCATGTGGGGACCGATGTGGGAACTGGGGTAAAAAGTAAAGGTGGTTCACGTGGGAACCGGTTTTGAGTAAAAAGGGTTGGTTCACGTGGGAACCGGTTTGAATGGTCAAAAGAGGGCCACGTGGGGCCAATTAAAGGTGAATAAAGATCTGATCCAAGTGGGGATAGATCTGAAGGAAAAGGGGTTTGGTTCACGTGGGAACCGAAGTAAAGAAAGAGATTGGTTCACGTGGGAACCGGTTTAAAAAGAAAAGGGTGGTTCACGTGGGAACCGGTTTAAATAAAATGCAGAAATTAAATGGCATACTTGGCACTTCAGATCTGATGAAAGATGGGTGAAATCAGAAATTTTGAGATGGCATGAAGTTTAAGAGAGGTGGAAAGAAGGAAAGGCTCACGTGGGAACCGGTCTAGAACTAGAACTAGTTTCAAACAAAACACTTAGCACCCACGGTTGAAGACATTACTTGTCCCACCGTGGTCGCCACAAAGCTGTTGACTCTGAAAATTTGATGGGGTCCTCTCCTTTTCAGGAAAGTCCGTGAACCCAGATCGTCACCTCAAGAGGGGATGAGAAAAGAAAGGAATAAAACTCGGAAAGCAACTCTCACCTCGGTCCCACACTCACATTGATCCCCGAACTTTCATCCCTTGGCGTCGCTCGATCACCAAAGAGACGGTTCGGGTCATGTGGGAGGAGGGTGAGAAGAAATAAACGTGGTCTCCAGGAACCGTGGGTTCTGATTTATAGAATTAAAATGACTGTGTGTACCTTAGCGTGAAGAATGTGAGTTAAAGCTTCTCCTTCTTCGGCCGGCCGATGAAGAAGAGTCCTCAACGTGTGGGTGCTTGATATTCTGTGCAACTAGAAAAATAAACAAGTGAAATAGACAATTATAACTAGACAAAGTGGAGTATATGTAAAGAGAATAACATAAAAACACACAATTGACTAGAAACTGACCGGATTCGGGTTATCTCTAACCACCTTTTTTTATTTTCGGATTAACAGAGTAAAAGTAATACAAAAAACGTAAAAAAAAATGATAGGATGATGGATAATCACAAAAAAAGAGAAGGAAAAATAACTGAAAGATTCTGAGTTGAATAGAGAAAGATATAGCCAAATCTGTGTTGTCGAAAATGCCGAGCAGCAGTCCAGGATCTGCCAGGCGCGACATTGCTTCTGCGCTCGTCATGACCAGGATCAACCTTGGAATCAAGTGCCGTTGATTGAAAACTCAAGAAGACTTGGATAGGAAGAACTTTTATGAAGATAGCACTGGCATCAGACGTCCACACACTGCTGTAGAGGCCGAGGAAGAGAGACTTGGCAGATCACCTGTAGAACAGCCTTCCTCTCTCTTGAATCGACTTTTCTCTCTCTAAAAACTCGAAATTCTCTCTATAAAAATCACAAAATCGATGCAGGAGGGTAGTTGGACGTCTTGAGATGCCTGGGGGGTCGTGCTCATGCCTCTGGAACAACCGGAATCAGAGTTAATTTATAGGAGAACAGACGGTGTTATCCGGGCTAAAAAACAGGGGCCTTGCGCCCCACTGAGGGGCGCATGTGCCCCCCAGTGAGGGCGCATGGGCACAAATCCCGAAAAATGAGGCCTTATCCGATCGACGGTTAGTGTTAGAGTCCCGGTGAAAAACTGGGTCCCTCGTGCCTCAAAGGTGGGGCGCATGTGCCCTCAAGTGAGGGAACAAGGTCACGTGCCTCACTGGTAGGGCGCATGGGCACGTGCCCTGGGTCCCGGGCGCATGTGACCAGGAACCCGGGCGCATGGGACTGTTTTTGCGCGTCCTTCTTTCGGAAGCCATTGCGAACACTCCCGAACTCGGAATTCGATGCCGTTTGTTGCGTTGGAAAGATAACAGGCCGAAGAAGCTTTATATAGCATCGGATCAGCCATCACACCCTCCAAAACTTCAGAATTTTATTCTGAAGTTAGGGCAGTGAACAGAAGATCCAATACAGGTCAAAATGACTTCGACGGCAAACCGGAAAAGCACGGATTGCAACAAAACTTGTCCAAAGTGTGAATATGACTATAACCTTCAATGAATGATCATTAGGCATTGGTCATTTAGCCAATTTCCGTGTTTACATGACTTACGTGTGGCTTTCGCTCGAAAATTATGGCTTTTTGCGAAAAATATCGGAAAACATCCGATTTCGTTCGGCGAAGCTCCAAATAAACTAAAAAAGACCCGGCATCATTATAAGGTCAATCACACATGTTGCCCTATAAAACATGAGTTTTATGCTCTGAATTAGGCGAATTGGGCGTGTCTACAACTATTCTTTAAATTATGTGTGAATTATGTACTTAAGTATGCTTCTTCTTAATATTATCAAAGAATTATGATACTCTTTCAATTAGTATCTATTCTTAATTATTAATCTCTAATAAATTCTTAAAGGTCTCAAATTTGTACTTCATTAAGTATATATATCCATACCTAGAGTTATCATCTTTGAAAATAATGATGTAGAAATATTCTTCATTAACCTAAATAGACATGGGATAACATACACCTAAATGTATGAGTTCTAATAACTCATTAGTCTATTCTCCATGTCTATATTAAGCTAACAAATAGATTTATCTAAATCAACCTATTTTCTCTTAAGAAAAATATTCACACATATCATGAGAGCTAACATATCTAATATGATTAAACAATTTATTAAGCTCCCATTGGCAAACACCTTGCCATTCAATGTCTTAGAACATCTATCATTTCCATATATTAGAATGAATCATCATTTATTCAAGTAGAAAATATAGATCATGTTCTTGAAGAAGGATATAATAGCAATCTCAACTATTAAGACATCTCCAGAAGGTTACTAAAGATTTGTAACTCCCACTTGTAATGATGTAATTTTTGCACCATTTCATATGTAAGTCAACATTTTCTTTATTAAGCCTTCATTTACTTATTATTATCTACAACTTTATATAGATATAAGATGTATATCCGGTATCTCATACCATTAAATGTATCTATAGTATCTTATAAAAGATATGCACATCTAGTATCTCATAGTACATATACATATATAGTATCTTATATTATGATATACACATAGAGTATCTAATACTATTAAGTGTATATGTGAGACAAGTAAATATCAATGACTTAGATGTATGAAGTTTTTCAAGCTTCACCTTTGCATTATGGGCAATACACTTTGCACATCCTCTTCCACTTACCATCATCATGATAGTAGAAGAATTATGTCTTATTTAGACTTTTTGCTATGCCCTTCTATTTTTTTCAAATGATCTTACTTCTTTTCATTTGTCTCACCAACAAAAAGTATTTAAGATATATTGTTGTTCTAACCTACCCTTAATTAGTTCATCACCATGAGTCATGATGGATCTCATATCTATCTGTAGACACGCCAAATTGGCTTGATTCGGAGCCCTAGACTCTTATTCCATAGGCAATATCCTTTATTTGACCGTTATCTGATCCAGGTTATCTCGTGGACATGAGCTAAGGACATGGGTGGACCCCCCTCGCAAGTTGAGAATGGACCAATGATTTCCGGAATATTGTCGTAACCTTCAAGCGAGAGCCGCACGTGAACCGTAAAAACACAAAGCCTGCTCGATGACCGACCTTTAATGGTCCATAATTGAAGGTCTCGGGAGTCCCGCATGTGTTCCGTAACATTCAGGGTTTCCGAGAAGTCATTTCGGTAGGCGTCGGTCAATGATGGCTTTCGTTACGGCTTTTTCGATCTGTGCTGACACGGCTATCCCGGACCACATGTTAGGCCTTTCCGGTCATCACCGAGTCTTTTTAGGTCATCCGGGTCGATTCTAGCCGAATATTTTTATCAATCGGGGCCATATGGCCATTTCGGTCAATTTTAGGGTTTCGCGGCTTTTACGGCTTTCGATTCACGTTTACCGAGTTAATCTCAGATTTTTCGATGACTTCATATTGTCCGATCGTACCGGACTTGTTTGGTCATCATTTTAAGTCATCCCGATTTGACTCGAGATTTCTCGATCGAAACCGTGCTCTTTCGGATCTTCACCCCGGGTTTCGGCTTTCCGCAAGAGGGTAAACCGGTAGAAAGCCCCGTGCGAACATATAGGGAGTCACGCCGGCTGGTTTACCGACTAGAGGAGGTGCAGTTGAAGGCCCTCTTTACAACGCGACAAACGGGAGCCGAATCGGACATCCCGTTTGCAAGATACGGCTCGCGGAACACGCGCGCAGGAGAGAGAGTGTACCGCGCCCCCGCTCCCTTTGAATGAGGAGGGCGTGCCCTGCGCGCCCTCAACCCGGGGGAGCGCCCTACGCGCCCTCAAACTGGGGGCGCACCCTACGCGTCCCCGGTTCCTTTGGAAGGCGGGGGCGCGGTCAGTTTCTTTAAATCGCAAATTACCCCGATTAGCACCTTCTAAACCGGATTTTTGGAAGGTTTCCACGGAGCATTTTCGATTATTTGTACCGCACCCCTGGTTCAGGGGCGCGTTACGTATGTCAAGTAAATTTTTAGCAATTTCCAGAAGTTTCCGTCGATTTTTAGCAGTGAGACGCGTAACGCGCCCCCGCTTCCTTTGAAACAGGGGGGCGCGCAGACCGCGCCCCCGAACTGGGGGCACGCCCTACGCGCCCTTGGTTCGAGGGCGCGCCCTGCGCGCCCTCCTCCTCTTTGAAAAGAGGGGGCGCAGTCGGTCCAGTTTCTAAATTTTGCACCGGCTTCCTTCCCCTATAAATTGAGGGTCATTATCAACGACCCAAGGTTAACCCCCGGTGCCTAGCTCGTCCAAAGGTCGTCCAAGATCTTCTCCAAAGCTGTCCCGACGTCCAAAGGCGATCCGAAGTCAAGAAATCGATCCCGAGGTGAAGGAGAAGGCTCGATCCGGGTGTTCTTCATCAACCATTTTCATCGACTTCTGAAGAAAATCTGGGGCTTCTGCTTCAAAAGTCTTCAACATACAAATTGTTCATCTCTTCGTCCTCTTTCATCTCCAACTGACGGCACTCAATTCCGACTTGCCGTTTGTTCGTGGCGATTGCTACATTGAGGGCGCACATCCAGGTTCTGTTTTCTATACCCGCCCACTTTCAGAATTTTTATTGACTTGTACACGAGGATTTAGGAAAAGTCATCACATAGGAACTCTTCCTATCTGAGTCCTTCGTCTACTCCAACAAACTAAACTCGATTCTGACATTGGGGTCGTTCGTAGCATCCTCTGCACCGAAGTCGCGCCAGAAGGGTGCAAAGCTACCCGAACCGGCCTTTTCTCAACCAACTCGGCTTGAACTCAAGCCGATCTATTCCATAAGCTTTCTCAACTCACTTAACTCAGTTCATTTACTGTTTTAAAGCATATTTCAGTTTATTTGCATCATTTTTACATAATCAAAAAAAATACAATAAAATGGGTTAAGGCTCACCCCAATCCGGTGAGTTCGATTCCGATTGCTTCTTTCTCATCTTTTTACTACAGTTACTACACCTCCCATAGTTCTAATTATTTTCTTCACTTGGTTTATTTTTCTAGTTGCACAGGTTGAACAAGCTAGCATTGATTGGAGACTCTTCTTCATCGGCCGGCCGAAGAAAAAGAAGGTTGAACCCATATCCCGATCTCCCACTCTAAGGTACACGGTCAATTCAACTCAACTCTTAATTTACATCCCATAAAGCGGAGCCCGCGGCTCCTGGCGACCACATTCTTTCATGTTTTAATTTCATCTTCTCCTCACTCTCCTCCCACATGACCCGAACCATCTCCGGTGCTCGAGCGACGCCGTGAGATGAAAGTTCGGGGATCAATGTGAGTGTGGGATCGAGGTGAGGAGTCTTCACTGCTTTCCGAGTGTTTTCAATTCACTCCTCTTTTCCCCTATTCCATCTATCTTTCACCTTCTTATCTTGAGGTGCCGATCCGGAACCCGTTTCTGGAGTCGACAGCTTTTTGGCGACCACGGTGGGACAACCAATGTCTTTAACCGTGCTAGCTTGATTCAACCGTGCAACTAGTGGTTTTCCAACTTGGTTCCCGCGTGAACCGGCTTGTCCTTTACCTTTTTCCATGTCATGTTACCTTTAAAAACTTTCTTATTACTCTTCCTTTAATATTGTCCCTCATGTGGACTTAATTTGCTTGTCTTTCATTTCAACCCGGTTCCCACGTGAACCACTTTTCTTCTTATAAACCGGTTCCCGCGTGAACCACCTTTCTTTTCCAACTCGATTCCCGCGTGAACCAACTTATTTTTAGATCGGTCCCCACGTGGACCGCCTCTTTACAGCACCTTTAGATTGGCCCCACATGGCCCTCCTTCTATTTTGTCAACTCTTACATCGGTTCCCGCGTGAACCACCCCTTTCTTTATTAAAACCGGTTCCCGCGTGAACCAAACCCTTTTCTAAACCGGTTCCCGCATGAACCAACTCACTTTCAGATCGGTCCCCGCGTGGACCACCCCTTTTCACCAATTAGATTGGCCCCACGTGGCCCTCCTTTCCTTTTTCCACTCAAACAAACCGGTTCCCGCGTGAACAACCCATTTTTCCTTCAAAAACCGGTTCCCGCGTGAACCACCTACTTTTCCAAAACTCGGCTCCCGCGTGAGCCACTTTATTTTCAATTCGGTCCCCGCGTGGACCATCCTTTTACCTTTACTTCAGATTTGTCCCCACTTGGACACTCCATCACAAGCCGGTTCCCGCGTGAACCTCCTTTTAGTTGCTAGTTGCTAGTTATTTGTTTTACTTTATCATTGCATGTCTTGCTTGCATTCACTTGTTTGATTTATTTAATAGCTTTCATTCATGTTTGCATATTGATTGCTTCTTCTCCTTATACCCTCCATTTTTCATTTTTGCATTAGCTTTTGCATCGGGTACCGGACTCGTTCCGATCCGTAGGGCATTCGAGGCGGGGGCTCTCTCTCCCAACACACCCTCACCCTCCAAACACCTTCTTAGTGGATTCTAACCTCTCTTCTGGGATATTCCTTCCTAGTTGATTTGGTGGTTTCCATCAAGACTTCCGTAAGTCCCCATCCGTGGAGTATTCCTCTCCGCACGATTGGGTCGGTTGTACCACTTCCCAAAACCCGAAGAACCCAAGTACCTACTCGTGGTGATTGAGTGATAACCTTAGGTCTTGAAGATTGAAGCAATAGGAATCATACCTACTTGAGTGAACAATTGCTAACAATCTATCTAATCTAAGGTTTCAACCCAAAAATTGTCGAGTAGTCATTTTAAGACCTTGTTTGCATAACTTACTTGCTCACAACAATTGAAAACAACCAAAAAATTCTTCTTCTTTCAAAACATCTAAAAAAAACAAAAAAAATCCCTTTTAACTTTTATGTTCAACTTGCTTGCCAAACAACCAAATTGAAACCAAATCAAATCAAATAAACAACCATAACCAAACAAAAACTCTCTTTGCATTTACACCCTTCATTTGCTTTCTTTCAACCATTTTGTAAGGAAATTTGACAGGATGCCCACTCTAAGGTCCGGAAGACACGTCGGGATGTCGGACTACTACAGCCAAGAAGAGGAGTACAAGACGGGTCACTACGAGCTTCAGCAACCCATGGTCCAACCAGATGGCCATGTTAATGCCGTGATAGAACCTGAGGTCCAAGATCCCGCTCACCGATCCGCTTCACATACTATAGAACAAGCTCTCAAGGATCTATCTCTTCACCTTGATCCCGAGACCTTTGCAATTATCCAATCTGCCACTAAGGGCAAGATGCCCGCCAATCAAGCTCCAATCGAGGGAAATCAAGCCCCCTCACCACCCCAACCGGCAGTCAGGCCCTTGATCATCTCTTCTCCTGGGCAACCTTGCTGTGTCTCTACTCACCCTGTTGTGGGGCATTCACACAATTCTGCACCAGTTCCTGTTTCCAATCCACCTCTTCCAACCCAATCAAGTAAACACTTTTCTCCCATGGCTCAGGAATCCAGCCTCACCCAGGCATTAATGAACAAACTCAACCAGATGGATGAGCGCTTTGAAGAAATGAGGCATCGCCTCGATTCTAAAGCCATCCCTGAAATCTCTGTCCCATCCTTCCCAGTTCTACACCTTCCTCCTTCAGAGATACCAGTCTTCCAACGTTACAATGGGATTGGTAATCCTTTCAACCATCTAAAGAGCTTTCTCTACGACTCCGCATTCTGGAAAAATGACCGCAAAGCCCTTGCCTTCCTATTCCGTCGGTCATTGGAGGGATCCGCTCTGGACTGGTTCTATTCTCTTGATTCCATTGAGGCGGCAGATTTCGACATCGTCAAGGCAAAGTTTCTACAGAGGTACAAGGATCGGGTGGGGCCGGCCTACTCGATAACTGATTTGATTGCCGAAAAGATGAGGCCGGATGAAGACTTTGCCAGATTTGCTGATCGGTGGAGGGGAATGGCTGAGAGGCTAGTAGATACCATCTCAGAGGGGGAGCAGGTGAGGATGCTCATAGGGAACACCACGCCCAACCTTCGCAACCGCCCAACAACCATGAGTGAGTTGTGTGATAGCGCCCGCTACCTCCAAGCCCACTTTAAGGATGCATCCATGATCAACCCGTTCGACACCAAGCCCCGTAACACTAGAAAGCCTACACCTGTAGGACCCACTACCGAAGGGGTAGTAAACAATGAGAGCATCAATGCCATGGGTAACCAGGGTGGGTATCGCCAAAGCCAATACCGTAACCCACCACCCAATCAACAATACCGCCTAGCTCCTCAACCAGCTCCTCAGCCCCAGCAACAACTTGCATACAACCGAGCACCACCACAGCAACCCACCTACAACCGAGCACCCCAACAACCAAATGCCTACAACCGAGCGCCTCAACAACAACATGTCTACAACCGACCCCAACCACAACAACAAGCCTACAACCAAGTGCCACCACCAGCCAACCGACCTAGGAGGGGAGACCCAAGAGAGAATACTATCCTCAACTGCATTCCCCCTCACCGATATCTTTAATGTATTGATGGCTGAACAGCAGTTGGAACTTCCAAAGGAGAGAGAAGGATGGCCGGCCAATGTTGACACAACCAAGTACTGCGCTTATCATCGATATCCTGGGCACACGGTGGATGTAAGTTTCCAGTTTAAAGACTACATCCATGACCTTAATGATCAAGGGAACATTGACTGGGCACAAATGGGGGAGTCTATTCAAGCAATGAAGGCACATCAGAATCAACCACGGAGACAACAAGTACAACAGCAGCCCGGCACAGGCATAGTCCAAGATCCGCTCCCGGTACATGCACCCATACAAGCACCGGCACCAGCACCACCAAACCAACGACTCGGCCTCGTCCACTCTGCCATCGAGGAGTCAACCCACCATTCCCAGGGTTGGCAGGTCGAGGATCAAATCACCTCCATGCCCGCCATACCAACCCCACCTACAAACAGCACCATACTCTCCATACCGAGAGTTTCCACCAGCCCACAAACTATCCAAACACCACTACCCTCACCAACCATTAACCCTCCACAACGCTTAATCGTTAGACCTCCACCAGCCTCCCAACCAGCACCCCAACCATCACCCCAACCTAACCCACCAACCACCATTAATCCTCCGCGGTGTCTAATCATTAGACCACCACCAACACCCCAGACATCACCTAACCTACCAGTCACTGCCACCCCACGACCCCTCATCATTAGACCATCACCACCAACATCCCAACCATCACCCAACATACCGGCCTCCACCAATCCACGACCCCTCATCATCCGATCCTCACCACCCCTACCTACCATGGGCTCCTCAACCTACCAACTAACCCTACCATCACCATCATCACCACTTCCCCCTACCACGCTGGCGCCGGTACTTCGTAGCGGCAAGATGTTCCAAAGGGTCTTCCCCCAGGTCGGGATACAACCACAGGAACAGGAAGAAGAGGAGGTGGTAGAAGAACCATTGCCCGACACGGCATATGACCTATTGAAGCATCTGGACAAAATGCCGGCACGGATTTCAATTCTGGAGCTGATAAAGAGGTCAAAGAACCATCAGGACATCCTACAACAATATCTGCAGCGGGTCATGGTCAATGAGGACCTCCCGCCTGAGAAGATCATTACTGTCCTGACCCCGAGGAGTGAACATCCGGCACTCACATTTACACAGGAGGAGTTGGCACGGCCAGAGATCAGAAAGTATGCCTTGCATGTCGCAGTAGTTATCCGAGGCGTGGAGATCAAGTCCTGCTTGATTGACACCGGAGCATCCATAAATGTCATGCCGCCAGAAACATTGCAACTTTGCGGCATCTCCGATGAAGAAATCGAGCCTTCTGCCGTCACGGTGACCGCATATGACAACTCCCGGAAGCCGGCACGAGGGGTGGTTACATTGAAAGTAGGGCTCGGGCCGTGTGTTGTCACCGCCGAGTTTCACGTTCTAGAATTGGACCCTACATTCAAAGCTATCTTGGGACGCCCGTACCTTGAGGCAATAGGAGTTGTTGCCTCCACTAATCATCAGTGTCTGAAGTTCCCATACAAGGGCCAGGTGATCAAAGTAACTAACATCCTCATTCTAAATGACGTGGATGACCCCTCTTCTGCACTACCAATATCAAAATTTGTCCAGCCATTGGTTTCAACTACGGAGCTACCTGAGGTCATGGTATTGACGACGCCTCCAGATTCAGTTGCATGGCGGATGATGAAAGGGATGGGCTATCAACCAGGAAAGGGGTTGGGAAAGGAGCTGCAGGGGGTTGTGCACCCCATTAAAGCCGTACAAAGACCAAAGAGACACGGGCTTGGCTATGAGCCCAGTTTCACTCCGCGGATGGTCTACCGGCCAAAAAATGCCATGGGACTCCAAAAATTCTTTATCAAAGGGGAGACCATGATGATGGCCGGGGACAAAGAAGAAGAACAAGTCAAGAGGAAGAAGACACCAGAGCAAGAGGAGGAGGTGGACAACCTGAGTTCATCTTTGGCCCGGTTGTTCACAGAGGAGGAAGAACTAGTCGAGGGCAAGTCCATCTCTAAACAACTTGTCCACTCGAACCCACCTCCAAACAACATCCCGCGTGAGCCGTATCCTACGGTCACGTATTTCAAAATCCTCACACTCTCCCTCTTAGATTCACTCGATGGGGTATCTAGCCCAATTCCCACTTCTGGGCTGAAATGGCCACCTAAATTGATCATTGGGCCTGAGAGCCCATTCAAATCTTCTTACTCCACTGGGCTTCTATGCCCATTCCAATCCAACAACCTTGGGCCCGCGTGCCCACCAGTCGGGCCCACGTGCCCTTTAGATTTATTTTCTTGCTTTGGGCCCGCGTGCCCACCATTTGGGCCCACGTGCCCCTTACATCTTTTCACCAGCTTTGGGCCTATCTGCCCATTTCTTGTCATCATCGGGCCCGCGAGCCCATTTTTCTTCCATTTGCTTAAGCTTTCTATTTATGCTCGAGCCCCATCGGCTCATTCTCTTTTTATTGAAAATACCCAAAATACCCAAAAAAAATGTCCTCTCACAAACTCAGTTTTCCATTGAGGAGACGTCTCTACTTGTCTCGGAGGGTGCTCCTAACCAGGGACCTCTCTTCTCCAACTCACTGATCGATCTGCTCGATCCTTCACCCATTGTAAATACCACCTTTTCAATTCCGTCTTCTTTAGGAGTAGTTAGGGTAGGAAAGAAGAAAATTCGAGGTAAACGTGTGCCAGAGAGATATCTCCAACAAATAGCTCAAAAATGCAAGGAATGTGCAAGGTTGCGAAGGTTTTTGGAAAATGCTATCCAGCTTGATGAAATCCAATATGAGGATGAATTCAATGTAGATCATACATTGGGAGTTTACGAGGTCTTATCAGAAAAAGATCCTGATTTCGAGGATGGAATTGAGGACTTGGCTGATGCGTATGCATACGGACTTAAAAGATTTGAAGAACCATTAGCCACGGTGGATGAACCGACAAAAGAATTGAATCTCGGAACACCGGAAGATCCCAAGACAATCCTCCTAAGCGCAAACCTCACTCCCACTGAGGAACAGAGTTTAATTAAAATTTTGGAAGAATATAAGGACACGTTCACATGGACATACGAGGACATGCCGGGGTTAGACAACTCGTTAGTTGAACATCATCTAACTTTGAAACCTGGAGCTACCCCGGTGAAACAAAAATTAAGGAGATTCCACCCTGATGTTGCACTTAAGATGAAAGAAGAGGTCGACAAGTTACATCAAGCAAGATTCATTAAAGTCGTCCTTTATCCGCAATGGGTGGCAAACATAGTCCCTATCATGAAGAAGGATGGCCGAGTTCGGATGTATAGACTTCGGGGACTTGAACCGAGCGTGTCCTAAAGATGACTTTCCTCTACCTCATATTGACGTACTGGTTGATAACACTGCTGGATTCGATATGTTGTCATTCATGGATGGCTATTCTGGATATAATCAAATCCGGTTGGCCGAAGAGGACCAGGAGAAGACATCATTCACCACACCTTGGGGAACCTACTGCTATGTCGTCATGCCCTTTGGACTGAAGAATGCTGGTGCTACCTATCAGAGAGCAATGATGGCTATCTTCCATGACATGATGCATACCCTTGTAGAGGTGTACGTGGACAACCTGGTCGTTAAATCCAAAAGCCGAGAAGATCACCCGGAAGTGTTGAGAAAGGTCTTGCAAAGGGCTAGGGAATATAAATTGAAAATGAACCCAAAGAAATGTACGTTTGGAGTATCCTCAGGAAAGTTATTGGGGTTCATAGTGAGCAAAAGGGGCATAGAGATCGACCCAAACAAGGCCAAGGCAATCATTGGTATGCCTCCTCCGAGAAATATGAAAGAACTTCGAGGATTAATCGGGAGGCTACAATTTGTCCGCCGGTTCATCTCACAACACTCCCAAAGGTGTAAACCTTTCTATGAGTTGACCAAGGCGGGGGCCGATTTCAAATGGGATTCGAAGTGCCAGGATGTATTCGACGGTTTAAAAAGATACCTGGCTAGTCCCCCTGTGCTTAGACCACCAGTCCCTGGCAAGCCCTTAGTTTTATATATCTCGGTTTTAGAGAATTCTCTTGGGGCAGTCCTTGCACAAGTTGATGAAGAAGGGAAAGAGAGGGCAACTTACTATTTGTCAAATATCATTGATCCATGCGAGCAGAAGTATACTGTAGTGGAGAAGACCTGCGCTGCACTAGTCTGGGTAGTTCAGAAGCTTAAACACTATTTCTTAGCTCACGAGGTCAATCTTATTGCCCGCATCAATCCCATCAAATTCCTTCTGGAGAAAACTGTTCTAACTGATCGGTTAGGTCGTTGGCAGAGCTTCCTCTCCCAGTTTGATATCACCTATGTCCCCCAGAAGGCGATTAAGGTCTATGCCATTGCCGAACATCTAGCCCATCACCCTATACCCCTCTTTGACCCTGTCCAATCGGAGCTCCCGGATGACGAACTAATGTTGATCCGATCTTCCCACCTTTGGACATTATATTTTGACGGGGCTCTGAATTCACACGGTAAGGGAATAGGAATCATCCTTCTATCACCCGAGGGTGTCACCATTCCACAGGCATTTCAGCTTAACTTCCCAGCAACCAACAATATAGCTGAATACAAAGCCTTGTTGGCCGGGCTGGAGGCCGCTCATATCTATGGTGCCACGGAACTAAGGGTGATAGGTGATAGCCAACTAATTCTTCGCCAAGTCCTAACCAAATATCGAACTTCTCATCCGAACCTCAAACCTTACCAAGAACTCACCTCTTGCTACATCAAACTCTTTTCCAAACTCACTTTTGTCCATGTTCCTCGAGCTCAGAACATCCTTGCTGATGCCCTTGCCTCCTTAGCTTCATCTCTATCAGTCCTGCTAGGTAGACAGGTGCGGACTATTCATGTCCGTAGAAGGTCGATGTCAGCAATTAAAGATGGGCGATTTCTGAAAGTCAAGGAGAGATTTGGCAGGAAGGAGTATCTAGAGAAGAAAGAGGAGATTTCGCTAATCGAGCTGGAAGAGTTAGATGAGGGTGAGAGGCCTTGGTTTGATGAGATTGCAAGGTATTGTCAAGATCAGACATATCCACCTGGATCAAATGCAAAAGAAAAGAAGGCCATCAGGAGAGTATCCCAGAGGTATACCATCCTAGGAGGGGTGCTCTACAAGAAGAGCCTGAGTGGAATTTTATTGAGATGCGTTGATGAAGAAGAGGCAGAATTGGTGCTTAAGGAAGCACATTCCGGGGTCTGTGGGGGCCATGTCAATGCTCAAGCTCTTGCCAAGAAAATCATCAGGCAGGGGTATTATTGGCCAACCCTAGAAGAGGATTGCTCCATCTTTGTCCGGCACTGTCATTCTTGCCAACTTCATGCCGATAAGATCCATTCTCTCGCATCTTCCCTTCATCCGATTCATGCCCCATGGCCCTTCGCCATGTGGGCTTTCGATATCATTGGCCCTCTAAGTGATCTTAACTCTGAAATCCGTTCCAAATCGTTCATCCTGACGGCAACAGAGTACTTCACCAAGTGGGCAGAAGCGGAAGCGTTCATGGAGATCAAGGCATCAACATTGTGCTCCTTCATCAAACGCAACATCATCGCCAGGTTCGGGATACCCAGCGACATTATCACCGACAACGGACCACAATTTCTCTCTCAAGATCTGTGTGATCTTTGCAACAGGTACCGCATTGCATTGCATCATTCATCTCCTTATTACCCGCAAGGCAATGGTCAAGCAGAAGCCACCAACAAAACTTTGATTAAAATCATTAAGAAAACCTGTAAGACTAGCAAGTTCGCGGACTGGCCAGATAAGCTTGTAGATGCCCTATGGGCTTATCGTACTTCTGTACGGACCCCCACTGGTCAAACCCCGTATGCTCTTGCATATGGGATGGAAGCGGTGGTCCCGTACGAAGTACTCCTTCCATCACTCTGAGTTCAACTCGATAGGGACATCCCTGTCGATGAGAGGCGAGAATCTCTCCTTGCACAACTTGAACTCCTAGATGAAAAAAGGTTGGCCGCTTCCGAGCATGCCCGGACTTATCAGAACCGATTGAAAAGATTTTATCAAAAGAGGGTGATAGAGAGAAAGTTCGAAATCGGTGAGATGGTAGTCAAATGCATATTCGTTAAGCCGGGTGGTCCCTGCTCCAAGTTGCAACCTAACTGGGAAGGGCCTTTTGTTATAACTGAAAAATATCCAGGCAATGCATATGAGCTAACCAACGCCGATGGAGAAAAATTGAACCATCCATGGAACGGCGTTTACCTCAAAAAATATTTTCCATAGGAAAGAAAATATGGAGAATTTCTAGTATGATATTAAGTCATCGATCCAAGGGTGTTAGCTAGAAGTCAAGGGTAGACATCACCTTGCACACACAACACCTCCCGATCCCAGAATCTGGATAGCCCAACACTCGAGAGAGGCAATGCAGAACCCTGAAGGCGGAAAGGAAACCTTACCCCATTCTCTTATATTCGGTCCAAGATAGGTGAAGGGGACTAGAGGAGGATAGTATCGAAAATGCCCGCCGCCTTAGTAGGAGGCCATCTCATAGGGTGCAAAAGGGTGCCAAAAGATGGGCAATGAACCCCACAGGTTTAAACAAATATGGGTCTGTCTGAATGAGTACCCGAAAGAATAGAAAATGAAGAAAAGGCACCAAAAGATGGGCAATGACCCCACAAGTCGAAGACTTGTCTAAGTAAGTGCCACATGTAGAAAAGACCCGAAGAGGCCGAACCCCAACGGGCAATTTGGGCATGAGTAGAGAAACCCTCCTCAACACCCCCAAATCCTATCAAAGACTTCCTCTATTATTCTTCCATCTTAAAACCCCTAGGGTAGGGTAAACTGTCCAAACTCAGGGGGAATCCAAACCTATCAAGAGAAGAGGGCAAGAAAGATTCTGGGGAAGGAACCTTATTCACACGTGGTGCTTATTGCTTGAATCTTGATCAACTCGATGAATGGTCTCAATACTGGCAGATTCTCCACAAAAATCCAAAACAATGAATATTTTCAAAAATCCAAAAAAAAATCAAATATTTTCAAAAATCCAAAAAAATCAAATATTTTCAAAAATTCAAAAAAATGAATATTTCTAAAAAATAAAAAATCCAAAAAAAAGTTTAATATCTTCAAAAATAAAAAATTGAATACTTTCCAAAAATCTAAAAAAAAATGCATCATTTAACTTGGCATAACCTTGATTTTTTGCCTTTGCTAGCATTCATGTTTATCTTTATGCCTTGCATGTTTCATTTCCGCATTGCATATTTATCTTGATTATCACCCCATTAAGAGGGCTCCTCCCTTTGACCTAAGTCAAAGTTGGCCATAATAGGCAAAGGGATGAGTCGTTGTGAAGATCTAATCCTCTTTTATCAAGTGTTTTCAGGGACTTTAAAATAAGAGGAGAAGGTTCTCTCAACGACAGGTAAGTTCTCTTAACCATTTCATTTCGGTCATTTAGGTTATTACACCTTGTTAAGAAGGCCCCTCTCTTTGACCTAAGTCAAGGCGGGCAAAGAATAGGCAAAGAGATGAGCCATGGTGAAGATTTAATCCTCTTTTATCAAGTGTTTCGGGATGCTAAGATCAAGAAGGGTGTGACTCTCACCATAGCGGGTAAGCTTTCTTAACCCTTATCTTATTCATTTTCGGTCATTTTGTTCATATTACCTTGTTAATAAGGCTACCCCCCTTGACATATAAGCAAGGCAAGACAACAATAGGCAAGGGGGTAAGCCATAGAGCAGATTTAACCCTTCTATTAAGTATTTCAGGAAAGAAACACAAGTCAAGGAGGGGTGAGAATCTCGCCAACAGGTCAAACAACACTGAAGCAAGAAGTGCTATAACAAGGAAGAAAAGCAGCTACAACACTAGAAGAAGATTAAGCCTGCTACAGATATCAGTGTCTGATTGCCACTGACTCCAGGAGAATGACCACGTGGAGAAGGCATGGAAACCATACCGCCGCAACCGCCTCGTTCCGGTGATGCTCCAAAAGAGTGGCCAAGAAAATGCTCGCAGAAATGGAAGAATGGACATGGGAAACCCCCATAACTTGCTGACTAGCATATATGTCACTAGTCGTGTGTTATTATCTTATACATTATTTGTTGAAGACCATGAGCACGGAGAAGACTTGACCCGAGATCCCCTTCATCAAAATCTACGACGGTCGGGTCATCTTTAATGCTCACGGATAAGCCAAATTTGTGCTGCGAGGGACGATAGTTCCCGAATGGGTATCTTGACCTCATAGACAATCTATATCTTCAACTATTTGTTATACAATTTTTTTTTGTTTTCTTGAGCCCAACATAAATCATGTAGCATTAATTGCATTACATTTTATTTTGTCATTGCATACATCATTTCCTAAAACTTCACCTTCTCACTCTCTCGATCATTCTAAATCCCACCGTGTTTTCTAATCCCACCATGTTTTCTAATCTCACCATATTTTCTGGTCCCACCAACCTTTCTAATATCCCACCGCGTCTATTAATCCCACCGTGTTCGGTATTCACTTTGTGCCCTCAAATATTTCATTTCTTTTTACCACTGTGGCCATTGCAACTTCTTTGCTATTCATCCCACCATGGCAGCCAGTTCATCCCGCCAAGGACCTTCTATTTGATCAGAACTTGCACTGTCAATATCTTCACGGTCTATGCTTAAACATTTGCCTTTCAGAATCTGAGATCATTCCATTCCGAATCGAATCTTGTCTCTTGGAAGACTTAAATGAATCTAAGAGCCTGAATGTGCTCGATTGGTATTCTTTTACTTTTTTAAAAAACATATCACTTTTTAAACTTTAGCCCATCACAGTACAGGAACACCGCAAAGATCGGGTTACCGGCTGATGATGAACCTACGAACCCATGTTTCGGGGACTCCCCACCGCGTTGGGGGTTGGCTATTCTTCTCTCGTGCCAATGGCACATCTCTTACCAATTGAACATAGGAAGACTTGATGAAACATGGCGGTTAACCAGGAGACTTGAGGAGATTCGTCTTGCCGAATCCGGTCATTGAGCATGTCTATATCTACACCTTGATGCCACCTTTTCAGTCCATCGCCATTTCACTCCACTACATTCCACTACAATCCATCTCGTTTCACTACGCTTTTTCTATGCTTCACTTCGTTCCGCTACATGCCATTCCCATGCAAAGCCGACATCAAGGCGAGGCAAGCTGTAGACACGCCAAATTGGCTTGATTCAGAGCCCCAGACTCTTATTCCATAGGCAATATCCTTTATTTGACCATTATCTGATCCGGATTACCTTATGGAGATGAGCTAAGGACATTGGTGGAGCCCCCCTTGTTAGTTGAGAATGGACTAATGATTTCTGGAATATTACCGTAACTTTCAAGCGAGAGCCGCATGTGAACTGTAAAAACACGAAGCCTGCTCGATGACCGACCTTGAATGGTCCATAATTGAAGGTCTCGGGAGTCCCGCATGTGTTCCGTAACATTCAGGGTTTTCGAGAAGTCATTTCGGTAGGCATCGGTCAATGACGGCTTTCGTTATGGCTTTTTCGATCTGTGCTGACACGGCTATCCCGGACCACATGTTAGGCCTTTCCGGTCATCACCGAGTCTTTTTAGGTCATCCGGGTCGATTCTAGCCGAATATTTTTATCAACCGGGGCCACATGGCCATTTCGGTCAATTTTAGGGTTTCCCGGCTTTTTCGAGTTTCGGTTCACGTTTACCGGGTTAATATCAAATTTTTTTATGACTTCGGGTTTTCCGGTCGTACCAGATTTGTTCGTTCATCATTTTAAGTCATCCTGAGTTGACCCGAGATTTCTCGATCGGAACCGTGCTCTTTCGGATCTTCGCCCCGGGTTTCGGCTTTCCGCGAGAGGATAAACCGGTAGAAAGCCCTGTGCGAACATGTCAGGAGTCATGCCGGCTAGTTTACCGACTTGAGGAGGTGCGGTTGAAGGCCCTCTTTCCAACGTGACAAACGGGAGCCAAATCGGACATCCCGTTTGCAAGATACGGCTCGCGGAACACGCGCGCAGGAGAGAGAGTGTATTGCGCCCCCACTCCCTTTGAAAGAGGAGGGCGCGCCCTGCACGCCCTCAAACTGGGGGCACGCCCTGCACGCCCCCGGTTCCTTTGAAAGGCGGGGGCACGGTCAGTTTCTTTAAATCGCAAATTACCCCGATTAGCACCTTCTAAACCGGATTTTTGGAAGGTTTCCGCGGAGGATTCTCGATTATTTGTACTGCGCCTTCGGTTCGGGGGCGCGTTACATATGTCAAGTCGATTTTTAGCAATTTCCGGAAGTTTCCGTCGATTTTTAGCAGTGAGACGCGTAACGCGCCCCCGCTTCCTTTGAAACAGGGGGGCGCGCAGACCGCGCCCCCGAACTGGGGGCGCGCCCTGCGCGCCCTTGGTTCGAGGGCACACCCTGCGCGCCCTCCTCCTCTTTGAAACACGGGGGCGCGGTAGGTCCAGTTTCTAAATTTTGCACCAGCTTCCTTCCCCTATAAATTGAGGGCCATTCTCAACGACCCAAGGTTAACCCCCGGTGCCTAGCTCGTCCAAAGGTCGTCCAAGCTCTTCTCCAAAGCCGTCCCGACGTCCAAAGGCGATCCGATGTCAGGAAATCGATCCCGAGGTGAAGGAGAAGGCTCGATCCGGGTGTTCTTCATCAACCATCTTCATTGACTTTTGAAGAAAATATGAGTCTTCTGCTGCAAAAGTCTTCAACATATAAACTGTTCCTCTCTTCGTCCTCTTTCATCTCCAACTGACGGCAATCAATTCCGACTTGCCGTTTGTTTGTGGTGATTGCTACACTGAGGACGCGCATCCTAGTTTTGTTTTCTATATCCGTCCACTTTAAGAATTCTTATTGACTTATAAAGGAGGATTTAGGAGAAGTCATCAACATAGGAATTCTTCCTCTCTGAGTTCTCCATCTACTCCAACAAACGGAACTCGATTCTGACATCGGGGTCGTCTGTAGCATCCTCTGCACCGAAGTCGCGCCAGAAGGGTGCAAAGCTACCCGAACCAGCCTTTTCTCAACCAACTCGGCTTCAACTCAAGCCGATCCATTCCATAAGCTTTCTCAACTCACTTAACTCAGTTCATTTACTGTTTTAAAGCATATTTCAGTTTATTTGCATCATTTTTACATAATCAAAAAAAATACAAAAAAATGGGTTAAGGCTCACCCCAATCCAGTGAGTTCGATTCCGATTGCTTCTTTCTCATATTTTTACTACAGTTACTACACCTCCCATAGTTCTAATTATTTTCTTCACTTGTTTTATTTTTCTAGCTGCACAGGTTGAACAAGCTAGCATTGATTGGAGACTCTTCTTCATCGGCCGGCCGAAGAAGAAAAAGGTTGAACCCATATCCCGATCTCCCACGCTAAGGTACACGGTCAATTCAACTCAACTTCTTAATTTACATCCCATAAATCGGAGCCTGCGGCTCCTGGCGACCACATTTTTCATGCTTTAATTTCATCTCCTCCTCACTCTCCTCCCACATGACCTGAACCATCTCCGGTGCTCGAGCGACGCCGTGAGATGAAAGTTCGGGGATCAATGTGAGTGTGGGACCGAGGTGAGGAGTCTTTTACCACTTTCCGAGTGTTTTCAATTCACTCCCCTTTTCCCCTATTCCATCTATCTTTTACCTTCTTATCTTGAGGTGCCGATCCGGAACCCATTTCTGGAGTCGACACTATCTATCCATGTTGTCTCTACAATTTTTTATTTTATAAAGGCTAACATCTAGTATAAGGTAAACAATACATCTTTTCTATACTATATTACGAGATAAGATCTTATCATCTCTCACACCATTACATTGATTAAGAGGCACCTCCTTGTCAAGTAAGATAGTTATTTGGTTAACTATGAGAGCAATTATCTTAATTCTAAACTAGTCTAAGAAGTGTGAGCCATTAAACTACTTAGCATCTAGTATGCCTTATAATTGGTGATTTATCATCATATTCTATAACAAAAATATAATTTAATTAATATAACATGGTAGATATTTATTAAAATCAAGATATGAGTTTTCATCCTAATTAATGCTCTCGTTGATTTTTGATGAATTCACATAACTCTCATTATGCAAAGATGAGATATCACAATGAAATCCTAGTGGGGATTAAGACCCTATTAACCTCCTGGTGATGACCTTGTGGTAGCACAACAAATCACCTTATAATTAATAGGTAGGAAATTATTACCAATTGCAACTCTTAGTCATTTAGCTTTTGAGTCATAACCTTGTGGTAGCATAGCAAGCCATTTAGTCTAGTTAGATCAAATCTTCATGTTATTATGAGAATGGATTCTTCACACAACTCTTGTGGTAGCACAACAAAGTTATGAAAATAGTCAACCCTAATGTTTGACAAATGCCTTTGCTATGCTTACCAATCCCTTTCTGAATGAGTCTTGTGGTAGCACAGCAAACCTATCCAATCTAAGATTGGCTTATGAAGATCATAACAATAGAAGGCTACATGAGTCATTTTTAATATCTCATGTTTATTGACCTAATTAAAATAAGGAGAGATTTTATTTTAGTCTTGTCAATAATATGTGCTAATTATAATATTTATACATCTTTGGAATATCATATATCTAAGGTATAATATGTAACACACACCCACGTGTCACATATACAAGAAATTAACTAGATGATCATGAACTTAACCTTAAACATGAAACATCAGAGTTAGAACGGTGTGCAACTAAAGAAGCTAGGATATGATGTCAATGTAGGTCTATCTCACTTCCATAAGAATGCTTCTCCAAGTGATCTCGATCTTTCCTTCTCCACTAACGGGCTTCTTGTCAATACAAGTGGCTTAAAGATATGCAGACCCACAAATGTACATAATTTAATAAGAAATCCTAATTTTAACCATGAGGAGTGCATTTATAAAGAATGGTATAATTTACACTCAGAATTGAAAAGAGGGAAGGAGGCATGCAGGTCTTATCTCAAAGTAAAATCAAAATGGATTGGAAATAGGAGAAGAATATGGGCAGCATAGTTGGAGTTTGAAACAAGACATTGCCAACTATTCAAGAGGATAACTCATTATCCCTGATGCAAAAAACTACCTAAACATATAAGTTTGAATCCTTATCAAGTTATGATTCCAAATATGTATATATATATTTAAAAAATTTATATTCAATGGATCCAATATGTATATATATTTATAAAAAAATTCCTATTCAATGGGAAATAAGGAAGAACGACCACAACCCTATAGAACCCAAGATCTCTAGAAATTCCAAATCCTCATCCTCTGCTTCCATTTGAAGCATAAAATCATTGAAAAAGGTCATTTAATCATATTACTCATTATATAAAGCCTTCAAAATGATTCAACCCTCTTTAATGATGGAGATTTCATAAAATCTCCAAATTCGGGTGACTATATAAAAGTGACAAGATCACCCAATTTTGTGGCTTCTCCCAGAGTCTACAAAAGTCCAAAATTCAAATGGTTTGTAGCTTTATAAATATCTATATGACAAGATTCTATTAATGTCAAACAATCTCTAATATGCATCATAAACAGATTATAGTGGCATCGACAAGATAGACATCTGCATAAATTTGAGAACACATAAAATATATAAAATAACATTCATTAAACATCAATATCACCAATTCTTGAACCTAACTTTAATACCACTTTAAGGAATCACCCTATGAAATTTTGTGCAGTGGAAGTGATGATTCCTATGGATTCATGTTAATCTTGTCTTAATTGGAACAAAACCACCAAAATCGAAAACTAATCAAAATGAGTTCACATACATTTAATAGGGATTCATCTAATCCCTTGAAGTTAAATAGAAATAACTTCTCAATATCTTCAAATTGTTCAAATGTTCAGTCTCTAGTAATATTCACACGAACTTCATCAATAGTAGGTTCTCCTTTTGCTTCGGACTTGGAAACTCTTCCCGGACAAGGCTCCATCACCTATGGATGTCTTCCAGAGAGAGGATGAGGTAGGAAAGAGGTTAAGGACATGTTTCTCACCCTTTGATTGAAAAGGTTTGGCTAGAGTAATTAGTGTTTATAAAGAATTTAGATTTTTTTATAAAAACCCAAACACTATAAATTACACCCTTGCCTCTATACTTATAGATAAGTTTATATGTGTGTGACTACCCTAATAACCAATTTGGTTGAGACCCAATTAAAATAGAATAATTATATTTAATTTAATGTAATATAATATTTGATAATAGATTAACTAGCCTATCGATCATAAAGGGTACAAGCCACATCTCATGATCCTAAATGGCTATAGGGATAATCTTATCTCCATTAAGCCTTTATGTTATCATTTATTGTATGGATGTAAATCTTCGTCCATTTAATGTTCAAGCTAGAAATTAGTACAACATGGACTGTTGACTCCTATGTATACAAACTCTTTAGGATCATGTACCTAGAATCGAATCAATTGGAAAACTCATTTTTCAATTATCTTATCTATCATGGCCAGGGATTTAGATTACTATACCAAAGAACATTCATTTTTACTTACTACAAGTGGATGATCCATTGTTGTCCACTCAATTGACTCCATCAAGTTTCTCATATACTCAATACATCATTGTACTAAACATCTAAACGGTGATCCATAAGTCAATGGTCAAAACACAAGTACAAGTTCCACCCAACAAAGCATCTTTGGTAACTCAGGTGAAGATTCAACCATACAATCGTGAAGATAGAAAACCCTTATTAATAGTTTAGTAAGATACTATTCAAGGTTTATAATTTGATTAGTTAAGTGAATTCATTTAACTAATAAGCACCTGCATGTGTATCTCAATGTCTCCACACAATGACCAATGAGATCGGTCATCCTTATCACATGTGAAGACATCACATATATTAGTCTATTCAGATCCATGTATCCCATCTCAAAGATCGAATGACTAAGAATATTTAGATCACATACCTCTGTATGATTGATCTCATTAACATGATATCATCATGATTTAATTATCATTGCATGTGATAAAGAATTTCATTATAATGTTTGTATATAATAAGAGATAGTAATGAAGACTTGCCTAATTAATTAAATGATATATTTCAAAAAATATTGAATCATATCAAATATGATTAACTTGTAGTGCATACATTTCTATCACTTATTTGCATCCATTTTTTTGGTAACTAAGTTTTAATTTTTTTTAACAATTCTTTAAGTTTATACCAAGTGTCGAGAACACTTGCATATTTAGGCAATAATTAATAAATAAAAATAGTTAAATATTTATACATTTTTAGTTTGACCATTTATTGACTTTAACTGAATCAACTTTAAAATAAATTTTAACTTAGATATATTTTTGCAACCTTCGTAAAAAGGTGTTTCAACATCTTTTAAAAAATGATAATATTTGTATGCTTCTATATTTGGTTCATCCTCATTATGTATAAATGTTTCTTGAATATTTTGAATATCTTCAAGCATTTCTAACATTCATCATTAATTTTTTATTTTGTGGTTCATTTAATTGGACATTATATTTGTTAGTTAATTAACTTCAATTTCACTATGACTCATCCATGTTCAATAATTTGACCTTATGCCATCATGTATTAAATGCTCTTTATCCACATCTCTTTTTAAAAGTGTTGCAACATCTTTTTCAAGGACATTGAAATAAACTTTTGCCTAAACCATGTCTAAATTGGGTACAACATTCATGGAAAGCATAATCTAAAAACTTTTTTATTATTAAAGACACCTAGGATCTAATATATTGGGGATATCTATTTAGAACTTATCTAAGTTACTCATCTTGAATAATGACTTTATTTAAATTACAGTAAAAATATATGCAAAATTTAACAATTCTATAAGAAAACAAAATACACAATTAATTCTAATTGAACATTCCTTTGGATGAAGCAAGTCTCGAAAGAGAATCTCATTTGAACTTCTTGAAACTAAGAAAAGGAAAGTCGAGATTAGATAAACAATCAATTGGTTTAGCAATGAAATGCCTAAAAACTCAAAATACTCCCTTTATTAATTTTACCAACTTAGTTTGTTTTGAAAAGGCTTATAAACCAATCCAAACTAGAAGTTGATTTGGATTGGCTTCACTTGCCGTGTTTTAGATTCTTTCTTCTTTTATTATGATTTATGGCCTTTTAAGCCAATCTAAACCAAACAACAGTTTTGTATGGCCTAAACGGCACTAGTTTGGATAGGCCTAACCGGTGCCAATTTGGGTCCCAACTCTTCTTTTTGGGTTTTATAAACATTAGGCAAATTCAAACCCACAATCGGTTTGAATTGGCCTAACCAACTATGTTTTGGATTCTTTCTTGTTTTAGTTTTTTTGACCATTTAATTGGCCTAACTAGTGTCGATTTTGGATCTAACTTTTTTTTTGCATTTTTTGGCCGTTAGGAAAATCCAAACTAGAAACCAATTTGGTGTGACCTAACCGACCATGTTTTGGGTTCTACTTTTTTAGGGGATTAATGGTTGTTTAAGCAAATCCATATAGGTTTCTTCTTTGGATTGGCATAACTAGCCATGATTTGGCTTCTAGTATTTTTTTTAGTTTTATGGCCTTTGGGCCAATCTAAATAGTTTGGATTGGTCTAACTGACTATGTGCTCCATATGCCACATTTTTTTAAAACCCAATATTTTCTCCTTTATAAATATTTGTAAAATGAAGGCCAAGTGAAAAGTTGGATCATTGGCCCCTTAAAATGTGAATTCGGGCATCTGCCACCTACATCCCAATGTCTTTTTTTTGCAAGCCAATGGTGTACAGCACTCGAAGATCAACGTGCTTGAAGGTTCCTCAATTAGACTTTAGAATGTTATTTACTAATATATGGGTTATGCTTTTAAAATGAAAATCTATGTATTTATCTAATTTATTTTAATAAATCCTAATTTATATGATAAATTACGCTACTAGAATAAAGCTTAATGGTGATGGCTTCAAGCCATCACACACACCAAAAATTGTTGCCAATCATTTTTTGCGATAGCTTTAAAGCTATCACAAGAATGTCGCAAATAACTCCATTGCCTATGGTATCAGTGATGGCCATGAAGCCATAGCTAGTAAGGTGTTACTGTCTATGGCTCATAGTCATCACCAATTTCTCTTCATTTAAAAGAAGATCTAGGAGCTGGAGTGACTATTTTGACGACATCTAAGAGTTGCTGCCAAGAGTTATACTAGTAATGGTTTGAAACTATCGCCAATATTAGTGATAGTCATTAATAAGTCTTTTAAATAAAAAATTTAATATTTGAAAATGATAAATTCATGCAAAATTACAACTATACATGGATATATAATCAACCTATATAGAAACCCACAATTCCATTCATCCATAATTTGATATACAAACCCACAATTTCATAAACACAACTCATAACAAAAACACAACTTATTCATCAAATAACAACTCATTTCGTAATAGTTTTATGTATACCAATGAACAAAAAGTACAAATAGTCTGATTAATTTACATCACATATGAATAGAAAAAAAATAATGCTCGTGACTAAAAAATAAAGATACAAGTATATTAATTATTCTCTCCAAAGGATGGCCCATCCTCATTCTCTTCATCGTCCTCCTCTCTATGTATGGGAGGTGGTCTCGAGCTAGACAAATCAATGGGTGAGGGGAATATTTGATCAATATTGGATAACATTTGTTGTATTTACCATTTGATTGTCTCCATAAAGCTCTTTCGTTGGTCAAACATCTGTTGTTAGAAAGAATCAACTACCATGTTTTGTCTCTCCAGCATGGTGGATTGCTTCTCCATTTTGTCCATCAACTCTTGGATTAGCAAATTCATGGAGATAATAACATCTCACCACTTACACCATATTAAGTGTTGCAAGTATGTCCCCTCCCCCTACATCGATCCGTCCCATAGCCTATCTTTGTTGAAGGTGATGGTGAATGCCTCCTTAGTAGTAAATGGTTAATAAGATATCCCAGCATTTGATTCCTCTAATGGTTGGATATTCACCATTTGTTGTATATTATCCTATAACTAACAATTTTATTAAGAACTATTTTAAATGAATAATGATATTAGTTTAAATAACTTAGGGATTTACCATCATTTGACAACATTTTTCATTACTCTAAATGATGTATCCATTTGCCTCTTCATGCATCCATGTTATCTCAAAGATTTTTGGATAGGTAGGATGACATTCTTCCTTATGTGTATGTTCAAAATAATTAAAAGCATTAAAATACATTGAAACTCTACCTAATGCATAAATAACAATTAAATTAAATACTTACAAATCCTCTCTCCAACTAATGAATATTTGTTCTTCCTCTTCTATAAGGTATGGTTAAACTAGGTATATTGCCTTTATTTTTTATTAATGGCCTACAAAAAAATTTATAAGAGTTTAATAATTGATAAAACATCATACTCAAATAAACAAGAAATTAAATTAACAAGAGTTCTTATGTACCCTATTCATGTCTTTGGCCCATATGTCACATCTATGAAGTCACTTGTCTATATCACATTGAGGCGCAACCACACTGGCCTCCTCCATTCATCACCTTGTAAAATAGTGGATACACAAATTTTATTAGTTTTACATACTAGAATGAGAAAAAAAACTAAATATGTGCTATTACCTTTTTCTTTAAATGGTTTCTTTGTTTTTTCTGCATTTTCACCATATGTCTTATAAAGTTAGCATCTATAGATGCAGGCCGATCAAATGTAAAATGTTGTTGTGCAATCATAAGAAATTGATAATCGTTAACAATACACTATTAATCATAATAAATAAATTAAAACTATACATATAATTAATACATTTACTTCAAGATATCAAAATATAGCATCTTTCTTCTCTTGCGAAAGAGTGATAATTTTGTCATCATAAATTAAAATGCAATTTATTGTGCACTCTAAGGTAGAAGGTAAATGCTTGACCATACAAACCTACACCCAACCCCCTATCATTTCAACATTCAATGTATTTCCAATCACTGATGTTCTCACATTATACACCCTAGCTAAACCTCTTCTACATCTACTAGACATAGCTAATTAAACACAACATTAGAACAAATTAGAAAGTGATATGTCTATGATAAAAGT